>CM060479.1:21794808-22994808 GCA_030544235.1 Lepturacanthus savala | reverse complement strand
AACAGGACCAGATCGTCCGCAAATAGCAACGACCCAATCCTGAGGCCACCAAACCGCAGCCCCTCGACGCCCTGGCTGCGCCTAGAAATTCTGTCCATAAAAGTTATGAACAGAATCGGTGACAAAGGGCAGCCCTGACGGAGTCCAACCCCCACTGGAAACAAGTTCGTCTTATTACCGGCAATGCGGACCAAGCTCTGGCACCGAGAGTACAGGGACCGGACAGCCCGTGTCAACGGGTCCGGGACCCCATACTCCCGGAGCACCCCCCACAGGACTGCCCGAGGGACACGGTCGAACGCCTTCTCCAGATCCACAAAACACATGTAGACTGGTTGGGCGAACTCCCACGCACCCTCAAGCACCCTGCTAAGGGTATAGAGCTGGTCCACAGTTCCACGACCAGGACGAAAACCACACTGCTCCTCCTGAATCCGAGGTTCGACTATCTTACGGACCCTCCTCTCCATTACCCCCGAATAGACTTTCCCAGGGAGGCTGAGGAGTGTGATCCCTCTATAGTTGGAACACACCCTCTGGTCCCCCCTTTTATAAAGGGGAACCACCACCCCGGTTTGCCAGTCCAGAGGCACTGCCCCCGATGTCCACGCGATGCTGCAGAGACGTGTCAACCAAGACAGCCCTACAACATCCAGAGCCTTGAGGAACTCAGGGCGAATCTCATCCACCCCCGGGGCCTTGCCGCCGAGGAGCTTTTTGACTACCTCGGCGAGTCCACCACTGATCCCCCAGACTCTGCTTCTTCAACAGAAGACGTGCTGGTGGGATTGAGGAGGTCTTCGAAGTATTCCCCCCACCGATCCAGGACGTCCCGAGTCGAGGTCAGCAGCACCCCGTCTCCACTGAACACAGTGTCAACGGTGCGCCGCTTTCCCCTCCTGAGACGCCGAATGGTGGTCCAGAACTTCCTCGAAGCCGTTCGAAAGTCTTTCTCCATGGCCTCACCGAACTCCTCCCACGCCCGAGTTTTTGCCTCGGCAACCACCGAGGCTGCGATCAGCTTAGCACGCCGATACCCGTCAGCTGCTTCCGGAGACCCACAGGCCAAGAAGGTTCTGTAGGACTCCTTCTTCAGCTTGACGGCATCCCTTACCGCCGGTGTCCACCAGCGGGTTCGGGGATTGCCGCCACGACAGGCACCGACGACCTTACGGCCACAGCTCCGATCAGCCGCCTCAACAATAGAGGCGCGGAACAAGGTCCACTCGGACTCAATGTCCCCCGCCTCCCCCGGGACGTGGGTGAAGCTCTCCCGGAGGTGCGAGTTGAAGTTCCTTCTGACAGGAGATTCGTCCAGACGTTCCCAGCAAACCCTCACAGAACGTTTGGGTCTGCCAGGTCTGACCGGCCTCTTCCCCCACCATCGGAGCCAACTCACTACCAGGTGGTGATCAGTTGACAGCTCCGCCCCTCTCTTCACACGAGTGTCCAGGACATGAGGCCGCAAGTCCGACGACACGACAACAAAGTCGATCATCGAACTGCGGCCAAGGGCGTCCTGGTGCCAAGTGCACATATGGACACCCCTATGCCTGAACATGGTGTTCGTTATGGACAATCCATGACAAGCACAGAAGTCCAACAACGAAACACCATTCGGGTTCAGATCAGGGGGGCCGTTCCTCCCAATCACGCCTCTCCAGGTCACACTGTCATTGCCCACGTGAGCATTGAAGTTCCCCAGGAGGACGAGGGAGTCCCCAGAAGGGGCGCCCTCCAGCACCCTATCCAAGGACTCCAAGAAGGGTGGGTACTCTGAACTGTCATTGGGCGCATAGGCAAAAACGACAGTCAGGACCCGTCCCCCCACCCGAAGGCGGAGGGAGGCTACCCTCTCGTCCACCGGGGTGAACCCCAATGTAAAGGCACCGAGCCGGGGGGAAACAAGCATTCCCACCCCAGCTCTGCGCCTCTCACCGGGGGCAACTCCAGAGTGGTAGAGAATCCAACCCCTCTCGAGGAAACTGGTTCCGGAGCCCACACTGTGCGTTGAGGCGAGCCCGACTATATCTAGTCGGTACCTCTCAACCTCGCGCACCAGCTCAGGCTCCTTCCCCGCCAGAGAGGTGACGTTCCACGTCCCCAGAGCCAGTTTCTGCAGCCGGGGGTCGGACCGCCAGGGTCCCCGCCTCCGACTGCCGCCCAACTCTCTCCGCATCGTCCCCCTGTGGCCCCCCCCACGGGTGGTGAGTCCATGGGGAGGGGGGCCCACGTCGCCGCTTCGGGCTAAGCCCGGCCGGGCCCCGTGGGCAAAGGCCCGGCCACCAGGCGCTCGCACCCGAGCCCCTCCCCCAGGCCTGGCTCCAGAGGGGGGCCCCGGTAACCCACACCCGGGCAGGGTTAACGCTGGCCCAATATTCTTTCTCATCATCAGAGGGTTTTGAGCCGCTCTTCGTCTGGTCCCTCCCCCAGGACCTGATTGCCATGGGTGACCCTACCAGGGGCATAAGCCCCGACAACATAGCTCCTGGGATCATTGGAACACGCAAACCCCTCCACCACGATAAGGTGGCAGCTCCAGGAGAGGACAATTAATCCACCATTGATATTTATCTTCTGATCAAAATGAAACAATGCAGATATCATACTATGGATACATGACTTACACATTTCTCTAATATATATTCTTGAATGTCAAATATTCTGTAGCATCTCTGCATGTATCAAACACATGACTTACTCTTTTTTTCTATATGCATGAATGATTCTGACAGTAACAAGCAGAACAGCTTTTGCAGAGAATTAAACTACAAACCCCCCCCCCCCTCAAAAAAAAAATATATATATACATTATTGCATTACATACATTATGCATTATTTTCATCATCCATCTTGCTGGCTAAAACAAAATCTTTAGGCTATGTATCAGCAGATATGCATGTAGGCTAACTTTTGTGGTTATAGCACAAAATAGCAAAATTTGCTAGGCTACCTAAACTAAACGTGGCACAGTAGCTGGCTGTAGGCTCACTAAACGTCGCAAACTGGACATTGGATTTTAGAGAAGTTGATAGTGATCATTTGTTTTACTGTGTACATCTCAAGCTCACCTTTTCAGACCTGTTAGGGCAGTCCCTCTACTGCTGCGGTATCATTAGAAACCTTGGTCGTCTCGTCTCAAGTTGCAATGCAGGCAAATGCCTGTTGGTTGCCTGGTTACCACCAGACCATATCACATGTGAGATAGACTATCTTTCTATTATCCTAACTCCTGTCCTCCCTTGTGGCCTCATGATGACGCTATTGACAACAGAGTTGAAATTCAATATCTTGCAAAAGTGCAATTCAAAGGTAATTTTCTCATTTGCAATAGGCATGTTAAATGGGGAAAAGTCCCCCAAAAGTTGTTGTAGCTGACAACGAGGAAACTTTATTGTTTTCTCCACAGAGATGGGGCATCAGCGAAGCGTGAGGCCACAAGCACAGGTCGAGGACGGGAGTTAGGATATTGGAAATAACCCCATGTCTTTTAGATCAGAACGACTGTGCAAAGCAGCATGAGATTTCCCAGGTTAGCTGGTCGGTGCAGCACTTTTTTTTTTTTTAAGTTATGCGTGCCCCCCTACCCCACACACCCCTCCCTTTTGCCTTTCTTTCATGGTGTCTGATGAGAATGTGATTGATTGACTCAGTCGGACGACTTTATTTTAGGAAATTTCTGAAAATTACGAATTATAAAAAAAAATCATGTTGAAATCTGAAATTATTTATATTCGATTTTTCCTCAGACGGGCAAAATGGCAGTTGCCCAGTTGCCACATAGTGTGTGCACGTCCATGCAAGGCACAGACACATAGACACTCCTTGCTATATAGATACACTAACGTTCAAAAGTTTGGAGTCACTTAGAAATTTCCTCATTTTTTTAAAAGAAAGAACTTTTTACTTTTAATGAAGATAATTTTAAACTAATCAGAAATACACTCCATACATTGCTAATGTGGTAAATAAGTATTCTCACTTCAAATGTCTGGTTTTTGGTGTAATATCTACATAGGTGTATAGAGGCCCATTTCCAGCAACTATCATTCCAGTGTTCTAATGGTACAATGTGTTTGCTCATTGCGTCAGAAGGTTAATGGATGATTAGAAAACCCTTGTGCAATCATGTTAGCACAGCTGAAAACAGTTTAGCTGATTAGAGAAGCTATAAAACTGACCTTTTGACAAAAGCAGACAAAAAGTTTGAAGTAAAAAACTTATTTCAAATACAAATCATTATCTCTAACCTTGCCAATGTCTTGCCTATAATTTCTATTCATTTTGTAACTAATAAAAGTGTGACTTTTTATGAAAAACATAAAATTGTCTGGATGACCCCAAACCTTTGAACAGTAGTGTAGATAAGTGTGAGTATGGAGTTTACACCACCAAATACACCATTGAACTGGAATGAGTTCAGGCGATCATATTCTGGCTTAACCATGAACTAAGGCAATGTTTCAGAATACCTCAATAGTGCAAGTTTGATCAAATTAAACTTAAAAAAAGAATGTTGAATGAATATTTCTAAGATATTGCATCGACTTCTTCAGTATTTGCCACTATTCTGAAATGTTGGCCGTTTCATAAATGTAGATAACAGTCTAACAAATGAAATATACACATTTGCAGCTCTTTATACTGAAGCCACAAGGCCTGCAGCTTTCCGTTTCACCATTACCACATTATAATGGCCGCATGAAAGTACTAAGCTTCACTGACTTTCTCTTTTTCATTAGTAGTCTTAAAACTAAAGAATTTTCTCTTTAAATCTGCTCACTGTAGTCCTGAATCCCAGCCAGAGTCTTTTGAAAACAGCACACTCAGCCACCTCGTCTTCGGTGTCCTCCGTTGCGGCTATAACATAGCGGCGGTAATAGAAAACCATAAAAGGCCTGTACGTGATGACAGAGTAATAACAGCAGATTTAAACTGTGGCAGATCAGGCGGCCCCTCGCAGCCATAATGACTAATACAAATGCACGTGTGCATGAGCCAACAGATTGAGGTCAATAATAATCATTGTTTATAACCTTCATAATATGAAAACAGCAAATGTTAATAAAATTGATCATTCTCCTTTTGAGTTGAGCGTGGTTGAGAAAATAGCCCTGATAGAATTATAAAGTTCCCCGCTTTGGCTTAGGATAAATGAACCCAATAAACTCCCAGGATTACATTCAAATTCTAATATCGATTGTACAATGTGTAATTTCGTACAGCGGACTATATGACAGGGAACATGAGCGAGGTGCCGGGAGGTGAGGGAGAACACAGGGCTAAACACCCTGATTCATGTAAATAGAAGTAATATCAGCCATCATACGTGTTGTGTGTACTCACACACGCGCACACACAAAAATCAAAGCTATTCCCAGAGATGAGCCATTGCCACGAGTGTTGAGGAGTGTCGTGGACGGGATGGAACCAGCCTCCGACAAATGGTTTGGAATGCTAATAGGCTAAAGATGAGCTCTAACTAGCCCTGACTAATTAGGAAGTAACCAAGCCTCCGCCGACCAAGCCAGAGGTCAGTGAACTGACTGGTTGTGGACAGGCTGTCTGCTAATTAGCCCGTATGAGTCCGGGTTTAAAACGGTCTCATTAGTATTCACAACAGAAAGACAAGTTATGTAATGCATAAAAAAAAGAAACAATGCACAAAAAAACTTTTTTTGTTGTTTTTTACCCAGACCAGCCTGCAAATAGTCCATTGATGTAAACATGATAAATTTAAAATCAAAGTTTGTGCTATAGTCAATTTTGGTGAGTTGTTTTTCCTCAAAAAAAAAAGAAGAAATACATGAATAGAGTGAGGTTTAGAAATAAATTTCCTATCTACATGTGGAGCGGGGATTTTTGTGTGGAACAGTGTGGCACAACAGTCTGAAAAGAATCCACGCAAATAAGGACCAAGGAATCCATGACTACCAACCATCTAATGGCGGCTCGATGAGAAGGGGATTGAATAGCTCTCAAAGTTGGGCTACAATTTTGGCTTTGAACCATCGTTGCATCTTCATGTGACAATCTGGATCTTTCTAGCTCTGTTTTTCACATTCGCAGGACTATTGTTCCTTTGCTGAGACTCGACTCACAGGTGACCCTGGAACACGTTTATTGTCGTTAATTATCATTTATATTAGTGCATAAAAGAAAATTATCGCCTTCTAATCTTTTTTTTTCTGACATTCAGCTGCACTTCGTCAGTGCAGATGAGAAATCTACCTATCAAAAGTTGACAGTTGATGACCTTGATTTCAATAGAAATCTGTAGTTCACAGGAGAGTCTGTGTTCAAAGATAAATAGTGTTTTAATTAAAATACACTTCCTTTGTGTTCATTCGATATTATTTTTCATGATTTTATACATGAATAACCATCATTGCAAGATTCAGTCTTAAGAAAACTCTTTCCAGTTTAACGGTCATTAATTCAGAACATTTTGTAATTCATTATATTTTTTGTAATCTATTGACAGCCCTAATTGTCACTATCTATTGTTATTATTATTATTTTCAAATGAATTCACGCCACCAGTTCCCATCTTGACTGGCACTTCTCTCTACAAGACTATTTATATTCTCCCAGTCAAGCCTGTTGGCAACATTTAACCTGGGTATCCAGCTGTCATATCAGATAGGTTCCAGCATTGTGACTGAATTTATCCATCACATTCATTTGAGTAATTAAAGATGATACATTAATAATCCCTGTGATATCTTTCCTTTATTAATTTATTTTTTTTACTTTTTTTATCATTTGGATGCAAAGATTTATCTGAAATCTCAACAATGAAAATTTAATCCTCATAGGTTACTTAATCGCTCTAAAGAGACCCAAACTGTATATTTTCCTTTCAATTTAAAGGGAATGTCATGTCTCCTCAAACTGTAATTTCATTTGTCACCGTTGTGTGATAATGCTGCCATCTTCTGGTCGGGACTAACCCATGTTGTGAAAGGACGAGGCAGTACACAGGACTGCACTGTACTTCATGACATTTGCACCACTGCTTAATCAAGCAGATAATGAGCAATAACATGAGGCTGTTTGTGTGTGCGTGTGTGTGCGTGTGTGTGTGTGCGTGCGCGTGTCAGAAATTGTGAGAGACAGGGATTTCAGTATAAATATTTATGCCTGGCAAACAGATCAATGGTTATTAAAAAGGTCAAGGGCAGATGATGATGGATACTGGCTGTATGTATTGATAAATTTTGAGTGCAATAATGAATTACAAATGCATACACACACATACACAGATAGTAGAGCAGAATGATGGGGATTAATTCATTGATCACGCTTAATCTGTCATAATTAGGTCCATAGGAACAACTGTGATGAGAGCAAGCCTACATTAAATAGATAAATTATTCAATATGAGGAGCAGGTGGACCCAAGATAAATGATGAGTGTGGAAGACTGGTGCCAGCAGTCACAGACTGAGGCTAATTACAGTCTTTACTTGGAAACTGGCACAGGCTAATTTACAGTAATACTTATATGCTATTATAATGGAAATAGCATATATCTGTAATTAGAGGCTCATGTTAACATAACAGTTCATGGAAGCACTTAAAGTTGTATCAGATAAGGCAATATCAAGTCATAAGTGTCATTTGTTGACGTCAATTATTTTATCACAGCAAACTGAATATACAGTAAATGAGACCATCCCAGCTTACAGTGAAACATTAATCAAAGGTTAACAATATACCTTTGTTTGTTTTTAACAAAGGAAGGCTAGTAGTTCCAGTAAGAATTGAATATTTAACCATGCGTTAAGTCCCCTCAGCTTTATCCTTTCAACCGTATGTATAAATCTCTTTTGTGATCATTAAATCATTATACTTGTGGAGTTAAGCAGTGGAAATTACATCAGGCAAGTTAACTTTAAGAAAAGGGATTTAATGTTCATGGGAGCAACAATACACCTGGGACTCGATATATAAAACTTTGTGGAGCCAAGAGTAAAAGTCGGTGTATGCATAAAACAAAACTATGCATAAGCAACCTTTTGTGCCAGATTTCTAAATCCATATGTATGCAGTGTTCTGTATCACGCAACTTTGTCATCCTGGAAATGTATGCATTGTACTTTGTTCTGTATCCAGTATTGCACTTCATATTATGTAAATTTTTTATGATATGCAGTTATGAAAGGTATATGTGCCATTATAGACTGTTGACAATAAGGATAACACACACTATATCTATATTCCTTTGACATCACCGTTTTATTTGCAGTATCACTTTGGTGGAGAAAAAAAATGTGATTTATTGTTTTTTGTTTACACATTTGACCTCTATACTGAAAGGTGAGTCAAAAACAAATCGAATCAGTTAATAACATCCATCCTGTTGTATTCTATTTAGTTTCCAGGATCATTTACAGCTGCACAACATTAGGGGTTTTTTTTAGAATTTGTGAGCATCTGCATTTTGAAATTAAAAACCTCCCAAAAGTTCTCACCATGTCACAATGGTATAAGGCATATCACTAGTCTGACATTATCTCTTTACACTCCTAAATATTAGGAACAAGTTTTAAAACCTGCCTGAGACATGACTTTTTATTTATTTGTACAATTACTCAATTCAACAGGCACTTATAAACAACAAAAAGCATCTGATCAGCTTTGGTTTTCCCCAATGTTGTGACTTCTACACAGCTGGATGTTTAAAAAAAAAGTCCTCAAAAGAGATTAAAACTCAGTAATAAAACACATATTCTGTGATGCGCTGTCAAGAAAAAAGTGTCAACACCTTACAAATCAACGCTATTTAATATGAACGTAAAAGTCACCAAAAGAGATTAATGACTAGACATTTCTGTACTTTAGTTCAGCTTTCCTCTGAAACAAACAATTGCAGTCAGAGAAACTTCTCTTCTGTCTGATTGAAGATTTTGATCCTGCAAACCCATCTGTCAACCGTTGTCCAAGGTCAACAGCTGTTAGAAGAAGGTTTCTCTGCACAGTGGACAGGTGGACTTATTGCTGGAGGTAAACCATTTGTACTGCAGACACATGAGAAAAATATCAGCGTAAATACACAAATGCTTAAAAGCATTTTACATAAGAAAAAAATCACTACAGTGTGTCACCAGTGGAGAAAAGCCACCACTGGATGTAATAGGATCTTGACATACGGTATAAAACAAATTACACATACATGGCATATATATATATATATATATATATATATATATATATATATATATATATATATATATATATATATATATATATATATATATATATATATATATATATATATATATAAAAAACTCACCAAACATGCAGAGTGGAATTTCTTTTTGCAGGTGCGACAAGCCTTCTTAGGCAGAGAATAGTTGGAGCCGTGGATAACAGAGAAGCAGATCATGCAATCCTCTATTCCCTCGAAACGTTTATCCACGTTGTTCTTCCACAGAGCCAGGCCCTCCATTATACTTCCGTTCTGAACACACAAACGCTCGTTATGAAATCAGGCCACGGGTTGAGAAACAGTGGCTGCATGCTATGTTTGTATCCTCTGTGTTTGTGATGTGTTTTTACCTGATGTGTGAGGTAGGTGCTCAGTTGCAGCATCCAGTTCCTCCACTGCTGCACTGCAACACCCACACGTCTCCCACTCTCCACACTGATAGAGCCCAGAGGGTAATTCTTTGGTAGCTGAATCACCAATTCGATGAAGATGTCCTCCACACTATAAGTAGCAATCACCTCCCGTGCTGCTGAGCGAGCTTTCACCTGTGGCAATGAAATAAATGAATAAACAAACAAACAGTTTGTGCAAATCGGGACTCTTTAGGTAAAATAATATGACACAACTTAAACTAGTGCCAGATTCACACTTTATAAACTGAATGAATTATTCTACAAAAATGTATTTCAAATAAAGTTAAATTAAGATATTGTTACTGCATAATTATATTGTGATGTGGGTGAAACACCAAAGAATTTGGTCATCTTAAAAAGTTATTATTATGATCATAAATTACATACCATAAATTACAAAAAATAGCCCAGGGATTTATTTGTTTCAATCACTTAACAAATCAGGTTTATTTGAGACCAGGTTGGAACTGGAGATTAATTGCTTCCTGACAAATATGGTAATTTACTCAAATTCTATTATTAGACCATATAGCATATATTGATTAAAATTAAGATTACAGTACTGTAGTTAAATTACATTAAATGAGTTTTTCCTCTGATGTAGTTAGAACCAAGTCACTTGTGGAAAAAAAGGAGAATAAGAAAAAAGTTGCAAGATAAGGATATGCAGGCCGCAACATTAGTGGTCACGTCTTCTTCCTTGATTTTTTTTTTTTAAATAAATTATAGTAGTATGTATGTTCAGTATTTATTTGGAACTAACAGTTATTTATTAAATTGTACACCTGCACTCAGTGTTTAAATGGGACCTGACAGTCAATTCAAACTCAGCTATTATTTGTTAATTTATGGTGGATACCAGGCTATGATTTTACAGGAGAAAGGCAGGGATATATGAAAGATACATAGAAAAGATGGATAGATTTGGAAAAAAAGACCAACATAAAAGAAAAGAAAGACTTAACACAAATTTCCAGTTTCTCCAAAAGCCAAATCTGTCACTGTCACATCATTCTGATGCTGCAGTGGCTGTGCCAAACCCAAAGAACAATTGAAATTGTAGCTCAAGCCGAAAATTATTTTTCACTAAAAATTGAGAAAATTGAGAAATTGAGAAGAAATTAATTTGGCAGACAAAGGATTTGAACATTTAACAAATTTAAAATACATGAGGTAAAGTGAAAACTAGTAGAAGATGCAGATACACAAAAAGAGCAATGCTTGCTGACTTACAGTCATGTTTTCAAACATCTGTGTGCTCGACTGGACAGATGCGATCTCCTGGGCTGACAGAACAGGGCTGACATATTTAATGGTAAACTTCTCCACAGCTGCGCTCACTCTCTTTTCCTGGCTGTTCCACCACAGCCGCACCATGGCAGGCAGGTCCTGTACTGTGCTGTAGTAGACGCTGCAAGCCAGGTGAGGGAGCTCCTTCTCAACGCTCTCGCTTTCTGAAAGCAAGAAACACAGGAGAGGAAATTGAAGCTTACTTAAATTTTACAGCCAGTTTGTGAGAGAGAGAGAGAGAGAGCGTGTATGTGCTGGTCTTACCGTCAACATCCAGAGATAGAATCTCTGTAAAGAAAGTTTTGGTCTCCTTTGAGTCTGACCCCTGGCCTGGGTAGAGAGGGTTCTCAGGCATCAGTTTGAAAAGATGGAGGAGGAGCTTGTTGAGGGAGCAGCTTCTCTTAAGATACTGGGCATAGTGGGCACGCAGCTGGAGATCAATCAGAACAGCAGTCAATGACAAAACTTTCATATCAACATTACTCTCACATCATGGACATATACATCTATTTGCTTGTACACATTCAAATTTAAAAAATCAGAACAGGGAATAATCCACTTTATTGTACAAAATCATGTGATCGTTATCTGACCACGACTCTGTCATGACTCACATGGGAGGGTGAGGATTTGAAAAAGATCAGGAGGAGCTTCCAGGCAAGCAAATAGCCCAGGATGCAGGAGTACTCCACACTGTGAGGCTGGACCACAGCAAACTCTCCCACCTGAAGCCCTGCCAGGATGCTGTCACACAGCTCCTCACAGGTGGACAGGATGGCCATCAGGGAGGCTGGAGGAGAACTGGACACAAATATTAAACCAAATTGAAAGGATTATTTAAATATCACCTACAAAAAATGTTTGTATGCACCATGTGACAACACCTAGAAACCAGAAATTATAACGTGAATTACCCACAGTAGAAGACCCCCCTTTTACTCACAGACATGGCTCGTCTCTGTCATCATCAGGCTTGTTATTGTCTCCTTCTCCATCACAAGCAGGCAGCTGAGGCATGACTCTGGTTTGAAAATAAGCAAATATGTACCAGTTTTTAAGAAGAAGATGTGTAACAGCTTAATTATAATGACACACACTTTTTTAGCAGAATTTGAAGACATTTTTAAAGTGTGTAAAATGACCCAAACACTAAAGGTAACTCCTTACTTTTCCAACAAGTAGTAGACAGTAATTTGCAGAGGCCTGGCCTTAAACAACAGCAAAGGACAGAAGGTGTTGAGGAGTGTCTGTAGGGGCTCTGGCAGGTTTGTCTTCTGGTCTGCTATGAATCGTGGTGGCAAGGAGTTTTGGTTCAGCTGCTGCATGGGCACGTAAATCAGAGCCTTGCACACCGACTCCAGAGCCGCCAGAGGAAACACGGGGTCGTCCGGTTCAGTGAAGGTATCTGCATTTTGACAGCAAAATAAACAAAACAACTGTTATTCATGAAATCACAAAAGCTTGAGTTGATGGTGAATTGTATAGTGTTACACTATGAATTAGTATCCAAATATAACCTAAAGATATGCTCAATGAAAAGTACTTTAGCTACTTTTGGTGCTTTACTTTTGAGGCTTGGGGGGTTTGTCAGTTTTTTTTTGTCTTGTGCCAGACTTTTTTTTTTGCCTGTGTCACATCGACAGCTTAGCTACAAACACAAAAGTATAAACTAGGCTTTATAATAAAGCCAATACACACACCTGTGATGCTGATAGGCAGAGGCAACAGCAAATTGTAGATTCCTTCAACAAAGAAGTCGGTCCATTCGCCCACCAGTTCTGGCGGCAGCTTCTCCATCACGTCGGGTGAGGATAACGTGAAGAACTTGTTCAGCTTCACTATGAGTGCAGTGTTCTCACACACAAACAGCTGCACCCACGGGTTCCACAGACTGCTCACATTCTCACTGGTGGTCTGATTGGAAGCAAACAAATTGAAGAAAGAGATGAAGAGGCACCACCGATGCAGGACATAAAGAACAAGAGTTGCCAAAACCTTTATTAATGTCTCGCCGGGTAACATAGAGTGTAACTACCACAAGTCCTGAGTTGAAAAGCTCAACACTCATTACAGGCATCCACTCTGCTTCTGTAGCTTCACAGCTAAATTCTAACCAGCTATTGGAGGAACTAGTCTGTAACCGTCACAGTTACAAAATAAATAGAGAATAGAGATGTGCAGGTGGCAGTTGCATCCACAGATTCCAATGATGGCGACCAACGTGAAAAAAAATAATTTTATTAAATTTAAGCGGGTGGTGGACTTTAGTCTTTAAATATAGCAGTGTCCTTTCAAGAGCACTTAGTTCATCCAGTCATAGTTTCCAAAGAAAATAAAAGTTGCAAGGAATGCTGGTTCCAGCAGAAGTGAACAATTCCAGGATAACAATGTTTTTTTTCATTGGTTGTTGCATTAATATTATATTACCCAGATACAGCAGTGCTTTGGTTTCTGATTGGCTACACACAAGAACAAATCAGAAGCAGCTTTCTATGAGAAATACAAGAGTGTGTGAAAGAAAAATATCGGTGTAGATGGACGGCGAGTGGATGATGTGTTTTGTGATGCAGTTTCAGATGCATCTCTAACAGAGAATGTATGATCTCCATCTCACCTCCAACCAGGCTAACATGGAGCAGAGCAAGAAGTCCCACTGGCTGCCCCCGAGTACTGCCGGACAACGAGTCACCAGCCATGACAGGAGACGCATTATCTCCACAGTGAGATTCAACTGTTCTGTTGTTGCTTTAGACAGATCACTGAAAAACAAAGATTGGACGAACGTCAGAAGGAAAGGGTTACAAATTATGTTATTATATCCTAAATGATATATGATGCAGGAAAACACAAGCATGCTGATATGTGAACGGTATTCTGCAATCACCTGCTAAAGAGGAACCAGTCTTCCTTGCTGTTCCTCCACTCCATCACGGTGGCCAGGATAGCCTGCACAACCTCTTCTTCTACTTGTGTATTGGCTTGTAAACAGCACAGCAGCACCGCCAGACACCCGTACACATCTGTGACACAAAGCCCAACATTATTACTGGCTTGGTTAAAGTAAAAAATGTCCATACATACATCTATGCTCATTTTTGTATTCTCACTGTCATCCTCCTGCCAGTTGATTATTCCAGAAGTAGCCAAAGCTACAAGCGTTTCTCTGTCTTCTTTGGTCATGGTGGGGCAGAGCACCTGGAGTGTGCTCAGTTTGCTTTGAGACACTGGGAACAAACTGACCAAATACAGATTGTTTTCAATATACAATACCGGCTTTGATTGTCAATTAGCATTGGAAATGAGAATTATAAAAATTAAATATTGACCTATCTGCACTGCCGTAGAGCTTCTTCAAGCTTGCGCTGTGAGTGGTTTCCAGGTTATTTGTGTTGATGTAGTCTTCAAAAGTCAGAGACCAAAGACCGCCAAGCTCTACTGACCTGCAGGGTAACAACACAATACACAGTATATTCAGTGGATATCATTCAAATTAAAGCCTGGTGATGCCTCCTGCCGTATTGTTTCTTCAGAGGCTGATACATTCATTAAAGATATGCCTTCCAGAATCAATTTTCGTACTCCCTCCCCGCAGTTTTATTTTTGGTAATCAACTATTTTTATTGATTGCCAGATAAAGTATAGTCCAACAAAGTAATCACACCCATGTCCCTGGAGGAGTCTTCATGTAGAATATTATTATATGTGTTGATCGAGTGTGGCTTTGTTTCTACTTACTCTACCAAGTACTGAATTAATTTCTTGTTTGTCAGAAATCAATGAGGGAACCTCACCTTGAGTAGAGTGTCTCCAGCAGGTCTGTTACTGAAACCTGACCTTGCAGTCCTTCTGACAACCCCCAGTCACTCAGCAGCTTGTGATAGTCAGAGACTATAGTTGGACTGTTCTTTAACTGCTTACACCACTGCCGTGCATACAGCAATTCTGTAACTGCAAAAGTAAAAGCATACACATATAGACATATTAAAATGTGTCATAGATTGCAGAGAGAATGAATAACACAAAAGTCAGAGAATAAAATAGAGCATGTCCTGTGTGTGTTTACCTGTGTACTTTAAGTTTGGCAGGTTTGAAGGAGAATTTTCCTTCTTTTGGTCAGCAGGTATAAATGTAGCAGTCCGGATCAACCTCCCTAATATGGCACAGGCACACAGGTGGGCTGGCAACTTGTTTGACATCTTACACTTCCAGATATCCATGGAGGGTTTTTCACAAACTCCTCGATGACGGCTGTCAAGTAAAGGCGTCTTGACCCACTGCAAAGGAAAGATGAAGGATAAGCACTGCACATACAGTGGGGAAAACAAGTATTTGAACACCCTGCTATTTTGCTATTTCTCCCACTTAGAAATCATGGAGGGGTCTGAAATTTTCATCGTAGGTGCATGTCCACTGTGAGAGAGATAATCTAAAAAGAAAAATCCAGAAATCACAATGCATGATTTTTTAACAATTTATTTGTGTGATATAGCGGCAAATAAGTATTTGAACACCTGTGTGTCATCTAGAATTCTGACCCTGAAGGACCTGTTAGTCCGCCCATTAGAAGTCCACCTGCACTCCATGTATCATCCTTAATCAGATGCACCTGTTTGAAGTCGTTAGCTGCATAAAGACACCTGTCCACCCCATACAATCAGCAAGACTTTAACTTGTAACATGGCGAAGACCAAAGAGCTGTCCAACGACACAAGAGAGAAAATTGTACACCTCCACAAGGCTGGAAAGGGCTACGGAGCAATTGCCAAGCAGCTTGGTGAAAAAAGGTCCATTGTTGGAGCAATCATTAGAAAATGGAAGAAGCTAAACATGACGGTCAATCTCAATCGGAGTGGAGCCCCATGCAAGATATCACCTCGTGGGGTCTCAATGATTCTAAGAAAGGTGAGGAATCAGCCCGGAACTACACGACAGGAGTTGGTCAATGACCTGAAAAGAACTGGGACCAACGTTTCCAAGGTTACTGTAGGTAATACACTAAGACGTCATGATTTGAAATCATGCATGGCACGAAAGGTTCCCCTGCTTAAATCAGCACATGTCAAGGCCTGTCTTAGGTTTGCATATGACCATTTGGATGATACAGAGGAGTCATGGGAGAAAGTTTTGTGGTCAGATGAGACCAAAATAGAACTTTTTGGTCATAATTCCACTAAGCGTGTTTGGAGGAAGAAGAATGAAGAGTACAATCCGAAGAACACCATCCCTACTGTGAAGCATGGGGGTGGTAGCATCATGCTTTGGGGGTGTTTTTCTGCACATGGGACAGGACGAGTGCACTGCATTAAAGAGAGGATGACTGGGGCCGTGTATTGTGAGATTTTGGGGAACAACCTCCTTCCCTCAGTCAGAGCATTCAAGATGGGTCGTGGCTGGGTCTTCCAACACGACAACGACCCAAAGCACACAGCCAGGAAAACCAAGGACTGGCTCCGTAAGAAGCATATCAAGGTTCTAGCATGGCCCAGCCAGTCTCCAGACCTGAACCCAATCGAAAATCTTTGGAGGGAGCTCAAACTCTGTGTTTCTCAGCGACAGCCCAGAAACCTGACTGATCTAGAGAAGATCTGTGTGGAGGAGTGGGCCAGGATCCCTCCTGCAGTATGTGCAAACCTGGTGAAAAAATACAGGAAACGTTTGACCTCTGTAATAGCAAACAAAGGATACTGTACCAAATATTAACATTCATTTTCTCAGGTGTTCAAATACTTATTTGCCGCTATATCACACAAATAAATTGTTAAAAAATCATGCATTGTGATTTTTCTTTTTAGTTTATCTCTCTCACAGTGGACATGCACCTACGATGAAAATTTCAGACCCCTCCATGATTTCTAAGTGGGAGAAATAGCAAAATAGCAGGGTGTTCAAATACTTGTTTTCCCCACTGTAAATGTTGAGTGTTTTGTATGTAGGATTTCATTAGAGCAGAATTGTTCCACATCCAATTGCAGAAGATTAGTGCCTTTCCATGACAACCATGAAAATCTAATTCTTGTGCTAATATGACTAAGGTGGGATTTTTAAAATGCATGTATACACCTCATAGTTTAATTAACACACCTAGATAATGCGATTGGAATTGGATTCTTTCCGGCATGTATACAACCTAGTTGGACTTAAGTTGGACAATGCATGAGCACATGTTTTACAACAGAGACGGGACAAGTGGAACAGAAAAAACACCAGAACCAGTAAAGTAAAAAGGAAAACAGTCACGTTAGCCCTGATTCAATGTATTTTCACACAGTGCAACCAGCAAGTGTGATTAATTGAGAGAGAGAGAGAGAGAGAGAGAGACAAAAGGAAACCTGTTTCCTATCCTCAGTGTAGACAGTGCCAGCCCAGACCGGCACATCTGGTCAGGAACTGTAGCTGAGAATTAATTAAGCTTAAGTTGTTTAAATTCAGTTTTTTTTTACAAGGGAAGAGAAAAGTCAACAGATGTACACGTGTATCTACATGACCAACCACATGATGGGCTGGAGCCATCAGTTCTTCGATTTTCTCAGTTGCAGGTAAACCGAGACAAGGACAAAAGTCTGACTAGACGCAAAAATTAAATTGATCGGTTACTGATCGCTCAATTAAACTGCATGTAAAAGTACGGAATGAGTTGGCTGGCTCACCTGGGGAGGTAAGGCCAGTCTGATTCTTGTCCATCCTGTTTGGCTGGGCATCAAATAGGTGAAGAACTTGACTAGGAGTTGGGAGTCTTGACCACAGACAGAGATGATTGTCTCCGCTAAGCTCTCTACAGCCAAAACTAGAACCTGTAAACTAAAACATGACACAAACAAGTCAGTTACCTAAAACCACAATGCATTTAGACAGATTATTACATAACTGGGGAATGTTGGGGAAAGATAATTAACCACATAACTGGGTACTTGGTTACCTTTTAATGTCCAGAGAGACGGTGAATAGTTGGTTCATCACCCAAAGGGCTGCACTGTGCAGGAAGCCACCCTCATTGGCCTCATATTCAGAATGTTGGACCAATGACCGGACTCCAGCTACACATACCTTCTTCAGCCTCTCTACAAGTGAGTCTTTTAAAGCAACAGACACAAATTAGTTAGAGAATAACTAATTTGAAGAATGTCAAGTATGAGTGTGTGTGTATATATACAGTTTTTGAATACCTACCAGACAAGTGAGTGTGTGTTTGGTCTTGGGCAGTGAGCTGGAAGACTGTGAGCAAGAGCTCCTCAGCGGACAGGAGGAGAAGGCAGTCTTGTACAGAAGAGAAGAATGTGGAGGCCACGTCACAGATAAAGGAGATAAGTGGCTCCATGTTGCCTGCATCTGATAGACTCTTCGCCTCAGACAGGGTAGCATGGAGCTTCTCCAAGATCTTCTCCTTGTACACCTCCCCTATCAGAGCTTCTGTGCGTGTAAAACAAATAAAAGAAGATGGTTACAGTTTGTATAACGATAGTTAACTGTATGTATTCAGAGTTCAGCAAATGTGTGTTTTCCTCACTGACACGGACATAAATGACATCACCTGAAAAAAATGAGTTGCTACTGTATGTGTGAGAAAGCTTATTCACCGTTGTTGTGGTGCTGAGAGAGAACCAGGCTGATAAGAGTCCAACTAGGGCTGCTGGTAGGAGAAATGACACCGGAAGAGTTGCCTCCCACCTTGCACAGCTCCTCAGTCAATCCTAAGAGCTGCTCACCCAGAACTGAACCTTTCAGCCAATCCCTACAACTCTTAAGAGTCTCAGGATCTGCACAGGCCTGACAGGACGAATAGTAAAGAAGCATAAACATTTATTAAAGTGTATTTTTTAAATGTATAGGGAGAGAACTCAACATCTGTGCAAATAAAACAAAACATACCCTCTGCACGATTTGCAGGATAATTTGCCACTGTAGATTCATCTACAAAGAAGTGAAGAGCATGAACATTAGAAATTAGAGTTAATCCAACAACTCAAGAGGGATCATGACTCTGCACATCAGAAACAAGAAATGACATCAGGTGATATGTTTTGACGTCAAGATCTCATGTTACCGTGGTGATGTGGTTGAGGATGCGGGTGGTCTCCTGCTGGCTGCAGCAGTAGAGTGAGCTGAAAACCATCTCCACCAGATGCTCCATGTCACGGTGCCCTTCCTCAGCCAGCCACATCACGACTCTCTCCAGCAGGAACCGCATCGCCGGGTTGTTCATGTTCACCTCGTCCCTCTGCTCATCGTCCTTTTTTATTTGATCATCCAGTTCCACCAATTTCTAAAACAATTACAGTTTAAGAAAAGAGACAATTGCATTAAAAACAAAGTGTTAGTTAGTGCTTAGTGCTTTCCACTATCAAATTCAAAGTTCATACTTGTGTGTTTGCTTCTTTAAGCACATTAAAAATCACCAATATTTAACATTACTCCCAACATTTTACAAGCTTTTATAATTTCAGTTATATGTATTTTTTCACAGCTTGGCAATTCCAAAGAGGAATTTATGGGGCATCAAGATAACAGTGTGATTGACTTACACTGAAGACCCTCGGTGTGTGGAAAGACCCCAGAAGTAGAGAAAGAAAAACAAGATGTGTCTCTGAACTTTTCTCATTCACATGCACCAGGCACAGTTGTGCCAGCTGGCACACTACGTCCTCAAAATGCTGGGTTTGTGGGGATCCAAATGTTTTCTCCTTCATAAGCTCTGACACTGTTTGAACAGGCTTCTCAACTTCATCCCCCTCGACTCCAGAAAAACAGATCTTGACAGACTTCTTCTTCTGGATCTGTTTGCTGTTTACTTTCTCAGGGTAACGCATCACCTGGAAAAAGTGAGAATAGATTTGTTTAGGCAGTATTTCTTTAAGTTTCTCCTTGGCCACTTTTTAAGACATCAATGGCTACAACAGTCATATTGATTAGCTGCATCCTCTGTGTCAGCATGGAGGTTTCAGTGGGCTGTGTCAAACAAGTGATTCCACAAAAAAAAAAAACCTACCTGCAGCAAGGTGGCTACCCCTTCCAAAGCCTGTGGATCTGCTTCCTCGTTGTCTGCATAGCGCACAAAAAGAAGACCAAGACCCTCCCAGAAGTCTGCCAGGAGTCCTTGAAAGACATCCTTGTTCTGATTAGCTTCACCCCCACTATTTACACCTGCCTTCTTCTCCCAGGAAACAAGCAGTTCGGTGACCAAAAGGAAAAGAGGGCCATTCTGAAGGGAGGGATTTTCAAGGGCTCTTTCTAGTAGTGGTAAGAGCTACAAAAGAGCAACAAAACAATGTCAGACAGGCCTCTTCTTAGTAGATTTTCCAGGATGTATGTGCAGGATGTACGGTATGTGCATTCTTACCTGCTGTGAAATAAGCATGGTCCGTATTTTTGTCTGATCCTCCTCCTTTTCTGTGTTTTGCAGTATACAGTACCTCAAACACTCAACAGCAGAAGTTACTATAAATGCAGTCTCTGATGGGCTCGCTGCTGCACGCTCACTGGAAAGACTGAGACAAATACAGACATGGTAAAAGTGTGACATATGAAATCAATATCATGATATTAACAAGAGTAATATGCATATACGGAGTTCCTATGGGCTTCTTCAAGTTATATTCAAGTTTTTGAAGACCTTTTACAAGACCATTTAAAAAAAAAAACAACTTAATACGTATTTCACAGACCTTCCAGCATTTCTAAACAATCCTGAACATAACTAGCAAGATGGTTCCTGACATGGACCACAGTGAATGATGGTAGATTGGCAATGTGTTCAGGTAAAACGTCACAAGCAAGGAAAGTTGACAGTAATATTATAGTATATCAGAATATGATGATGTTGCTATATATTACACTCTTTGTTTATGTGGACACTGCCTTGGTCTCTGATTAAAAGCACAGATAAAACCAAACATCAAGACAATATCTAGTAACAACTTTGTCAAGTCTTTTTAAGGTATTATTTCCAAATTCATACATTTGAGTATTACTTCATATTAATACATAGGATAGGGAAAATGCAGGCAAAATACACACATAATCAAATTCCAACTTAAAGTCATTAATATTGTTCCATTGGGAAAACTGTTCAAATGTGAAAAAAGATCAATTTAGTAATTTTCTTAGTTTAGAATGAAAAAAGACTGCTTATTGTTTCAATATAGTTCCCCTGGAATTTGATATATGATAATATTGAATTACCACCTAGGCTATGGATATCCACACAAAAAAACACATACCCCTGTATGAGTGAAGTGAAGAAAATGGTGTAGAAGTCCAAGGCTGGATCAGTGACTTGTTGGGGCAGTTTACTGAGGAGTGGCATTAAATTGTGGTGGAGTGCCTTAGCCATGCCTTTGCCACCCTCTCTTAGTAAAGCCCAAAGTTTAGGTAAGAAGCCCTTCCTAGCGTTCACATGTGTCCAGCAGTCCTGGCAACAGGAACAGAAAAATCTAAGATTAGATTTTACTACAAAGTGGGACATGTACAAATCTACTGTATGAATGTGTAGGTGCATCCTCAATGACTAAAATATAAAGCTTACAGGGATGGTCGACACCACATGAAGAACGGCTTCCCACACAGGCGGCAGCACGACAGGATCCGTGTCATCGATGCTGAGGAGGACTGCAGGGCAGAACCGTGCTGCTTCAGCCTGGACAACATGTGGAGTTAACTCACACAGAGCACACACCACCTCAAAAAATGCCCCTCGCACCTGCGGGGAAACACAAAATTAAAGAAAATTAGGAAATTGGAATAGGAATACGTTTTTTTTACGTTTTTACTGTTGTACTATTCACATAATCTCAAACTGTTTTGGCTGATATAACGTCAGTCGTTTATTGGCTGTTGTCGCTCTTCTCTGACCCAATCAGATAAGTATTTGAAGCATGTAGTAAAAATGCATTAAATGCTGATTTAAGTTTCCATGTTATTGCATTTCCACAATAGTGTTGGCGAGAATCTGTTGAAATAGCTTCCATCATGGTGAAGTGTGATGTGCCAGAAAGAAAACCAGAAAGCAGATACGTTTCATCTTAATCATGTAAATGGTAATGTATAAATATGTACCCTGTAGTTCAGATCAAGGGAGGGTCACGTAACTTTTTGAGAGTGAAAATAGGAGTGAGAATATTGGGGAGGGTCATGCAAAATTTAAAAATATTACTCAGAATCCCTCTGAGCTCTAAAATAATAAATACCGAACAGTCTCTTACTGTCGAGTGTAGGTATGGGAATTCAAAGTGGAAAACAAAATATTATATAAATAATAATATTATTTATCAATACTATATGTGATTCAAATGAAATATCATCCTGTGCTTGTAACAAGTGAACATTGTATGTATTGCACTGTGACATGCATCACAGCCTCAGGTACCTGTGGCGTCTTGTGTTTGCTGTACTTCCAGAACTTCCCAGACGTAACAAGAAGAGCCAGTCTTTGCTCTAGGGCCGCCCTGTCATCCTGGGGCAGCAGGGAGAGTAGCCTCTTCACACCCAGCAGAGAGCTGGTCAGCATGCGCACATATTTGTTTTCTCTCTCTTCCTCTGTCACGCTTCTTAAAAACAGAAGAACATGTTACATTCATGTCAACACTGAAAGAGGAATGGACATGGAAAATTAAAAAATCCAAACTGTAAACATACTGTGGATCGCTCAGTGTGTCTGCAGTCTCCTTCAACAAAACATCTTGAAGTACCTGACATATAACAAGATAAGATCATTTTGGTGTTACATTTAGCTCGCTAGATTACAGACTACAGTACAGTAGATTAAAGCCAACAAGAACACTCACAGTCAGGATCTCATCTTTGCAAAAGCTGAGGGCCTCAGGCTGTTTGGCTGGTGAGAAGGCAGCCTGAAAGGCCTGGCATGCTGCAGAAGCTGCAGGTGTATAGGTGTCACACTGGGACAGGATCCAGTGGCCCATCAGGCTCTTCAGAAAGGGAGCCAAGCAGCGACGCACCTTCAGCACCAGCTGCTCAAAGGCCTCCTGGGTGGCTGCCCTGATGCGGCGATCATGGTCCTGAGGGACATATTGAAAGCAAAGATACACGGTCACCTTTTAGTTTCACTGAAAAACAATTCTTGATGGAATTTTATAATTACAGGGAATGAGGGATTTTCCGATTAATTTGGTTAACCGGCTATTATCTTATTATCATGTGTTGCTCACTTGTTGAATGTAGAAGAAATCTATGTTCCCATGATGATATCTGATCTAACTGAATCACAAAATCATGTCGAAGTGAATCAAAGCTGACAAGATCAATAATATCCAGCCCTAAAGATGCACTATTTATCAATGTTCCAAAATAACGTGAAACAATGCAAAAAGAACACATGTAAATGCTTCCATGAACATGAGGTAAATGAATGGCTTACCACTGATATCTTGCAGTAAATCCTCGGCCAGTATGGAAGGACACCTTTAACATCTTCAGCATCCCGCTCCTGACACATGGAGCCAAAGTCCTGCACAGCCTAGATAGAGGACACATCGTCACTACACACCCCTCGACCATAAACACTGCCTATATTTTAACTCAGTAAGTGTCTTCTGAGGTTCGCCCCAAAACTATTGTGAAACTCACTTTTAGTCTGGTAACTCCATCTCTTTTGGAGAGTTTCCTGAGCACCAGGCGGAAGTCCGCATCTACCAGGTTGTCTATCTCCTCCGCGCCGTGGACAGCGGGGACGTAACTCAGCTCTGAGGTGACCATGGAGTCAAAGCCCACGAACCCCGGGATGACACCACCTTCCCGGGTCAACGCCTCCGCAGCCCGGCCGCTACTGGACGGCTAGGATAGGGACAGAAACGACCCGAAACCAAAGTCACGTTAGATAACTCGTTGGTTAAGTAACGTAGTCACACGTAACCGCTGCCGTACTTTGACGTTAGCTGTTCAACGTTTAGCTTGTGCTCCAGTTTTGTAGCTAACCGTTTTATTTTAATTCTACGTTCCACATGTGTACTTACCCGGACGTTTCCTTTAGTTCGCTGTTTATTCTTACCCCCCATGGCTACGTATCGTCATTTAAAGTCTCCTATGGGACTAACGTAGTAACTGTTAGTTACCAGTGTTGAAAGTGATGATACACGAGCGAAAGCCGCAGTTCGCGCGGATGTTCCAGAACTAAAGACTTCCGGTTCTGAACTTTCAAAATAAAGCAGCATCTTCAAGAACATTTTCTTTATTATACTGAAACAACTACTTAACAAGGAATGTTATACACAGACACTTATAATTGAATATATAATATATATAATTAAATTAGGTTTAATCTTAGATTGAATTAGATTTTTAAGGGCTTATAATGGTTTAGGGGTTTTCCTTTCTTTAACAAGACTCAGTGATTTACTCCAGATTTTAAACTCATTCTTCCAAAGGGTTAAATATGGTTTGGTTTTATATCTACATTTATGAATGAAAACTTACAAAATAGAAACCAAGTGTACACAACAAAGTCCACATTCCTATTATCAACAAAAACACACAAAAAATGTTTCTCACTGTTAAAGGTAGCTCAATTTCCTGGGACTATAGCCAGCTCTGCATCTCATTCCAGAAAGATTGCACTAACTCATGATAAAAGAAAAGACTTTTCCAAATTTTCAATTTCCTTTTCACAAAAAACATAGTTATTCAAAATTAAATCTTAATCTTAAACATTCATCACTTGGATACATTTTATTTGAAGGTTTTTGATTGATCTCTTTTACTTTATGTGGGAGTGGAAATGAAATGTAATTCTTTCAGATTTTTTTAATATCTCTAATAATTTCACATTTTATATTTAAAATCACACAAATCCACTCTACTGTGTTAGTAGAGGTGAGACCTCTCCTACCTCTCCGGTGTACCTAACGCCTTCTCTATCTTCAAGAACCTGTAAATAAATATATATTGTTCTTATCTAGGAAATACAAGTTATATAAGTAGCATGAAAAATGCATAAGCATGATGTACTTTAAATGTTTACTAATTTAAGCTGTGTTTGTTTGAACAGAAATAAATCATTAATTACATGAATAAAATGTGAGCAAAGATACTTTGGTGATGAAAAGGGAAAAAATAATGTCAGTCAGTCAGTCAGTCATTTTCTATACCTGCTTATTCCTCATTAGGGTCACAGGGGTCTGCTGGAGCCTATCCCAGCACGTTACGGCGAGAGGCAGGGATACACCCCAGATGGTCGCCAGCCAATCGTGGGGCACACACACCATTCACTCACACACTCACACCTATGGGCAATTTAGAGTCTCCAATTAACCTGAGCATGTTTTTGGACTGTGGGAGGAAGCCGGAGTACCCGGTGAAAACCCACGCAGACACGGGGAGAACATGCAAACTCCGAAAAAATAATGTCTTAGACTTATTCCTACATTTCCATAAATAATCATTTATGCTATTTCTGTAAATCTATATTTATTTTTCCATATTTATTTCTCTGTTTCTACATTATTCATACATCCCTACATTTTCTTCATTTATTTATTCACAACTGAAAAAAAAAAATTTTTTTTTTGTGCCATTTTTTTTGTGCCCCAGGAGACATAACTGGGGCGAGGACAATGAATGGATATGGTGTATCTTCCTGTATTTTCTTATTTCACAGCAATGCAAGCACACATTTCACAAGGGTTTATTTGAAACCTTGAAAAACTGCAGTGGCAACGTACATATTCATTATTTCAGTATGAATCAGATGTAAACCATTACTGCAGTATTATAATCTAGCTAAATCTGAGGCCTTGAGATATGTATGGACTGTGCTGTGTTCTCCAAGTGGTTCTTTGCATAGTAAAAAAAGGTCTACTGTGACTATCTGCATATGTAGAATAGTTCAGAAGGTCAGCATTTTCACTCATAGATTTTGCCCCACTGATTAATCATTACTCGACTCAAGGTTCATAACCCCTTTCCTGGATGTAGGGCAGAAGTTGATGCTTTTTGTAGCAATAAATATAAAAAATGTTCCTTAACATTAAATCATACAAGATCTTTGAACAGACACAAACAAGACATGTAGTAGGAATCAAAAATATTTTTAATATACACCCTTTTATCATACATTAAAAACAGTTGTATAAGAATTCTATAAGATAGATTTAGTTAATAATCACCTTTTTTTTAAAAACATTTCTACTTCAGGCTAAACATGAATTTTGCACTGTATTTTTCACAATCATGGCTTCTGGTATGGAGGTCAGGTGTGTGTCTAAAGCTGGGTTGAAAAACTGAATGTAGAATAAATATGAAGTAACCAAGTAACTACTAGAAATATGAGAAGTTCACAAGATGATGTAAAATGACACTCTACAGTTCAATCGTATGTAGCAATGTCACATCAGGAATGAAGAATGGTCCACGTGAGAATTTGAAGATACATTGTGATAATGAAATATGCATTTAGATTTTTTTTTACAGGATTTCCAGAAGTAACAATCATTCTGATTATTTCATTAACTTCATAATCCATGTGACTTTTTTTTGTCAAGATGAAATTCACACTTTTCAGAGGACCTGGAAGATATAAAATCCAAAAAGTATTTTTCTTTTTTTTTGGCTGTTCATCCTGATTTCTCAGAAACAAAAGCAAACAGAGCGGTGCAGTTTTTATTCACAGAAACACGCCATGTGTGTGGCACCAAATTCCTCTATAAACTGCATATTAATAAATGTGGACAAAACAATAGCCGACATGTTTCACATTGGAATTGACAGTATAGTATAAGTGCAAACAGCAAATACCATGTTTATATTTTATGAGCTTAAAACAAGAACCTAAGAAATTTGGTTTGGGCAGTATATGAATGAATATTGAAATTAAGACATTTTTAATGTGGACATCTCCAGAGAATGTGGTCAAAGAGATGGGTCAGGTTGACTTAAAAAGTAAAAAGGTTTGTAAACTATATATTTTAAAGGCATGTGCATATAATTCAGACTTGGCACTAAATTAAGGTATAAATTTAGTCGCCTTTCCTTTTCAAAGTCAGTCTCTTTATCTTATCCACATTTTTATCACATTTCAAAGTCTCTGCTCTTATATTTATATTGATTTATTTCATAATATATTTGTAAATGAAGGATGGTTCCACATTTAGGAGCCTATTCTCTGATTAATCTGTGTGCCAAACCCCCAGACCAGGAAACATGTCAAAGTAATAGAAGTGGAGTCAGAGAGTTGGGAAATAATCTGGGACCAAAATATTTCAATTCAGATTCAGCTTAAAGTAAAATAATTGAGTCCTTGGAGGTTAAATCAGATTTTTGACCAAATTTGTAAAATTAAGACACACGCACACAGTATGAACAGTTCTCTTCCAGGCTCTTAAGTCCTTTAACACTATGAAAAATATGCTAACTTCATTATACAAATATGGTGAGGAAGATATGTGATTATTCACAATGTGGAAACTGTTTTGCAAGTTTTAAAGTAATCATGTTAAAGCAGTGCATGTAAATGCATTCTCATGACTTCTCGCAAACAATCTTTTATGTGCACGTAAACAGGAGTCTCAATGTGATTTCTTAAAAAAAAAAAATAAAATACCAGTATGGTAAATAAATATCGGATTTTTTCCTTAGCTGTATTAACTGCTCATTACTGTGTCTTCAATGTGAAACTGTGTCCTTTTATCCCATTAATTATGTATTAGCGTGGTTCACACTCCATTGCATTCATTATTGTGTAATCTAAAAAAAAAAAAAAAAAATCCAATGTGCATTATGAAAACAATCAACTGGTTAAAACTGTGACTTCCCACTTCTGTTATTCACTTCACAAAATCTAAATCCACATCTCATCGTCTCCTACACAATAAAATATTTGATGAGGTTAAATAATTCTTGTTCTCATTAGTTGCACCCATTGTCCTGAAAAATTACACGTTTAGAAATATTCAGGGAGTAATAAGTTCAAATACTTGCTCCTTTTAAATTGGTTATAATAGTGCCCGTTCCAAAAATAGAATAAAGTGAGTTTTACCCTCCGATATGAAATCAACCAAATAACCACACTGAATTTAACCAATACAGGCAACTTGTACTTTGAAGGAACACTATGATTTAAGGAATGTAGAAACAACGGTGGTTGAGGTGAACTTTAGAGGATTTTATGGTTTCTGTCCTCTCCAGCTTTTAATTAGTGCACTACCACTTTTAAAACAATTGTCATTTTTAATGAATTTATGTTTCACATATTTTACCAGTTACCTGTATTGTTAATTCATTAAGTAAGTGCATTTGTGTGCACTACTTGACACCCGGGACACCCTGCTTTGGTCAGATCTGGGGCTTTTACATCCTCCAAAGCTTATCCCAATTTCAGAACAGAAAACCACCACAATCCATAAGCCAGTCAGAAAGAACAGCCAAGCTGTCCAATTCCCCATTGTGGCAACCCTAAAGCCCTAAAGCCCTCATGCCTGGTCCCACGTCATCCGAGTTGGATGTCGCCTCCTGGTGAAAGCACTGTTTGGCTGGGCACAGTGGTGTAACGTGGGTCCAGTTTGGGCACAAAGCCTTTAAAGTCCCTGGAGGCCTGAGTCCCAAACACATCCAGCACCTGTCGGTTCATCAGGGCAAATCTAGAAGAGGAAAAACAAAATAATCTATGTGCCACTCACTATTATTTAGCAATTTCAAAACAGTTACTCTATTATCTGTAAATAAATCAAGTAGCTATATTTCTCTGTTTCTTATGAATACAAGATTTTAAACCGAAACTCTTTAATAATATGGACAGATTTGGCACCAAGGATCCTTACCTGCCCTTAGTTAAACGCAGCAGGAACTTCCAGTATGAAGGCCTGAGGTTCTGCACTTCCATCACAGCCTGTGTAACAATAATAGTCCGTCAATAAACACGGTTTACTTACTCAGCAAAACAACCTGTGTGTGTTAAGCATGTTTGTGTGTTACTTACAGCCTGAAAACAGATAGCAGTGGAGATTGCATATATGACTGTGTCTGCATGAGGAAAGTAGGGGAATCGGCCAGCCTCAATGCCCTTGAAGTACATGGTCTAGAAAACAAGAGATAATTCTGTGCTGTTAATGATACACAGACCAATACACAGAAGCTATAGATAAGCAGACATGCACCAACATGTCAAGGAAGTCCAATTATTCTCACAGCAATCTGTCAACATTGGAACAACAACCCCCACCTGAGCCTAAAAGAGCATGGGGTAGATGGCAATATCATGCATCTGTGATCTTCACATTAGGATTTTATATTTTAATATGGGGTTAGTTATCATTTGAGGTGATTCTTATTTTGTATTGCATTCATGTCGTTCATCTCTCCTTGAGATGAAAGATAAGATCCATTTGGATATATGTCTTTCGTTGAGTATGTAATTTTTTTTAAACAAACATTAAGGGTGGGACTTGATTAAAATAAATGAATGAAATTGACAGTTTTTGTTTATTATTTAAACACATAACAATATTTGCCCCAAAAGCAACATATATTTTATGTAAATGAATTTTAGTCGCTATCTGTAGCACATTTTCTAAACGCATATCTTCAACCACTGATAGTAGTTTACGGTCCTGGGAAATTCCTGTTTATGATGTTAACTTACTCATTTTCTTCCTGATAACATCAGTTATTTCTTGGGGTTTGAGCTGCTTGTTTGTACTTGGACATGAACCACAACCAGAACCAGAACCACAAATAGCTCTAGAGTTTCTGTGCTTGCTGTGACATGTTTTGCATTTAAATGGTATTGTAGAGTTGATGCTTCTGTGATATGTAAACTCTTTTCTGCACAGTATGCAATAAATGACACCGTTTCCAACACTTTTTGAACAGTAATTTCACATCCAGCAGAGTACTTTCATTGTTGTAGTCGGAGGTTTGTGCATCAGTATAACTGCCCTACCACAACACGGTGACTGGCAAACGTTCTGTGTTGTTTGGCATGCAAACTATGATAAAATATGGTAATATTTTTAATTTGGTATTTTTTTGTAATCAATAATTACCGCATTAATGTCCCACCCCTGATATAGATAGACACATAGACACACACACACACACACACACACTATATTTTACCTCCACCAGCTTTGAAAAGAGATACATGGATATCGACGTGCTTTTATAGAAGAACATTGAGGTTCCGGCCAGGAAGCCTTAAAAGACGGAAGAGAAAGAAAAATAGACAGTAAAATAGTAAGTAGACATAAAATAAATAAGCTGTGACATCAAATCTGAGGATTGTTCAAAAAATGATTTTATTTGACAGTTTTATACAATCGTTGCTTACCAGCTACCAGTGCATGGAGTTCATCATCAATATCACGCATCCAGCGCAGCAAACAGCTTGTTCCCTGATTGGAAGAGAAATGAACAATGTAATACTCACATAACAGCACAATACTAAGATGGGAAGGAAATTAGGAACATTATCCCAAATATGGAGAAATCAAAAAGATTATACATTAACCATATCTCTAAGGTTATGGGAAACAAAAATATTTTAAAGAGATGCCATTTTCTGATACTACTTACACAAATGGTGGCAAATCATTTTGCTAAAAGAAGCACATGAAAGCAAGGAAAGAAGCAAGAAAAAAACAGCAGGGAATGTACCTTGTAGATACTGACAAAAGACCCTAGGAAGGCCCCTAGCTGGAAGTTCTCTTTATTGTAGAAGACAGAGGGGAGGCGTGAGGGTTCAGAAAACATCTGCCTGAAAGCTGAGGGCACTTTAAGACAACACTGAATCAGGTATCCAACACTGAACATCCTGACAAAACCCTGGACAGAAAAAAGACAAAAATCATAGATAATAATTAGATAAATGTTATATTACTACTTATTAGCAGAACATTTTAGTGATGTTACACAGGGTAAGATCTTGGATAGGAAAATATCTCACCTTAACACAATAGGAAATGCAGTTGTCCTTGTAATGTTTACAACATCTGTGTCTTGGACCACGTTTGCATCTGGATTATTTAAGGAAAAATATTTTTCTTTAGAGTAAGAGTAAATACCTGAGTGTTTCTGTGTCATGTAAAAGTGTGTATTCTCTCACATTGATTCTAGCAGTTCCCAGGTGTTGGCGATCAGAGTTTTCCTCCTGGGGTCAGGCCTTTCTGCTGACACCTGTGAATCCCTCGTCTCTAAAGCAGCTGTCCTCTCGAGGGGCCTTGTGTGCTCTGCCATGACGGAGTGAGATGGGATCTCTTCCTTGCCAATGATGAACCTGAGAGATACAACACACACCACTGCTGTCAGCTCGAAAACATGTCTGCTATAGAAATAGACATCAAAGAGAACCGGGCCAACTTACTTTAATGCAGAGAAGGAAAAGCCTTTAAGGCCGTCTTTATTCCTGCAATGTAAAACACAAATTTTAACTCAAACCATCAGGTTTTTAATACAACATAAAAAAGAAAGATGTTTTATTTGAAAGATGTAAACCTCTAACAATAGGTTATTGGCTACTATTACTGAAATTGTTTAGTTTTCCTTCAGTGAAAAAAAAAAAGGCCGGCCTTGTCAGAAATTGAAATTAACACAAACTAAAGCAGAGATATTGTTTCAATATGGAGATAATGGAGCATACTTCAATAGTTTTGCACGTAATGTTAAAGTCGCTGCCAAAAGTTCCAGGTGAAAGTCTTGTTCTAGATTTATTATTCTGTGTATTGATAACCAACTATAACTATATGACTCATAGCTATTTTAAGAGTAATTGTTTGGATCTGATACAGACATTAAAGTCAAATAGTGAACTGAACGCCCTCTACCAAATGGTTTGGGACGAATACTCAGGTTACACCTCATGGAAACAATCTGTGATGCTCTGACCTGAAGAAGAACATGTAGAGAGATGCTGTGATGCAGAACAGGAGAATCTAATGGGAAGAGCACAAAGATGGAATCAGGACAACAAATGAAACATACACATCTAACCATGTAAATCAGAGCACCAGTAAATACATGAAGATATCATCAGTGGTTACTTGACTTAATTCTTTGACATTTAAATGATCAACCCAATTACCATCATTAACACTGGAGGTATGTTGAACATATGGTTAAGCCAAGAAGGCAGCCATACTTTTTATCTTCAAAAGACACAAACTTCTATCAAGAAAATGATACTTCAGACTCATCTGATCACAAATCTTCCATTCATTTTAACTGGGAACATGTGTATAAAGCTGAGTATACTCTACACTATTGACCAGCATAAGTTGGGATGTCCCTATTTTCTTTCTGCAGCTATGAACTCAGCAGTATTCACCTAATGTCAATTTTAAAATGTGTTCTTCATTAGCAAATCTACTCAAGCAAGCCAGTTATTTCTAGCAGCCAAAGCTAAAAGAAGCTAATTTACCTAGCGAAGAGACAGGGCTCTATTGTAAGCAACTATTCTTTAGTTCCCTTCACTTTCAGGTGGACCAAACCTCCCTCTCGTCTTACCTCGCCGTGTTTAAGGGGTTTGACGATCCCTCTTGTTGCTGCCATACGGAACAAAGTCTCAGTGGCCTGGCAACAAGAGTACTTTGTTACATATACATTGCGCCACAAAGACAGATGGTGTGTAATATGAATATTACATATAACAAAAGAGGTTAACAAACGAAGAGGCTCTTACAAGATTTGTCATGTATATTGTTAGCAGTCCTCTCCTGGCATGGCATGAGAAAAGGGGAAAAAAACAAGTCTCAACAAACACAGAATCAATGTTTAACATAATTGATGTATCCAGTCACTTTTTGAGATTTGCTTTTTATTCAAAATATAGGTGATCTTTCAGTGAGTAGGGGACAAAAGGTAAAGGTAGTTAAGTCAATATAGAAAGTAGTTAGACAGGAAACTCACCTGCTCTTGCGCTCCAGGAGGATAGCAATATAGGAGGCAGGCAGTGCTGAGCCAAACCCAGCAGACCAGGAGTAAAACCCTCCCAGCAGTTTCCTAAAGTAACATAGATCCAGTGTCATTTCGCTGTGAGTGTTTTCACAATGGGATTTTGTTTATAAATAAGGACCACTTACGGGGTAATTAGGTAAAATATATATTCAAATCATTGGTCAAAGATCCAAGTCGACTGAGATTCTTTAATTCAATGTAGGGTTAAACCCCCTTTACAGTCTTCCTGGCAAGTGAATATCACCCATGCACTAGCAAGGTCAAGGTATTGAGTAATAAAAGTAGACAGACACACTGTTTAATCAATCAGAGCCAGAATAACCGGCTACCCTCTGACGTACAGCGAGGCTCACAGCATGGTTGGTTGACAGCACTTTTTGTACTGCTCATACAATGATGATAGTGAGAAGTTAATAAACTGCTGGTTCTGAGTACAAATTAGCTGTATCGAACAGCAGTTTCTTTGGACACTTGCTACACCTGCACAATGACAAACGGAACAGAATATCACAGAAACAGAGAGGTGCTCCACATTCACTTTGCTGTTGCAGGGTTTCTCAGATACAGTGAATCTTTAATTCTTTCTTTTATGAGTTTTTGTAGCTGTGCTAATTCAGTTATGGTAAAAATGTTCACCCAGCTAGACCAGTCTGGTAAGTTCAGAGAACGTCATCACATCATATGCAGTTTTTGAAATCAGGAAAAGACAACACTTGTGCCACATCACAATATACAAAATCTCAGTGTTTATATCACAATACTGATATATTCCCCAGCCATAGTACATATAAACTTACTAACCTGAGCATGCAGAAGAAAAAAATGTAAAGCCCTCCATTGGCAGTGAGGAAAGAGGTGGACCGCAGGATCTCAGGGAGAAGTCGTTTTATATAGTAATCCTTCTTCCTTCTCCTTAGAACTGCTGCTATCTGAAACAACAGAGGTGGATACCAGTCACTGTTGTCACAAGTCACTGCCCAGGAGATGAGAATACTTTAAACAACGTCAAACGTACCCAAGGAACGTTTGTTAGCAAAAAAAAGTTACAAGATAAGCTTCCCCATGTGACACCCAAAACTAAAAGGGAAACTTGGCCAAACGGGATTTCAGGAACGCTGGAAATTGTGCTGGAAAGTTTTAACTTCATTTAAATTGTCCTTATTGGCATGATATTTTTGATAATTAATGTTGCAGAAAGTCACATTTAAGTAATAGAATCTGATAGTAAATACTAAAAATAAATAAAAGTACGTTTCGAAAGAATAACCTTAGCATGATGCATGCAATGTTTTGACACGTCCATAAACTTGAACTTAAATCTAGAGAATTGTTAGGTAATCTTCAGCATGTTTTCTCAGAACTAACATTAGTTAGCCTCACTTGGTTAGCTAACGTTAGCTCACTGTAGCTCCAGAGCCTAACGTTAACCTAGACGCCAACACCGTAGGACAGCACCTACCAGATAGAGAGGGGCGTATATTTTGAAGGACACCTCCAGAGCACTCCTGGTCACGTCCAGAGTAGAATACGCACACGACGGACTCCAGGTATGACCGATCTCGTAGCAGTTGTGCGGTATCTTACTGAGAGCAGCCATGTCTGCAGTTTGACCAGCAGCAGAGAGGCGGCGCGCGCACACAAGAAAGCGCGGTCACGCTAGAGGCTCGTGCACGGCGCTGTTTGGGCCATGACTGGTAAACCTATGATGGATCAATAACTGATTCAATGTCAGATTGAGGAGGGAAAAAAAGTAGTGTTTCAGTCAACAGTCCAGATATCTGAGACAAAAACTACTTTAAAAAGTTCAGTGGCTTAAGATTCTGTTCCAATGCTTCAATTCACTTTCCACCACATGGCCCATATAATTCTATCAACATAGAAAACAATGTGACTACTAAATATAACTATAATAAAGTTAATCACTTAACTAATTAACTGCCAAATATGTATTAGCTAGCGAACATTCGCTGTCACATAACATTCACTAGTGACCATTGTCTAGGGAACATTACTTAGAGAACATAACATTAGCTAGTGAACATAACATTAGCTAGGGAACATTAGTTAGGGAACATAACATTAGTTAGGGAACATTAGGGAACATAACATTAGTTAGGGAACATTAGTTAGGGAACATAACATTAGCTAGTGAACATTAGTTAGGGAACATAACATTAGCTAGGGAACATTAGTTAGGGAACATAACATTAGCTAGGGAACATAAAATTAGCTAGGGAGCATACCATTAGCTAGCGAACCTTAGATAGATAACATAACATAACATTAGCTAGCGACTATTAGTTAGATAACATAGCATTAGCTAGCAAACATTAGCTAGGCAACATAATATTAGCTAAAGAACATTAACGTCCTTTGGCACTTCACAGCAAAGAACTACTCACATTAACAAGAGACTTGATAAACTGACTTCATAATAATGTTAACCAACTTTAAAAGTACCCACACAAATAATAAACATTCACCCACTGCTTTGCATATAGATAAATGGCAAATTTACAAGCAGGCAAGCTTGCGCTGAGATGATCCAACCTATTTAATTCCCCACCTGCTCACTGTGGATATAAAACGTTAAATACTAGTTTGTGAGAACAGTGTACATCTGCTTTAATCTTCAACTAAATACGTAAATCTGCAATAGGATTAGGCTTTATCATTGTATAAAGTGTGCTAGGCCGTTTCTTATAATTGGAAGTCTGTGGAACACGTGACTTTGGGATAGTTGGTTTCTGTAGTTAAGCCTCGTTTTAACTGTCAGTACAGTATGGTACGGAGGGGCATGGGTACGTTTTGGGTTGGTAAAGGACAGCCACTGTGTACACCTACCAATATAACTTAAAATAATACCACTTAACTACCTCATACAGCTGTGACTGTGCCAAGAACATACACCTTATTCCTGACTTTTTTGCACTATTCATACTGCTCATTCCTTGCACATTATTTGTAAATATCTGTACATAATCTGCCTACTTATAATTTATATTTATATTCTATGTTACTTGTGTGTTTGTATTTCTATTTTATCTTAGCTTTATTTCCTTATTACTATTTTTATTCCTATTGATACAGCATTTATGCGGACAGCAAGAAAGAATTTCATTGTACAGATAAACTTGTTTCTACACTATGCACATGACAATAAACAATTTGAATCTTGAATCACTCACACAGGGGCTCCTCCAGTAGGGTATTGATCCTGCCTATACTACATACCCCAACTAAATGGGTATTTTGGTTATTAAAATGGTAACAGGAACCACGGGACTGGTACAGTCATGGTAATGGAAACACTAAAATAAACGTACTGGTTTATACCATACTGGATAGTAGAAACGGGGCCTTAGAAGTTTTTGATTTACATACACTGAAATGTATAACTCTGTTTTACATTTAAAATTAAACTATCCAGCAGGTAGCAAGTTGAATGTTCAGATGTCCTTCACATGGAAAAGTGCTGGACCGAGGCCTGACTAAAAATAAATTAAAGCACAGGTGATCTTGTGGAACAAAGTGTTCTTTCCACAAGGCCTTAATTTCAGGGAGCGAGTTGACCTACGTGACCTACAAGCACATCACATAATTTCTTTTCCTGTGTATTCACACTGAATCACTACTGCGCTTGGGCTTACAAAGGTACAGTATATTGACAGATTTGTGGAGACAATCAGATATAGAAAACTCGGGGCTCAAAGTAAAATAAGGGGGAAGACTACCAAAGTCACTAGAATATTATTACATTGTGTAATGAACATGGATGTTTTATAAAAACGTATATTAATAATGTCGAAGAAGGTGTTTAAGCCTCTACACATGTACTACACAGAGGTGGTCAGCAGGGGTCAGCCTTGCTCCGTTGATATGAGGCATGACGAGGCATGTTCATCAGCTGGAGCTGCGTGGATTTAGGGGGAATGTGCATTATCAGGATGAGCTGAGCTGAACAAGAGCGAACATGAACAACACTGATTGTGTTGACATGGTCTCTTGCTAGCTCGCTATGACAATGCACCTTGGCTGGTTAAAGGGTAAACTCGTGTTTTTTTTGTGTTTTCATCTTTTTGCAGAGATTGAGACGAAAAATCTTTATTTAAAATAAACGTTTACACATTTTTGAATCAAATTTCAAAATAATGGCACGATGCCATTGACTTGTTGAAGTTTATAAATGACACATGACGCTTGGTAATTACAGAATTTACCACAACGTTATACAGATAGATTATTTTATGCGTTTACGTTAAATTGTATTTATGCAATAAGTTTACATTTAAAAAAAAAAAAAGTTTATACCAACTGGGTGCTTATTTAGCAAATTCGGAAACTTTAGAATGTTGCTAGAGTGCTTTTTTTAGTTGGCGCACATCAATCGATCATTAATATAAGTGATACCCAGCAAGCTCATTATAAAAAGCATCCATTATAATAAAGGCGAGGGGGATTGGGTGGTCATTATCCCTGCTGGCCAGGAGGCGGTCACACCGGGGCTCAATAGGAGAACTGTTTTCCTTTTTGCAGATTTTCATAAGCGCTGCAGCCGGCGGCTCTAAACGCGCAGCGTTAATACGTGTTTGCATGGAGGAGGAGGAGGTGGTGGGGGGAGGAGGAGGAGGAGGGGAGTCAACGGACGTCTCCACCAGCTCCTTTTGAACCGGAACCCGCTAAATAACGCCGTGCGTCTAACGGAGCGCTCGTCCCGAAACATGGCGAGGACTTTCTGGCTGTTGGCGACTTGTTGTTTGCCGCTCCTCGTCCCCTCCGGCGCGGCGGGGAAGAGGAGCAGGGAGCGGGTTTACTACGTGGGGATCGTGGAGGACTCGTGGGATTATGCGCCAAGTGGAAAAAACCTGCTGAACGGAAAAAACATCAGAGATGATGAGTGAGTAGCGGGGTCTAGTAATCTGGAAAAGTGGTTGAAGTGAATGGGATTGATTTTTTTTTTCAAATTCATACATGGGTTGAAGAGTTTAGCCAAGTGGTTATTATAAGTGCTTATTATAAACCTCAAAGATGACCAAACTGAAAACGGAGATTACAATCTCATCCTTCATAGTTTAAATCCTTATTATTCCGTCATCCCGTTCAAAATGCTGCATTCTGTAATTCGTGTTCTATTCTGTACATCTGTTGTAAGCCTGGCCAACCTGGTAGAGGGATCCCTCCTCTGCTGCTCTTCCTGAGGTTTCTTCTATTTCTTTTTTACCCGTTTAAACGGTTTTTAGTGAGGTTTTCCTTATTCAATTCAAGTCTCTAAGGACAGGGGGTGTTGTATTGCTCTGCAGAGTGTAAAGCCCCCCTGAGGAAAATCTGATTTTGGGCTACACAGTTCAACTTGACTGAACTTGAGGAAAAAGTTTTAGCTCCAAAGTGACAGTATGTCATCTTGCCAGGGTGTGATAGTGTCTAGACCTGTGTCTGGATTGTTGTGTACTCTGCTGGCAGATGCACAAAGAAGAAGACAGTGCTTGAGTGCCATAATGAGCTAGTGAATGACTTGTCTTCTTTCATGACACTAGACTCTAATACCATGAAAGGAGACTCAATGACCCCCCAGGGGTGCCCGGACCTCATGTTGAGAACCACTGCATTAGAGGATTACTTTGCTGTCCAAAATAAAACAAGGTACTCAAGCAGCTGCTTCTTACATTACATACACATGTAAAGTTAATGTGCTTTAAGAATCAAGAGAAACAGCAAGTTGAATTAAAAGCCCACAGTGTATATCTTTAGCAGCTGGTTTGTGCTTCTTTCCTTAACCCTGGTATTATGGGTATTATCCTACAAGGGAGCTAAATAAGTCATTGTTTAATGCCGGACATTCACAACTTACTACATCAGCGTGTCAGCTTCCGCAGCGTTGACCGCTGCATTTATTGCAATCACAAGCATGTCTATCTTAACCAAACACTTCCTGAAAACAGCTAGACAATAAGCATTCACAGATATTAACTATTATCAAATTATATAACTGTTATTATTTCCTTTGTATGATGTTTGTTCTTCAGCAACTGTGTCCAAGATGGGTCTTTGTATGTTATTTCATCCACAGACAGGATTTCTGGCAGGATTAGGTAGTCATTAATTAAAAAAGTCATATCAGGATGGGAAACCATGATGTGGTATGCACAGACGCAACTTACTGTCAAACATGTGTATAAACACCCCTACAATAAAACATTGACGAAAATTCCTTAAACCACAGTTTTGTACATGAAGTATAAATTAATTATTAGGTTGCATAAAATTCCCCTGACCAGCTTCTTAGTGAAACCTTCATCATCAGACTGTCAGCAAGGTTTTCAAACCTTTGGTGAATCTGTTCAATGTGATACTTTTTGTCTTCCCCTTTGCCTTCTTTGGTTGCAAGCTAGATTTACAGTAGCACAATTGCATTTCCCACAGTTCCAGTAACAGGTTATTAGTTCACAGAAAGCTGTAATCACAAAGACTAATTGTTAGAGAACTGCAACCAGATACAATTTGTTTTGTGGCATCACAGATACAGATAAGGGATTCATGAATGGACTTCACAGTTATTGACAATGACATTTAATGATGTCAAAGATGAATCTGAGTCTGTTGATGTCTTACTGAAGGCATAACCCAGAAAATCACTTACTTGTATTCTGCTTCTTTTTATACTGCTAATACTTGAATACATTTCTACATTTCAGTAATATTGTCTATATTGTGATACTTGTATGTAATGTTTCTTATAATAATATTCAGATTAATACAAGTGTTGCTTTGATTGTTTATACATCCCAAATATTGAGGAGTATATTAGGGTAGCATATTTAATAAGCTACTGTTCATAACAAAGCATAAAAAAAATTCTGGTTTCTGACTTTATCAATGCTGCATAGTCGGCTGTTGATAAAGACGATCACTGTCGTCACTTATGATTTTCCTTTTTGTTGTTTCAAAAAGTATCAGCCTACCAAAGTAACCCTAGAGTAAAAGTTTACACCAGGCTATCATCTTCAATTCATCTGCGGTTACAATGACATGACGTGTAATGTTTCCATAATTTGTCTGTGTAACACTATCCCCCCCAAACCAAAATTGTGAGGTTAGGTTTCAAAACATTCTTCACGAGGTCAAAAGGTGCCTTTGTTCATTGGGATCAGCAGCTGGCAAAGTTGACAGAGCTGACAGCTGGACAAACCTCGGCAGCGATGAGGTATCCACTGCTGATCAGCATCTTGGTTCGTTTGTCAGTGGGGTCATGCTTTTCTTTCAGTTTAAATATTTAGCTTTTGCTTGCGCCCCAGAGCCAGAATCTGTGCTCTTCACGGCTTGTAGTAGGCCTACTCTGTCCAACTTCCCGGATGCCGTTTTGTGCTCAGAAGCTCACTCATTTGCCCCCACAGAAAGAAATTTCCTCTCCTTTGCTGTTGGGAAAAAAATCCCTAGTGACCCATGACCTCAACTGACTACCAACAGGAGTAAGTTTTTAGGCTTTGTCCTTCCTGTGGTATTCTGGTCTTCTGGCTTCCTTCCTTGGCCCTTCCTGGCTGCTCAAGAGTTGCATGAAAACTAAGATGGCTCCACAATAGCTACTAGCAACTGACTATCCATAAGCAGAGCCGAGTTTCTAGCTCACCAAGCCTCACCACCATCGTTAGCAACATATTCCATTTATTGCATGTAACATTATGACTAAAGGAGGCTGAGCAGCTAAACAAGTCCTTCCGAGCACAAGCAGGAAGAAGAGAAGCTAGCTTAGTTAGTCTATCCCAGCACGTTACAGCGAGAGGCAGGGACACACCCCAGATGGTCGCCAGCCTATCATGGGGCACACACACCATTCACTCATACACTCACAATTGGCAACTCTACGGGCAATTTAGAGTCACCAATTAACCTCAGCATGTTTTTGGACTGTGGGAGGAAGCCGGAGTACCCGGTGAAAACCCACACAGACACGGGGAGAACATGCAACATGCAAACTCCTGCGACCTTCTTGCTGTGAGGCTACAGCGCTAACCCCTGCTCCACCATGTCACCCGCAAAGCTAAAGTAACTAGCAAAATAATCTAGGTTGAGATCATAGATTGAGATGCTACGCTGCCAAAACACATAAGATCTGGTAACCAGAATGAGACAACACGGCCGCTGGTGTCGGCTTTGACCTTCAGCACATCAACTCACTTGTTGAGTCACAAAGTTAGACCACCAACTACTGGCCTGGCAGCATACTAAAATGTTTTTAATGGATCTTTTTTATATTGTACATAAGGAACAGTTATGTTTCCGTCCTGTACGTCAAAAGAAAAGCCAGCATTTTGTTGGTTTCAGGTGCCGTTTTCAAAAATGTTGACATGGAAACTTGAGTCTTAATTCCTAATCTTGTGTTTATATGTGTGAAGCATGAGTGAGGGATACAACCTCATATTGTGTAATCTTGCAGCATGACAGTAACCTGACCCTGATCTTAAGAAGTACCTTACCCTTTTTTTTTCTTTCATCCGTTTCTATTCAGATATGCTCCTATGTACCTGGAAAGAGGAGCCCACCGTATTGGCAGTGTTTATGAGAAGGCTATGTTCCGACAGTACACGGATGCCACATACAGCCGCATGGCCCCCCGACCCCCCTGGTTGGGCTTCCTGGGGCCCATACTGCGAGCTGAGGTTGATGATGTTATCGTGGTCCACCTAAAGAACTTTGCATCCAGGAACTACTCTATGCATCCCCATGGAGTGTTCTATGAGAAGAACGCAGAGGGTATAGTGTTGCATAGTGCACGTATCACATAGAAACACACATGTAACAAAGAGATATTAATAATTTTTTCTATATATAAGATATATACAAGGTAATTCGTCTCACATTTATCCATTATCCAGACACTTGGATGTATATTTTTCTGTTCTGATTTTTATTGCAAAAACTTTAACTAACACTCTTCTGAATTTGAGGCCTGTTTGCATTTTTTTTATTTGTTTCTGTGCCAGACTTTCTATGACAGCAAGATGCTAATAGGTGGAAAAGAAAAGGGAGTAGGATATGTGATATGGACAGAAAGAGTCACTGTAGTCTGTGTGAGTGCAACCTGTCTCCCTTTAAACTGTCTATTATGTTAGATATGTCTTTTGGGTAGCTGTTGCAGCTGTTTGTAAAGCAAGTGTGGGAAGTGTTTTTGGACCTGAAACTTTACACAAGACAGTCCTGACTGTGTTTGAGAAAGAAGGGAGGGGAGTTCATTCTGTTCACACAGAGTTCACTGTCATCAATCATGATGTCACCAACTAATGTTATTTATGTGTTTATAGACCACAAGAGTGGAGGCTGACAGATAGAGGAAATAGATATATGACCTCATTATGATCATTGAGGTTATATGTTTCATAAGTAGCATTGCAAAAGGGCAGAAATTTCTGGTAAATTTCCAAAAACTTTCCATGGGAAGTTAAGGTGGGGAATTTTGGAAATATCCATTAATAGTCTCATGTTTTGAGCTCAAAAGTGTGGCCTCCAGGGATCTAGAAATTATCTGTTCATGTGATGGAAAAATGCACAGTGCATGAAGGGTGTGTGGCCTCAATAGCCCTGCAGTAAGCATTCTGCTATATGCATGTGATTAAGGAGTGTACATGCATTAATAAGATACTGTAGTTCAACATTTTTAGAATTAACCTATCTTCATGATTTCCATAGTCATAGCAACAGATGCTTTTTTTGGCGATACAAGCTATTTCCAGACCAGCAGAGCAGAGCTGGGAGCTGCTCAGCTACTACTACTACTACTCCTAATGGTATTTTTTGGTTTCCTTCATGAAATTCAGCGAATACACAATCGCGCAACTCTCAAACACTGTGGTTGATGAGTTTTGACCTACACATTCACCGACACAGCTGCTTGGTGGATTGGTCTCAAATGCATCGCAGCACTGCCTGAGGTGCACATGCGGTGTTACTCCACCCAGTGGCTTACTTAAGAAAGTAGTGCTGAGTATTTGCTTCATGTGTTATAATCTTACAGTTATTATTTCATAGCTCACAGCTCTGCTCCGCTGGTCTGGAAACTGCTTGTATCCTGTCATGAAGTGGTAGAGGAAAGGCTTGGCTGCTCTTTAAACTTATCTCACTGTGGACATGTTGTTTTTGTTTTTCCAGGGGCGCTCTATCCAGATGGAACATCAGGAACTTTGAAGAAGGACGACTCTGTTCCTCCGGGAGGAAATTACACCTACCGCTGGGAGGTCAGGCCAGAATTTGCCCCCACAGATGATGATGCCGACTGCCTGACCTGGGTTTATCACTCTCACATCGATGCCCCCAGGGACATTGCCTCGGGACTTATAGGAGCACTTCTCACTTGCAAGAAAGGTATGTGACTACATGCTAGGAACAACACCACATTCATAAGTCTTTGTTTAGTTCCCACAAAGTAAATTCCAATTAATTTTATATATCTCTTAATTATAGTTACTATCAATAATGGCTTACTCCACCTGTGATAAACACTCCCCAGCCTTAAGCCCTTAATGACAATAATAAAAAACTGCCAAAGAAAAGCTTCATAAGTCTCAGGTCTATCATGCATGATTGTTGCAGTTTATGTGGGATTGTGCTTGACTACGTAGAGTGAGCATATTCTTTTGTGTCTCATCTTTTCTCTTTGAGCACAGGAATGTTGAAGGAGATTAATGAAGCCGTGCAGAAGAAGCCAGGGTCTGTCGCGGAGTCTGCCCGCAACGATGTGGACCAGGACGTCTTTCTGATGTTCAACGTGGTGGACGAAAACCTAAGTTGGTATCTGGATGACAACATCAACACCTGCGACGATCCATTGGGTGTTGACGTGGATGATCCGGACTTTGTGGAGTCTAACCTGAAGCACGGTGAGAAATTAAGTTGTCTTTTCTTTTTCTGATTGTTTCAAACTAAAATGACTTTTTAGTTAACAAGAAAATATCCTGACTCAGAACCTCTGCACCCTTTTGCCCTACATCTTGTAATATCCTGTGTTGCGTAAGCTACTATTGTAGAGCTCAGCTGTCTGTATCATTGAAATATTTAAATTCCTTCACGACTAATTCTCTAAACAAAGTAAATGAAAGGAGGTTTAAAGGTTGAATCTGCTCTGATTGTCCTCTATCTGTCTGTGTTTTTTGTGTCTTTTTCTCTGTGTGACAGCAATTAATGGCTACTTGTTTGGTAACTTGCCTGGAATTCAGTTATGCCAGCACCGTGCAGTGGCCTGGCATTTGTTTGGCATGGGGAACGAGGTGGACATTCACTCTGCCTTTTTCCATGGAAACACGCTGCTGGACCGCGGCCACCGCACCGACGTCCTCAGCCTGTTCCCGGCCACGTTTGCCACAGCTGAGATGGTCCCAAAGGCCAGAGGGAAGTGGCTGCTGACCTGCCAGGTTAATGACCATTTACAGGGTAGGGCACCTGACCTTTAACCTCAGTGTCACCTTTGACCCCTCTGGTATGAGGCTTTACTGGTTGTGTAGAGTTGCTGACATCAGACAGTGCATGTTTGTGAGTGTGTTCTGCTATTTTAAGATAATTTGTCTCGTACTGCGAACAAGCCAACACTTGCTATGCCGTATTTTACGGTCCGTTCAAAGTCTGTTTAAAGTTCATTGAACAGAAAACAGAACGAGTCATGCTTGCTCAACATACAATGAATGCAGCTGACAATTGCGAAATACTATTCATTGTGTCATTTGGGTGTTTCCATAATGGCCTCTTCTTTAAAGAATAATAACATTCTTTTTTTTTTTTTTTTTTACAAATGAATTAACACAAATATTGTAAGAGCACACCTGCCAACTGTCAGAAGATAAGGACGTTGAAGTTTGACCTGGAATATTAATTATCCTTAGGACAATTAAATCCGAACCTTTAGACTTGTCAGGTTGTTTTTCAACCATTAATATTTCCTCAGGAATGTTTCTCCACAGGTACTAATTCTGTGTACTATGGTCTGTATGTGTGTGTATGTGTGTGTGTCTCTTCATCTGTTTCAGCGGGGATGCAGGCCTTTTATGAGGTGAAGTCATGTGGCAGTGAAGGCAGCTCCACAGCCATGGGTGGCGTTGTGAGGGATTACTATCTGGCAGCAGAGAAAGTCGAGTGGAACTATGCTCCCTCAGGAAAAGATTTAATTAAGAGTGTTTCTCTTACTGATGCTGACAGGTGGGCAGACATCCTAATGAACTATGAGTTTCTTTCTTTTACTTAATACTCAAAAAACTGAAAAATGTGGCTTTTTAAAATCATATAAAACACACAGTGATTTTGCCCCTTACATGGTCATTAGCCTATATCTCATTACTCCCAAACTATTATCAGAGGCTGTGACCATTATTTTTGTTTTACTGCCTAAACCATTGTGCTCATCCCAGTCAGTCAGTGCAAAAACAGTTGTTGAAAATCCGACTGCTTATGTCTATTTGTTTTTGTCCAAATCAAACCAAAGAAGGTTTTTTCACTGCATATATAGTTGCCAAACCTATACAGTTTTATATATGTGAAACTCTCCTGTTGACATGTTGTCCTTAAATTATGGACGGTCAGGTTTAATCCTAAACTAAATTGATATTACACATCTTGAGCACATCTGCTTATAATTGACACTCAAATATCATGTAGGCACAGGTGCATCATTGTGACTCACGCATTTGATAAGAATATTAGAGGACCTTTTTTCTTGCAGTCACACTGTAAACCTCGGTTGTTTAAAGGCTAATGTGGAAGTACAGGCGCTAAAACACAGTGTAGAAGTTTAATTTTGGGGTGAGGTGTCACTTTACGGTTTGCAAAACCGGAACGAACTTGCTTGTCAGTGTGTACGGCCTCTAAACAGAGCTGATTATACTGCATGCGAGCAAGTTATTCTTGCAGCGAGGCAGTTTTGTGGCGTCCAGCGTAAACAGTGTGGGCAGTGATTCAGCTGTTGTTCTATCTTTGTTATTATTCCCTGACCTGGCACAGTGAAACCCCTCTGTGACTGGCCAGCTGTGTGCTCATGCAGGCCACACATCTCTCTGTTTCCCTCATTTATGGTATATCGTGCTCCCTTCTGCCCCACACTCCTCAAACCTTTCCCCTCAGTGCTCCGGAGGTGTTTTTTGGCAGAGATGGTGGTAGAGTCGGCGGCAGCTATATGAAAGTGTTATACAAAGAGTACACAAACCAGAACTTTTCCACCAAAAAAACAACACCTGGTTCAGAACACCTGGGACTCTTTGGTAAGACCTGTCTTTCAGATGCCACACTTTTGTATGCACTGCAAAAAAAATGAAATCCTATCAAGTGAGAATGTCTTGTATTTGGTAGAGTTACTCAATATTTAACAGCATTATCTTATTCCATTGGCAGATTGTTTAGCGTCTTTCAACCTTTTTTTCTTGACTTTAGTTAATTTATCTTTGTTTTTTTCAAAGAAAATATTTAGTCTTGTTTATTAAAACAAAACCAAATTGACCCCCCTTAATATTCTATAACAACGCCTTATCTGTTTACAATGGTCTTCTGCATTTGTCCAGGGCCAGTCCTGAGAGCAGAGGAAGGAGACACTCTCAGAGTGACATTCCTGAATAAGGCTGATAGAAATTACAGCATTCAGCCTCACGGCCTGCACTATGACAAACACTTCCAGGGAAGCCGCTATGAGGATGGTGAGAAAGTATCCGGTTACTTTTAATTGAATTTCAGAACATGTCAATTTGTTTTTGGGACACGGTTTACTATCGTTATTTCTTATCAATCATACGATTATAATTCAATTTTATCAATGTCATGACTGACCTGAACAGTCAAGCAACATAATTTGATCCATTTCCTAGATAGTTTTTTTTTTTTTATTCTAATTTATTAAACTGACTAGATACAATGTGGCCAATAGAAACCTAATGCACATTGAAAGAGACAAGAACAGTGAACATATAAACTCAGTGATAAGAAAATATCAAGCGATCCCTTTATGGAGTCTGTGCAGATGGATAGATGAGTATAGTGGTACCACACTTCATGATCATCGTTCTTTGTGGGCAATAGGTGTTGACAAGCCTGGCTCCCACGTTGGCCCAGGGGAGACCTTCACCTACACCTGGCAGGTGCTGGAAGGTCCGTCTTCATCTGATTCTCCGTGTATCCCCTACCTGTACTACTCTGCCACTAATCCGTTTGAAGACACCATCTCTGGCTTAGTGGGACCTCTGCTCGTGTGCAAGAAAGGGACGCTGGGGAAGACCGGGATGCAGGTTAACAAACACTGTCACACACAAAAAAATTTAACAAATTAACTCTTTAAAGAATCTGTAGCTAAAAAGGGTTTTATTTGATACTTTTCTTATACTTTCCTTCATTCCTTTTTATTCTCTATATACTGTAGGTGAATGACAATCATTTCATTTATGGAAACCATTCCAGTTTCTTTTTGGTATGTTTAGTAGTCTAAGTAGTATTGACCTACTGACCTATTGATCACATTTGAGCAGGTATCTTGGAACCTGTGAGACTCTGTAAATGGGTCAGTGACAAATAATGTTTGGAAAGGTCAGAAACTTTTTAAAATACAGTTTTAAGAAGCATTCCTCAGGTGTCTCAAAATGTACATTCTGTGTTCATGTTGGTTTCTTGTTATTTAAAAGTCCATTTATGTCATATTCTTTTAACAAAAATCATGATTCTGTGCAATTTTTTTGAAAGAATGATACATTTTAAATATAAAATCCATATAGAACATAAAACTTGTTGGTAACGTGTTTTTAATGTTTTAAAACCTTTTGAAGAGAGTTAAACTATCTGGTACCAAGTTTTTAGGGTTACACCACATGACAGTTTTGTCACTGACCCAAATAGTGTTGACTAATGTTTTCTAGGTTATTATTAACTTTTAATAGCTTTTTATTAACTTTCATTAGTTTTTTATTAGTGTTTACAAATAAAAAGCTAGGTTTTTATGAAACTTTTATTAGATTTTCATGAAGTTTATTATCCTTTTATTAACTTTTACACTTTTACCCTCCTCCCCCTCAGTGAGGAGTTGAACGGTTGGATGGCACGGGAACAAAATAGTTTTTGTTCTGTTGGTCCTTATCTTTGGGAGGAGCAACCTGTTGTTGGTCAGGCTTCTCTGGCTGTTGATAACAATGTGCAGAGGGTGGCTAGTATTGTTCAGGATGCCCAGCAGTTCTATGAGAATATAAACTTTTATGAGCTTTTCATTCATCTTTTTTTACTTTTATTAGCTTTGTATTTGCATTCTTTGCATTTTTTAAATTATATTCGCTATTTATTAGTGTATCATTTTTCTGAACTTTTATTTACTATTTATTTCATTATGTTTTTGGGAGTATTTTTCTTAACTTTTTATTGACTTTCACTAGCTTTTTATTAACCTTTTATCAGCTTTTTTTTTTACTAGCTTTTACATTCTTCTTCTGTTTCAAACACTCATTCTTGCACTGGATATTCACTGGCTCCTCCAGTTGCACAAACATACTGGAGCTTTCCCCTAGAGATTAAATTGTCATCAGACAATCACCCATTTTGTGCCGCTACAGATAAGATGGCTATAATAAGAATGTTTACACTTTCCTGTAGATAACATAGCAAGTTGATTTTAACAACAAAATGAATTTCCATTTTTATGCTACATTGACATTTGCATGTTCAGACAAGACATACAAGCTTATAAAATAAGCAATTATTTTATATAAAACAATATTTTATCTTTAAAAAAATGCAATATTATTTTATGTTGTTAATGATATTGTGATTGTGTGCTGTGCATTGTTAGCAGAAGGGTGTGGATAAGGAGTTCTTCCTTCTGTTTTCTGTCATGGATGAAAACCTCAGCTGGTATTTGGAAGAGAATATCCAGATTTTTGGAAGCCCCAAGACAATTTCAGATGAGGACTTCGAGGAGAGCAATAAGATGCATGGTAATCACTGATTTCATTCAAATATTATGTTAGATTGAAACTGATTCTAACGTAAGTATCATACTTCAAATGCCATTTCTATCTTGTTCTGTCTGAATATTTCCTTCATTTCAGCTGTAAATGGATTCATGTATGGGAACCTTCCTGGATTGGTGATGTGCGCCGGGGACAAAGTTAGGTGGTACACCTTTGGGCTCGGTACAGAGGTGGACATCCACAGTGTTTATTTTGAGGGGAACACCTTCAAGAAGCAGAACACAACAAGAGACACCATCAGCCTGTTCCCTCACACCACTGCTACTGTTGCCATGCAGCCAAACACTCCCGGTCAGTCACTTTACTCTTCACATACACCCACTCACAAAATGTCACCTCCTTTTTTTTCAGACATTGTCATCCACGATTCTGTTCTGTTCTGCAAACCAATTTAGATCATCACACACACACCACACCCAACACTTAACAACAGGAATTGGGGCAGGAGATGTTGAAAAACTATGTTTAGTCTACCCGAGATGTACACTAATTGAGATATTCACAGAGTCCAATTAAAAAAAAAAGAATCCCACAATAAATTACGCTGAAGTTGTGGATTTCAATCATGATTGAGTCCTCTTTGTTTTGTGACTCGGTTTGACTTAGGTTTTAGATCTTCAAGCATAAGAGAGGTCTTGTTTCATGAATTTGCTGACTTCAGATTTTTGGGGCCATCAAGGCAGCAAGGGAAAGAAAGATAAACACAGTTCACTGTATCAGGGGATCTTGCAGAGAGAGAGTACATGTGACCTCAACTGTTTGAATTGTTGGAATTTCCATTTTCCATTTGGTTGACTCTGGCTGCCACAAAATTATACAACTTGTTTTGACATCAGACACCACATTGCTCTGGATTTCACAATCCAAAGATCAACAGAGGAAAAGGGGAAGAAAATTATAAAGTAACTATAAACATACTGTTCCCAGGTCAGTTTACAAACATGCTCTAAAGGCAGAGAACACAACAATGGTGTTCATATGCAGTGTATCTATTTCAAGCTTAACATATATGTAGACATTTGCAATATACTGCAAACCACAAGTCAAACAGTTCAGAAATTCCACTTATAGCATGCCATTCTGTTTCTGTATGAGGCCAAGAATGTCCAACATGAATAAGAAAAAAAGACAGATAGTTCACATTTTTGGTTTGAGTCAAGGTATCATTGTATCATTTGGGAGACAATTTTGACCAAAGTGACATTTAATAAGTGCATTTAATTGTAGTAAGACCAATTTCTAGATTCTAGATTTTTAGAAATCAAAACTAGGTAGTGCAAGACTCACAAGTATCTATCTATAAAAGCAAGGAGCATCTGTGTGTCTGTCTGTGTCTGTTGCTTCCCAACATTTTCGTTACAATTCAAAGCTACGTCGTCCCGTTTCTTCCTGCACGGATTGTGCAGCCAATATAATGAAAATAATGCAACGTCATTTAAAAACCACACACTAAGATATTAGCTGTTTAATTCACATTGAGCATTGCTCAGAGCTGCCATTAAGTCAACAGGCCACAACAAACACTGCTTTGACATCTCACTAGGAAAAGAGAGCTTTGCTGACCTTTGGAAAGATTTTTGACCAATAAATGAATTAAAAATATAGAATATAGAAATAAAAATAATTAAAAATATAGAATTCATAATTAGCAGGGGTATAGCTGGGCGTGTCCTGTCAACAATTTTACAGGCTTCTCTTTTACTATTGCTGTCTATGGGAAGAATACTTTTTGGGTCGCATGGGATTTTTTTTTGTTGCAGTACCACAAGTGGCCACTGAAAATAATTGCATACTGCTGAGAGGTGGCGCCATATCCGGGTTTTATAATACATCAATGGCTGAGGCCATCTTATGCCAAGACGTGTTCACAGACCCTCAGGATATCCCAGCACTATCACCTGACAGAACAGAATCTGGACCCAAACTCATTTATAAACAGATACACAACAGTAACATGCCCAGGTTGTTAGACTATACAGGAAAAAGTAGAAAGTAAGAGATTTATCATACGTTTGGGTTTACTTGACCTAACAACATAATTCTAAACTGATATGTAGATCGGCACTTTCAACATAAATTGTAGTAAGAAATTACAAACCAAAAGTATTGCATGCCCCTCCTTATCTCAATGTATGTCCACATCTTACTCAATGTACACTTTGTGTATTAAGGCTATGTAACAGTCCAACACACCCTCATTTAGCCAAATCTACTTAAGCTACTACTTTTCTATAGGAATTCATACTTCCTATGGGCACTGCACTAGTACTACTAAAGCATGTTCAGAGCTACAATACAAATTTAGTTTGCAAATTTAGTGGTTTCTTTTTTTCAACTGCTTTCAGTGCTTCAGTTGCAAATGTAAAGCTCTTTCCCAGAAAGCATTCTCGTCTGGCCTGGATATCCATTCATGTGTCCAAATCCTTTACCTCTGCATTTTCCTGACAGGGGTGTATGAGGTGAGCTGCAGAGTAACAGACCACTTCTCTGCTGGCATGAGGCACCAGTACAAAGTGAACCTCTGCCCGGGACACAAGGTGAAGCACACACAGACAGCGCCGACCCAAATTGTGCAGTATTTCATCAGTGCCGAAGAAATAGAGTGGGACTACTCACCTGCCAGAGACTGGGAGCGCGAGAAGCACCACGGCACGTTGGTGGACAGGTGAGTGAGCAAGATAATTGCAGGATGATGTGTTTTAGCGTTGGTGCCAGAGCCTGTGATTTGTGGCATACCTTATTGCTGGTTGTTAATGGAAGCAAATTGGTACATGTCTCCCCAGTCCAGGCAATATTTATGTGGAGAATGAGGAGAGCAGAATTGGCTCCCGCTATAAAAAGGTGGTCTATAGAGAATACACCGATGACACCTTCAAGGTTCAGAAGAAACGGCAGCAAAATCAACACCACTTGGGAATAATGGGTGAGCTTAGCTGCTCTTTGTGTTGTTTTAGATTGAGAAGAGACACGTACGCGTCCAGCCATGCATGAGCTCTCTTTTCCTGTGTAGGTCCAATAATAAAAGCAGAGGTAGGAGAGCAGATCGTGATCACGTTCAAGAACAAAGCCAGCCGGCCGTACTCCATTAGCGCACACGGAGTTAAAGCCAGCGGCGCACACATTCCCGTCCAACCTGGTGAGAACCTAATGTAAAATGAACGAGTAGCCAAATAAAATTCATAATTGAATTGGCCTTTTTTCAGAAGAAGTGAGATTGATATTTGTTTTTCTCTTGTCCTTTTCCTTTCAGGCTTCATCATCGAGTTGACTTGGGATATTCCCAAAAGCTCTGGGCCAGGGGTCTCGGATCCTAACTGCATCTCCTACGCCTACTACTCCACTGTAGATTTCATTAGGGTAAAAAAGTCACACCGAAGCACACAATTCGCGCGATATAAAAAGAATCTATTTTTAATGAACTTGCATGTTAAAATTAAATGTCTGTGACAGTGGGTGTGTTTATGTTCAGGATCTATACAGTGGTCTCGTGGGGCCGTTGGTGGTCTGCAGACCAGGGACTCTGAAGCGAGGTAAAGGGCCCAACAGACAGAGACTCGACGTGGAGAAGGAGTTTGCTCTACTTTTTATGGTGCACGATGAAAACCAGTCCTGGTATATTGATGATAACATCAGAAAATACGTCGGTGTCGACCCTGATACCTTAAAGGATGACGAAGACTTTATAGAAAGCAACATGATGCATGGTAAGAGATAAGGACAGCGTCGGGGGAGGTGGGCACAGAGAGTAAAACTCTTATCTGTTAAAATTGTTTAACTTGACGGGTTGCCAGGAAGTTTGGTACACACATGCCTGTCTCCCTTTTCATCTAGTGCCATCATCAGGTCAAAATGTGAATTCATTCATTACTTGGTTTATGACCTAATAACTGCCAAATTAAAGACTAATTGAAAAAAGTCAGCATGCTAACAGTCAAACTCCGATATTAAAGGTGGTAAACACATTTAGCTCCAAGTAATACTGAGCTGATATTATGGTTAGACTTTAATAATATTATACAATACAGCACTTTTACAGTACAGGTTACAAGGTGCTTTACAAAGATAAAATACCAGAATCAGAATTTTAAGAAAAAAAGTGAAAGTGCAATTTGAATCCAAATGTATTTTAAAGAGACATTGGAACAAAGTAATCTATGGAAAGTAGAACTAGAAGAAGGCCTACACGTTAACTGCAACACACAATTTGTTCTCAGTTGGAACCACAGCCATAAAGTCAAAGGTTGCACTATGCAAACAGTGCAACAATTAAACTTCAATAAAATTTTAGACTCACTTTTTCTCATGCTACCAGGTGCATTCCGCCCTCCAGAGGAATTGTAACAGAAGTGATAACATGTGCTAAACAACCAGTTAATGAGCTGATAAGATTTGAAGCGGGCGCATGCCGTCATAAATTATGGTTTTCCTGATACACAGAGTATCTCCACGTCACACTTTGATGGGTTTTGATGTGAGTGTGCGGTGACCTCTGTGTGTTGAAGGGATCAACGGGAGGCTGTACGGTAACCTCCATGGACTGGTGATGACACAGGGTCAGAAAGTCAACTGGTATCTACTGGGCATGGGCAATGAAGTGGACATGCACACAGTTCACTTCCATGCTGAGACGTTCACCTACAAGGTACATCGAATATTATTTAGGACTAAAACAGTACCATGCAAATTATCTGTATGGAATATATATTCATCACAATAAGTCAGGGATATTGTGAGGGACTTCATACATTTCATACATTTTTTGGATAGTAAATATTAAGCTAATGAAAATGGTGTTTCTTCTCATTCATTATTAGTAATATCAAAGGGAACTTTTACTTATTTCATTAAAATTTACACCAATGTAAATAACAAAACCCCTAACTTAGTGATTGTTTCGTCTTCTTTGACCTTTGACTCCCTCTGTCTCTTTTACTGTGTGTATGTGTGTGCGCGTGTGTGTCAGACGGACCGTGTGCACCGTGCAGACGTCTTTGACCTCTTCCCCGGGACATTCCAGACTGTGGAGATGGTGGCCGGGAACCCAGGGACTTGGTTACTCCACTGTCACGTGACCGACCACATCCATGCTGGCATGGAGACCACATTCACCATAAAAGGTGTGTACAGTACAAGTGTTTCATTAATGACGTATGTCAGTCTCACACATGCATGTGCATTCATACATGGGGACATATGAGCATGAACATTCGCTAAACAGGATTTGTCCAACCTGTAACTTTTGTTCTTTTTCTTTCGATTCCAGAAACCTCTTCACATGGTAAGATCTGTTTGATATCATTGAATACATGATGTTCATATTACTGCAAAACTGCACAGCCAGAGTCAAAATATTTTGTTAATTTCTATACACTTGTTGATATTTGTTAGAACATCTTGTTAGAACATTAACATTACATCACATTAAATGTAAATTATACGAATAACTGAGATTATTGAGATTTTTAAAAGATATTTAAATATTTGTTTGACTTTTTTTATATTTAACGTGTGTGCAGGTCATTATTGACCTTAAGCTCTACATATTTTTCATGTGTCCTTCCTACAGTTCCAGACAGACATTGCTATGAACATCTACTAGCAGAATGGAAGTTGCTTATGTTATCTCATCCATAATTTCTGCTTTTTTGTAGTCAGTGTAACATTCAGGGTTTGGCCATGAAAAATCATACAAACAAACATTTTACAACATTTGAAGAACAGTGATTAGACATTTTCAACATTTTCAGTCATTTTATAAACAAAACATATAACCTTAAAAATGAAAAATAAAGGGAAAAAAATCTGTGTCAAAATGTTAATGTATACACAGACATTTTAGAGAATGTATGGTCATGAAAATGTTCCCCAGAGGCATGGAAAACCCATGAATAATAATGAAGTTCTATTGGTAAAAAGGGGTATGAACCCTTTACATTGTTATACATTCAAATATTCGTGCTGTTATCTCCTACAAAATAAATACGGTCACAACAATAGCAGACCCCTCATTTTTTTCTTCTTGGGCAATGCAGGTCAAACAGAAACTATTTGACTTTCTCTTCCTGTGTTGTTGCACAGGGGATGTTTTCTTAAATGTTATCTTTCAACATTCAGCTGATTTTGTTGGGTACAGCAAATCACATGCCTTCTGAGTGAGGTCAGGTCTTCCTTTAAAGCTTTGACACGGTTGAAAGCTGAAGTGCAGCACATTCAAGAAAAGGGTGGATAAGGGTTAAATCAATTTTAAACTTCCTGTGTAACAAACAAACACATCTGATACAACAAACAATGGGTAAAACTGTGACAGTGGACACATCGTCAAATAACAAGTCATGTGATTTAAATTACACAGGAAATAAACACAAGTGGGATTATGACACCAGTTTTGGTAATTAAAAATGTATAGATGTAAATAGGACATCATTTAAAATGTTCACTCATATCCCACCCCCTCTTGTCTCTGACTTCCTGATATTTCCTTGTGTTGTGTTTCAGTTCCTGCTGCAACACCAGGAGCCGAAAGCTTCAGAAATGCGCTGCAGCTCTCACTGCTACTAAGCCTTATGGCTGCATGTGGGCTGCACTAATGAAGGGACTCTTGACACTGGATTACATGTGATTCATGTCATTTAAAAAAACAACAGGGGCAAAATCACTATTGTGTATGTGTTTGCTAAAGGTTATATATGTAAATATTTAAGCAATTATCAAGACAGTCAAAATATATCAAAAGGTGTACAATCATGTATAAAGTTAAACATTTTATTTCCTTTGACTTTTTATATTTTATATTTGTGGATTGTTTCTGTGTTGCTTTTGTTTTTCTGGCATGTTGCACTGTGTTTAATGTAGGATAATTTTTTGGCTTTGCAAAGCACTACTGAACCAAATATTTGATACCAGTTATGAATGTGCAATAAAGACATTTATTCAGCTTTGTTTTTCAGCAGTTATGCTCACTGTGATGTTATTTTTTTTCTGCCATGTGCTAGAATTACCAGGCACCACAAGGTGGCGTTGATTCAATTTGAAAATAAAAAAGTTGTAAAGAAAAGAGGTTGAGTGATTTTCCTCTGCTTGATTAACTTAAGCTCCTCATGGAGAATTTAAGAGTTGGATCTTTTACAGTGGTAAATTGTTTTCAGTCACATCTCAGAACACTTTATTCTGATAAATGTATATACAAGGACGAATAATTTTTTTAAAGATTTCAAGTCAAGCTCATTCCAGGTTTAAGGGATGTGAAAGGAAAAGACAGAATCAACCAACTCAATGTTCAGGTGTTCAGGACCATGAGAATTTTCTTTGATGAGCTATGTCATAACTACAGAAGTAATATATTAATATGCTGTAAATATAACTGGTACTTTACACAATAGAGCGTTTGCAATAAAGAAAAAAACATGTTATTCCCTTAAAGACAGAGAAGCGTATTGAAAAATGTCATATAAATTAGAATGATGTGGCTATACTATATGTTGTGCACATCGCTGCTCAGATCAATATATATTGTATGTGTGTGTTTTATATTTTGATAATTAAACAGTACCAGTGAGTAATTGTAGCATCATGAGTTTGTAATTAACTGTTAAGGCAGTAAATAGACATACATCAATGTATGGCATCAGCAGCAGATGATCAGAATGCTCACATTCTGATTGGTTAATCTAAATAGATCAAAATTCCCCATCAACCTGAATGGGTTTACCATTGACACCAGATTAACAAATAATTTGAATAACAAACAGTGTGTTGTTTACACCTTTAATCTGAGACATTGATCACACTAACAACACAAACAATTTATCAGTGCACCACATAGGGTCATTGTTAGTCACTCAGTGATTGATTTGCATACTGATCACAGGTTAGTGCAACATAATGCTAATGCCTACTGTAAGTGGGCAACCAGTTGCCTCCAGCCTGCAGAGCAGAGATTGACTGACAATTTGTGGATGATTTAATCCTCGCTTTCAAACAAACAATAATTTTCTCCCGAGACCTGCAGGTAGCCCTATATTTTTTAAGGCCAAAGACCAACATTTAACGCTTAACTTTGCCTGGGTAAGTCTTCCTGTTGCATTATTTTTGGCTATATCCACCGCACTGAATGGGACAATCAGCAGGCACATAGCCATCACATCAATGCAGCGTTAAGGATTGACCCTGCCGTGTCACGTTAGGGCCTGAAACTACAAACCTCAGCAGATCAGATTCCAGTAAACAGTCATTTGGTTTTTTAAAGTTTGCGTAACAGCTGGATGAGGTCATCGCTCCGATTTGACTCCTGCGCTCTGTCAATGCCTCTTATTGATCCAGACAGTAAACTTGTGATGCGCTGAGCCTTATCTGATGGAGTCCATTATACTTTCAACCAAACTTTGTTTGGCTTGATTAATCTTTTCCACCACCGAGACTTCCTACTAAACAACCACTGATAAAATCAACTCGTACGCCAATCTTATTATTACAGATGAATAGGGCCAACAGCTGTGTCACTGAAGCACCTTTTAGAAAAATACTAAATTTACTCAAAAATTGCAGGATCCTGTCATAGAAATGCAAGGATAGTGTGAAGCCCACAGCACTGGCCAAGTTGCACTTATCAGTCAGCCAGTGGTCAATAGATGGCGCCCTCTGAGGACGTCTGAGCAGCCTACAGTATATCAGGGCTTTTCAAAGTCTAAGACTGGAACTCCCTGCAGAAAAAAGCTTTGATAAAAGTTGCCCGCTCACCCTCCCTTGCTTTGTTTGGCTCAACTCCTGGAAACCCATGAGATCATGATTGTTATTTGACATTAATAACTTCCTTGACAACTCAAATATTCCTGTTTGGTGACTACACCAAACACATTAAGAAGGGTCTCTGCTTTATTAATTTCTGACTCTGGGAAAGTGGGGGAAGCAGTACAATTCCCCCAAAACTACTGTATCTATGAACTATCTCTTTAACCAAATCATCCACATTTAGTCTATTTGTGATCTCATTTTGATAAGTAAGGAAATAACTAATGTTATATCTTTTCATTTACATTAACTTAGCCCCCCACACCCTGCTGAAACTGTTTGGAGCCCGCCTCCCACTCTGAAACCCCCCAGCCCGAAGTATAAATCAGGCTGGTATAACCCTTTGATCACTTTAAGCTACCACAGTAGGATATATGAATCTGAATGGAGCCGCTTACAGCCTGGAGAGGTAAGACAATTTATTATTGGCCTGGTCAGATTACATGTAGGTAATTTGCAGAGAAAAAAAAAAGAATCATTAATGAGTGTATATTTGGATGAACCCACAGAAACATGCTTTATTTATTTATAATGTGTTCCCTTGCTTAGCTATTTTTTGGTTAAACTGGTTGAACAGATTGTGTGTGTGTGTGTGTGTGTGTGTGTGTGTGTGTGTGTGTGTGTGTGTGTGTGTGTGTGTGTGTGTGTGTGTGTGTGTGTGTGTGCGTGTGTTTGAGCTGAGTTGTTTACTGTTTATCCGGCAGCTCCTTTATGTTTTGGATGCACCACAGTAATTGCAGGGAAAAGTTGCGGTTGGATGGGCATGTGAGGACATTTAGAGATTGCGTAGGAGAGAAGGGGACAGAAAAAGGGGGGGTGAGGGGGTGTGTGTCAGGGAGCAGTGATAGAGCCCCATTTTTCTCTCTTGAGTCCAGTTTGGACCAGTTTGCCTTTTCCACAGAACAGCAGAGACTATCTTCTTCAGTTATTACTGCTTGCAATATGATGCCAGATCCAGCAGCAGAGTGATGTAGATCTTTGCACTGGCAGGAGAGTTAATAATTGGCCATTCACCGCCACTATCAGATAGTGTAGTTCTTCAGCGTGCCTCTCCTTTCTCACCTGCGTCTTAATTTGAAAAGACACTTTCAGTTAATAAAAAAAAATATGAAACACATTCACAGATTTTTTGTCACTATATTTCACACAATGCAGCCAGTTATCTTATCTTAATCTTTAAAAAAAAAACAAAAAAAAAAAAACTGGACGTTCCTGTCCTTCAGTGACTTCAGTGATAGGCTAACCATGAAACCTCCCCTTCCCCTTGTGCCTTTCTCTTCACAGATAAGTGATCAGTGATCCTTCATCCTGAGGCTCTCTCTCTTTCTCCCTCCCTCTCTCTCCTCTCTCTGCGCTACCGGTTGGTTCTCTTTTCTTTCTTTTCTGGTCCTCCCTCTCTCCTTCTCTCTCTTTCTCCCCCTCTCTCTCCCTCTCTTAGGTCTCTGAATTTCTCTCCTCTGGTTCTTCACCCTCCTCTGCCTCTCCTGCTCCTTCGCTCAACCATGGCTCCGACCCTGGCCACAGCGTTTGCCAGGCGCTGGTGGATGGCAGTGACTGCTATCATTGAGAATCTGCTGTTCTCCGCTGTGCTGCTGGGATGGGGCTCGCTCCTCATCATGCTCAAGTCAGAGGGCTTCTACTCTTACCTTTGCAACGAGGAGGGTAAGTTCACAACTGTTAGTGTTGAAAAAGTCATCATAGACTGAGCAGTCTTCATTTTCAGCTTCTAATTATCACATTATTTCACCCTAATATGCCTTGATGCTGAAGAAACTGCTTATTACAGCTAATGGTAATAGCTGAGGTTATAGTGCAGAAGTCATAGATTTTCATCCTGAATCCTATTATCCAATCCTATTAACTGAGCTGGCAAAGTAAAGTGAGGGAGAGGGGTGCCCTGCCATCACAGGCGAGGGCGAAGGGAGGTACTGGTTTTATTCAAGAGATGTAACTCAATGCTGCAGCTGATTCTTTTTTGCTTCTTTTGTTTTTTTGTGTGTGTGAAAAGGGCACAAGCTGTTTTTAGGGACTCTAGAGATTAAACCTGATCAGTTAAAGGCAGGCAAAGTGGCCCAAAGTTAAAGAATGAAAGGCTCTAGTGTCTTCTTAAACTCCTTCTTAAACTACTTGCCCAGCTATAACTGAAGTGAACATATGGCAGCAGACTGATTGAGGAAAAAACTGGCAAACCACAATTCAGTGCTGATATTGAAAGTGAGGTGAATCCAGGATACAAAAATGTTTCTGTTGCAATGGAAATAAAGACTCCACCATTGAATTATATCTCAAAACAACGACTTTATTAAAATGAAACTGAGTTAAACAGACATTCTGCAGCTCGTCTGGAGAAAAACAGCCAAATCAAAATTTTTCCTCTGTCTTTTCCATGGATTCACCTTATAAAGACAATTTGTATTTGTTATTAATAAACCCATCGTTTACACATATAATTAACTGTGGAAACATGATTTTTTTTCTCTTTGATATTAAAATGTTCTGTAGATGAACTACTCAGTTCTACATGAACTCTATTATAAAGGAAAGCTTCATGCCAGCACTTCTTCTCAACTGGATATTTCAAATCTGTTGTATATAATTAGTAATGTGTAAGTCATGGGTCGATGAACTCCGAATTCCTGAGACTCTATAGTCAGTTTTGACGGAAATCACACACAGTATACATTGACACAGACCCTATTGACCCTTTATAGGATGTTTTTTCAATATAGCACAAAAGTCCACTCTAAAGTTTCTTCCATTTGTTCTCCTTGTCTTGCACTTTGATCAAACTAAGGCAGGTTCTTGTGTTTTTTTTAGTACAAACATGGAACTGATACACACGTCTCCTGTCAGGTCTTTAAGAGAGAAAGCAAAATGGATTGTGAGCGAGGTATCACGCCAGACTTATCCTTTGGACCTCAGGTGACACTTTCTTGTGCTCTGTGTCCTGCCTCAGACTATTGGCAGGATCTGTGTTTTCTCTCTCATTAGCAGCCGCCCTGTCTTCTTGAAAGTTTACACAATTGATCACCTGACAGGACATTCGTAGGAAGATGTACTGTAGTTCCAACTCTGATTGTCTGGTGCTGGTCTTATTTTTATGTCTATTTATTGAATCTTCCAATGCCATCCGAAAAGCAAGTGATGCAAATTCACTTTTTTTTTTTTAATTGTCAGCATCATTCTGCACAGCAGAACAAGCATTGATAACTAAAACCTCACACCATTTATAGGGTTTCTAAAAATGTTTCAGTCTGTTTTCCCGGCAAGGTGTTTGCACAATATTAGGCAGACTCAGCACTGAAGAAATGACTGAGTGTCCATGAATGCCATGAGTTCCCGGTGCTCTGATACTGGCATCTTATCTTGCTCTGATTATATAAGAGAGGGAGAGGACAGCAGAGCTGGCTCAGCTCTTTTCAGGCATGTGACACGTGATTGAGGGACAGAGATATCCGCAAAGGGATTTTATTACTGGTAATATGAAAGTTCAAAGTCTTGTGATATAAAGGGCAGGGAAAGGACTGATAGGAAATCGATGATGAACAGTGAAAATCTGGCCAACGGTGGGGCCAAGATACAAAATAGTGGAATCAAAGACAAACATAGTCCGGTGTAGATTTGGCTTTGGCTTGAAAGGTAGGGCTGTCAGCACCTGTCCACATGTAAAACACGGGAGGTTCGGTGTAATTGAGGTGTAAGTGATTATTATCTAGGAGATATCAGTAGCAGAGCAATTACACTAATTTCCAAACTACTGTGGCTTTCGCTCCCTTGCTCCCTCACTGCCTCTCTTCTTTGCTCCCTTGCTTGTTCTTGTCTTGGACTTTTGTACTTTTGTTGGATTTTTGTACCTTTTCTTGCATGTGCTGAAGATAACGTGAAGACAGCTGGTGTCAGTTTATTACCTTTTATCACCTTCATGTCAGCGTTCTAATGAAATCCACATGGCTTCTCATTAAACAGAGATTGAGCCATTGTAATCTTTCTATGGGTCTAAACAACATTTCAAACTCAAGGCCCGTGGGCCGAATCTGGCCCGGCACCTCATTTCATGTGGCCCCTCAAGGAGCTCACACAGAATTGATTATTCACTGATTTAATTTAACTCATTTGAGTAATTGAGACGGCAAAGTGAATAAATGTTTAAACGTCTTCAAGTTGCACTCAAGCGCATCTTGTTAACGTAATTCTTCCTTATTTTCCTTTATTGAAATACATCTGTTATTACCTTCGTGTACTTTCACTACAGTATGTTTAATATTCAGCATAGCAATGCAAAAAACATTCCAATAGTTGAAATATCCATAAAATAAATAGATGAAATTCAGTATAGTGTAATTACATTATAGTGAAATTCAATAGTGGTTATCAACATTTTCTTGTATGAGTCTCTAGATTTTCCATGTTTTGCTGCAGGATTTTTAATAATTAGATGCTAAAAACAATATAAACAATATATTTCTACATCAGCATATTTAAAAAAAATCTATTTAAAAAAACAAACTGTCAGCGACTAAATCATTATTAGTTTATTATACTTATTCAGAGTATAATAAACTAATAGCCAGGATGAAATTGAGTTTGATGCCCCTGGTCTACACAATGTAGGAGAAGAAATGTTGCATTTTTTTTCTCCAGTTGCAGTTGACAGTCAGTTGATGTTGGTATAATGTTATTTCTAGTTTTGGATTTCCAATGCTACCAACTCTGCACGTGTTTAGGGCACATGTCGCCACTACGTGTTGATGTATCATGATCCTGTGAAGAAGCAGAATTTCAACCTTCAGGTTACATCTGAATGACAAGAAGCCGCAACCTCATTCATTAAACAATGAAGAGGAGCATACAGCTGAACTCAGCTTTGCACAGTTATATGATTATTCACACCTTTCCGCCTTGGGCGCCAAACCAACCAGTGAAATTTTGAGTACATTCAAAATGCATCTAACACCCAACTTTCTTTCTTCTTTTATTAAAAGCTTTGAGTAACAGCACCAGCCACAATCTGTCCGTGCCAACGCCAACGCCTGATGATTATGAGTACTACGAAGGTGAGGGAGGTGTCGTGGGCCTGGGAGATGGTGTGGAGATGAGGCCCCTGGTCCCTGCTGATGGGCCCCTGAGGATGAACGGCTGGCTGATCTGTAAGGAACAGGACGAGATGCTCAACCTGGCATTCACTGTTGGCTCCTTCCTGCTCTCAGCCATCACCCTGCCACTGGGGGTCGTCATGGATAAATACGGACCTCGCAAACTACGACTGCTGGGCAGGTGAGCAGGAAGATTATACAGACTAAACATGATGTGGATATCTCAAAATAAATGCATGTCTATAGAGCTTAGATTAGATGTTTTTTTTTTTCGTAATTTGGGTGAAACAACCCTTCAGAAGTTGTAAAAAAAACAAAAACATACATTTTATTAGATGTGTTTGACATGGTTATCTATTTACAGCACATGCTTTGGATTGTCCTGTCTACTCATTGCGTATGGGGCCTACCAACCAAATGGTGAGTCTGCTTTAAGATAATAATGCATTAATTTATAGTGACCCTCAATGTGCTATCAATAACAAAGATAGAAAGGGTTTTTAAAAAGAGAGAGAGAGACCCTTGTGTCTGCCCTCAGATTGTTAGGAAGTCTCTTCTGCCTGGTGCAGCAAAGGATCCCCAGTGGTGTTGTGCTTAGTACTGGGGGCCCGGAGGAGCAAGTCACCGACAGATCTGATGGTGTAGGTGGAGGTTTGTGATCAGTTCTTGTAGACAGGGAGGTAGATGGATTTGTGTGAGAGCAGCAGGACTTTGTAGTCGATCCTCAAGGAGAGCAGAAGCCAGTGCAAGGAAAACAGAATATTGTTTTATGTTTGTGTTTTCGCACTCTCATCAGGATCCTGGCAGCGATGTACTGGAGCCTCTTGATGCACCTGCCAGGGATTCATCTAGGGACTGCATTGCATTGTAGCGCAGTTTTCAAGGAGATAAATGGACAAGTTTCTCTGCATCTGACAGGGCCAGAGAAAGGCAGAGTTTAGAGATGTTTTATAGATGGTAGAAGGAGATGCCTTATATGGACATCAAAAGTCACTGAGGGGTGATGTGCCTGCAGATGGGCTCGGGGCAGTTTGATGTACAGCTGGGTGTCATCACCTTAGCATTAAAAAAACATCTCATGTCTGCTAATGACCCATCCAAGAGGAACCATGTGGAGAGTAAACAGTATGTACACCACATCAAAGGGTCCATTCGAACCAAAGGTGTTTAGTTTGGCTCATTTTTTGTTGGTGTGAAAGCATCAATCTCACTCAGGTGTGCACTTAATCAAGCAGACCGAGACCTCCAAAAAGAGGTGGCCTCGGTCCACCTGACTCTGCACCAAATGACAAACTTTGGTGCGGTCCCTCTGGTGGGAACACAAAAACAAGGCGATACTCACTATTTCATAACCTATCTTGTGGGTCTTTGGAACAATATTCATCCCATATGACCTCTTTCATGAAAATGTTGCATCTCCTCTGCCTGAAAGAATGCACTATGCATCTTCAGCAATTGTTCTCCAGACACTAATACAGACATACTTCTACAAACAGATGCTAATTAGTACAAATTGTATTGCCTTGTGCAAAACAAATGATCAAACTAGTAGCATAAAAGCATTCCAAGTGTGTTCCCTCTGCTGTGAGCAGGATGCCTGTGTTTGGGGAGGGATGGCAGATCAGATCAGGCTTTGGCAGTGAAGATAATTTCAGATCAAATATACAATAGACTCATGTAAACCTTTTTCATCATATTTGAAACACTCTACAGTACTTTGGTTGTTTACAGACTTCACCAGCTAACATCTGCGTCATCTTTGCAGAACTCTCCGTCCTCATCTTCATCGCCCTGACTTTCAATGGCTTTGGGGGCATGTGCTTGACCTTCACCTCGCTCACAGTAAGTACACGCATGGTTGTGTGTGTGTAAATGCTCCCGCTACAGAGCCATCACATGTGCGGCATAATGTTTATCCAGAGACCTCCGTAGGCCTTTGTCTTAGTGTTATAATCATTTTCTGGCTCCCCTCCTGCTCGCCACTCGCTCCCTCCCTCCCTCCTCTTGTCTGGCATTCCACCCTGTCCCTTGTCTTCCGTTCTGTTATGTTTCATTTTGTTTTTTTTTGCTTCTTACATTGCACCCTGTGTTCCTGCGGACAACGAGGGCTCAGCTTTGGGTGGCAGAGGGGGTTGAGCGGAAAAAGTGGAAGGGAGAGAAGTGACAGTTCATTGTCACTTTCCACCGCATCTATTATTGTGCATCTGAAGAGAACCTCACAGCTCATCTCTTTGTCTTTACACATATGCACAAACATCATGTACTTAATATAAATGCAAAAATAGACATACAACATTGCATAAATTGTTACTTGGAAAGATACGGCTCTAATTTGCAGCTTCGCAATATGTGTAATAAGAAACAACAACAATCCGAGGCATTGTTGTGAAGGCCACAGTCATTCTTTTTTCTTTGCCCTTTTTGGATTAGGATTGGGCAGAGGACAGAAAAACAACTGTTGCTCTTTAGGATTCACAGAGGTCACGGGGTCAACACCCCTCACCATTTCTCTGCATTCTTTCCCCGCTGCTCTTCAGCCACCCATCCCCTCCCCTCGCCATCAGCTGAGCTTACGGTGAATCACACGAGAGCTTGGGTCTGTACCATGGTGATGCTGCTCGCTAGAGAAGGGAGACAGAGGGGCTCTGGTCCAGTAAATCTCCCAATAAAACGCTCCTTTTCTATTCCACCACAGGCTGTTAACCACAACATACATCTCCCATGTTGTTTCTACCCAAATCTCTCATCAGTTGCTGTCACCGGCCTGAATGCCAGTGCTGTAATAAAATCACGATCTATTGCTCTGCTTGTTCTTTTCTTATAGGCTTTAAGGTCTACATGTTTATACATTAAATCACTTTTTCCCCTTAAAACCCCTCCTTCACTCCGGAGCCTTCACGATCTGATATACTATGCATCCAATCCTTGGCGCCCGGTTAATTATTAGACAGTACCTTGCTCCTTGACTCCTTGATTATGACTCCACCTCAGACCTACAGGCATTTATTCAAGGACAACGGGGGTGTTGGGTAATACTCAGCAGCCACCCACTGACTCTCCGCCAAAGTCACTTGTCAGTTCACCTTTCTGCTCCAGGTCCGTCCAGCAGCTACTAATTAATGTGTAATGTTTAGTGATCTGTTGGAAGAGTTTTCTAAGCACTCCCGATGATGTTGCTGGGAAATGCCCCAACCCATGTGCATACTTTCTCAATTTATCACACACATACAAACACAGGCGCATGCCTCTTCCTCTTCCTCCCCACTCTTATGTAATTGAATGTGCTTGTTGTTGTTCAGTCTCTTGAAAACAGAACAGCTTGTGAATGCCTTTGTGTTTGGACGGTTTGCCACCCACTGTCCCCTGTTTTCTCTCACAACTCTCTTTTCTCTTTTTTCTCAAAGGGGAGTAAAGTATGTAAAAGAGGTAGAAAATGAACTATCTCCATCCTCTATTAACCGTGCATCCCTTTTTGTCCTCGAATGCCGCCTCCCCCCCCACCGGTGCTGCGTGTGTTCGTAACAGCTACGCTAGTTTTTAACTTTGATGTGTTACATTTCCTCTGATGTTCCCATCCGTGGAGGCTTGTCCGCTCGCTAATTGGTTCACACTGTCCACTCTGACCCCGCTGACACTGTCAGTGGGCACTGTCCTCCCAGTGTTCCCAATCTGTTCTCTGCCTCCAGCTCTGAGCAAATACTCCGCAGCTGAGATCAACATGATCTGGGCAGTTGGATGGTTTAACCTTTACCCTTACCTTCAGTACGTTCAGTATCTTGCTTTATTTGTGCAGGTTGGCACGAGAAACTTGGGGGAAAAAGAAAAAAGCTATGTTTGACGCAGTTTGTGGTTATGTAATTAACTCAGAGTCTAATTGCTCCATCTCTCCCTCCCTTTCCCTCCAGCTGCCAAACATGTTCGGGGACCTGCGTTCCACCTTCATCGCCCTGATGATTGGCTCTTATGCCTCCTCTGCTGTCACCTTCCCTGGTGTAAAGGTAACAAAAGGGGAATCCCACTTCACAAACACATCAAAAAGCCACAATCCTTTTCACCTTATATGATCTGGTAATTTGCTGTGCCCGCAAATTCTTTGCACTGGCAATTTTACATGAATTGCCAGTTGTAATTTAATGCATAGTGCAAATGCAACCATATTTAGCCTTGCATATTAACTCACAGTGATCTTGTAAACCTTCTTTAAAGCCTATACATTGCATTATCATTTCAAATTACCACCAGTAAATGTTGCATAATTCATAATTTAGGTTCAATGCTATCACACCTGTGGAACCTTAGCAGACTCTTTGGATTGATTTCTGGTACTTTTGTATTTATTTGTCACATCGTTTTGTGCACAGGTGATCTACGACCTTGGCATTCCTTTCATCACTATTCTGGTGGTGTGGGCTGCTTGTGCTGTGCTGGTCTTCTTAAACTGCTTCTTCAACTGGCCACTGGAACCGTTCCCGGGACCAGACGACATGGACTACACGTCAGTACCGCCCATACACAGAGTGACGCACAGCAAAAGTCCCATGTGTTCAAATATATGCCCACTTGAGTAAACAAGAGTAAAATCGCTGATAATGAAGTCGATGAAAAGTTTTGGATGTTTAAGTACTTCAGGAAAAAGTATTTGTACTAATAGCGGTGACTCATATGTCCCAACTGTTTGTCAAATAATGATGAAAGTACAGGGGAAAAAAATGGGCAGCGTAATGCCAGGTGTAACTCCAGGTTAAAGTCTGTGTGCTGACTGTCCTGCTTGCCAACTACACTCATCCATGTGGTAAATCTTTGTTCGCAAAGTCACGCTTTTGATGTGCTTGCTCAGCGGAAAATGTGATTTCCTAGACTGATGAGTGCAGGACTTATAAGATCTGAGCATTACCACCACAGGAAGTCATAATCATCCTATTTGGCATAAATGTCAAAATGACGTCATTTGTCACTGAACTTTTGACATAACGTAACCTCCCTTTTCATTCCGCTCTCCTCCTCTGCTTTTTCAGTGTGAAGATCAAATTCAACTGGCTGGGCTTCGACCACAAAATCACAGGGAAGCAGTTCTACCGCCAAGTAACCACAGTGGGCCGTCGCCTCAGCGTGGGCAACAGCCTGAAGCAGAAGGAGCTGGCCACTAAAGACGGCCACAAGCTCTGCCTCTCCACCATGGACCTGGAAATGGATTGCAAGCCTCAAGAAGAGAGTAAGAATCCAGCAGTCAAAAGCTCATATTGTGAATCCGTGGTTAATCACTTAAGACCCAGGCTTATTTTTCAGTTTTCATGCTCTAAATGACAATAAATATGGAATATCTCTACAACCAAACTTACATAAACTTAAATCTGGTATCAAAATAAAACTATACCTTGGTGACTACAGAAGTGTCAGAATCAATTTACATGTTGTTGTTATAGAGCAGATACAGTTAAAATGTTGCATAAAAAAGTGTTTTCCTACAGATAAAAATACTTCATTTAAAACTTAAAACAAGACCAAACTGACTCAAATTAAGAAAAAAAATGTCTGCAATGCAAAGTTCAATGATTAATAAGATAAGAGTTCAAAGATCAATTATTTGTCCATAAAATCACACTGAAGATCATTACAGAACATGAAGAATATACTACGTAAGATGTTTAAAAAGGAGATTATAAAGGATCCAATTACATAATCACACAAACAGTGATCACAAATCTATATTAAATATCAAAATAGTGGTTAGTTGCCGATATATATTGATAGCGTAACAGTAACATTGTGTTTCACTACAGATAAATAAAATATACTTATATTTATACAGTATATACATATATAAATATACTATCCATGTATCAGGTTTTTTTTGGATTTTAACGGGTTACGCTTTTAACTTTTTGCTGCTTCTTTCTCTTAACACACACAAACACGTCTTTGAGCTTCCTCTTTTCTATTCTCCTCTGCAGCCCAGTCGTTCTTCAAAACCATCAGCACCACCATCTTCATACTGAGTCTGGTGACCATGTCCGTCACTCAGCTCCGCCTCCTGTTCTATATGGGGGCCATGAACAGCGTCCTGGAGTCGCTCAGTGATGGAGACCTCAGCAAAGGTCTGTGGCAATGTGTGTGTGTGTGTGTGTGTGTGTGTGTGTGTGCGTGTAGAGCATGAAAACCTTTAATGTTTGATTTTTGCCTAGAATAGAGATGTTTTCTGAAAAATCATTTGGATTAATGAACTTACTTGGTTTTAATTTAATTTTCAGTGGAGAAAATGGAAGTTGGTGAGAGTAAAACCCTATAATGTATTAATAGATCATTGAAGCATTAGACTGTTAACTTTTCATGCAACTAGAATTTAACCTCTCGCTACCACAATCTAATGCTGTTAGATTACACCCAACACCTCTAATCTCTAGTCTATAGTGCTATAGTTGTTTCATGATTTCACCTTGGCTGTTGCCCGTGTCAACACTCCTTCAGCTGTCATTCAGCATTATTCAGCGCTCTCATTCATTCAGCTCGTTCAGCACTCATTAACTAGCTTTGGCCCCCCAGCGTGAGCACAGAGTACACATCACATGAGCAGTTTCACATTTCATTTATCATTACTTCCCTGACCATAAATCCGCTCCCACTGACATCATATTGACTTTCATCTGTCATTTACTTCCCCAGATCCACAGTTGTTTTGTTCGTTCTGGCTTTAATTCCCCACTAATAATTAACTAAAATCATAGTCATTAACTAGATAGAAAGCTCCCGAACCTGCATCCCTCTCATATTGTTTTCTCAATTTTGAATATTCTCATTTTGAATAACTCTTTTCTGATCTCTCCCTCAGTGAGCCTGTACTCCTCCATCTTTGGGATGCTGCAGCTGCTCTGTCTGATGACCACTCCTGTGATTGGTCAGATCATGGACTGGAAGCTGAAGGACTGTGATGACGGACAGGAAGTAAAGGATCCCTGCAGCAAGTGAGTCAGACTTGTAGTTGCACCAGTAGCTCATCTTAATCCCTTTTACACATAGACATGATTGTAACGTTCCCTCATTAGTGGAACAATTACAACCTTGAAATCTATGTCGGTACCTGATGATCTGAACCTTTTTTTTCTGCATTTAACCTTCAGGGGTGAGATAAAGAAGAAGCGCAGGGATAAAAAGACCCAGAAGGTGACCAATGCCCTGCGAGCGTTCGTCCTCACAAACATGCTTCTAGTGGGATTTGGCATCACTTCCCTGATTCCAAATCTCCCCCTGCAGGTAAGCAGCCCACTTCACATAGATGAAGATTTTTACAGGCTGCCAACTGCTTGTTATGTAAAAGGAAACATTGTTTACATCATCTGTGTGTAATTCTTGTATAGCATAGAATGAAACTTGCATTTGGAAATTGTATTTCCACATGCAGCATATATATATATATATATATATATATATATAATTTTTATTCTTTTAACATTTTTTAACCAACTTTAACCAATCTCTGCTCTATCTTTCCTCAGATTGTGTCATTTGTCCTACACACCGTGGTGAGAGGATTCATCCACTCTGCTGTTGGTGGCCTCTATGCTGCTGTGTAAGTATTACTGCACCTAAACTCACAACACACACACATACACATTCAAACACATTGGTTTTCTGAAAGTGGATGTAGGTTGAAACAAAAAAAAAACTAAGTCTAAGTCTTCTGTTTGTGCAGGTATCCTTCCTCCCAGTTTGGCAGCTTAACAGGAATGCAGTCTCTGGTCAGTGCCGTGTTTGCCCTGCTGCAGCAACCCCTGTTTCTGGCTATGATGGGACCACTGGGGGGAGATCCACTCTGGGTATGTATACACACATACACAAACACACACACATGGATATACAGTTACAGAAATCAAGCCTGGCTAATTCTGGTTTTGTCCTCCAGGTGAATGTGGGACTCCTCGCCCTCAGCATGCTGGGCTTCCTGTTGCCTCTCTACCTGATCTACTACAGACGGACGCTCTACAAAGAGCAGCAGCAGAAGGAGAACAACGCCAAGATCTACATCAAAATCAACGGCTCCGACATCCCCGAGGCCTTCGTCTAGGGCGCTGTGTAAAGATTCCCTTACTGAGAAACATTGGCAAATGAGGCGATACGTGCATACGCAAGCAAACACGAGGACAACCGAAAACTTAAATATCTTATATATATATATATATATATATATATCTTAAATAGCCTGTGACATTGGGCGCACACATACAAACCACAGGCCACATTTTATCCCAAGGTAAACTGATGCTGTGGTTGGACGGTCGCTGAGGGGAAAAGAAGAATAAGACAGAGGAAAGACTGTGAAAGGAAAGAGGCTTTAGCCCTCTGCATCCCCCCCAAATCCTCTGACTTCTCTTTTTATTCCATGTAAGACTGCTTCAATATTCCCTGTATGAGCAGAAAATGGGAAAACAGAGGCCTGTTTACCCTACAAATTTCCAGCTAAATGTCACCCTCACAGCAAGTGAGTGCACTATCGTGAGTTTTTGGTTTTCGCGTTTATTAGGTTGACTTTAAATTATCCTTATTTTGAATCCCATAACATGGTGCTACCTATCGGTTGATCAGCTGGATTTTCTGACAGATGGTGTCAGGCAAATGTGGACTAAACAGCATTAACGAGTGACAGGGAGGAGAGAAGGGCCATATTGCTGATGTTTCTCGGGTGAATAGAAAAGTTGTTTTTTTCACTTAGGAAGCTCAGTACAGCATAAAACTACTGATGCATAGGACATTCTGTAGCGTTGCACGTGTCAGAGTTTGAGGCTTTTACTGTTTTCTGAAACCTCAGCATTTATTTTGCTAAAGGTTAAATGTCGGTGTATGTTTAGGCTAATGTATTTTGTGTCCTGCTTTCTGTAGTTTTTATACTTCACCGGGTGTGCCTTTCCAATATAAGAGGAGATTATTCAGAGTTCATATCGTTGGTTCATGTGTTCTGCTGAAAACCGTCTCCCCTTTGCATTACACGGTAATACCATTTATACATCAAGGGCTTTCATTTCACCATTAAAGTCAGTGTGTCATTCAGTCTATCTACCTACTGTTGAGAGAAATGCAGCACTTTATACCCTGTTAATCCCTTTCAATTTCACACATATCCCCACGCCCACTCGTTTAAGCACTTCTCTCCCGGTGCCTCTCTTGAGAAATAGTCCCACTAATTTTTTTTGAGCTCCTCCTCCATCTACCTTCATGAATGTATTTATTTCCTTTTACGCTCACTTTTGTTTTTTCTGTAATAAATTTATTGATGTATTTAAATTGCACTGTGCCGGCAACCACACACACATGTCTGATCATATACTGTGTTGTGTTCTTACATCACTGAAGAGGACATAGAGATGTTTTTTGTCATGCAGGTGATCCCTATTGAATATGGAAACATTCATGGGGCTTAATAAAGATGTGTTGATTTGTTTGAATGCTTGTTGTCATTCATGTGTTATTTTCTTCACTGTTTACCAGGCGGCGTTATTTGTGTCTGTGTAACTTTAGACACAGAACTGACTAATATGTCTTTATTAGATAAGGTGTGAAATCAGGTTTGAGTTTTTATGTTTTGTGTATAGTGTGTGTGCTGGCGACCTATCTGGGGTGTATCCCTGCTTCATGCCTGAACTACGCTGGGAATGGTTCCACAACACCCTGGTGACCCCAGGTATAGAAAATGGATGGATGGAGCTATAACAGGAAAAAGAAACTCTTAGCAACAACATAATTATGGAGTTGTAGTTTGTTCTGCAACTGACCAGAAGGGGTCAGTATTAACAGCATGTTTCTGTCGATGCAGAAGACTGGGTTAATGTCGGTAGCTTTAAGCCCAATTATAAATGAATCATAGTTAAGTGATGCAGCTTCTTCTTTTCAGTACTAACATCAGCTAAAACTAAAAAAACTAAAAAAAATAAAAAAAAAACAAATTGACAATCAGCACAAAACTAGTTTTGATCACTGTTTTACACCAGATAGATAGATTAGATAGATTAGATTAGATAGATAGATAGATAGATAGATAGATAGATAGATAGATAGATAGATAGATAGATAGATAGATAGATAGATAGATAGATAGATAGATAGATAGATAGATAGATAGATAGATAGATAGATAGATAGATAGATAGATAGATAGATAGATAGATAGATAGATAGATAGAGGTCTAAGTGGTGGTCCAGATAAGCCGATGTAGGCAGACGGATACAGATGTGCTATAAATACAGCAGCAGTTTGCTGTTACATAATTTCGGAGCCACAGTCTTCCGACTTGGGCCTGGATTAAGGACCCGCGATGCCTTGTCATCACATCCTATAGACTGGTGGGTGGTGAAGGAAAACGTGTCCAGGGTCCTCGATACATTTAAAGGTTATAAGTGGATTTGTCATGATGACTGTACAAGCTGGATTTGTGTCTTAATGTGATTCATGCACGGTTATATCGCTTTTGGCGATAATAAAAACCGCCAGAAATGCATTTGAAAGCCGCTGCAGTTTGAAAACAGGTGATGTCCAGTCATTCAGAAGAAAGAGATTACGTTTTTGAATATCCGGTGGCGGATAATCACGTTTTTTTTTTTTGCAGGGACGTGGTCGAGATGCGCCGCTGGTATCGCCCTGTGCCAGCGGTGGTCCCCGCGTCGTGTTCTCTGATGGCGAATGACCGCGTTTCTACGTCACTGTGACTGCGGTGACGCAGAGGGTAGCACACTCTGTAGAAAACCGGTGCCGGAGAGCATCAGGGGAAACCTCACATGATATATGATTTTTTATTCTACTATTATTGTTAGTATTTTTTTTTGTTTGTTTTAGGCTTCATTTTCTAATATACTATTATTTTATTTTATATTATTTTTCTGGGCGTCTACAAGACTGCTATTAGGCTATATCATGCATGGCATAGATTTTGAAATTTTGTTATTTTGAAAAATGTATTAAATCATACTTATATTACAATAGAATAGAAAGAGTTAGCAGGGAGAATATCAAATGAGAAAAGTTGTTTCACAGGTGAATAAACCGAATCAGAGTCTGGTTATCTATCTATCTATCTATCTATCTATCTATCTATCTCTCTCTCTCTCTCTCTCTCTCTATATATATATATATATATATATATATATATATATATATATATATATATATATATATATAGCTAATCTTCCTAAGCAACCTACGCTCTTGTATTTACATCAATTACATGTTTAATGGCGATGATGAATATTTGATCAGATCATTAGCATCGTTAATGTCAGACCTCCGTGGATCCCTCCCCTCCTGTTGAACCATCATTTCCTGTGTGTGCGGAGCCTGTTTTCTCGCTCAGGCCCTCGCTCGCTGCTCTGCGCGCAACAGCAACGCCGCGCCGCGGCCCCGATCAGGAAGTGAATTTGAAGAAAATAAGCGACTGTGGAGGTAGAATGACATAGAGAGGGGGAGAGGTGGGAGAGAAGCAGAAGCGGAGGAAAGAAGAGACCAGCGGAGGGAGGGATCGACCCTGTTTCTGGACCCGTATTGAGCTGCTCCCCTCTGGGATAAACCGCACCGCTAAAATGCTCATAAAGGAATTGTAAGTAGCTGTGTGTGTGCAAGTGCGAGTGACTGTGTGTGTGTGCGTGTGTCAGAGGAAGAGATAGGAGAGGAGAATGTGTGCGCGTTTATCCGTCTGACATTGTGGTCAGCCGCCCTAGAGTGGAATTACAACAGGGATGTTGACATCTACTTTACTCCGCATCTATTTATTTTCTTTATTTTACGACAATCCATCACCGACATATTCACTGAATAAACGGGAGAGATTATAAAGCGGCGGCTGCGGCTGCATCAGCACCGGGCGCAGCCGCGTCTGGCTGTGCCCTTCACGATTTTTCCGGCACGAGCCCGTCAGCTGAGACTTTGGCTGTCGCGATCGACACGAATCCCCCTCCTTTTTTATTTTTTACTTTGGTGAAAATAAAAAAAAAATGACGGATGCTCGAGACGAGCGGTGCTGCTGAGGGAAGTGGCTGGTGTAGCTGAGCCGCGCAGTGACGCGCCAGCGTCTGTCGCTGCGAAGCCGCAGCAGCGGCGGCAGCGGCGGCTGTGGCCATGTTACTGACGCGCGGTGAAGGTGAAACCGCTGATGGACGCATTCCGCCGGAATTTACCTCTGGAGGAATGAAGGAGGCGAGGCGGAGGAGGACCCGAGGGGGGGTAGGGGGGATGCTCGAAGGGGAGAGAAGGGGCAGGTGGGGGTGGTGGGGATTTGGAAAAAATTAAATTAAATTAAATTAAAAAAATGGATATGTCGAGTTCTTTTTGACGCACCAGGTCAGATATTCAGATAATGTGACAACTGGGCCGTGGTGGTGTACAAGGGGATTTGTGTTTGTGGACATATAGGCCTGAGTGTGCTGGAAGGAGAAGTGACTGAGGCCTACTCAGGATCAGCTGGTGGTTTAGAACAAGGCTAAGGTCGATGAATTGCAGATGAACTGTGATGATACTGGATGGTTGTCGACTTTCACACAGGATGGTGACTCCTTCATTTTCTAATCCGCTGTTAGAGTCAAACCAAACACATTTTTTTCACCCAAGGCGATAATAACCCTCCTGTTTTTTTTTATTTGTGAATTAATTTTTTTTATTGAATTAATTGCTATTCTTTGACAAGGTCAGGGCGGTTCTACTGTAAATTGACACCCTTCCCCGGCTATTGACAGCCACATACTAAAAATATCACTATCTGGCTTAAATAGGCATGCGTTTACAGTACCGCCATTGATTATTTTCCAGATTTCTCTTGCCACATGTATTTAATCAATAAATGGCCTGCCACAAAAAGAAAAAAAAGCAGAGGATCAGAGTGATGGCATGGCTAAAGATCTGAAGTGATTAGGGAGAGTCTGGGCCTCAACAGTCTGCCTGGAAATTAATTAAATCGGTCACGATTAAATGCTGAATGCACTTACACACTGTCAACACATGTGGGCACACACACACACACACTCACACACAGAGATACTGTCGTAGGGGTCAACAGACAGTGAATTGATCCATGTCTTGTGTTGCTACAGAAGCTCCTGATGCTCACCTGAACCACTGACCTAAATCACACCCGGTCCACTTTTTTTTTTTTTTTGGTTTTCTCCTCTTCCACAAGCCTTGGCAGGTACAGAGCAGCAGCAGTAGCAGGAATACAGGAGCTGCCTCTGTGTAACACAGGAGGTGATAAAGAGAATGGAATAGAAGCAGAGAGACTGGAGAAGGGATAAGATGAGGAGACAGAAAAGATGAGCAACGCACAGGAGAAAAGGGGTGTTTGTTTTCTGAAGGAACAGAGAGACACCTGATAGTCCTGTTAAAGCCTTTCGACCAAGGAGAGAATGAGAGAGAAAGGGAGCATTAAAGGGACAGTTCACCCAAAAATCATGTTTTCCTCTAGAGGTATTTAACCACCTTGATCTTTTTCTGGTGCGAGTTGCAGAGCTTTATAGATATCTGTAGATATTTAGCTGAAGTCACATTTTTGTTGTGTTTTAGTTGCGGTTACAGTTTAGTCATGAAATCAAATTATGCAACAAATACTATTATAGTCAGGATTTTTGTCAATGAAATTAACACTGCCGGTTACTCAAGGTTGTGAGCAGTTTCATGTGGGAACTATTTTCCCTCGACCGAACTACCCGCTAAGAGCCTCATCACGCAGAAGAAAGCGTGCACCTGCCACATGCCGATCAGTTGAAAAAAAAATAGTTCCGACTATATAAATCTACTCACAACAAGGTGTGTGGATTATCTTGAGCAACCGGGTCATAATTTCTGGAAAGAGACATTGCTGTTGCTGTTGATTATATTTTTTAAATGCTTTTTTTTCTTTTTTGTGGGTGGTTGGAGCACTAGAAGCCATGTGCCATCCAGTTCCATTGTATTCGAGAAAAGGCAAATATCTCTGCAGCTGATGTCTCTAAAACTGCAACTCAGGCTGAAGGAAAAATATGCATTTACAATTTTGGGGTAAACTGTCACTTTAAGGTGCTTTAGTGTGTTTTACTTAAGCCTATGTATTTAGATTCTGCTTTATTTTGATGTTCATTACATAAAAGATCTGAACATTGAAAAAATAATGTATCTGCAGTTGTACTGAAATTTCTGCAACATATAAAAAATACATAAGTGATATGCCATAAGATCAATCATTTTTTTATTTGAATGTTGAGGTTGGACTGAGTTGTTTTCATCATCGCTGCTTTCCTTGCAGCATCTGCTCTTCCATCCAATGTGTGGTTGGGACTCAGCCCCAGATTAGATTCAGAGGCGAGCGAGATGCAGGATTATGTGAATTTGGGCATAAATCATACAGTCTCAAAACAATCATCGAAGCTGCATATGTGCATTTCATGGTGCAGAAAGGAGGCAGCACAACATGTTATAAGCTGCTGCTTCCGTCTCTATGATATAAAAGACCTCTGAAATGGTGTGTTCGTATTGTACACGTGGGCAGTATCTTTAAAACATGCTGGGGCTACAACACAGAAAAATAAAAATCATTTCAAATTTCAAAGGCGTCTTTAAACATGCAGCCTTGTCTTTTTAATCAGTTCTGACTTCTCTGTCAACATCACTGCCTAGCCATTTTAATATTTAGAAATCAATCATGTGTTTCAGATATCTGTAATTCAGTATTGCTTAGTCAAAAACATTTGAGATATCCACAAATATATATTTTTTTCTATTCACAATTCTCATTTCAGATATCTACAGTTACAATCTCCCTAAGACAAATAATGTCACTTCATGTGGATGTGGTTTATCATAACAGATATCTACAATTCACTTTGAGATGTCCACTATGTAAATTACATATACTGTATATCTGTAACTGAATTACAAATAATAGTAATTCCAGTTTGAGATATCTATAGTTTGATTTTGACTAGTCATAGATCCAGTTCAAGATATCTTTAATTCACCACGATTAAATATATCTACATGTCCCTTTTCACATATCTTAAATTAAGTTTTGACTAGGTGAAATGAATATCTGGAGTAATGACAGATATCTTAAACTGGAATTATAAGTAGTAAAAGTGTAACTGTAAATATTTATTATCAAGTTATAGATATATTGAACTGAATTCTGATTAGAGATATCTCTAACTTTCATTCCGCTGAGATAAAATGTAATTACAGATATCTTAAATTACGGATTCTATTGGGCAAAATGATGTTGCTGTAACAGCATAGAGCATAGAGGGCACATAGGGCATAGAGAAACGTCATGCATGGTGTTTGAGATATCTCTAACTTTCATTGTGCTTAGTCAAAACTGAAGCATATATCTGCTATTGTCATTTAAGATGTGAATTTGAATGACATTTCACTGACTTCATTACAGATATCTGTAATTCCTTTGTGCCTATAGTCAAATTAAACTACAGCCATCTCTATATGTCGTTTCAACTAGTCACAATTACATCACAGATATCTTAAATGAAAGATGCAACTATTCAAAATATATTTACGACTAGTCAGAAAGACATTGTTCATATCAACAATGCCTTTAAATGGCTTGCCATAAACCAGAGATGTCTTCCCCTAAATATAATGGAAGCCAACATATTGTGATAACATTCATCATTGTACATTTTGCTGAGTTATTTTATTACATTTTTTTTACATCTCACTCTTTGTAATTCAGTAGATAACATTCCATTACATACATATTAGATTATATGACACATAGAAGCCTGGCTCTGCTCTACTTGTCATTACCTGAGTCCCTGCTGATGTGAGTCCACATGGGCTATTTACGCCATCTTGGATGGCAACATCGCTTGGACAAAAAAAGCCATCCTCACAGCAAACAACTAAGCATGACCTTTGAAGATGTAGTTACCCACAGAACCACTAATCTTCCATTTATCTGCCCTTTTCCAGCTAGGAAGATAATGTCCTCTCTGCATATACACCTTTAGCTTCTAAAAAAAAAAAAAATCAAAATTGCTCATTTTTAAAGAGTAATGATGCTCCTATTCTTGTGATCCTTCAAATTGATTTACAACCAGTTGCAAAAGGGGTTTGTCTAAATGGTGTTGCCATCCAAGATGGTGGAAACGCCCAGACCCAACCAACTGTGCATGTGCAACTCCCATTGGGTAATGACATATATTTACCTGTCCAATCAGTGAACAGAGGGCGTGGTGAGAACAATGATGCTAGTATGATGAGTCTATGGTAGATAAACTATTAAAATAACCATAACTCTCTCAACGTTCAACGATTTTCAAACTGCTTGGTTTGTTATAAACGTCATTAATGTTGTTATGACACTAGATACTTGTAATTACGAACTTCCATATAAAAATAACATGCAGATAGTTAAAGTTATAGCTACACACACAAAATGTTTTACATATGATCAAAATATAAGAACCCTTACATAAGCAAAAGCACAAATATCATAAAGTAAAAAATGCTTTATTAGAATGAATTACATTGCATTTCCAATTAAATGAAAAGCTGCAATTATAAAATATTCAATCATCCTGTATCATAGCTATGCTAATAATGTGTAACAACCCAAACTGTTTGGAAATTGGTCAAAATTTCATCAAGTTATGAGTATATTTGTGTGTAGATCTCTCACTTAATTGTGGTTAGAGTATCAGATTACACCTGGACTGTAGCAATATGGCCACCACTGAAGGACATCTCCATTTAGACCTGTACATCTCCTTGTATATTTGCAGTACAGAGAAAGATGGAGAGTGGAGAAAGATGCTAGAAGTCCCTCATGGGATATTAAGCAGCAATAATTTAAGCAGAATAAATTAAAATGGGGCAAGAACAGTCTGATGAATTTTTCCTGTCGGTTCCTAATGACGTTGGTCACAACCAAATGTTACTAATTGGTTATTGGTAATCCAGAGTTGCTTTGGGCAGAATCAGTAGTTTTAAACTTCAACAGAGTTCCCACCTTCAAGTGAGTTAACAGTTGTCAATAGAGAGTGAACAAAGCAAATGTACAAATCAAATATATATTATAGAGTCTGGTAGGACCAGGCTCCAGCTATAGACAAGTATCAGCAACAATATTAGTGAATTTCTACATAATGGACTTATAACAACTATAAGGTGATGCAATTTTAAGACACTGATTTGTATTGTTTTGTATAATGAGCACAAGGCCAACTATAATATTCACAAAGATCACACCATCTTTATATAGATACTTAGCGACAGAGAACAAACGTTAATCAAGTTATGAAAATAATATTTCCTTAATTGTAGAGAATGAAAAAAACATTTAAATATTTCTTCACCTCTGAGACTGTTGTAAATCTTTAAAAGAAAAGAAAAACCTCTGTCAAATTTGACATTTCCATTTTTTTCAATTGATCTTGGATGATTTCCTGCTTCAGTGAAGCATATTATCGTTCTTCACCTCAAAATAGCAAAGAATAGATCATCTTCTCTCCCTATGACTCAGTGTTAGTGTCGGGTGTTGGAATCCATATCACATTTAATCAAAGTTAATAAAGGATCAAGTGGAGGCTTGACTTGTACCTTGCAAAAAAAAAAAAAAAAAAAAGACGATTTTGTGTCTTCGTCATATGGCGACGAACACGTTGTTCAGTGTGAGAGAACTTGTGAAGTGCTCATTTGAGACTCTGATGAAGGAAGTCGTTGCCATAATGGTTTGATTGCTATGTATTTTTGTACAGCTCATATAGTTCTTCATTACAAATCCCTGTTGGAGCAGAGTCCTCTGAGCCAACATCAGAGAAATAAAAGCACATTTGTCAGATAATTGGTGTCCAGATCCATATTGAAGTGAATGGTTAAAGATGTCAGTTCCTGTTGTAAGTCTGTCACTTACAGGGATTTCTCTCAGCTACTAGTCAAGCAATTACCATCACAAATGTCAGGACGAAATGACAATTATGAGTTCTGTAATGTAGTTTTAAGCAATGTTTGCTCAGAGTATTTATTGTACGATGTTTTGTTCAGAGACCATCATCAGGTACATGCTGACAAAAGGTACAAAAGTATCAGATGTAAAAGAATGGCTGGCTCAGAGTGACTCCTCTCACAACTTATTACAGGACTTTGATTGACCTTAATCAGATACAATTCAGCATGAGACATCTTTTTTTTAATAATAATTAAAAAAAATCACATTTATTAGTTCAATAGCATTCTGAGTCAGCCAAATATGTTAGCAATAACCACTAACCTAAAGATTTAAATCAGTCAATAACAGTCTGGGTCACTCAAATATCTTACCAATAAAATCCCCAATCTTCAATCTTAAATCTCCCATCTTAAAAGCCAGAAACACTGTTGCAGAATGTATAGCCTCTAACTGCAGTAACGTTTAGATCCACAAAATTAAGTCTTAATCTCCTTCCTTTTTTCTTCTCTTCTCTCCAGTCGAGTGATTCTTCCCATCTCTGTGGAAGAGGTAAGTTCCACTTTTTCAATTCCACTAGTTTGCTTCAATATATGTGTGTGTTTGTTACAGTATAACAGCTCAAACTTTGAGAAAAGAAGTGAAAGGTTCCACTCATTCATTCTCATTTCCATTGTCTGCTGCTCCATGCAGACCTGCATTGTAAATGAGTTACCCGAAACTACTAACATGACTCTGTGTGCTACCCCTGCCCTCACCCTCTTATTATTATGCTGTAGCAGTATGTGAACGGCATTAAAGACAGGATAGCCGTCAAAATCATGAGAGACATGGTCTCTCATGATTTTGCAACGCTAAAATGTACAAAAGGTTTAAAATCTGAAACATTGCCTCTTTTTTTTCACCAACCTACTGGCATGTAATGGGACAGTGCACACAAAATTTACCATTTTCAGAGGTAAACAGTCGAGATCATAGACATTTCATTTCATTTCTCAGGGTGAAAAGGAAAAAAAGTGCACATATAGCGTGTCATCAACACTGAACAACACGCTTTTTATTTCATTTTAACATGCATTTTATATGCCAAAAAAGGCACTGTAGCACATGTTTTGGCTGCCATGAGGGCACTTTAGTACAAGTTTTGGTTCCTAGAGAGCACTTTAGCTCACGTTTTCCCCTCCGGCTCCTACTGTATCCATTCAACTTGATATGGTCTGTCATGACTTTGTAACGCTAGACATACAGAAGGCAATCCTGAAATGAAAAGGTCTTGGTCGTCTAAAAGGTTTAAAATCCAAAACATGCCCTCTTTTTATCCACCATCCTACTGGAATGGACAAAGAAAGTCAAACAGGGATAAGGAGTGCCTTCATCTCATTTCATGTAGTTGATGAGCTAAAACTGGCCCGAATATTTTCTCGTGGGGCTTAAAGAAACAAAACTTTGAGACGGACGTGTTAATTTTCATTCAAACTCAATATCACAAGGCAGCAGATGGAGCAGTTAAGTCCACTGGCTTTTCCTCGGACTTACGGATGTTTATATCTACGAGTTGCAGCATGTTAAGTGCGTTTGAATTATAAATCAATACAATTATATCCCTGCATAATCAAGCAGGTTTTCTCTCAAGCAGTAGGTCTGTAAAACTGCACCGTGCCTCCCAGTCTTAATAAGATGCTGTACAAATACTAAAAGAGAATTATTTGACTATTTATAATGTGATCCACTGAGCCTGAAGGGAGTTGAGTAACGTCCCTTGTCTCTGCCCTTGAATCACACGTGTTTTCTGTCTCTCCCTCTACTCGCAGACTTTTTAAATCCTCATTTATTGGCCAACAAACACCGGTTGAGGAGGAATTAGGAATGTAATGATTCAATGCATCACTGATATGATTTGGATTCTGTCAACCCAATCACTTTTGCATGAGCGTAATCTACTTTCACCCACAAATTGATTTGATTCAATTAGATTTTTCCAAAGAGCAGAGCAGTTGTACCACCAGCGGGGACGACAGTGGATTAATCTCTTTGAACAAAGATTTTGTTTTGGGGAGTAATTGTCGAATGAGATTGTTCCAGTTCCCGAAGCCTCGTGGTGAAAACTCCCAGGAGATTTTGTGGAATTTAATTTCCCGTTAACTTTTCGCCAGGCGTCTGTTTTAACAGGACACTTTATCAGTTAATTGTGTGTGAAGTTGGGGTATAACTGGACATACACTCAGCCGACAAGGCAAGGTTGAATTATATTTGTCTAGCGCCATTACCCAGGAGGCCTTGCTGTTCCTACGTCCTATTTATTTAGTCTGCAGTATCTGCAGCTTTGCAGGAATCAGTCTCCAGTTTGACTTTCTCTCTGTTGCTCAGCAGGTGTGTTTAGTAATTAAATCCACCTCAGAGACCATCGTGGTCCCGATTGTTCCTTCTTTCCAAAACACCTTAGTGTCCACATTACATGAAGGTCATTTAAACCTGTTCATGCTGCACAGTTCATCTGGGTCTATGTCCTTCTGTATTTTATTGCCAGTAGGAGCAGAGGAGTAACCTTTTAAATGCACATAAATGGTCAAATCATTGTGCTTCTTAAAAGTATAAACATAATGTAACATATTATTTATTTTTACCTTTTTTTTTCATTGGATTTCTTTTCTTTTTTTACTGCAGTTCCATGTTTTTTGAACCCAAACGTCTGCTTAAAAGTGCAGTGAGGCTAAATAGAGCAGTTCAGGCCAGGAGAGCATTCGATTAACATTTGATCTTCTGTCTAACTCGTAGTGAAGAAAACCAAAAAAAAAAACCTATTGTGACAAGCTCATCACACTGCACTCATGAATTATTGAATAATGCAAAACGTTGAGAGTGTACAAGCTGACAACAGGGGACATTGTTATATCTGTGTAAACACGTTACTACAGAATTCACCTGAGGTCAGATCTCACAGAATAGTGTTGAGTGGTGGAAAGTAACTAAGTACATTTACTCAAGTACTGTACTTGTTTATTTACATTTTATGCTACTTTAGACTACTACCCTGCTTCATTTGAGAGGGAAATATTCTACCAAATAATAATATTAACATATTTAAATATTATAACTGTTGTTTAAATTGTCTGGTCTGTTATTTTTTTAAGTGTTAGGCACTTGGCATTAAAATGCTATATAAATAAAGTCTATTATTATTAATATGAAAAGCATGACATATATCATGTACACAAAGTATCTAAATTGGGCTCCACATGGAAGTACTACAACATGAAAATGTATGAATTTTTTATAGATGTATTTTCTATTGATAAAAACAAACAGTAAAGTATAGTAATACTTAAATAAAACTGTAAAATGAGCTGAATACACCTTCCACCACTAATGGTGTTTTCTATTTTAACAAATACAGTGAAAATATTAGAATAATTCAGACTACACTATCCTGTACCACTCTTCCAATATTGTAATTATGTTTGTGTTCTGTGGCAGAGCACAATTGTTTCTGCACTCTGGTCCAGTTTTGTGCCGAGGTTACACAGTGGATTAGAGGTGATTAAGAAAAGAAAGGGGCCATTGTTCTGTGTTTAAACACTCACATGCATAGTCATGGATCAGAAAGACGGGGGATGAGTGCAGGAACGGCATGATAGAATGCACAGTTAATGAAGAAGAGAAGAACACGGATAAACTAAAGAAAGTGGCAGGATGTTGTGAAGAAAAGACGGAAGTGTAAAGAGAGCGTGGGAGATTCTATGCAGGGACAAGGGAAGTGGAAGGTACGATCAGGAAAAGGATCAGAAGAAAAAGTAGATTAGTAATCCTTTGCTCAAGAAAGAAAACAGATTAACTGAGGACATACGCACATAAAATCCTGTATTTGACTGTGACAAATCACTTATCTAAAGAATACGTGCGCTCACTTGTCTCTTCTTTCATCCAGTACCAGGTCGGTCAGCTGTACTCTGTGGCTGAGGCCAGTAAGAATGAGACGGGGGGAGGAGAAGGAGTGGAGGTGCTAAAAAATGAGCCCTACGAGAAAGACGGAGAGAAGGGACAGTACACACACAAAATTTACCATTTGCAGAGGTAAGCAGTCAAGATCATGGATATTTCATTCAAGGAAGGCACCTTCATTAAATATTTCATTTCTCAGGATGAAAAGGAAAAAAATGCGCATATAGCGTGTCATTGCCACTGAATGGGGCACTTTGGCATGCCTTTTGGCTTCTAGAGGGCATTTTAACGTGCCTTTTAGATTCCAACATGCATTTTAGCCTTTCAAAAGGCCACTTTATCACACATTTTATCTCCTAGAGGGCACTTTACCATATGTTTTGGCTGCTGGAAGGCACTTTAGCAGACTTTTCGGCTTCCAAGAGGGCATTTTAGCATGCATTTTAGCTTCCAACCGGGTACTTTAACATGATTTTTAGCTCCCAAGAGGACATTTTAGCACACATTTTGGCTGCCATGAGGGCACTTTAGCACACATTTTGGCTCCTAGAGGGCACTTTAGCTCACAATTTGCCCCCCAGCTCCTACTGTATCCATTCATATGTTTATCAGCTTGATTGACTCAAGCAAAACATGTCAGACTCAAGTGAGCGTCAAATCCAATTCAATTCAAAGTCAAGTTAGACTCAAGTCAAATACATCACTCCTATGGCAAAAGTGACAGCAGTTTTCAGCCATTACTCCCAGTTAGTCAGAGGACCAACAATACTTTTTTGTATTATGTTGGACTGAGGTCCAACTGGATGCTACAGAGACGAATTACGTATGTAATGAGGGAAAAGTGGTTTTACGGGCTGGTCAGAATGATCACTTCACTAGATATTGGCTCATTTTATCCATTTCTAAATGGCCTGTGTTCAGCCTGGTTTCACCAATACTACAGATGAGGCCAGTCCACAAAAGCAGAAACTAAGGTGATGATCATGTGAAATGTGTTCAACTGAAAAGCAAAGTGATCAAAAATAACATTAAATCGTCTAAGTGAAATTCCCACGAAGCTCACCTGGGTCTGTTGTTTCTTCCCTCCTCTGTCCTGCAGTAAAGTGCCGTCATTCGTCAGAATGTTGGCTCCAGCGTCAGCTCTCAACATCCACGAGAAAGCCTGGAACGCATACCCATACTGTCGCACAGGTAGCTCACACACACACACACACACACACACACACACATGCATCATGCTTCAAAGCCCCATGGAGAAGAAGTATGATGAATTGAAATGTAATTATCTTTCTCAGAGTCAAAAATCAGTCAAAAATATATGTGGTAAATGATATAAACTGCATACATTTCTTTGTTCTTTTTTTCATCTAACAGAAATAATGATGCTAAACATTACCCTCTACAATCTTATCTTAAATCTTAGTTTACGTCTGGACTGTGTATGAAACATAAGAGGGCTTTTAATTTGAAAGGACGTATATATATCACTCAGCCAGACAGTCAGACTTGTGTTTCTAGGAACCAATGTTGCCAACCAGCCAAAAAGTGTATTTACAATTGACTCAAATTACTAAGAAGTCACAGAGATGCTGATCTGTCAAAGCACATGTCCTCCTCTGGGTCTCTCTCTCTCTCTCTCTCTCTCTCTCTCTCTGTCACCTTGAAGGATGAAGGAGTAGTTGAATAATTTACTATACGTCCAGTGACGTAGAGGCCTGCTAACACTCGAGCCTCTCAGCCTGAGATCACACACACACACACACACACACACACACACACACACACACACACACACACACACACACACACACACAAACAAGACACACACACTGCTAGCTGCTCGACAGCGGTCTTTCATATGAGCACACAGGGCCTCCAGAGGCCTCACCTACACACGCATATGTTGCGTAACAGTTCCCCTTGACCTCTCCACATTGTCCAGTATTATAAATGAGATCGCTTTTTTCAAATATTACTCAAATGCATTCTCTTTTTTTCTTTTCCTTGTCACTGGTTGCACCACTGCTTCCTTCTTCCACCCGATTCTGCAGTTATCACTGTAAGTACAAAATCTTCCTCTTTTTTTGTTTTCACATTTTGAGAGTGTTGACACAAAGGACACAGCGAACACCGATGCACGCGGTGGCAGCAAATGCACCTGAAAGCTGAGAGAGAAATTTGATCTATTTCAGTGAAACAGCAGCAGCAGTCAGACACCCGTCACTCTGTGTGCACGCGTGTTACAGCAGGATACTGACCATAGATCATTGTGTTTTCTGCTTTTTTTCATTTGTGCACACACTCCTCTGTAGAATCACATCTTCATTCAGGATCGTTTCTCTTTTCTCCGCAGAACGAGTATATGAAAGACAACTTCCTGATCAAGATTGAGACATGGCACAAACCTGACTTGGGACACCTGGAAAATGTAATTAGTGAACACTGTGGATGAGTTATAAAATTTGTGAGAGATGCTTATCTTTATCGATGAGCATCTGTTTGTGATGAAAATCTCAGATGATCATCATGCGACAAAGGAAGCGAACATGTTGGACCGTTACCAGTTGCTAGATTGAACTTTTGCAGTTCCGTAAATTACCAAATAACAGCTGGGACGTCTACTTGTTTCAAAAACTTAATAGATCAGGTGTTTATTTGAGACTAGGCAGAAAACTCCTTCCTGACAAAAATCTTGACCATCTTTCAAAAGTAAGATTACAGTATTGTAGTTAAACGTGTTGCAGCTGCATCTCCTGGGTTTACAACAGAAAGTATGAATTTCATGCATTCATTTTTCACTGCAATGAAGCCATAGCAATCGACAATCAACAATATTATCTGAGAATGTGTTCTTTAACGTCATTTGTGCATGACAGTGATGCAGTCGGGACCAAGGGTGATGTCGTCAATGGTCACATCTTCCTTGATTTTTTCTTTTCTTTTTTTTTTTTTTTTTAAATTAGTGTTTATTTGGAACTGGCGGTTATTTATCAAAATATACACACATATAAAAACTGCCCTAAGAATTCTTGTCCAGGAAATACAGAAGCAATGTTCTAGTTAAAGGTTCCCATAATTAAATTGGGACAAAGTTCCTCCAAATAAATTCATATTCATGAATAAAATATACATGCAAAACTTCGACAAATGTCACCCATGTTTCATTTTCTAATCATCTGTTTCAGGTACATGGTTTGGATGCAGAAACCTGGAAGAAAGTGGACGTCGTCTATATTGATATTGCAGACAGAAGCCAAGTGGAGCCGAAGGTAAAAAGAGAGATCCATACTGAGACGGGTGCTGTAGCGACTGCTGTAGAGCTCTGACGTCTGATGTAACCTTGTCCTTTGTTGTTAAGTTTACGTCTGTTTCTTCCTTTTTTTCTTCTTGTCCTTCTCCAGGACTACAAGTCAGAAGAGGATCCTTGCAGGTTCAAGTCAGTGAAGACAGCACGAGGCCCTCTAGGACCAGACTGGAGGGTATGACACCATCATCAGAAACTCAGATACACTTCCCTCTTTCAAAAACAAACTCAAAACTTACAACACATGACCACCAATAGGTTTCCAAACTGTTAATAATGACTAACATGTTGCCTGTTGTAGAATAGAATAGAATAGAATAGAATAGAATAGAAAACCTTTATTGTCATTATACAAGGTACACTGAGAGCTAAAATTTCACTATAACGTGCACACATAAATAAACTGAAAAATATATAAATACAACTAATATAAAACTACTAACAACTATTCATAACATACATAAACTCGGCATAACTTGTGGAAAGATGGAGGTACCAAGGCAGATTGAGAGTAAACGGGTACACAGGTTGGGAGTAAAGTGATTAAAACAGCAAGTGATTGAGGCAGCAATGACATCTACATCTATTTTCAGTAGCAGGCAGCTAAAAACAGATGGACTGACTTGATATGATATTTGAAATGACAGTTTACAGATAGCTATGATATACCAGTGCAAATATGCTACAATATAACAGTCCAAGTATGACAATTTACAATACTCAGACTAAAAACAGATGGACTGATTTGATATGCAAAATGACAGTATACAGATAGATCTGATATAACAGCGCAAATATGAAAATACAATACTTTTTTCCTTTTTTTTAAACAGTTCTTGATTTGAGTCCCAGGTTGTTAGTTCTTAGCAGCATTGTGGTGGTGGTGACATTTGCCAGTGATGTGCAAACATGTCAGTTCCTCAGTGCAAACTTGAGTTTAGTAATTGTATTTGTATGTGTTGTTATTACATTATTATTATTATCATGCTTAGCACCTATGAGGTATAATCACCTTTAAAAGATCCGTTAAAAATCTAAATGAAAATATTGTGTGTTTGTTCTACTGCTGTTTAAAATGTTTTTCTTGTTTATTACAAAGAAACCTTAAATTCACAAATCTGTGTAAATATGTCTCTGCACGTGCAGAAGGAGCTTCCCAACAAGAAAGACTGCCCACACATGTGTGCCTACAAACTGGTCACTGTCAAATTCAAGTGGTGGGGCCTGCAAAATAAAGTGGAGAACTTCATTCAGAAGGTTTGTGTGGCCTGTGATACATACGCACTTGTCATTTTGGTCTGTCATTACATAATTGAGGTCGGCTACAGAGGAAGGACATGTTGACACCAGTCAAACATCATATGTGTCTTAAGCCTAAGTTAATAGTGGAAAAGTACCACTCTTAATGCTGCGCATGTGGGCTGCACCAGCCTCTAGTGGATGAATAGGGTGACACAGGATGGGAGACACTTTCCTTCCTGAAAACCTCTGTATGACGCTCTCTTCTATCCCTGATTTGTTGTTTCACAGCAAGAGAAGCGTTTGTTCACCAACTTCCACCGTCAGCTGTTCTGCTGGATCGATAAGTGGATCGACTTGAACATGGAAGACATTCGTCGCATGGAGGAGCAAACACGCAAGGAGCTAGATGAGGTACGACAGATCCCTGTAGATCTGGATTATTCTCCTGGTCATGTTTTTGTGTACTTATACACTACAGTTCAAAGGTTTTAGAACACACATTTTTACATTTATATTGAAATTTAATCGGTTTAATTCCAATGAATACCTTATAGATTTATTAGATAGATATATAGATATATCTTTTACTGTATATATGACAGGATAGAGTGTATTAATACAAAAACACTCAATCCACAGAGAAACATACACAGCCTGTATTCAGAATTGCCTTAAAATAAGCAGTCATGACTTACGTGACGTTGTGATGTCACTACTATACAGTCACCACCAACACCCCCCACAGCCATTTAAAGAGGAGGAGAGGCTTAGAAAGAAGATGGAGAAAAGAAGTGGAAAACTATACTGAGATGATCTTTGCTACTTCAAATCTTGTTAGGGATGTTAAAATTCACAATAAAAAACAGGAAAGTGTAGAATATGGGACATTTAAATGGTACAGAAATAATCAATTAACTACCCAATGACCTAAAAAAGACAGATATCAATTTTCAGGAATCAAGTAATAGTTAACAACTTAGACATACAGCTTTTCTGCAGTAATGGATTTAAATAAAGTGTGTAAAGTTGATCCAAACATTTCCTACAAGTGCCACAAGTTTCTCTGGTTAATTAACCTCCGTCTGTATATCAGCATGGATGAAGCCTGATGTCTGGGTCTTTTCTAGGACTAGAGCTCTAGAGCTAAGCAGAACCCCATGATCTAGACCTAGTTAGTGAGACATTAAACTATGCAAATTTCAATAAAAACTGAAAAATCATGGTGTTTTTGTGGTGTATGTTTTGTCATGTGTGCATTAGATGAGAGTGAAAGACCCAGTGAAAGGGATGGTGGCTCTAGAGGACTGAGGTTGTGTCGGACCGTGAATGCTGCTGCTCATCAGGTGAGAAGAACAAGCCGATGGAGTGCAGTCTTTAAATCGGCTGTTTTGCTTGTAAAGCTAAAAGATTTTCTGTTCACAATGAGACACAGAAAAGCTGAAACTTCTCACTTTTGACAAGCTGGAACCAGAGAATATTGGCATTTTTACTTGATTTATTTAAGTTATGATTCAATGAAAATAGGTTGCACCTAAATTTTCTAAAATCTAATTAGCCATTTTTAGCTGTTTATTGAAGGGTAGAATGTCCAGCTTAGAACACATCTTCATCACAATTCATGTATAGGGCTGTAGAACAAGCTGTAACACTGATGTGTTATCATCAACAATCTATTTATACTTCCAACATCAGTGACTTTCCTTTACACTACAAGGGGAATATCTGGGGGAAAAAACTCCCTGGATGATATACAGCTCTGGAAAAAATAAGACACCACTGCAAAATTATCAGTTTTTCAGATTTTACTACTTATAGATATGTGTTTGGGGAAAAGGAGCATTTTTGTTTGAGTCTACTACTACTAACAACGGGAAATGTTGTTAGAAACAAATTCCAAATAAAAATATTATCATTTAGAGCGTCAAAATAACAAAAAAGGTACAATATTTTCAGCCCTCAAACAATGTAAAAACAACAAGATCAAATTCATTTTAAAACAACATAATACTAATTAACTCATAAATCTATATTTGGTGCAATAACCCTTACTTTTAATCACAGTTTTCCTGCATCTTAGCATGCTCTCCACAAGTTTTTACCATTGTTCTTGATTCAGGTTTCACCTAATCAGTACCTCTTTATGCAGAATGAGGTGTACATGTGTTAGAATTCAACAAACGCTGGGATGGAATGGCTGGAATACATGTAGAGATGCTGATTTCAGAAAAAAATGCAGTCCTCTCTTATTTTTTTCCATAGCTGTATATTTACTGCTTTACTGTCTCATAGTGTGATTTTTTCCCCTTATTTGAGCACTTTTCATTCTTTTTAATTTTTGACCAATTTCTGTTTTTGAATCTCTGCTCTAGCTTTTCTCAGATTGTGTCAGTTGTCTGATGTTAAATCAGGGCCTAAATCTTTGAACTTGAGAAGAATCATATTAATGGGAGAAAATGGCCCAACATCAGCCAGTAAAAGTACCACATGTTCATGCATTTTACTTCTGTTCATCTGTCTGTTTCAGACCAGGAAACCCAGACACCAGCGGATTCACATCCTCCTTCTGTTCCAATTGACACAACATGTGACCGGCCGGTCCGAACCCCCCCTCCTCCCTTAGTACAATCTGGATTTCAGGGATCTGGACCCCAGTAAACTCCTAGTTTTCAGCTGATCTCTTCCACTCCATCCCACCTCCGTCTCTATTCGTTTTTTTCCATCTAGTGTGCCCCCCATCTCCTTCCCTGCTCCGAGGCCTCCAGTAGCAACACGCTAGATCTTGTCAGTCTGTCCTCTCCTTCTTTCCCCCTCTCAGTCTGTTCTAAACTACAGAGAATAGTGTCATTTATCTCTGCATTTTAGGATTAATTTCTATTTAAGATATCCCAATGGTGTATATAAGTATACAGTATATCGGGGAGCTGAATAATTGTATTGAAATATATATATATATATATATATAAATATATATGAACAGGGTTTTTAAAATGATTTTGTCTGTAAGTTTGTCTGTGGATGTTTTACCTTTTCCACACCGAGCTTTGATCTGCTCAGTTTTGCGTTTTGATTTTCTATAGTTTTTTTTTTTCCTTTTTTTCTTTCGGATTTGTCATAGTACCGCCTTCTCTCCGTTTGTGTCACGCTTTATGCAGTGTTTACTTTGTTGTTCAAATCGACCTGCCAGTCTACAAACGGCACATTTTCGATTGTGCTGAGAGTGTTACGTTGTCTCCGCTCCACTCCTGATCTACCGGCCGGGTAGATCCTGATCCCCGTTATCTCTCTTAAATATGTGGAGGGAGTCATTGGCTTCTCTGCTGCTTCGTGACTTTGTGTGTGCGCACTTCTGTTTGTGTGTGTGTGTACAATATAGTGTATATGTATGTGTGTGTTCAGATCATTTATTTTTTTTAATTTCCTTTCACCAGATCCTCAATCTGTTCAAACAGCTACACAATACACACACATATACACACATATATACACATAAAAAGAGACATACTACAAGGATAAAAAGAAAATATATCACTCTGCAATGAAAAAAACGCACATTCAAACAGCCTCGAATGAGTGTAAGACTGTTTTTCTTTCTGTCTGAGAGTCTTGCGTTCATCACATCCATTCAAACTATGAAGCTAGCTATCATAGTTGTGATTTGAACCGTGGCAGCCATCATAGATATACAACTCCTCCGCCCGCTCGCTGTAGATAGAGAAATTGCTCTTTAAAAAGTCAAACTTTATGCGATCTGCATCAATTCTTGCCCCCGTTACCCATCCCGTCACCTCCAGTGGATAAATGGTCTTATCCAGCGATAGCAATAACTACCATGACACGTTGGTCTCTTCTTTATCATCACAACTCTATCCTACTCTACTGTTTGTTCCTGTCGTGAGGACAGTCTCAGTAAAGCAGAGCCCAAGCCGAACGTCAAGGATGGTTAATTTGTTGATTCGTTATTTATGAAATGCTGGTTTTATCGAGGCTGGAAGCTGAAGTCTGTTACTTGTAATGGTGTGTGTTTTTGTTTGTTTGTTTTTTTCCAAGTATATGCATGAGTGTACATGAGTGATGTATAAGTAGCGTGTCTGTGAAGAGATCTAATGTGGCTGGGTGAAGAGGGGAGGAAGTAAAGGAGCTATAGGAGCGATCAAAGCTGTCACTTCTGTTCCTTCTTCCTTTTGTTGATGTCTGTTTGGCCTCCTTTGTTCGCACTTCCATATATTCTCCTCTTTTCCATCCTCTTGTTTTGCCGTTCCTCCAGATGTGACAACTTTAAAGAGCAAGCAACAGATAATGTAAAAAGGCCAGTAGTGTACCACCACGTTGGTTTTAGCTCACCCCAAATTAAAGCACTTAAAGTACAGGGACTGAATTAATAAGAGGTTTATATCAAGATTTATGCATAGAGGATGTCATAGCAGAGACTTTGCACTAATTAATTAATATTAAATCCTTTGTAAATTATTGAATGCCCGATAAATTAATTATAATGTCTTATTACATATTAACTAATGAATCACTATTTCATACAATAGGACATGATAATATATATTCATACTTATGTAGAATCTGAAAAATATACATATATTATTCAATAAGAATACAGTACAATATGAATTCACTAAATCTGGTGCAATATTTTTTATTTTATTTATTCTAAGTGATCAAAATGAATTAGGAATTGCACGCTGTCCTTTTATTAACCAAAAAAAAACTAAACTAAATATCTGGTCTACCCATTAGCAATAATTAAACCAAAAAATATATATACAATGAAAAGGAAGTATTGGCCTAATATATAAACCATTTTTTTTTACTTTTAACTCTTTATTGGTGTGACATGAGCAGCAACTGTAGCTTCTCCACAATAAATTGTTTACTATTAATATATACTATTAGTCTGAAGAAGAATTACAGCTATAGTACAGAAAGAATTGTTCAAGAATCTCCTGATGTTAAAGAGCTAGATCCAACCAGTTAGTTATATGAATAGTTATATACTCATATACAAACATACACAGTATATATATATTTATTTGGTAAAGGTCACCATAACCTCATTGCTCATAGAACTGGGTTGGATTTAGTTTGGAGAGCAGCAGTGGCATTAGAATAACTGAAGTCACATTAGTGTCATCAATTTGATATAGTTCATATAAATTGAGATGATTTTGAGCAGTTCTATTCATGTACAGTACTATTAAAGAGAAGGTCATGAATTCCAGAGCAGATCTAGTAGGAGTTGGTCAGCCAGAGTCAGCCCTGTGTGTTTCTGTTTCAACTTCCTGACAAAAGACCTTAAATGATGTCACACATTGACAGGGTCGTATCGGAGCATTGTGCAATCATTACCCTGATTTATATGGTCTGTCTTAAGCCCGAGCATGGTAGCAAATCAATTCAGACGTGTGTCATTGGCTTACAAAGGTATAAAAAAAGCTGTTCTGGTCATTGGAGGCAAGCTCTCAAACGTAATAGTTTTACATTTGCTTTGGTGGAACCTCCTTTATAGATTCATTAGCAGGAATATTTTCAACATCTTGTGGCATTTCCTTTTTATTTTGTTTTCCTCCATGTCTGCATATCTGTCTGATTTGAGTTTGAGACATTTTCTATTGCATCCTCTTTAAAGAAAAACCCTGGCTGTGGATGTCAGCCCCTTCCACCTTTCTCTCTCTCTCTCTCTTTCTCTCTCTCCCTCTCTGTCCATCAAGCATCTCACTCGCTGTCTGTGACGGGGCTACCAACTGAACCATGGAGATTTGTGGATGTACTGTATATGTATTGACTTTGTAAATAGTAAATAAATTACTGTAGATGAACACATATATATGGATCAGACTGTCCTGCCAAACCTACAGCACACCCTCTCCACACTTTGCCCTCTTATCGCTAAATCAGCATCATGACCACCAACATAAACAATTTGCTCTCACAGACGTATTGATATTGTTGCTGTTCTTACATATTGTTATAGATAATTTTGCTGCAGATTTAGGATGATCCAGCAATAATAAGTAATATATGTGGATGTGTTTGTTTTATTTTCAATATGATATCACTCATATCCTCAAAGCTAAGAGATAAGTTGTAGTTTGAGGAGAAATAAAACACTAAAAATGAAGCAAAAACCACGTTCTTCCTCACTATTTCTTCACTTCATCTGGGACCACGTCTCATTGGCAGGACAGTGTATAAATATATATTTTTGTTCTAAATGTTGTACCTCTGGTGTCAGTCTCTGAACAACACTCGCTTCTCTCACTGAAAAGGAACCTAAAACGGCAGCTTGGGTCAGTTCACTGATCCACATAATTAGCTGATGGTGTCGGCCCAAAGTGGAGCCTCGGTGCGAAGTGTTGAAGTTTGCTCTCCCCATGCTTACTGATAGGGGGCAAATTATTCTACATTTAGGAATATACCAGGAACCAGCCAGGTGCTGGAGGGTTGGGGTTTACAGCTACACAGAAACAAAAAGCAGAGATGTGGTTGTTTTAAGAGTGTAGGTCCATTTAAAGAGCCTGAAGATACCATACAAAACCTGTGAGAGAACACGGTTTAACAGAGACAATCTCATAGATATCTGTTGTTAGATTCCTTGATTTATAATCCCAATATGAAACCAAATGAGTCCACAATCCCCAGCTGTTTTTAAAGCGTTAAATCTCTCTCTGTCTCTCTCTTTACTCTCTCTCTCTTTCCTGTTAACTCGTCTCCTGTCTCTTTTCTTTCTTTTATTGTGAATTTGTGCCTTTTTGTCATCTTATCTTCCAATAACACTACTGTACATTGGAGACATAAAGACATGAATAAAAAGAAGCAAAGCAACTGTACATGAGTTTGATGTGGATCTTTTGGGATACATTATATATGTACACACACACACACACACACACACACACACACACACACACACACACACACACACACATGCACACACACTGGAAACATCTAGCCAGGCTCAGACTAAAGGTTACACAATCTGCCTATAACCACTTTAATTAAAGTCCCACTCGACTCAATTATATGTTCCTGCAGTTAGATTTGAGCGTAACTGTGCAGACTGATGTATATGCAGAATTTGACATGTGAAGGTTTTTTCACATTTATCTGCTGGAAAGTTTTTTGGCTCATTTATAATCTAAATTTGAGGGGGAAGCATGATTTGTGACATCACACATTTTTTGGAAGCCACACTGCCGTTAAAAATGAACTTTTTTAGATTAAATTAGGCCAGTAGAAACTTCTGAATTTATTTGCATTTAGATTCTGCCATTTTTTAATGAGGGTGAAGGACATGTAGCTTTATTTTAAGGATTTTAAACAAGATAATTTAACTCACGCTATATATATATATATATATATATATATATATATATATATATATATATATATATATATATATATATATATATATATATATATATATATATATATATATATACACAAGATGACTGGCAGACTGATTAGTCTGGTAGCCTGAGGGAATGGTGAAAGGCTGGGATCACTATTGGGTTTGATCTCAGCTCATGACCTATTGATTCTAAATTGACTTTCTGAGCTCTCAGCAGCCACTTTTAGTTTTGTCAGTCAAACTCCAGATGCAGAAATCTAGACAAAATAAATCTCAAGCATGACTTTGTATTGCTTTTCTTGTTAAATAAGTAACAGTATATTCATCATTCTGCCCAGAGTCAGGGCTTTAATAGGAATTACACATTTCATAGCACATTGTAATAACACCCATACATTCCATACTGTTATGAAAGTGAAGGATTATTTATGAACCTACAAAGAGGGCTTTAGTGCCACAAATATCACACGTCATGGTGACATTCAATAAACAGACATGTCCATTCATAAATAAAGATAATACTTTCTCACCAGGTTGTTAAGGGATAATAGCTTGATCCGATGTTACGCTTAAAGTCCAGAGCAGGTTGTGTGTGGGACCTTGCTCCCAGAAAGGGAACAGCTGAGGACAAAGTGAGGGATCCAAAAACAGGAGAAAAAAAAGCAGTCACATAACGGGACTCACCGCAGGAAAGTAGATCCAGTCTCTCCACTTCATTTTGGTGATCTCCATCATCTGTGCACAAGGGGTCTTCAGCTTTTTCCAGACGCTGCAGGAAAGACACAAGGAGACAGGTACTGTATTAAATAGATAGTGGTGTTTTTTTTGTTTTCAGCAGGTACTTTAAAAAGACTTACAAAATGGTCAGTCAGTCGTGCACAGGCACTAATGTTAGGACAAGTCAGGTCTACAAAAAAGTGTTGAAGCTGCATCATTTTTTTATTAAATCACCACTGGATCAAATGAGCACGTCTGCAAACCTATTTTTTGGCTCATTCTCAGCTCTTTTAAAAGTCTATTTTCCAGTGGCAGACAGCTGATTCCAGCTGAAAAGTCCTGATAAACCTGCTGTACGCTACATTTCCTACACCAGAAGGCAGACACAGTTGACAACTACCTAGTGGCCACAGTGGAACATTTAGCAACCAAAGATATTTCCTTTTCGTGTCTGAAAAGTGAGTCCTTTTCATTTATTGGGACATGATCAAATTATTAAAATGGCTCTTGTTTCTGTTTTCACATGTGACCTTCAGGGCACTGTCACTTTAAGGTGGATGAGGCTAACCCCGATTATGATTACAAAGCCATTTCAGAAATGACTTTCAGGCATTGCTGTCTGGTTTTGGCTTTACCTGTTGTATTGGGCTCTAGGTCTGTTCTCTTGGTAAACTGGCTGCAATAGATGCAAGCATTTGTTCATGGTATGTGTGCTTCCTGTTTGTTGAGGGGTGTGTATTTTTGTGTGTTTTCACAGGGGAGAATATGAGCACAAGTGGTAGAAGACACAAGAAGTGCAGGTAAGATCAGTATCCCTTACAGACCTCTTTCCTCTTCATCTTCTGGTCTTGCAAGATTAAGGAATGAACAAGAGAAAGTAACTGTGAGAGTCTAAAAAAGGCGATAACCCTCCTGTTGGAATTATCCAACCTTGAGTAGCTTTAAGGCTGTTGTTGCAAGACTTCAGGCCTCTGTGATGAAACTGAAATAGTCTCCCCATTCATGATTTCTCACTGGACCAACCAACCCCCCTCGAACGGCTCTTGCTAAAGAATGTGCACTAAGTCTCTGCATGTGATGCAGTTGCATGAAGTACCCGAGTGAGATTAGCATTTTTTTTTTATTTTGTAAGTTGTTTTCTTCTGGTGATTTAGTTTAATTAGTTCAATTCCATCCCTCTTGGCTTATAATGTTGCCCATATTTTTCTCAAAAAGTGCAATACATTTTTTAAAGAAAATATATATGTGCATATGTATTCCTGACACATATTGGACATTTTTTTTATGGTGAAGTTAAAATTTTATGATTTCTAAATTATCAAGAGACCATCTGTTCCACTGGTTTCTAATGTTGGCTACGTAATCATGGAACTAAAGTTTTCAGCTTGAGCTACAAATATGAATAAATGGTTTTGAACCACTTAAATTTAACAAAATGCATCAGTGTGCGGTTGCTTCATTTATTGTTTGCTTCCAAAATCCATTATGCAATTGCCCACCATTAAATGTGCTGTGCTTGTTCCTGTGCTTTCGTTCCAAAAAAAAACAACAATACAAACACAGCTGTGTGAGGGCTTACAAAACTGCATTTGACACCCCCCCCCCACCACCACCACCAACACCCACCCACCCACCCACACACACACACACACACACACACACGCACACATACACACACACACACACACACACACACACACACACACACACACACACACACACACACACACACACACTCACACACTTCTCTCTGGATTTACAAAATGAACCTTTCACCTACAGGAGGAGACTGGATTGAGGCTGAAAGAAGCTAATGCTATTGTGCTGTGGTCCCCCTTCACTAATGCATGACTGTAATTGCAGGGTTACATGCATTGCTCAGTGAATAGAGAGAGCACAGTGGTAGTAAACCTCTTAGGGTTACCCAAACCTTGCAAAAGACTCACACTGACGGGGGGGAGGTGGGATCAGCCTTTACACCTCCTCTTCTACTCTCTGTGATTGCACACACTCACAGGGAAAACACACACACATTCACATGCATGCGATTACAAACCAAATCGGACTCATTCTTGCCCACATTCCTGAGTCGACTCCACTGCTTTTGTCTCTTGACGCTTCGTGGACGCATGACCACACAGGACCGTGCCTCAGAGAAGACTGCACCAGCACGGACCCGCTTCAACCCACTCTCAGGGGGCTTTTATCCATCCCGACCTGTTTGGAGGAACTAAAACAGGAGCAGCCTGAAGCACACAAGGGGAGTTAGTGCTCGTTATTTCCACCGCCCTGAGTTGAACGGAGGCCTCTCGCATCGAGTGGTTTCAACAGAACCAACTGAAGTGTGAGGAGAGCAATTCCTCAACTGGATTTTGCTTGTTTGTCTTCGCTGGAATTTTCAACTCCAGTAATATTGTTATGCGTAACCTTGCTGATCTTTAGGACATACAGGAAGTTACCAGACTGATTTTTTTAAGCTCTAAAGATGGACCCCTTAACAGACGATCCACGCCAGCGCACGGACAGCGTGAGCAGCTCAGCATCTCAGAGCTCTAGGTCCAAGATGCTGCTCCGCCAGCGTCTGTCCCAGCTGCTCACCTGCGTAGAGGACATGAGCTCTGATGATGAAGCCAGCGAAGAGATGTCCCGCACGCTGGATGAAGCCTTCCAGCTGTGTGGACGCTACTCCCCCACAGATGCCTTCAGGTTGACATGGGAACATGCAAACACACACCTGCAAATACACCACACAAATGCTGGTACAATCAAGAAATCTGACTTATTTTCCTACATTGCCTTCAGCTACGCATAGAAATAATTCTATGCTGTGAAAAGTTCTTCTTCTGGCTTCCAATTAACTCTTAAATGTATTGAATTTGAATTTTGAATATTGAATGATTTTTTTCCCCAAATACCTGCAGAAAAAAACAAGCTATTAAATACAGTAATATGTATTATGAGAAGTTGACAAAATTCAAATGTTTTTTGTAATTATTATGTGTTGAAGGTTATTATTATAGTTACAGTAGGTTTAATTAACATTTTAGTACCAATGTTTTATATTGCTATAGAAAAAGAAATTACTGTAGTTTACATTGTATGAAAAAAATAATCGTATAATTATTATATCTTTTTCCTTCACTTGAATCATTTTTGTCTTTATAAACATACTGACAGGCTGCACATGGTGACCTGGAATGTGGCCACAGCCGAGCCTCCTGAAGACGTCACCTCTTTGCTGCAACTAGATGCCCAGCCCACCACAGACCTCTATGTGATCGGGTGAGAAATGAAAAATATATAATATAATATAATATAATATTATATATAGATATAGATATAGATATAGATATAGATATAGATATATAGATATATCAAGACCTCCTTGGTCCTGGGTCTGGGACCTTTCTGGAGACTCTAAATTGCCTGTAGGTGTGAGTGAATGGTGTGTGTGCCCCACGATAAGTTGGCGACCATCTGGGGTGTGTCCCTGCCTCTCGCCGTAATGCGCTGGTATATATGTTGGACTACCTTTATTAATAGATAAATGTGTGACACTGGATCAAAAGAAGATGTAATTGTGCTGTTCTTTTTTTCTATTTGTATGCCAGCCTGCAGGAGGTGAGAGCCACCCCGATGAAGTTCATTTCAGACCTGCTGGTGGAGGACTCCTGGAGCCACGCCTTCATGAACACACTGGCACCCAGAGGATTTGTCAAGGTTAGAGAGGGCGAACAGAGGAGAAGGGAAACAGTACAACGTTTCTGATTATAAGTACAGGTTATATAATGTATACAGTACTGGTCAAAGTTTGGACACACTTCAGTGGTGTGCAGTGAGGTCTGTGGCAATGGGAGGCAGTGGCCATTCACATATGTAAATTCCATCTGTACACCGGCAAATAATATATTTTAATGGTTATACTCCTACTTAATTAATTCACAATATAATTGTTCTCATTCTGAGGTACAGGGCTGTTCTGGCAGAACTTCACATTAAAACAATATGTACTCCAGTATTCCTATCCTACAGGTGCTATATCTGCCATTGAAACAATTTTGCATTGTGGAGGCTGTGATTGGCTGCACTCCCACCATAAGCAGAGCCTCTCTCAGGATGCCTTTGCCATATTTGGCAGTAATCAGTGCCTGTGCTCCCCCATAAACCTTCACATAAATTATGCAATACACATGCACAACCTTCAAAACTGGCAGCATTTAAATCAATGCTGAGGATCCAATCCTGCCCTGGCCCTCGAAATGCAAGAAACCTTATGACAGGAAGCTTGCACATGGTCACAGCAACCAGGCTGGTTTGCTTTGTGTATTTCAATATTGTAAATCTTTGCGTAAGCCTTCATGGCAGGATTAAATTTGACTTATTCATCGGTTTTGACTTTAATGAGACATAAATTTACTTTTAACAATTAAAATTGCATTCTAATTCTAATTAAGAATAATCTTTCAAATATATCTTTTTTTATGAAATTGTTGATGAAAGGAAATATAAATTCATAGTTTAGAGTTACTTCATGTAATCATTTGCGTTTTAACATTTTATTTCATAGTATCTTTAAAGGACCAGTGTGCAAGACTCAGTGTGATCTTTCGTAGCAGAAATAGAATATAATATTTATAAATATGTCTTTATTATGCTATAATCACCTGAAAATAAGAACTGTTGTGTTTGCGTTAACTGAGAATATATCTACATAGAAAGTGGGTCCAATTCAATGGAGGGTAATCAGTTGGTTACAATCTGCAGGCTGACCACTAGAGGACACTAAATCTGACATACTGTTTTTTTCCTCAATATATTTTTCTTTTACTTGTATATTTACATGTACAAGTATTTATTTTATTCTAATTTAAATCAAATAAAACCAAAACAAATCGAAATCTCTCTCCATCTTCTGTGTCTAGGTCACATCTGTGAGGATGCAGGGTTTGCTGCTGTTGGTTTTCGCCAAACAAATCCACCTCCCCTACATCCAGAACATCCAGACCACCTACACCCGCACTGGCATCTTCGGCTACTGGGTAGGAAAATCACGTTGGTTAGAACCTTAAAGACAGCGCGATGTAATCCTGCACACCAGGAATCCCACTGGCATCGGGGGCTAATGGGTTATGAAAGGCCTTTTGTGTTTATTTACTGGGATGCACACCAGCTTTGACAGAGTGGACACAAACAAAGAACACTCAGTGGTAACATTTGTAAAGAGGTACACTGAGGCAAAAAGATCGTTTTTTCTTTTTAATGAAGAGCAAGCTTTTTTTCATCCTGGTCTGTACTTTTACTTTTGAGTAGTTTTTATTATTTTTTCTTGAAACAATATGTCCCAGACGCTTCATCTCTGTAGGTATTTAGAAATCCACCATTATCTTTGACTTCACATCATGTTTTTCTGTATCAGGGGAATAAAGGAGGCGTGTCGGTGCGTTTTTCCTTCTACGGACACATGGTGTGTTTCCTCAACTGCCACCTCGCAGCTCACATGGAATACGTCCTGCAGCGCGTTGATGAGTTCGAGTACATCCTGGAGACACAAAACTTTGACATCTCTAACACCCCAAGTATCCGTGACCACAAGTCAGTAAACACACACCCACACACACACATTTACTTGTTTATCCGACCCAGTGGGGTCCCTCTGACAAATACCTACACCATATGGGGACCATAGTTCTAAATGTTACAGAGATACACTACTGTTCAAAAGTTTGGGGTCACCCAAACAATTTTGTGTTTTCCATGAAAAGTCACACTTTTATTTACCACCATGAGATGTAAAATGAATAGAAAATATAGAGAAAGTAATAATTGTTTTCTTCAAACTTTGCTTTCATCAAAGGAAGGTCAGTTTTATAGCTTCTCTAACCAGCTAAACTGTTTTCAGCTGTGCTAACATGATTGCACAAGGGTTTTCTAATCATCCATTATCCTTCTGATACAATGAACAAACACATTGTACCATTAGAACACTGGAGTGATAGTTGCTGGAAATGGACCTCTATACACCTATGTAGATATTGCACCAAAAACCAGACATTTGCAGCTAGAATAGTCATTTACCACATTAACAATGTATAAAGTGTATTTCTAATTAGTTACAGTGCATTTCTTTCAAAAATAAACACATATCTAAGCGACCCCAAACTTTTGAACGGTAGTGTAGTTTCAGCTCCAGAATGTCCCCACAAAGATAGAAAATTAAACACACACATAAATGCAGTGTGGAATATATACACTAAAGTTCCATCGCATCTCTCACAGGGTGGCTTTCTGTTTTGGTGACTTGAACTTCCGTATAGCAGACCACGGCCTGCACTTCCTGCGCTCGTCCATCAACAGTGGGCGCCTGAATTTACTGTGGGGCAAAGACCAGGTGACGTGTTACAATGAGCACACAAATACACACACACACAATCTAACACACACTCACTAATATATTCCATAATCCTGCAGTTCCTCATGATGAAGAAGAAGGAACCTTTCCTGCAGGAATTCGAGGAAGGGCCATTGAATTTTAAACCCACCTACAAGTTTGCCCGTAACTCTGAAGACTATGATACCGGGTAACGTTACTGCAACGTAACTACAAACCAATACAGGATATGACACACACTTTCATATTTAGAAACTCAACACATTTCCCAAATAGGAACATTTTCATTTGTGCTCTTGTTTCCATTTTAATTTTCCACAGCTATCTAAAGACGTGGCTGGGTTTTAAGTAAGCACACTTTAGGGTTTTTTTTGCATGTTGCATGCCCCACACTCACTTATTTCTATAGTCACTGCACAATCTACTCTTTTCCCCAAAGCTTCTGCCACCACAGCTTTAGTCGAAACGACACATGTAACCCCTGAGTCACTCTAAACATCATCTGACGGACAAGCAGGGAACTAAAGCAGTAAACCCTGAGGTGTAGATGTAGTTAGGAGGAGCTGTTTCTCAGAATCCTGTCTATTCCTGACAGTGGGACCATATAAGAATACTAACCCAGACCCCTGCAGTGTTGCAGCACCGCCCTATTTGTCCTCATCACCTTCATCACCATAGTCTCAATAAGTGAGGGATGCACAATAACAAAATAATTGAAAACACAAAGGTGTTTAGATAACATAATATCAGTTAGAAGTGAGACTCGCTCCAGCACCCAGTACCTCTCAGTTTGTTCTTGCATGTGTTGCTTATTGAACATATGCATATGCGAGTGTTGTCCAGTCCTGTGAGAACCGTGTCTCTGACATTCATGGCATCGTTTCTCCACAGCATGCGCTGTAGATACGGCTGCATGTGCCTGTCTGTGGTTTGTGTTCAGCGTTTTTTACAACATGACATTAAGAGTTGTATATTCTACTGAAATGTGCTATAAAAGATGAGCGTTAGAAACAGGACATTCCTAAAGCCTCAAAAAAAGATCCCAACACCTGCTCCTGCTTTGCTCAGTGGTAAGAAGAGGAAGCCGGCCTGGACAGACCGGATCCTGTGGAGAATCAAACCCAAAACTCAACCATCTGAGGAGGATGATGATGATGATGATGATGATGAGAGGGTGTCAACTTCTACTGTTGATGAAAAGGATGAGTTCCCGATTCTCGTCAGCCAGGACAAATACACCAGCGACATGAGCTACGGAGTCAGTGACCACAAACCCGTCATTGCTACCTTCAGCATGGAGGTGAGAGCAGAGTCAGCAGTGGACTGTATTTAATTTTTGGGTGTTTTTATGCCTTTATTGAGGGCAGTGGTGAGAGACAGGAAGGACTGCACCATTTACCACCCATTTACATTTTAATTAATTTGTATTTCTAAGAAATTATACAACATAACAAAACAACAATTATACATAAAAAAGATAAATAAAAAATGATAGACACAAATAATAATTAAAATTTTTTTTAAAAGTCACATAGTCAATCAATATATCAGGAAAGTCATTCTGAACAGGAAAACATTTTCTCTTCTATTTCGTGTTCTAGTCTATTTCGCTATATTTTATCAAAGATATGAACTTGGTTTCTGATTCTCATGGTTATTTTTGTTCCATTTCATCTATTTGATTTTTGCTACCGTCATTCTAGGTGTTTAGTAGTAGGACGAGAGGGAAGTGGATGAGTCTTTTTTTTCTATTAACATGTTTTTTCCCCACTTGTCTTTCTCTCAGCTGAGGAAGTACTTTGACACGCAGATGGTGCATGTGTCTCCTGTGGATGTGTGGAGCGCTGATCAGGACGTACATATCACCTACACCGTCCAGGATGACAATTTCATGTCCTCTACATGGGACTGGATCGGTTTGTACAAGGTACAGCAACAGTAGTTCATTACACAGTACATTAACAAACAACAACAAAAAACAACAATGTTTTGGTAAAAACAATTAAACACAAGACTGATTTGAACTCACGGGATTTGTCATCCTGCAGGCTGGATTCAAGAGCGCGTCCGACTATGAGACCTTTGTCTGGGTCAGAGAGAATGAGCTGCCAGAGACTAATGAAGTCATACAGGTATAGTGCATGTCAGGTATTTCTATCATGTTTGGAAACTGCTTTAAACTACAGATACTACATGAAGGTATTATTCATTTACAGTAAATCCATGTGTGTGTGTTTTGTTTCCAGATATCTGTGGATAAGAATGTGATCCCCCTGCTAGGTGGACAGTATATTTTAGGTTACTACAGCACAAACCTGCAAAGCATTGTCGGCATCAGTGACATCTTCCAGGTGAGTGTATCTCTTCTGCATCTGTACTTTACATTTTATATCATATTTAACATCAGTTTGCAGGAATATAATGCCTATCAAGCCACTGAGAACAGAATTACTACATAGGACATGCTGTAAAGTATTAAATCCTTAAGTTATAATCTTGGATCTCTGGTTACATCTGATTGACATGGATTGTTCTTCTGAAAACCTTCCTGCAAAGCAATACAGGTATTTGTTTTTCATATCTTGCAGATCCTAGAGTCAAAGCGTGCCGCCATAGAAGGCCTCGTTCCTGATAACGTCAATGGGCTCAACAAATAAGAACACACATGTACCGGTGTCACATGTTATTCTCTTTGTAGATCCGCGTCATTCAGGCTTTAAAACGACCCAAGATCCGCTCCATCGTCTGCTCCTGCACACCCTGACTCAGTCGGGGTAATAGTGGCATCACATGGACCCGGAAATCTTACTGTGCTGTTTCCAACTTTGCCTTAAAGGAGTTCACTCTTTCTAGAACAGTTTCTAAAACAAAACCATCTTCTGGCCTTTTTTTAGCCATTAAGAGCAAATACAGCAACAAAAATGCCAAACTATGCAGTTGCTTTAAAATAAAAGTGTGTTTTTAAAAAGAGTGAACATGATGACTGCAGGTCAGTATGCTCCGAGGTTAAATAGCTTTTTTGAAAATACATTTTGATTGTTTAGATTTGGTCTACATCAGAGCCAGTGTGGATGGTTGCACAATAAGTATGAACAAGATCTGCCAATCAGAGAGACCAATGCTGACTGTTCTGTCTTAATACAGAGCGATGCATCTACTGTCTTCCTCCTTTGGATTATTTGCACCTTTTATTGTACTCATGTTTCTTAGGGTGAAATAATGAAGATATGAGAAAGGTTTTAAATTCAATGTACATGTGAATTCCTCCCAGAACGTTTGTTAGATGTGGATATTTTAACTAAACTGTTTTGCTTCATAAATAAGTATATCATGTATAAAATAAGTCTAATGTATATCATGACTCTACAGCGGTAGAATCACAGAACAGAATCACAATAAGATTATATTTTGAATTTATGTGAATGGATATAAAGATTTCAACTAATTCTCTATCCTGCTCTTAATTACTAATAATGCAATACAGGATGCCTTTAATATTCCAATGTCAACCTGATGAAAAAGAAGCTGTGTGTGTGTGTGTGTGTGTGTGTGTGTGTGTGTGTGTGTGTGTGTGTGTGTGTGTGTGTGGGAGGGGGGGGCACCGATAAAATGTAGTGTCTTGCACTAATTGTTCAGATGAAATTGGCTATCAAAAAGAATCAATAATTATTTGAGTGTGTGAAAGCAACACAGAAAAATGTTCATATGTGAGGTCTGCAGGTATTTACATTACTGCAGCCATAGACTGTAAAACCATTACCATAAAATTGAAAGTTACTGTAATTATTTTAGAGTGGAATTGCTGTACTTGTATTTACAGTATTGTGTCTTTATTGTAAAATAAAAAAACACTAAATTAAATACTGTGATTTCAGTTGTATGTACAGTGATGGGTGTTTAACTGTATTATAATAGAGTAGCTCTTTGACTACTTTGATTTACTACAGTAATACTTTACTAATGTGATTTACTACACATCAACTACTATATATTGTAAAATATACAGCAATCTACTGTAATCATCTTTTACAATAACATACTGTGTTCAACACAGTAAATAACAGCAAAGTTTTACAGTGTACGTATTTCTTGGTGGCAATTATTTTCATAATGCTGTTCTCTTAAGATGACAAATGAATTATTTTGTCATCTTGAGATATTAAAGCTCATTTTCTCATGACATCAAATTAATTTATTAACGTATCAAAGTAAAAGACAAGTAATTTACAGCCTGTTTCCACCACATTTCAATTTTATTTTGTAGTAAGCAATGCAAATGTTTAATAGAAATGTAGTGGAGTGAAAGTGAAAGTTGATAGAAATATAAAAAGTAAAGTACAGATACGCCAAAAAGTACTGTAACAGTATTATTACCTTACACCACTGTTTAAATGTATAGTAGTCATTTGAGATTTTAAGTTACTAAAATAAAATCTCTTTGAAGTAGAAATGGAATTTTCGGTAAGAAGCATCAACATTGTTGGTTTTTCATGAATTTATAACTGAAATAAAGAAAACGTAAGGTACACACAGAAATGCAATTAATTGAAGATGGACACATTTCGACGGTTTCCTTCTATTCTTGACTTTCCCATGATTCATTGCGCCGAACCTGACAACTGGTACCTTGGAGCATCTTTTCTTTATAGGATCTCTGGTGTTACACACGTGGGGAGTTTACAGCATCGCTACCTCGCTGAAGGTATAGTTTTACTTCATTTATGTGATAATATTAGGTCGCGTAAAATCAGACAGACACGTTTAAAGGACTAGATGTTACCTCACAGTTTTATGTTTCCTGCTTAAAGAAAGCTGTAGCATAAAATAAAGCGCAAGCTAATAGCAGGCTAGCAGCAGGCTAGCTGGGTTAGCTTTAGACGTTGACACAAGCTAGCTAATAGTAAAAACACAGTTGACCACGGCTGTTTCTAAATATGTTGAACAACAGTGGTGAACATAGCTTTATTGTGTAGCTCTCTGGCTTGGATTCCATTAACACTTAATTATGGACAAACTGTCAGGTAGCTAACGTTAGCTTTCAAGAGCAGAACACTAAGAAATTATAAAAACTCATAGACCTGAAACACATTTAACCCCCCTAAGTTCAGTTATCTTTAAAGTGTTTAAAATAACATCTAGATCTTCTCCCTCATTATAAACTGTGAATATGTAAATATATTTTATTTCAGAAGTCTAACTATTGGACACAAGCTGTCCCCTTCTTCACTGTAAAGTCCATTCTTGGTGTGTGTGCCTTGCAGCCTTTAAAGTTTACATCTGTATTGATGGAATATTGGTCCAGAATTGGCTCCAAACTATTTGTGATGTCAAACATCTTGCTCTTAGGTTAACCCCTTAAAATTATATTTTCAATGAGCTTAGAGTAGAAACTTTCCACTTTCAGCAGATAAATGTGAAAACAACCTTCTAGTGTCAAACTGCATATCACTCTGCATAGTGAAGCTCAGACCTTCAAATGTAGGAACAAGTTGTTTTTAAGTGGAGTCAGACTTTAAGATATTACCTGTACTACCTGCTTTTGTAGACTGAATGTGTTCTCCAGCAAAAATGAGCCTCGTGTTTTAAGAGATCTTCTCCCAACACTAAGTGGACACATATTCCATTGTTTTTCCTGTTGTCCTGTAGTATTTGTTGTTATCTATATGTATGACGTGTTGCTGTTGTGATATGTTTATTATTCTTATTGTACAGTGTTGTGAAAACAATTTCCCCTCTGGGACAATTAATCTAATTATTTACTTGTTTAAGTGTGTAAATACGTACTACATATGTATTTTAGGCTTTCATCTAAGGGTATTTTGGTTTTAGTCTTGAACCTGAAGCAAACAGAAGATGACAAGCGAGGACGTGGAGCGGCTGTTGATCCAGTTTCAGGACGAGCAGGGGGAGGTCCTGGGTTCACCTTTTGATGTGCCTCTTGACATCACTCCTGACAAACTGCAGCTGGTCTGCAATGCTCTGCTACAGAAGGTAAGCAGCTGGCATTATGTAACATGACAGAAGACTTTAAATTGTGATACGGCTCATATTTTTGTATTTTACTGGTTACAGATTATTATAGTATATATTAATTGGACTTGAGACCATCCAGTATGCTATTATCACTATGTCTAAGTTATTTTTGTCCTTTATGTTTCACTTCTATAAACTGCAGCCTTGATTTAAAATAACTAGTTGCAGCAGACCTGCAGTTTTCTATGAGTTTGTTCCAGATATGTGAACCATAAAAACTGTTTTATTACCACACAACTAGTTACTTAGCATATTGTGATATTTTGAAATTCGTCACAAGCCTAATTTTAGCAGTTAAAATTTCCTACATAGTATTGCTTAAACACTTAAGCTCCAGGCCTATTTTTTAGTTTTTCTGCTATAAATGATAATAAATATGAAATATATCTACAACCACAAAGGTTATGTACTGGTATCAAAAGAAATCTACAATATGTGAGGTGACTACAGAAGTGTCAAGTGCAAATATAGTTAGAATTTTGCAAACAAAAATCTAACATTGTGCTTTACTACAAATAAAAAATGCTTTATTCAAAACTTAAAACTAGACCAAACTGACCCAAATCAGAAAATAAACACTTGAAATAAGTTAAATTATCTGCAATTTACAGTTCAGTAATTATTAGTATAAATTCAATTAGCAATTATTTGTCCTTAGAAAGCACACTGGGGATCATTACAGAACATAAAGAATATATTCTGTAAACGGTTTAACAAGGAGATTATAAAGGACCCCGTTAAATAATCACACAAATAGCTCAAATCTCCATAAATGTCAAATAGTTAGTTGCAGCAGCACTACTGATATTATATTAAACAGTTTTCTTATTGTATTGATGATGAGGATATTGACGATGTATATTGATACTGTAACAGTAACATTGTGTTTTACTACAGATAAAATACTTTAGTGTTGTATCTGAGGTTTTCTCATGCGATATATGAATAAAGCTCAATGCTACTCCTGTATCAGGGGTTTTGGGTTTTAACAGCTTTATTCAGTTTAAAAACATATCTGCTTGTTAATGTAATAGCGTTCAAAAATTAAATGCAGATTTTTTTTTATTTTTGTACAAGTTCTATTCTTGGTGAAGTCAAAAGCTGTACACAGGTTGCTTTTTTAACGTTTATTGGGTGCATTCTCATTAAATAATGTTGTGTGTAACCTGCTGTAGGAGGAGCCAGTGCCTCTGGCTTTTTTCGTGCATGGAGAAGCAGAGGTGGTGTCCAGTCTGGGCTCCTGTGTGAAGGCTCTCGGGGTGGAAACAGAGCAAGTCCTGCCAGTGGTGTACCAGCCGCAGGCAGTGTTCAGGGTGCGGGCTGTGGCTCGCTGCACCAGCACGCTACAGGGACACACAGAAGCTGTCATCTCAACGTCTTTCAGTCCCACCGGCAAGTGAGTATCTGATAGAGAATAAAAACAATGTTTCTTTGCCATAGGGAAAGGCAACCCAGCACCCCAGTTTTATCCAAGAGTCCTTGTGATCTCATTTACAATGAGACAAAATGGGACAAAGGGAGAGGAACTATTAGTAGTCTGTTCATTTTTGTTGTTTGGTGGATTTTCAGGTATTTAGCCAGCGGCTCAGGTGACACCACAGTACGTTTTTGGGACTTGTCGACTGAGACGCCTCACCACACCTCCAGAGGTATAAAGTCACTCATTATCTTGTATGCATCAATACAAAGGCGACAGAGTAATGGAGCGACTTCTGCTTTATTTAAGGACACACACACTGGGTGCTGAGCATCGCCTGGTCCCCGGACGGCAAGAAGCTGGCGTCAGGGTGCAAGAACAGTCAGGTGTGCCTCCAACACGTCTTAACCCATTTAAGACCAGATTTGTTTTCAAAGATTTCACGCATATAATTATCTGATTTGAGTCACTAAGGATCATGTTATGCGTTTATTTTTTCCATTTTGTACTCTTTTCTTTGCAAAAAATTGATTTAATGGATATTATTGTTGTTGCTTATACAAATGTGCTCAAATTTCTGTTTGGGTGATTATTCTAGAGACTTGAATGATTTTATATATATATATATATTTCAAAAACAGCAAAAAATTAAAATTAATGTAATGTTTTAGTTTCAGGTTTTTATTATTTATTATTATTTTTTATGTCCTGTGTATTTTGGCATTATTTAGAAGTAGCTTTATCTCTTTAAATTATTAAATATACTGTTTGTGGTATTTTGCAGTTGTGTGATGTCATATGGTAAAACACTCATTTTTGAAATAAATGTACAAAATACTAAAAAACTAAACTAAAATACTATTAAATGAGTTCGTAAATAAACTTGATGAATAAGATCTAATAAAATATAAAAGTTTGCCTGATGTTAAAGCACTTTTGCCTTTCTACTTGAAAAAAAATGTAACAAATATTGACCACTGACCTTTAAAGGCAAAATATTCAAAATTTGTAAAACTAGTGTTGACATGCTCCAACTAGATATAGCATATTTGTTGATCAATAATTGCATTTTGATTGCAACAGTCTCAGTAACATAAATTTTAATTTAATATTGAAAATTAGTTTGTTTTACTGACATTTATACGGCGTCTATACATAAAAATGTGTTAAAATGTCATATATTGTTACCTTCTACAAGGGCTACTAATAAAAGTGTAAATTCACATGTGGATTCACAGATAAAGACCTGAAACTAAAATATTGCTTTATTTTTTTTTGCTGTTTTTAAATTCTTTACTTCATGAGTAACATTTCGATTTAAGTATTAAATAACAGTCATAGACTTAAAGGCTCATAGGCTTTAATGGGTTAATTGCTACTGTAGTTTTAAGATGTATTTGATGTATTTATTTCTTGTGGTGTCACTGTAGATCTGCCTTTGGGACCCAGTGACAGGTGCACAGATAGGGAAGACTTTGACAGGACACACCAAGTGGATCACTTGGCTCTGCTGGGAACCTCTGCATCTGTGAGTGCCCAATTGCTGCCTGATATTTTACTGTTGTAGTAGAGTAACAGAAGCTCGTGGAACAGAGGCTGGGGCTTCAGCTCTCTATTAATGTATAGTTTATCTTGATTCTGTTGTGATGATAGTTTCTCTGACCTCTCTTCTTTCCAGTAACCCGGAGTGTAGGTATTTAGCCAGTAGCTCTAAAGACGGCTCGGTACGAATTTGGGACACTGTGCTGGGACGTTATGAGAAGATCTTGACCGGACACACCCAGTCTGTCACCTGTGTAAAATGGGGAGGAGACGGACTTCTCTACACGTCTTCTCAGGACAGGACGGTCAAAGTGTGGAGAGCCAAAGACGTATGTATTGTTTTCTACAGGCAGAATGAGACAAAAGTGGGACCAGAAGACAGATGTTTTTTTTCTGTCTTTGGGTATAGGGTGTCCAGTGCAGGACTCTGCAGGGTCACGCCCACTGGGTGAACACCTTGGCTCTCAGCACGGACTATGTCCTGCGCACTGGAGCTTTTGAGCCTGCCACTGCCACCATCAACCCTCAGGACCTCACTGGATCATGTAAGGATCATGCATCTTTCTTTTGGGAGGAAATGCTAAAAAGTTTCAATGTTTTCGTGTAACAAGCGTTTTTTTCTTTCACCCAGTGGACGAGCTGAAGGAGAAAGCTTTGCAGAGATATAATAATGTTAGGGTAAGTATTATTTCTTGCATTACGCTTAGGTCTTCATCTTTCTTGGCCACTTCACTACATCACTGTTCTCTTGTGCTCTTCTCTTCTCGTTCTGCAGGGTTCAGCCCCGGAGCGCCTGGTCTCTGGCTCAGACGACTTCACCTTGTTCTTATGGAAACCTGCAGAAGACAAGAAGCCTCTGGCCAGGATGACTGGCCACAGCGCCCTGGTCAACGAAGTGCTCTTCTCCCCAGACACCAGGCTACTTGCCTCCGCCTCCTTCGACAAGTCCATTAAAATCTGGGATGGACGCACTGGAAAGTAAGAAAGGCTTGCAGTCTCCAGGGCCTGTGTTTGTGTGTAATACTGCTGTTGTCCAGGTGGTGGTGTTGTAAAACAAATATGTGTCTGTTGATGGTTAATTTTGTCTCTACCTGTTTGTCCACCTGCCCACAGGTACCTGATGTCCCTGCGGGGCCATGTGGGATCTGTCTATCAGGTGGCCTGGTCAGCAGACAGCAGGCTGCTGGTCAGCGGCAGCAGTGACAGCACACTCAAAGTCTGGGATATTAAGACAGGAAAGCTTAACATGGACCTACCGGGCCATGCTGATGAGGTGCAGCTCACGACATGACAAGCTCACGACATGACAAGTGCTGCTTTCTGGTTGTCGTGTCAAGTTTTGTTTTTTTTTCTAACTGCCTTGTTTCTGACTCCTGCAGGTTTATGCAGTGGACTGGAGTCCTGATGGACAAAGAGTAGTTAGTGGTGGAAAAGACAAATGTCTTAGAATGTGAGTGAGATGTCAAACACCTATTTTTGTCCGTTTTTATGAAAAAAGTTAAATTCCAGTGTTTCATCACTAACCCTTTGGCGCCTTGTATCGTATATTTTCAGATGGAGAAGATAATCACTGTTTCCACATGTACCAACCCACCTGTTCCTCTACTGCCAAGAAGCCAGACAACTGGAGTAAGGCAGCTAGACTCTACCTAATCCCCCATTTGGCTTCATTACACTATGGCATGGTGTAACTTTGGTGTTGTCACGATACCCTGTGCAGGTGTGAAACCCATGTGGTAGTTGCATAGATATAACACTGTAAAGGTGTTAACCTGAATGGGAATGTAAAATGTCAGTTTGGAACATCAAGCCATTTAAATCTCTGCGAGTATGAGCTCAACTGTTATATTGGCATTTCTGATTTGAAGACTGAAAGTGTTGCTGTTCATGTAGACATCGAATTGAATACATCAGCAGACTCGATGTGCTTCTAAAGAATTAAAGCCTTTTTATGGTTTAACACCAATATGTACAGCCCTTAAAAAGGTTATGTATTTTTTTGTACATAACCGTATGTAGACTCTAAAGATACAAGATGCACACATTCAAGTGTGAATTAAACCGCACATCAGGAAAACATGTTTTTGTCGTTACCTTAAGCCTTACTAGTACATGGACTATAGAAGTTGACAGGTGGAGTATCGAGGCAACAGGTGGGAGAGCTAATACCTTCCTCTGTGATGTTAATGCTGCTGGCGTTCACCCTGCTGCTCCTTCAGCCTTTAATCGCCTCCATCCTGCCGTCAGCAAAGCCTCAACCTGCTGACTTTTCTGGTGCTGTGGTGAAGCCAAGTGCCACAAACTCTGATTCTCATCCCCCTGTGAGGAAAATTAGGTCCACTATTCCAGTTAAAGTAACCTTTGTCATCTGGTATTCTTCTAGATTTGTTAATATTTAATATGAATAAATATTTATTGATCATAGCATGCCCAGATTATTTTAATTTTCTTCATGTGACTTAGATTTTCACACAGATCAAGTATTTTTTTAATCACAAGTTTATTGAAACCGTATTATGTACCACATTAGAGGTTTCTACATCTGATCATGTAAATCATACTTGAGAACACATTATTTTCTGACATCATACCAACATACTTCAGTTTCCCTTCTAACACAAACGAATCCTTCAGTCTACCTAACAAACGTATGAGTGAGTGCTCATACCGATACGCTGTATGATCCACTGTCAATGAAAAGCAGCAAAGCTTAAACAATATTCTGTACAGTAAAAATATGTTTTAGCTCTTGGAAATAAAATGGTCTACATAAAGATTAGACAAACAATATTCTGTTGCCATTTAAAATGTAATAAAATTTTGCTACCATCATCGGAGATTCGACTGAAATCTTTTGGCAAAGGATTTAAAAGGCTTCTGTGGAGCAACTAGATCCATCAAAACCAAACCCTGCTTAGATACGTGTATCTATTTCCCCCCTTCAACATCTGCATATGTAAACAACATTAGACAAGAATGACTGCAGTCCAAAAAGGGCAAATTAACAATTAGGGTACAAAAAACTTGTGAAGCAAGTTAGCTTGAGGTAAACTTAAAATATTAAAGTGACATTTTTTGACTAGAATTTGTACAAGAAAACCACTAAAGGCTCAGGTGCCTTGAGTCATATGGCTTACATGGACATGTTTACATGTTGTGATCTCATGTGGAGTCGTAGCAATTTTGCTTTTAAACTTCAGGACGCACACCAGCTCCTGGCTGAAGCATTAATGGACAAATATTTCCAAATAAAGCCTTCACTTGCAGCTGAAGAGAACTGAACCAAAAAAGCTTTCCCACAATTACTTGTCAGATCTTGACAATGTTGTCATGTGCTCACAGGTATCTAAAAAGAAACAGACTCCTACATCCATGAAGATTGTGCTACATATGAAACTGTTCTCTTCGATGATGTGCTTCATGGTTAACTTGTATCAGGTTAACACACTGACACGTTCTGCAGGAGAGGCACCGACTCCGGGCCAATTTGCATCGTCTCAAGTCTGCAAGCCGCTGTATGCGCATAGCAGCGTAGACGCCACGTCAAGATTCATGCAGCCATACTTGCGTTGACAGCCGCAGCCATAAAATGCACAATAAACAGTCATCTAAAGTTCATCACTAAGACACGGCGAGGACATTCTGTGATGGTTTCAGCGTAATGACACCACAAGCACAGTCGAGTGATTACACAACACCTAGATGTGTTGAAGCACTGCAGCGAGCGCCGTCGTGTCTGCTAGCGTCTCTGTTCTCTGCTCAGTAAGTACTCAGTGAATCAAGACACATTTATGGTTTTCAGTACAAAGTGATCACTCTACCACACCGTACGGTAGCAACTGTTATAGAAAGCCAAAAGGTTAGATATATGGAAAATCCCTTTTTGTACCATATTTTTTTACACTAGTTCGAACCTTTGGCTGTTTCTTTTATATACTCATGTTTCTGGTTATATGACTCTCGGAAACTGGCTTGGTCAGGGGTACAAAGTAACACGTTATATACTTCTGTCTTTTGTTTCTCTTTAAAATTAAAAAGATCCATCTTTATGCCTAAATCTAGAGAAGAGAAATGTAAAACTGGGCTATTCTGTGCAACGAGCCTCTCCATCCCTTATCACAGGTGTGGGCAACCTTGGTCCTAGAGAGCTGCTGTGGGTGCAGGTTTTTCCTCCAACCACATCGGATTCTACTAATCAACCATTAGAGACGTTAAGGACCTTCATTAATAGAATCAGGTATGTTCCTCCTTGTTTGCAACAAAAGCCAGCACCGACCGTGGCTCTCTAGGACCAGGGTTTTCTACCCTTGCCTTATTACTGTCTTCAGGTCCTGCAAATCAATTGTGTAATAAACAGAGTGGAAACTGGTCAACATGAAGTCGTCTGCTGAGAGCAGGGCGCTATGAATGAGAATAGAGGTGTTCAGTTGTGCGTAGCATGAGGCACTGGTCTGTGCTTCCCTCTGGACCTGCTGTCACTGTCTCTACTGGATCTTCCACACAACATTGAGCAGTTTGACCACCTCCTCGTAGATGACGAAGACTATAGCCACGTCCAAGCACACGCGGCCAAGCCTGGGGACCGTCCCTTTGTAGAACCTGCAAGCAGACAGCATGAGACGAGGTTAGGTCACTAACGGCCACGCAGCAAGTATTGGGAGCAGCTTGTGGTGTTACTTACGCCTGCGGTCCTTCGTGCTTCAAGATCTGGAAGGCGCAGTCCACTGTGTTTTTGTAGCGATGGGCCTCCAAACCCTACGAGAGGCAGAGCCTGAGAAACGACTCAAACCTGAAGAATACTGATAAAAAACAGCGAAGGGCGAGTCTCCTACCTGCATCCTGGTCTTCACCACGTCCAGAGGAGTGTTCCCAAAAACACTAGCTGCTCCCGCCGTCGCCCCAAACATGGCCGTGATCATCGGGTGCATTTCCCGTCTGGGATCATCACCTTTGATGAGGTAAGATCAAAAATATTAATTCATGTCAAACACGTGTGAGAAAGGGAGGAAAAAATGCATCGGACAGCAACATAGGAGGTGGAAATTAATTTAAAAAAAAATAGTTTTGCTTTGTTCTCACCTTTGTACCAGTTGCGCAGTGCGTTCATGACATAGAAGCGGATAGCCTGATTGGATCCTTGTTTAAGCACAGTTGCTGTCAGACCTTGATACGTCCCCCTGACACCTGCAGAAGACGTATATGTCATCAACCACATGGCGTTACCAGAACATTTAAATCGTACATATTAGCCTGACCGAGGGGAGGGGACGTTAGTTCATCTACATCTACTCTTTTCTCACCCTGTTCTCTGATGATCTCACTGACTCCATGAAAGAAGCCTCTGTAGCGAGGTCTGAGGGAACACTGGTCGTGTATCAGCTTCACCTGGAGGATGAGGGAAGAACCGAGTCATTCAATCACAAAAGGGAAAAAATAATCTTTACAGTAAAAAGAAACATGTAATAGTACCAGTTCTACAGACCTTTAGCGTTTCCATGGGGCAGACGACCACAACGGCCTCTGCTATGCCTGCTCCTAAACCGCACAGGAGGCTCCGCGTGTTGTCCAGCCGACCCGTGGCGTCCCGCATGGGGTTGCTGAGCATCTCAAACGTGCCGAATCTGTAAACAACAACTATGAGGGTCTGACGCAACAAAGAAAATCTGTAGTATCAATTCTGCTGGAATCCAACAGAAGATGTAAGCACTGCCCAAATGTTAGTTTTTCTGAATTTCAACACTTTGTTCTCACTGGAACTACAATACCCAGAAGTGCTGTGAAATCAGTCGGCTGGAAAAGTGAGCTCAGGTTTTACAATCCTGCTGACCCGTGTTTGCTTATTCAGATTCATAAGGCGTGTGTATTTCCATAAAAAGCTACAGCCTGCCAAGTGTGCATCTTCACCTCACTGCAGACTTGGGTATTGATCCATAGAGCAGGGAGCTGAGACCTCGATACAACCCTCTGAGGCCGTGATCCTGCACGGTCAATTTAACACAGTCACCTGCCAACACACACACACACACACAGCATGGAGTGAGTAACCTGGCAGCAGATTGATGCACATGCCTGCAGCCACACATGTCCCAGCAGTGACCTACCAATGCCTCTGTACCGGGGTGGGTTGGCTCTGCCGTCCAGCTGCAGCTGGGTCTTGACGTACTCTGTGGGAAAGGTGATACAGATCTCGATTCCTCCTGCAATACCACCTGATGGGTGAGGAAAGGAGACAAGTGTTCAACCCACTATGCACAATCATTCCTGAATGTTCTGAGATCAGGAAGAAGGCGGAAGCATAAACCCTGAGACTGGATTCTCTGCAGACTGGTGCTGGATGCATGGTCACTCCTTAGTGGCATGTAATGAAACGCTAATGTGAATAGATTACACTGGGTTAAGCCTCTATCTAGCAGCAGTGTTTCAGTAAACGAATCCAAAAATAAGAATAAGATGTGAGCACGAGCGCATGCAAATACATAATGCAACCGCTTCAGCATTACTGCAGGCTCAGTGCGTTTTGACCCAGTTCTGCACAGACAGCGTCAATGGGCGACAGATGGAGATTAGGTGCACAAAGCGATAGGCGGCTACGCGGGTGAGATCTGCACGGGTCGCGCGCGTTGCGGGATGAACCTGCGAGGATGGCCTTTCCGGGATGCGTGAGTTTCCGCCCTCCGATCGCGGCGGCTGCCAGGTTCCTCCTCGCCGTGTAGGAGCGCCGCTGGGCCGCCGGTAAGGAGCCTAGCCCCGCCGCGGCCAGACGCTGCGACGGAGGCTGCGGATGGAGCGCCGAGCCCGGGCATCCCCGCCTCTCGCACGGCCCCTCACACTCCGAGAACGGCTTTAGCAGCGAGGACATGGTCGTCTCCGAGCTGGTTCCGAATGAAACCTGTCGCTGTAGTGACGGCGATCACACACACATTCACACGCACACACATACACACGATGTCACACAACAACAACACAGGCTGGACGGAGCTGCTTCTCTGTGGCGGCAGTGGGAACATCAATATTCAAATAGCGGTCAGGTGACGGCGCAGCCGATTGGTTCAACGTGCTGCCTAATTGCATTATTCAGTCACGTGACGCTGCGTGACTTTTGCCCACCAATTACGTGGCGGACGCTGTTTTATTGACGTGTCGGGCCAATTGTGAGAACAGGCGATCCCCAGCTGTGTCACTGTAAGCAAGAATGAAGTTGCTTTTTTCAAGAAAGTATTTTTGTACATATTTTATTTGTATTTATAGTTGTATCATCCTATAAAGACTTAATTAACAAGTAACAAGAGACTTGGGTATAGATGTGTTTTTTAGATGAGGTCACACAAAATTAACACAAACTTAAGGAAATTGACTAAGAAAACTACAACTAGACCATAAACTCCAAATATGCTCAGACACGGTAGGTCCATAGGTCAAATAGATGTGTATATGAATGGTAAAGTACACATTAAATACACAAGAGCTGTAATAATTAATCAATTAATGATTAGTTACCAACATAACAATTGGTATTTTGCTAATCGATTTATCAATTTGAATATTTTTTAAGAAGAAAATCTCTGGTTCCAGCTTCTGAAATATGATTATTTTCTGGTTTCTTTAGTCTTCTATAATAGTAAACTTATGATCAACATTTTAGGTTGAATCTTCAGCTTCGGGAAACAGTAATTGACATTTTACACCATTTTATAAACCAAACAACTAATTGAATAATCGCTTCAATAATCAATAGATTAATCAAACATGAAAATAATCGTTAGGTCAACCCTAAAAGACAGTATGCGTTCAAACATTTAATAATAGAGGGAAATTAAAATATAATACAGATAATTATTCTAATACTGTAGAGACCCAGGATATTGTAATAAAGACAAAATAAGGGTAATCTGAAGGATTAAAACCACACAATAGACTTAACAGTGAACATGTAGTGTCATTAGTTTGGTATACTACTGTTGCCTCTTAATCCTTGTTCCTTTAAATAGTCCTCTCCTCATGCCAGAGCACACACGCACATACACACGCACACACACACACACCTCCCCCGATCACCCTTCACAATGAAACTAGGTCAGTGTTTTCACACACAAACAACCCCCACCCCAAATAGACTGTCAGTCAGTCCCACAGCTCTGAACTGGAATGACCATGCTGTTGTTGACAAATGTGAATTTAGTAAATTAGTAAAAAAAACTGATTTGTCACATGCTGCTGTCCTGTTTTGGTGACTGATTCTACTTACATCAATGGAAAACAAAATGGATCCAGCTCAGGGAGACCACGTACAAGTGAGGCCACTGGTCCCAACATAAACAGGAGAATCAGAGATAATATCACAGCATCCTTTAAAAAACAATAAGCATTCAATATCACTATACCATATTCAGCAGATTCAGATGCTCTTCATATAGAGTAAGATCATCATGTTTTATATTCATTCCATCTCATATAATGTATATGCAGTACTGATCTTTGATGCCAAAGTTGCCCCTGAGCTGCCACCAGTGACAGAATGACACCAGGAAACTTGAGGTTTTTTTTTTCCATTTATGACTTTTCATTGATGACCTTCGGTGCCATCGCACTTCTGCTAATTAAATAAGCAGTTAAGCAGTTTTCAATGAGGGCCATCTGCTACACCGTTAACTGCATCCCACTTGCAGATTCAGCAGGCTGAATGTTGTTACATGGTTCAAAACAAGACCTCTCAATCAGTCTGTTCCAGGTCTATGAAGAGCTTTCAGGAAAAAGGGAGCAGGGGCAGCAGTCCAGTAGAGGGCCTGCAGCCCTGTGGGAGAACTCTAGAGGAAAATATTATTGTAAAATATTCTTCTTCAGAAGCACGGAAGGCCTTCAAATCTATATATTTTTTTTTGGCATTTGGATTTGTTACCCGTAGACAGGGCTCATTGAAATAGCAGTGAAAGCATGTGCAAGGTGATCCTAGCTCTCCTGGGGTTCTACCTCCTGCCGCCGTCTCTGCTGGTGACCCATAAGAAGCTCATCTAACAGAGGGGAGTAACTCTAAGAGGAAACATACTGTAGGGCCTCTGAGAATGTGACAGGGAAGAAAGAGGCTCCAGACCCTGAAGGTTAAAGGATTGGGAATGAAATAAAATGTTTTTAAAAAATTTAAAATGTATATATTTTTTTCTCTCCGCTGATGTCTGATAACTCTCACGTCAAATGTGTCTTTCCTGCCTCCTGCTGATTTGACGTCTCTTGAGGTGCCTCCTGTCCCCGACTGATTTGACCTTTGATCATGCCTTAAGGTAAAAGGCCTTTTATGCAATGCTGATTAGATCTCATCTAAAGACGTCACCTTCAGGTCTGAATGCAAATATCCTTCCTCCGTTAAGTACGGACCCTCCAGACTGTGAACCCACTCTGGAACCAGTCCCCTCTTCTTTCTTTGTTTCTATTTAAGTTGCCTTTTGTGTTCACAGCTTTGATGTTCCTGTATTAAAGTGTTTCCCTGACATTACTCTGGGCCTCAGAGCCATTCTGACCAGTGACCATCTGTGACTAAGCAGGTTTTCTCCACTGCAGATAATTATAGTCGTTACATTCCCCTCTCTTCACTCTGCACAGAAAGGCCTCCATCCTCCATCCTGCAGTTCCAGTTCAGAGAAAGAGAAGGCAGACTGATTCTGTACACATGCAGTTTATTTCTATTAACATGCCATTAAAAACAAGTATTTCCTGAGAGCCTTACTATAGAGATAGGACATATATATATATATATATATATATATATATATATATATATATATATATATATATATATATATATATATATATATATTTTTTTTTTTTTTTTTTTTTAAGGACAAGCATCAAGGATTCATTTCTTTAAGTTCCTCAGCCCTTCAAACAGCAGACACTTCGCCTGTGCAGAGAGAAAGACAATAGTCAGAGACTCTCTAGTAAACATGGTGACATAATCTTTTCAGTATTCAGGGTAGGGCATGTGTTTGTGTCGACATTCGCATCTCTATGTGTTTATGGGGGTCCCGTGCCAACCTCATGCCAGCGGAGTGTGTCGGCGGGCAGCCCCAGATGGCAGTGAGGGCAGGTGTGTGTCTGATCGAGAGGTTCCAGGTTCCTGTGCTCCCAGCAGGGCCCCTCACCGCCCCACAGAGGGTGACACGTGGAGTGGGAGGACCAGGCCACGCCGAAGTGAGGTCGAGGGTCCGTCTGGTAGCTCACTTTCTGCCCAGCAGAGGGCAGCGCTGACAAAGGATCTGAGTCTTCCTGCAAAACACAGCAACAAGGGAGTGTTGTGTTACCATAAAGGGAAGATCCACGCTAAAATAGAACCGCGCAGGATATTTGGCAGCTCATTTTTTGAGTTTTGATCTTGTATCTGGAAAAGCGATTAGACAGACTGTAGTGATGAAGGCAAATCCTGGAGGCACTCTACGAAAAATGCTAATTTTTCTGAGATATGCTCAATGTGAGGAATTTCTAACTTGTGCCCTACATTCAGAACCAATGATATAGGAAGGAATATAGATCAGGGTCCAGTTTTTAAATAAACTAGAAAAGCACTCTGAGACCGCAGACCCCCGCTAAAAATATTGTGACTCCCATCCCCAACATTGTTGTCCGAGGTGTAGCCAAAGTCCACTCTTAGTGTCTGGCATATAACGTGCAAAGGAAGCAAGCTGGTAGGTGCTAGATATCACCACCAGGTGGCCCCAAATGATGGCACCTATTTGAAGGTCCATTTGCTACAATGTTAGCAAACAACATTTAAAAGTGATCCAGTAACCAGGATTTCTTCCAAATCATTACCAATTTAATTATCTGTTCATGGTATCATTCCCAATTGTTCCCCAATGTAGTTACTCAATAGTAGTATTCTCACTATCACGCTTTCTAAAACCCTATTTATTTCATGAATACAATAATACAAGAATTACATTATTAGAAATGAATGCAGATGTCAATGATTTGAGATAATCAACATCTGTGTCTCTGTGACAAAAAGTGTTCAGCAGCAACCTGTTCAGGAGTTTGTGGAGGATCCTTTGAGTTAAGAGACCTTAGGCAGTACCAGCAGGGTTCAGACGGGCGATCTGTGGAAACATAAACACAACATTAACTGAAACACACACTTAAACAGCTTCATCATTCAGTGGCATTTGGTCATTTTAGTGTGTTAGAACACATGCAGTCACCCAGCTGTGTGTGTGTGAGTGAGAGAGACTGACTGTGCAGGTTGGAGGGATGAGGTGATACTGAAGTGGGGGTCACCTCTTCTTGTGCTGGCAGGGGGGACGATGCAAGGCGGCCGTCATGGTCCTGTGCATTTGTGGCTATCGGAGTCTCCTGTGGTAGCGTATCTGCATCACTGATCCGTGCTTCCTCCTCCACCTTCCATCAGTCACACAAAACAAGGCACACAGCAAAATCAACCATCTGTAACTACCTTGGGTTAATTTAACTCTAAAGGCCCTAGTTTTACAGTATAAACTCTTTTTTCTCATAAACTCTGACCTGAATGGCCTCTACCTTTCCTTTGCAGGCTCCACTGTCAACCTGCTGCTCCTGCTCTGGTTCCTGGAGGTTCTGGGGGTCCTCGCCGCAGTCCCAAGTCGGCGTGTCAGCCGGGGTAGAAGCCGTCCCACTGAGGGTTGAGCGAGAGAGTCGGCAGAATTCAAAAGCATGCCCTCCTAACCGCTTGACTGGAAGGTTATCAGCTAATCAATCTGCGGTTGATTACACCAGCTGAGGATTGACTGTTATACTCAAGATGAGGGACTGATTAGGCAGAAGCGTTTAAGGTCTCCTTGCCGTACCTTTGCGTGCACTCTCCCTGTTCCTCCTTCTCTTCCTCCATCCCTGCTCATGTGTCTCCCTCCCAGGGTGCCCGAGGCGTTATTTCTTCTTAATCCCACCTTGTTTGACTTTTCTCTGTGTTCCTCTGCTCCCTGCGTGTCCTGCCTTCTGTCTGACTCTCTGCACTCTCCCCTCCCACGCTGTGTGTGAAACGGAAACTCCAGGCTTTCAATATTTGATGTGTCTGAATAGCTCACAAGCAGGTTTCTGTAAAGAGTAATACAGTGAGGGCTCCGGTGTCTGCATGGTGGAGTCTGTTTTTACATAAACAAACATAGAAGAAAACTTCTTCAAGTTCAAATACAAAAGAGTATCTTGCAGTTGTTCCTATCGCGTTTATTAGAAGCACAATGACTTCATTCAGCAAATTGTATTGTTTACACATTAGTGAAACAAGACTAAAACATATTTCCTCTGAATTCAAAATGCCGCTTCTACTTCAGGGCAATCATCATCATTTTACTTTAGAGATGAATCCTGTAGTTAATTCACTGGTAATTTAAATGATGGGAAGATAGAAAAAACATTTATTTTGAGTCATTTGAGTCATTTTTCAGATAGAAAATACCCCAAAACATTCGCTCTTTCAAGGTTTTTTGATTTTCATTGCTTTTTCTTTTGTCTTGAATAACTCTTCACAGAATATGTTTGAGTTTTTGACTGCAAGCCAAACAAAAGAAGCGTAATGATGACATCAGCTCAGGATTAAGCAAGTTTCATTCATGTTTCACACAAATTCTTGACATATTTATCAATTTATTGAGGAAATAAACATCAGAAATCAAATCAATTAAAGTATAAAGGTTAGTTGCAGCCCTAAACTGGTAATGGTTGACCTTTCTACCCTGAGCTAAGCCACCTAATCACAGAGTGGCAGCTCAGGTGAGGGGGATCAGTCATTAGATGCGGAGCAAAGCAGTGCTGTCCCTGGTTTAGGCCACGCCCCCTAGTCAGTGTGGCAGCAATGTGAGGGCGATGAGTCATTAAACTGTATAAAAAAAGCCTAAAGCTGCTCATTAGCTGCAACTTGGAGCCAACTGGAGGTAGTGTCAAGAGTGAGCTGTTGGCACCTGATTGAGGGTACGTTATCATTTAAGTCTTTTATGGTACATTTCTTGATTAGGATATATGATGCTGTACCTTTCAATAGGAGCAAAGACCCTGACCAGGCTGCTTGGTATTATAATTTTATATAGTCGGCCACTGCCAAGGTAACACAGCAAGATCATTATGAGCAAGCATCACTCGACCTTGTTAGTTTGGTTTTAATATTGTCATATTTTTTGCCTTATTATGCCTTAGTATTTTTTGTTTTTACAACCATTAATTATTCGTAATCAATTCAATTCCTTTTGGTAGTGTTAGAATGTTTAATTATATTTTGTAGTAACCAGCGCTGACCAGTGAGCTATTGCCAGTATCCGACAGGTCTACAGGTGCTTGGTTACAGGATGGAGACCTCTGCTATGCTTCTCCATGCATGACCTCTCTTGTAGAACGAGACTTCTTACCCTTGCATGAATATGTGTGTAACCTGGACTAAACATGTGCTTCCATTTGCAGTGTGTGTGATGCAGTGTTGATAGCTTGCTGGTGACTGTCCTGTCCTCTGTGAGTCTCCCTGGCACCTTCCCCCCTGTACTGGTGATACTACCTATAGCTTTGCTGCTGATTTTAGATTCCCCCCCCCCCCCCCAATTTATCTTAGCTTTATCACCCTCTACTGGTGCTTTTTTTAAAAATTGAGATACACTACCATTCAAAACTTTAGGGTCACTTAGAAATATCCTTATTTTTTAAATAAAAGCACTGCTTTTTCAATGAAGATAACTTTAAACTAATCAGAAATACACTCTATACATTGCTGATGTAGTAAATGACTATTCTAGCTGCAAATGTCTGTTTTTTTTGTTGCAATATCTACATAGGTGTATAGAGGCCCATTTCCAGCAACTATCACTCCAGTGTTCTAATGGTACAATGTGTTTGCTCATTGTATCAGAAGGTTAATGGATGATTAGAAAACCCTTGTGAAATCATGTTAGCACAGCACAGTTTAGCTGGTTAGAGAAGCTAGAAAACTGACCTTCCTTTGATGAAAGCAAAGCTTGAAGGAAAAAAATATTTCAAATACAAATCATTATTTCTAACTTTGTCAATGTCTTGACTATATTTTCTATTCATTTTACAACTTATGGTGGTAAATAAAAGTGACTTTTAATGGAAAACACAAAATTGTCTGGGTGACCCCAAACTTTTGAATGGTAGTGTACATAAACTATATGATGTCCAGAAAACTGGAAAACATGTTTCTGCCCCCTATTAACAAACCTGTGGTCTATAGATGATTCCCTGGATGGAATTCTGAGGGTGGTGTTGTGCTAAACTGAACAGGGGCCTCGAGTTTCCCCCGGTCACCAAACATTCTTAGTATACTGTCACAGATGTAGGTTAATGATAAATGAACAAAAAGAACAGGTCAAAATGTGTCATCTCTGCATTCATTGGTGACTGCCATCTTATGCTTGCAGTGTAAGTGACTCGTTCCTCCAGCAGATGGGGAGAGAGTGTTTCCTTTATGGCTGGTGAACCTGTAGGTGGACAAGTCAGACCTGCAAATCCACATCAGTGAAAGAGATGTCTGCCTTAGTCTCTTTTTCACCCTGTCTTTGTTGCCATTTGTCCACCTGGCATTTCACTTCTTTGTCTCATGCCAATTCAGTCGGAGCGTCTCTCTTTCTTTCTATTCAGCTCCCTCTTCCTGTATGTTAACACTTTCATTGACAGACTCCAAAGAATCCTGTTAGATCCACTAAAGGCAGTGCACCTCAACGCATCAATGAGTGCCGTTTTCAGCCATGATTATCAACTAAATTACAGTATGTGACTGAGGTTTTAATTTCAGGGTTGTTTTGAAGAGCTGTGGAATGTGTGTGTGTCCTTGTTTGTCACTAAATGGTATGTGCTGTGCTGCTGTGTGTGTCAGTACGTGTCTTCCTGTAAGTGCGCGGCAGGTAGAGTAATTTGAGTGTTTTTCCTGTGTGTGTGTGTGTGTGTGTGTGTGTGTGTGTGTGTGTGTGTATGTGTGTGTGTGTGTGTGTGTGTGTGTGTGTGTGTGTGTGTGTGTGTGTGTGTGTGTGTGTGTGTGTGTGTGTGTGTGTGTGTGTGTGTGTGTGTGTGTGTGTGTGTGTGTGTTGTGTGTGTTTTTGTGGGAGGAGGGAGACAGGAACATAAGTGGCGATGACTCACCAGTCTTTTGTGACAGTGGTGCAGAGAGAGTGCTTTTCACCCATTTCTCTCCCTTGAGGCTTGCATACAAAACAAGAAATGGAGAGAGGATGAAAAAGAAAAGGAGAGGGAGATTGGGTGTTACTGAGCATTAAGGAGGAGTGGGGGGGGGCATGGATAATTGAAGGGGAAAAAAAGGCAGAAGATGGGAACGGGGATAGAGGACGGGATGAAGAAGGGAGAGGAGATGAAAGGGGAGAGCCAAAAAGACGAGGGTTGCAGAGATCACAAACAAAGGAGGCGGATTGAAGGGAGAGGCCTTTTCGCCGCTCTGCCGCCTGACGTCCTAATGGCTGGTGAAAGCATGCTCGATGAGGCATGACATGTGGCAAAGATTACATTCAACAGTGGTGGTTTAACATCAAAATGAACAAACATCGGGAGGAGTGAGACGCGATCATGAGGACAAGCTTTAATTCGAAAAAGGTCGTCGAAGTCAAGAGCTGCATTGCGTGGGGAAAATTCAAACAACTTGACTCGTTAAGGAGCTTCGTGACAGGATATTTAAAAATGATATACTTAATAATCCTCTATGTATCAACCATGTATTTGTTTAAAAATAAGTTATACTGAATGAGTTTCTCAAGCCTTCTTAGACATTTTTGTGATGCACTCACTAACCTGATGTTTACAACCAGCTGTATAAATTCGTAGGTGCCGTACCTCATTTTTCATAGAAACGTTCAAATTTCAGGTGTCTGCTCTGACAGCACTGTTTTATGTCCTCACTTCTGACTTTCACAGTGTTGTGACTTAGTGCTATTGCTAATTACAGCATTTGAAATGCAAAAAATATAAATAAGTTAATGGATTAATTAATGAATAAGCAGTAACCAGCTGACTTTTAAGTATTTATTATTAAACTGTTAAGTCTTCACATAGGGGCCAGCACCCACTTGGGGTTTGGAGAAAGACTGAGCCCAGACTACAGTGAAACACCCCTAATTGGGCCTAATAGCAGCTTATTTATGCTTAACACAGGGCCAGGTGTACAGAACACCCCAAAACAGGGCATAAAATGCATTTATTGAAAATATAAATTAGTTGCTCTGCAATGTGACATTTTTCTATCAGTGTTTGTCATTTTGCATTTTCACTGGGCAAACATCTGTATTTCTGTAATATTTGAACTTAAATTTAAAAATTACAAATTTACATTAAATACACATACATTCTGTCCATGCTGACATTTCAAGTAAAAGGTTGAGCTGAAGTTCTGCTGCTGTAGAAATTCATGATCGTTATTTAATTGAATTTTGAAGGTCTTAGTCGAATATGCATACTATAGGCTGGCATTTTCCCTTGTGCTTGTGGCTCTGTAAATGCAGGGGTTTCTCGAGGCCGTTACTGATGAACTGCTGTGCTGACTCTTTTGTGCCAGGAACTGGATGTATACCAAATGTGGGCCTGTTAGAGTTGGAGCCCTTTGAAGAACCCAAATAGCATTTTAATTATATCACAGCCACCAGGCAAAACATAAATGATTACTACAATAATGTAATGTGATCTAAAGCCTGACACACAATCGGCCATTGTGCCAGAAGTTTTCAAATCTCAATTGTGTAGAATACCGACAAAATATGAACATGGGAATGTGCATTAAGCAGCAGCATCTCAACATGGCTCTTTTTGTCCAGGGCTTGGCAACAAGGTGTGAAAGAGCTGTGGACTATTAACGGAGACTTTTTCAAAGACTACATTGAGTGAGCATCATTCTTAGCTCCATCTTCACGTCTCAAACCTGTAAAATCTGTGTGAATGGCGATGAAAATGAATAGAAAATAAAATTAACGTGATGCATTTCCTCATCTTTATTAGTCCATATCCTATGTCATTTATAGGATGAGAAGTGAATTCACTTAGGAAGTGTATATTATACCACGCACACATTATGTTTATGCATCCTGTATGACCTATTACTGTAATGCAAGCTAAGGGCTGTTGCAGTCATTAAAAATCCTACATGTAGCACATTACCATCATCACATCATCAACCCATAGACTGAAAACATTAGTATAAAACAACTGCGCACATGTGGAACAATCACTGTGATGATTAGCTGCCTTTATCAGCTTCTGCTGCACATTTTCCTCTGTTGTACATTATTTCAATATCTGATGTGGCCCTAAAGCTGAGTGATATGGGGATATGTGCAATCTCATTTCTACATCTCTTACCATTGGAGTCCTCCTAAGTGATTCAATAAATCAATTGAATGAAAATAAATTAAAGATTCCATTAAATTAGAAAAGGAATGCGATTTAATTTAATTTTAATTTGTAAAATGTTTCTATTTATTTAAATTTGATGAATTTAGTTAAATTGAATCATATACATTTAATCAAATTAATCTTTAAAAATTAAATTAATATATTTAGATCAATAGATCGCTCATCTGACTATTCCTTTAACTTTTTCTGTCAACGAGATAATATGTCATATTATTGCATTGACATACAGTACATTAATGTCAAGCTAGTCAGCTGTCAGCAGATAATTAATTAATTATAAACTTTATTTATAAAGCACATTTCATGCAAGAAATACAGCTGAAAGTGCTTTAGAACAGATATAAAACATTTAGATGTTGAGAAAACATTAAGAAAGAAATTAATAACTTAAGGAACAGACAATTATGACCCATTTAAGATGAGAAGGGGGGGAAATTATAGATTTATTAGATCCCTATATATATTTTACTGTATATATATGACAGGGTCATACTACATAATAATGTCCTATGTTTAAAAAACACTCAATCCACAGAGAAACATACACAGCCTGTATTCATAAATTGTGCCTTAAAACAAGCAGTCATGACTTACATGAAGTTGTGATGTCACTACTATACAGTCACCACCAACACCCCCACAGCCATTTAAAGAGGAGGAGGAGAGGCTTAGAAAGAAGCTGGAGAAAAGAAGTGGAAAACTATACTGAGATGATCTTTGCTACTTAAATATTGTTAGAGATGTTAAAATTCACAATAAATAACTGGAAAGTGTAGAATATGGGTCTTTGGAACCCGACCCAAAAAAGAGAGATATCAATTTTCAGGAATCAATTAATAGTTAACAACTTAGACATCCAACTTTTCTGCAGTAATGGACTTAAATAAAGTGTGTAAAGTTGCTCCAACCAAGTTTCTCTGGTTAATTAACCCCCGTCTGTATATCAGCATGGATGAAGCCTGATGTCTGGGTCTTTTCTAGGACTAGAGCTCTAGAGCTAAGCAGAACTCCATGATCTAGACCTAGTTAGTCAGGAGTTCATCCTACAGCAACATAATCCACATAGAACCTCTGGGCTGTCACATCATCATCTGTCACATGACACATTAAACTAGGACAATTTTAATAAAAATTGAAAAAGCAAAGTGAAAAATTATGTAATGCATACACATTACTTTCCTCCAAATTCTCACTTACCTGTGTTAGTCCAATTGGTTCTTATTAAAGTGGTCCTGATCCTACAGTGGTTTCTAGAACCTGTCAAGATGACACATCTGTTACAAACATTGTTTTAATTTATTGAATTCAGCTCGGATATCTCTAGATGGTACCAACTGTGTTTAAATACCTTTATTCATAACATGATGCCTGAGAATCAAGTCTAGATAAAGCTACTATACCAATCAAAGCAAGCTGGCAAGATCACATGCAATCAGAGCCTCCTAATCACTCAGCGTTTGTACCTGTGACAACATACACAGGGTTTGTTTTTATGCCAAACAAGTGGCAGCCAGAAGCACTTAAAGGAATTATAGAAGTAGAAGGGCATATTGGCTGTGTGAACCGAGTGTGAGGAGGAGGAGGTATGGGAAGAAGATATGTTAAAAAGGTAAAAACCTATCTACCAAACACCTTTCCAGCGGCCGATTGGCTGGCCCCGAGCAAGGAGAACATGACTCAATTTTTATCTTGAATGCCAGCAGCTAAATTACTATACAGCTCAAAGAGAATGTGTGTATGCATCTGTGTGTGTGTATGTGTGTATGTGTGTGTGGTCCTGCGCAGTAAAGTGTACAGATGGATGACTCATCCACCAATCATGTGACTCATCAATCACTGCAGTTACCATTTCCCTCCCTCCTTCTGAATTTTTTTTTTCTGTTCTTCAGTTATTCCTCCCCTTTTTCTTCCCACTCTTGTTGGTTTCCTGGTGTTCATTTTGATTGTCTCGGAATATAATCAACTCCCACTATAGATTTGTTTTTGGATTGTTTTTGTCTGTTCTCATGTGACTGTGACTAATGTGCTGTCACTGAAGTTCAGCTGATTGTCTTCCTTTATTGGTTTATTATTTTGTTAATTATTTTTTTTACCAGATTTGCTGCTATACAACATAGCACTCTCCAAAAAGCCATTAAAAAAACTGAACTTTAATAAAATAATTGCTTTTATTTTTTATCATATAGCAAAACTAGTAATCATCATGCTGTTATTTACACATTGCACGGGCATATTTATTTCACACTGTACATCTTACAATGCTAAAGGTGACATCAACAACAACACTCTCCTTTTACAAGACAGATGGCTTCACTGTGACACAGTGGCCCTCTTCCTTTGAGATTTCTTTTTTTATGTTCACAGTTTATTCAGAGAAAACAACCATCTTGAGTTCTCCACACTGTTTTATTTTTTCTCTTTTTTTTGTTCTTTTTTTTTGTTCATTTTTTAAGATGCAAGTAGAAAGACGTGCATTTAACGGTTTAAGCACAATCCCTGACTCTCCGCTCTGAAACTTTTCAATGAATTTCTTCTTAAAACAAACAAAATGTTTTGTAGCCTGCCTCTTGGTGGATATCTGCTTTTTTAAAGGCTGCAAAACATATAATGTGACTTCAAGTATTTTTTTAAATAAAAGTATAATGGATATGATACAAGAAAATCTGCAAAGAATGATGAGAGAAAATGAAAGAGTAGCCTATGGTGGTGATATTCATTATGGTGGATCTTTCATAAATATGTTGACACAATAACTTCTGGATCCCAAAATGATTGAAAACCCTTAGACCACCAGGTTGGAAGTGTTTAGTATTTAAGTTTGTGCTTGTGGAGTCCACAGGGTTTCTACATTGGGAGCAGTTATGATGACAATATTATGCAATATGATCTTTCCCTTATCTTGAGTTTGAAAAAAACAAACAAAAAAACAGAAATGTGTGTATTTGGCACCTTTGCAAAAATTGCAGCTGTTTAAGGTCGTTCCAATCGGGAATAAGAAAGGCAAAGTACACACATCAAATACAACAAAATATACTTTCAACATTTTGACAATAGCAGTGTTCAATTTTTATATTTGTGTAGCTAAGAAGTCGCCGAACAACTTTAGTTTTGTAATATGACATACAGAATATAAACAAAGCGATCTTGTAAACATGGTCCTCTTACAATGGGCACATCTGCTTGTGAATGTGTCAAAAATGTGATTATGTGTAAGTGATGTATGCGTGTGTGTGTGTGTGTGTGTGTGTGTGTGTGTGTGTGTGTGTGTGTGTGTGTGTGTGTGTGTGTTTGTGTGTATGTGTGTATGTGTGTGTGTGTGAGTCCTCTAGAAAACTCTGAAATATGAAAGAGCATCAGAGATTGACCTGAATGGAGGCAGACATACACCATGGTATGTTCTGTTTCAAAATGTAAACGGAGCAGGAGGCTGAACATGGTTACAGGGAGATCAAACTGGGGACCCCTTCACCTTCTCCCTGACAGAGCAACGAAAACACAGTGAATAAAACAACACAAATCTAACTTCTCACTTCTCCTCTTTTAAATTCCCATCAGGCTCAAAACACGTCTCCTCTGAGTCTTTTTTTTTTTTTTTTTTTTTTTTTTTAAATTTCCCACCCCCTCCTTTTAAGCTTTATCTCCAGCTACCATACACCTATCCCACCTCTGCCGGTCTCGTGTGATCTGACAAAAATGTCTTGAAAATGTCCCTCAATACATTCTGCGTTTCATGTAGATCCTCTCGATAAAGTTCTCCAGCTCCTCCTCACTGTCCAGCTGAGGCACCAGCCCATCTTCCTCGTAGTCGTCTCCCGGCGTGACCTGTTGATAGTAGTACGGGGGTCGCCTGCCCCTCCGGGGCGTGGTTATCGGTTTGGGGGGAGGTAAGGGTCGGTAGGTCCGTGGGTGAGGGAGGATATAGTTAGAGATATTAGGGGTGAGCGGCAGGCGTGGTGCCGGCTGCTGCCTCCAGCCCTGTCCCCGGTTCTTGCCCCCAGCCCTGTGCCTGCGCCTCGGGGCCTGGAGGTCAAGCTCCTGGGGGCCGAACGGCTGGTCTCTGGAGGGGGAGTGCTTGCCATAATACTGTGGTTTGGGATACGGGAAATAAACTGGGTAGTACGCTCGGTATGGCTTCTGGTAGTAAGGGTAAGAGGGGAAGGCTAAAAACTGTTTCTGGGGTTTATACCAGTAGTCAAGCTGCTTCTGAGGCTTATACCAATAGTCCTGCTTGTACGACTTGACTTTGTCCTTCTGCCATTTCTTCATGGACTTGTTGTACTTGTACGGGGCTTTCTTGGGGTTTTTGGACGCTGTGTAGTGGTAGACCGGCGGGGCGGCCAGAGGCGGCGGCACCAGAGGCCTGAAGCGTGGCATGACAGGGTTGCCGGCAGCCGGCTGCTGCTGCAGCTCTTTCCTCTTCTTCTTCTTCTCCTCCACGTCGCTGATGATCTCGATGACGTCGTCGGCAGGCAGGTGCAGCTTGCTGCTGATCTCGATCAGCCTGTCGATCATCTGCTGGTCCAGGTCATCCTCATCGGGGAGGACCTCCTCGGAGCGCTTGTCCTCGGCTGTGTTGCCGGCAGCGATGGCCCCCGTGCCGCTGCTCTTCTGCCGCGGCTTCATGAAAGACTGCTGCTGCTTCCTGCCCATGTACTGCAGCAGCATGTCCGAGGCGATGTCGGCCAGCCGCTGCTCCTCCTCCCGGGCTCGCTCCGCCTCCTCCTGCTGCCGGAGCACCTCCTGCTTCTCCGCGCGCGCCTTGGCCTCCTCCTCCATGTGCGAGAGGCTCTCCTCTTCCTCCTCGACCTCCTCCTCCAGCTCCTCCCCCTCGTCCTCGAACTCGTCCATGTAATTCCCCCCCTTGACGGGCCTGCCGCGGCCCCGGTTCTCCTGCCAGTGCTGCTTCTTGCCGGCTCGCGCCAGCTGAGTGTTGTACGCCTTATAGCCCTTCAGGGGGGGCAGGATCTCGTTGTCTTGGAGACCCAAGTCTATGTTTTGGAAATAGCCTCGGATTTTGCGCTGCAGGGAGACATCATCTCCCTGCGAGGCGGAACCGGATCTGATCTTGCCTAGGAAACTTTCTAAATCATATCCCTCCTCCCGCCCACCGTCTTCTTCTTCCTCGTTCCCTCCCTCATCGGTTACACCGTCAGGTGCGGCGCCCACGTCCCCCACGGACCACCCCTGCTCATTCTCTGACCTTGTGTTTCCACCCTCCCCCTCCTCCCTTCCCTTTGAGTCGTCACCCTGAGCAGCTGTCAAATGGCCTACAATTAGCTGTTCAATAGTCTTATCAGCCCCTCCTTGCCCCTCCTCCTCCACCTCCTCCTCCCCCCTCTCTCCCTGTGTCTGTCCCGCTCTCCTTATCTCGCCACCCTCCGAGCCTTCAGTGGAGGGCTGCTCCCGAGTCTGATCCCCTCCCCAGTCTCTGTCTCTGCCCGCCTGGGTCCCGCTCTCCCCGGGGTGGTCCAGGGCCTCCAGGAGAACCGCGAGCACTCGCACGGGACCCGCCGCTTTATCTGATTGGCTATCCTGACCTCGGGCCTGGTCTAGCGACGCGTTGTCAGGACTGGAGAGGCTCCGGGGCGGGAGCGGGAGAACGGGGGCCAGGCCGTCCCCCTCAGCGTCCGTCCGGGTGCGCCCCTGCACCCCTCCCTCCACCCCCTCACCCCACGCAGGGGCGGTGCCAGCCAGCTGCGGAGTGACAATGAGCAGGACCAATAGGATGAGGTGGGCTGTGGAAGGGGCGTGATGACAGGTCATGACCATGCAGAACTGGCAGGAGGGAGGTTAAGCACCTGAAGAAGAAAGACAGAGGGGGGAAGGACAAGACAAAAAAAAGAGAGTCAATATTGTTGTTGTTGTTATTTTCAATGATTGTACCGAATTCCAGTGGCCAGATGTATCTCATTATTATCAATTATAAAAGGCCAGTGTAAAATGCGCAATAGATGATTGATAAAAGAAAAAAAAGTGACTGGATTTAAGATTAGAGCGCATAGACTGTCTGGAAATTTAAATTTAATTAATAATAACAGTATTTAAATCAGAAGCAGACCTTTTAACCATCAAATCAGCATATTAAAGTAGCTGAACAGTTTTTTTTTAATTCACGTTTGAGAACAAAGCGCAGCCAAATGAAATGTAATAAGCGGTGCCAAATCTAACAAAGAAAGTTGGACGTTTCCCTCTCCCTTCAGGCATAACGGATTTTTTTTAAAGGAAAATAAGGTTCTTTGCAATATTTCTCATTAAGTCCATTTTGTGGCATTAATATGCGATCTCGGTGTATCTAGAAACACGGAGCCAGACATTCGCTCTTTTCGTCGTGCTTCTTTCGATGTTTTACCGCGTAAAAGTGCCCACGTCGTTCAAGAGGAGGGTGATTATTTGCACGCAGGATTTGCGCCACGAAGCCCAACATTGGCCATTTTTCGCCTGTAGTCGCGCGTTAATCCAATTATCACCCTGCACCCCAGCTGCTTTTTCGTTTTTTTCCGGATTCAAACCGAGGTAGAAACGTAAATAAATGCGCGTTAATAAACCGATTTCCCGTTTCAATATTTGGTATTAAAAAAAACAATGGCTCACCTCTTCCTCCAAGCCAACCAAACCGGATCGGGCGCACCTGCCATTCTAAGCGGGTATTTCTCAATAGAAAATGCAGAAAACGTAAATTGATCCAAAGTGTGTGTCTGTATAAGCTGGTATTCCATGCGTCAAAACGATGTGACCAGGACCCTGCTGCAAAGACGGCACGCGCTGGGAAGTCATGCGTAAAGCTGGTAGCTGCGGTTGAGTGCTTTAACCCTGCGGTCCCTGAATGGTCCGTCCAAATTGTGAATTAACTGGATGGATTTTTTTTGCCAGACTATTAAGCCCTTTTTTGAACAAGGGACCGGTGGAGCAGTCAGTCTGAATCGCGGTTTTGTCCTTGTGTGGTGTGGTGGGCATGTTTCTCCTCACTGCTGGAATGCAGACAAGCGCAAATTTGGGCTGCACAGCATCAAGATGCCCAAATTTTAATAATTTCCAGTTTTATAAGTTGGATCAGCGAGGCTGGAAACGAAAACAAATCCCTTAGTCTGCCGCGTGTGGTTTAGACTCGAAATTAAATTAGAAACTGAAAATTGATTGTTTTAAACGAAATAATACTAATTCTCAATATTCACCATTTTTTTAATTTGTCACATTCATATTCATTCACAAAATCTCATTCCAAATTTTTACTGGGGCTGCTGAGCAGCAGTTGCACAAATAAATATATATTTAATATAATTGTTTGCGCAATGAAGTGGTTTGATTCTTCAATTATTCCAACCAAATTAATACAAAATAACAGAAACCATTGTTTTTCGCCATTATAATGATTATTAAGCATTAATAAAAAATTGGTTTATTCGCAAATGTGTTAATTTATCAAATACACACACACACACACACACACACACACACACACACACATATATATATATATATATATACATTGAGAAAAAAAATGGAAAATAGCCTGGTTTACTGGATTTGTTAAAGTTATAAAATATACTCCTTTGGTATGAAAACAGATCAGAGAGAAACAGTCACGTGTACGATAATGTAATGTTCACATGCACTTAACAATTAAGACTAACAGTCGAAGTTGAGATTTTCAAATAAAATGATTTTCTTTATTTATTTTTCTTATTCTTTTATTTTGTTTTATAAACAGAAAACACAATTTCATAATAAATATATCAATACAAAAAAATGTCCTGAGCCATCAGACGGTTTTATGAATGAAACAGAGATTCGGTTCCACTTACCTGGAGTCCCGCTGGGGGGTGGGGAAGTGGTGAAACTCACAACGCCGGTAAAGCCAAGATTATTTCATGAATAGTGGATCATCTGAGAGAATTTGTCTTTTTTTCCCCCACTTCTCTCTTCAGCCTGTGACCAACATCAAGAAGGGAAAAAAAACCTGTCGGATTCTTTTTTTTTCTTTTTTAGTTGTGTGGTGTGTTTTGTTAGCAGCTGCACTGGCGCTAATGTACAATTGAGTGAATGTTTTCAGCACCACGGACAGCGCAACTTTATTGTATATACCCTCACTGGACCACGTGACACCCTCCCCCCCCCTCCACCCCCACCCTCACCACCACCACCCCCCAGCTGCAGGCAGTGCTGACGTCACTTCCATTGATAAGAATGTTGGTGTGGAGATGGCTGTGTGAGTCTAGGCTGGCCCCAGCTGATGAATGAACGGAGATGGCATGAATGAAATAGTACTTTTCCTCAATGAAAAGAGAAAATTGTAGAAATAGAGCCGGTGTGCAGCCATTTTCCGTCTCACACATCAGAAGTTGGTGCTGCTTCTTCCTCCCTCGCTCCTTCCTTCCTCTGCTCCTGCTTATAACAGATTCAGGAGCTAGAAAAGATTTTTTTTTTAAATAATACCATTTTTTTAAAAATTGAAAAAAACAATACATTGACCTCATTCACACGGTTTCATTTAGGGTTATTTGATGATGATGCTCCACAGAGTCAAAGAGTTGCATCCCCAGCATCCGTGCTGCACACTCCAGAGGCCGCTTCCTCCTGCAGCCCGGCTGTGAGGCTCCCGATCGAGGTGGCCCTGTGAGCCTTTGTGGCTGCACGGCTCGCGGGCCAACGGCAGCCAGCAGCCGTGCTCTGTTGCTCAAGTCCTGCTCGGTTTCCAGGTATTGCACAATGTCCCCCTGCTGTCTTGCATTATTTCTGTCTGCTCCCCATCTGTCAGCAGCACACGGGACTCTTAACCTGGCCTGCTCCATTCTCCCTTTTTTCGCTTTTCGCATCACAGAGACACATGTGATTGACCGTTTGTATCCCCAAAATCAGCCAAAGTGCAAAGTGATGTGTAAGTAATGCATGATATTTTAATGAATTAATGCAAGTTAGATCATGAATTCCTCGTATTGACATAAACACTGACACTGGAAAAAATAAGAGACCACCGCATTTTTTTCTGAAATCAGCATCTCTACATGTATTCCAACCATTTCATTCCAGCATCTCTTGAATTCCAACACATGTACACCTCATTCTGCTTAAAGAGATACTGATTAGGTGAAACCTGAACCAAGAACAACGGTAAAGACTTGTGGAGAGCATGCTACGATGCATGAAAGCTGTGATTAAAAGTAAGGGTTATTAAACCAAATATTGATTTCTGACCTCTTCTTAGGCATAAACATTAGTATTATGTTGTTTTAAAATGGATTTGATCTTGTTTCTTTGCATTGTTTGAGGTCTGAAAACATTGAATCTATTTTTGTTATTTTGAAGTAGTACAAATACAATACAAACAAATATGCTAATTTTGCCCAAACACATACCTAGTAGTATAAGTAGTAAAACCTGAAAAACTGATGATTTTGCAGTGGTCTCTTATTTTTCCCCCAAAGCTGTATGAGTTAACAATCATTCATCTATTAAGTGCTAAGGTGACATATTCTGCAAATAGACACTTTCATGCTTGTTTCAATGTATCCCATGTATGTCCAATGCATCAAACACTCAGGAAAACAGGGAAATGCATACAGTCTGGATTGCCATTTCATGGCTTGTTTAGACTTCTCTGATTTTGTGATGTCATACAGCAGCTCCTTCTGCCTGTAGAGGATCCCAGCACAGTCCACCTGCCCACACCAGCACACACACTTTTTCAGTTTTCCAAAATCAGCCAGAAAAAGAGAGGCTCATCAATATTTATGAGACACCAAAAAAAAGACCAGTGCTTTCTGGAGTTCTAATGAGACACTTGCAGCAGCACTGTAAAACTACATTCAGGTGAATTTTTGCACTTTAAATTGCAAATATAAGATTCATATTAGAGGAATCAAAACCACAAATACAACCCAGAAATATGATGTGGGACTATGATGTGGGACTAGTCACATGAAGTAATTTGATAATTTCTTACTGGTGTGCAATAACATATCCTGCATTAACACATCTTGCATTAAATCATCATGAGTCATTTATTGTAAACCTCTTAAATCAATGCATGTGCACTCACATACTACATGTTGTGTTGCATAATGTAAGAAATAAGGTTTATCTCTGTAGCTTCATGCTTTGTGCTTATTATCAACACAAAGTCGAAGGAGAAAAGTTCTGCAGGTTTTATACAAAGTAACAACGTGGAACCTCATTAGTTATGCCTAAAACATGAGGATGAGAATCCTCTGGAAGGAAACAGCTCTGTGGGTTGTAAGAGGATGTTTTGATTACATGACCCACTTATGTGAATTTACCTCTGTTCTCTGTACAACTTTCTTTCCGCTCTATTTGCTGTCAAATAAAAACAACTTTGCTTCCACCATCAACCAGTCACTCCCAAGGTCGCCAGTAATGGAACATTTTGTACATCATGGTTCAAGGGTAAATAAATACACAGTTATGTTTGATGCTCAGTTTTCCTGTTGTTCAAGTTAAAAGAAGAAACTGGCATCCACACGTTGCATAATGTAGAGACGCATTGATTCACAGTGTTAAAGCTGAGCTCATTTCCATGCACTTCATTTGTCGTAGCTCCGCTCTGGCCTTGTGTGCCACTAAATTCAGCTGTCAGTCTTCATACAGGTTTCTCCATTTTGCCACATCAAGGCTTTGATTCCTGGGGACAGTATGTCCAGTAACGACAGAGCGGGACTCTATACTATCAGTGATGTTCTAAGGTTAATTGGGTATTATATGCTGAAAGCGTCTGAGTCACACGAGGCCAGCTTTATGAAGCAATTATCGTGTTGCTTGTTTCAAAATGTCACGCTCCACCGATGTGAACGTTTGATTTCTCATACTTCTTATCTGATCAGAGGACCGTAACATGCAGGAGAAATATCATCTAAGGTGTGTGAGCATGTTGGACACACAAGAGAGAAACTCGCAGTGGCGTCGCAGCAGTGATGCACTCCAGCGTTTTGAGAGAAGTGGAAGTGGAAGAAAACCCGCTCAGTCTGAACTAAAATGGCGCTTTGTTTCTGGTTCGAGGGGAGGGACGGTCTGCGTGTGCAAATATGTGTTTTGTGTGAGCAGATGAGATATGCACACATCAAATGAAGTTGTAATTTGTTACAATAGCTCGAGGCACCACATAACCTCTGTTTGATTAGATTTTCGTGCAAGGGACTGTTTGCTGCAGAGAGCAAAGTGTTTGCAAGGCAGTTGTGTTATTCTGAGTGTGTGTGTGTGTGCGCACATTTCTTTGTTGAAATGCTTGATGGCAGCAGCAGGCTCTGAGAGGTAAGCATGGAGCCGGAGGGCAGATGCTGATATAACGGTCTGGCATTATCAACTGCCACTCAGCATTAGTTGGCCCCTTACCCTCACTCCATGTCCGCACCCCCGCACTGACTCACACGCTGCCGCCTGCTCGGCCACTCACATAGATTAACACCAGTACACCGTGCTTGCATTTAATGGAATACACACACTGGAGAACACACAAACACACACACACCTCACAGTAATAGTTCCATTTCTCCCTCAGTTATAGGCTCTCTCTCTCTCTGTTTCTCTCTCTCACTGTCACACGGAGACATACTTCCCCTCTTACTGTAATGTACACTACAGACAAATGAATCTGTGGAAGAGGTCTAGGTGCGCTGTCACTGATGGTTCCCTGTACAAACCACCAAAGACAAGAGGTGATGACTATATGTGGATGGCCTCTTGTTCCGTTTAATTAACTTTCTCTTCTTCGCTGCTGGTATTGGATTGAGAAGAGGCCAGGTGCAAAAATCCTATTTCTCTGATGCAGGGGACAATAAGCAGTAAATTTTCAGAGAATGTTTTCTGAAAGGGGGGTGACACAGTGGAGCAGTGGTTCACGCTGTTGCCTCACAGCAAGAAGGTCACAGGTTCAAGACCTCCTTGGTCTGGGATCTTTCTGTGTGGAGTTTGCATGTTCTCCTGTGTGGGTTCTCTCCAGGTACTCCGGCTTCCTCCCACAATCCAAAAACATGCTGAGGTTAATTGGAGACTCTAAATTGCCCATAGGTGTGAGTGAATGGTGTGTGTGTCCCACGATTGGCTGGCGACCATCTGGGGTGTATCCCTACCTCTAACCTGTAATGTGCTGGGATTGGCTGCAGCAGAACCCCACGACCCTAATGAGGAATAAGCTGGAAATGAAAATGAATGAATTTCTAGAGGGGAGGGAAAAATAAATATTAAATACTAATAAAAAATACTATGCTACCACACTACCACAATTATCTGGTCCTATCTTCTTCTCGCTCCCTCCTTTGCAAGGTCTGAGCCTCCAGCATGTTTTATGATTTAAAAGTAATATTAGTAGTTATAGCAGTACTCCATATTTATTTATATTTATACATAAGGCAAATGAGATAATGAATCGATGAGGGAAAAAATAATTAAAATCTTTCATAGACCCACATCCATCCCATCTCCTCCTAGTCACTGCCACTACTAGGACTTCCATCGTTAGAGCTCGATAATGATCATTAAGTCTGATCTAAACCAGCAGACTAGTAAAAAAAGAGGCTGATGTTGGACCAATGTTGAACAAGTGGTGTGATAAATGACTCACTGGCTTCTACATATGAGTTTGATTAGTTTCTTCTATATAGCTAGCTACTAGCTGACTGTCAAAATTACTGGCGCCACCCATTGGAAAACAGCATCTGGATGAAACCATTTTAAAGAATTAGGGGGTTGGGGTAGGGTTATAATTTTTCAGCAATTAAGAAATATGTTTTACATTTATCAGCAATTGTGTTGTGCATTTATTTAACACTTCTTTGATCTTCAAAACTGTTTATTTATGTTTACAAAGACTTTTGAGGGCAAAAGTCTTTGGAAGTCTGGAAGGGGGGGGTCACGTTTTCTGTGGCCCCTCCCCCGGGAATTCCGTGCAGGTGAAGCTGAAAAATCAACATGCCTCAAATAAGGGGAATGATGAAGCCCCCCCACCCCCTTATTTTTTTTTGCTGACATTTTGGCCACAATTATGGTAAAGCAGGCTGGCGATCTTTCAGGAAAGTGTGCTAATGCAGCTCCCTCGTGCAGAAAAAAAAGGGTCCCTACCTGGAAGTGATAAAATAGAGCTCATGATTAACAGAAGCTTTTCCGCCCACACCGGAGGGGGGGGGGGGACAAGTAATTGCACCGTAAGGCTCCTGCAACACAATGCATAGCTAGGACTTGATGATGTGTGCAGGACCCTGGCGCCCACACTATAATCTACAGTTTCATCTTTTCGTTGGTTTCCTTTTCTTTTTTTTTCCATACATGCCTTTTAAAAGTTAGAACTTGCCGTGAGCTACATTAACCTGCACACATTTCTGATGCAATGTGCATATTGTGTTTGTATTGAAGAAGACAGGAGTCTTTGTTTTACTGGCCTACAAAGGAATATGTGCTGTTTAAAATAAGATTATTTATCATTGTTTAGGTATATACAGTAAGAGTCAGTGTTTGACCCAATGTTGTAGAAAAGGTCATTTTGAGCTCAACTGCTGAGATTTGTTAAGTGATAAGTTGCACCGTTGCTGTGGATTTTTGCACAGCAGCTGTGTTCATATCTATATAAAGTGGCTGTATCAGTCACCCTCAATGGCTATGTTGCAAATGGTGAAAAATGTTCATATTAAGCTGACTTTTAATGTACAAAATAAATAAAATTGCACACATCATATAAACATCTGATAGTTAAAACTGGACCAAATACAATGAAAAGAACTAGAATGCTGCAAATACAGTAGACAGTGATATACTAAAAGAATAGAAACTGAACAGGAAACTGAATAAACCAAGAAAATCTATGCAAAAATACACATATTACCTGAATTTGTTCTTGACCGTGCGATGATGGAGGCCCAGCATTCTTGGAAGACATAAACACACAACTTCACATTCCAGTGAATGAACGCCATCCACAAATAAATAATCCATGGTCAGTGAACACCTCCACCTTGATGAATATGGTGTTAAAATTAATATTTTGATCTATAAGCCAATATAAATAACGTGAGAGAATAAGCTCCGAACAGCCGCTGAATGCCACGACGCATAAATTAGGCCTATGAGAGGAGCGATGGTGGGAGTCGACGAAGCCCTGGGGAAAGCGGCTTCTGTGTGAATAATGTTTGCGCATTGTGGTGATTGTTGTCCTACTCTCTCATTGTCTGCTGCTCAGAAATTATTTACCCTGTGAATATTAGCTGCGAAACGCACATTGCAACCCTCTGAGAAAGTGGTGGCGTCAGTGACGGATGGCGTCGCAGGCCAGGAGCAGGCAATGAATTTGAGGTTGATGAGGCGGTTCATATCAGAGCGTGCAACATCAGCGCTCACCATCAATCTCTTCCCCCCTCCCCTGTAGACGTTTGGCACATGCATCAGCAAACACACCATTGAAAGTGAATTGAACCCAACCCTGACAGACACACGCGTACGGATGGCTTCAGAGGCAATGCTGCACATTCAGGGCCTCATGACAAGACACTAGGCCCGCAGCCAGCTGCCTCTAATGTACTACAGTATAACCCTAGCAGGAGACTTTATTAGAATAATAGCCTGCATCCACATCATTTGTAATGACTGCACCACAGAGCACAGAAGGCAAAGCCGCAGACTGCAAATGTACGTTAATGGCGGGGAAACCTCACTTTTGCAGATCTTCGGTGTAACATATTACACATTTCGAAACACGTTATCACCTTGCATCGATGTGATGTAAGCCGTCTTGCCTGTCTCATGAAAATGCTCCTTTTGATTATGCTGCCGCAATGGCAGCTTTATCTTTTTATTTTTTATTATTTCAAATGCATAGCAGCTAGAGAGCTTTCTTTATCTTAATTCTCCAAATTCAAATTACTATTTCATTCTCATGCAAAACGTTTTTTCTCTATTTTTGCGATCAGATAAAAATCATTTCTTCTTTTTCAAACCACGCAGTAATCCTTAGTTCTCACGCTGTATTTTTATCAACGCTGGGTTGCCCTGATTGAATCTATAGGATAGATGTGATAAATATGATGAATCTGTGAGAGAATACACAGGTTGTTAATAAGCGTAACAGCCAGCAGTCACGACGAAGAGGCTGTTGCACCATTGTTGTCTGATTTATTGCAGGAGGCCAGTGAGAAAAATAAACTTTTCATGAGCTATCCAGTCCTTCAGATAGATACAACATGATTTGCATCCCGGTTGTGCTGCGGCCAAGAGAGCTGCAGTTCAGGGCCCTGCAACCTATGGGAGAACAAGCAAAGTGAGAAACATTTAGCAATTTGACAACAAGAAATACACCACAAATGCAGAAAAATAAGATAACAGACAGAAATACTGTGAGTCACAACACAAACCATGTTTCAGCAGGAAGCTAAAAACTATAATAGGTGTCAGGGGCATGCACATGTTTTGAAGGGCGTGGGCGAAAAGAAAAATGATTTGTACATTTTTAAAACTTAACTTAGTCTAATTGGACTAGTCAAAGTAGTTTATAGTGAGGATCAGTAATCAAAATTCTGTAGGTTTAACTTGTGGATGTTAAAGAACACAGAGAAACATGGATGCATGAAAAAAATAATTCCCTGGTGGACCTCAACCCAGAAGTTGATGACATTTCCTGTGTTCTGTTGCATTTTATCACCATGTCAGCACCAGATAATCCAAACCCGTTCTGTGAGATGTCGGTTTGGCTCAAAATATATGAACCAAAAAAAGGTCCAACATAAAAGTAATTGCAGTAGTAATGTTCCATAGAGTTTCTTTGTCCCAGTGGAATCTGGAGTATGTGTGTTTTCACCACTCAAGACGGACATTTTAAGTTTAAGATATTTAAAAAAAAAACACACTTTAGTGCAAGTTTAGATATTTACAGTAAAAAGGCATTTTAAGGAGCCTTTTTAACAATTAGGTCAAGGGGTGACCCCCCCAGAGAGGATAGGTAAGTATCTTCAACAACATTGGAATCACACTGAAGATGTTTTCTTCAGTGTGATTAACTCCACTGGCCACTGACTTGAGATGAAAGGATTTTTTCGGCCGCTCTGTCACAATGGGTCTCTGTAGGGTCATTCTGTATCTTCAATAATCATTTTGGCCCCTTACCATTCATAAAATGAAGAAACTTTTATTCTAACAGACTGACAGAACCATGAGCAGTGACTGACCTACCTTTGGATGATTTGACCATCATCTTTCTATGCTCTGTCTGTGTTGCTGCATGCACTAAGCCTCATATACACATGTGAAGGCTAAACCTAGTCTATACATGGAGGTAGACAAACAGAGGGAAAGATGAGTCCTCTAAAACTCCTTGTTGAAATGAAAACTGTTATCGGTTATCAGTGCACCACCCGACTGGAAGGGAAGTAATTTGAAAGCTGCTTTGAAACGCAGTAATTTGCTGGTGTGACTCATCGATGCCAACACCTACATGACAAAACCTCTGCTCCTGCAAAGGAAGAGTAGAGTAGCACAACTTTGTGTGTGTGTGTGTGTGTGTGTGTGTGTGTGTGTGTGTGTGTGTGTGTGTGTGTGTGTGTGTGTGTGTGTGTGTGCATTTGAGATTTAAAGATAGAAAGCTACACTAAGATGTGTAGCTTCAATCATATAATTATCACACATTTAAATATTAATAGTTTCATTGTAGAAAATAGGACAACATTCATTTACTAGCTGTTAATTGGTTGAACTGATTAGCCTGACCTGCACATGCATGAGTGTCCCTATGTAAAGTTGAACACAGGTTGTTTCATGGTTCTTCTGCAGATTTATTGACACACAATACAAGGTGCCTACATATATCAGACAGGAAGCCGGGGTCCACTTAATACAATTTTGTCGGCAACCTGATGGTATCACAGCGAAATAGGGCATGCTTACTTGAGGTGTCAGGTTGAGGGAAATTATCATGATTAATGCAGGGTTATGACTAGGCAGTAAGGTAATCAGTCTCTCACTTGTTAATCATTATCTCTCCCTGATTAATTTGGGCTCCAGATTTGAAATAAGATATTAAGCTTCATTGTGCTGGGCAGACACCTTAAACAAGACTTTCCATCATGGATCCAGTTTAAAAAGCAATCCATCAGCGAATGATAAGCTGTTATTCTATGAGGCAGCGATGTGAAGCGCTGGAGTTCGCTCAAAGTAAATCACATATTCATAATGAAAATAATTACATTTGGCAAACGATTAAACCATAACACTAAATCACAACATTTTGAACTGAAAGGATGAATAATTAACTCATTTTCTTACTTTACTTTATTAGATACTAAACAGCAGAAGTAATTATATTACTCATTACTCTGATTACGCCGTCATCAACTCCTCCTCCTCACACACACCACATATTCTGTATTTAGCACATGGTTCACAAGTCCCTTATAAGAAAGTTCCCACATCAGCCACCAGTGGCTGTCAACCAAAATAAGAACATGTGTAAATATGACGAGTTTAATATTATTGTGTAAAGCATATTCCTCCTCTTTTGGTGGATTTTTGCTACCTACTTATTCAATGATGAAAAACCTTTTGATTCTGACAACTCTTCCTTATTTTTTAAACATATTTTATTTTATGCCTGAGCATCATCTTCAATGGGACTGAAAAATGCAGCCAATAACTGCAATTCATTTAACGTCGACATGAAGCTGGCTCCAAAAAGCAAGTCAATCTCCATAGAGCCCAATGTTAAAATGCCTAAACTTACATGAGAAATAAACATGTTTACAGCTGAGATAATCTCCCTATTCATAACAACTGTTTGGGAGTGAAATTTGTCCTATAAATTTGATTAAGACTTTCATCTGGCATATGCAGTGTGCTTTGAGCTACAGACCGCTCGCTGCTAGCTGTCTCCTAGACGCAGATCCACCCCAGCTCCACACCCTCAGCTAAATACGGCCACTTTTGGCTCCAAAAAAAACCCAACAAGGTAGCAACAGCCCAAATGTCAAAATCAAGGCTTCAAAATGTGAATCCATATACCAACCGATGACGTGCAGGTGCATGAAATTGGTCCGAGATTCCCTCAGACCTCAAGAGCTGTTCAGATTCCAAGTTGCTTGGAACGCTGCATAAGTGTCAACAAGTTGAGTTACAACAACGTTCTGTAGTTACATGCTGCTAATTAGGCAATTAACTTGTAACAATTATCAACTGTGAACTGATTAAGTTTAAGAGTTAAAGCTACAGTGCTTTAAATGTGGTGATTTGTGCATCATACACTCAGTGACCCAAAGGATAATCAGCGTGTTTTCATATGGTACACAGTGAAACACCATCCCACAATCTGCCATGAGATTATAATATCTAACAAGAGATTCAAGGGCTCTGACGTTTTCAAGCGTTTGATAAAGCTGCTTTTTTTCCATCTGCGAAAATTGTTAAAATATCTTCTTCTAACAAGGTTTTTAAAAATGAGCATAACATTTACCATTCATAACTACGTGGGAGTAAAACAAATAAACGAATAAGAACAGAAACCCCAATCATTACAAGCTCATGAAATCCCAGATTTGGCATGAACAGTCAACAAACGAGTGAATATATATAGAGTATAAGTATATATACCGTTTTCATTTGATGTCTTCCCTGACACTGGTATAATCACATTGGAGTGTGCAGCCTAATCCTCACATCCCACAACTTTGTTTGTTTTTGGATCACACAGCAGCAAAATTAATGAAATCAACAGGGTTGGACACCTTCAAACACAGCATGGCAGGAACGTGATCAGGCAGCCGTACTTTAATTCAGCCGCCTACTTTTAACGAGTTAAATTTATTAGCGCAGCCTTGTCATGACAACAGTCTTCAAAGGCTTTGCAGTGATTGTATCATTCCTTTTTTATTATCAATATTATTATTATTAATAATGATTAACAAAAATCACTTATGACATAGGACAAACAAGCAGAGGAAGCAAAATAACCAGGCACAAAACACATATATAAATAATATTACACATAATATTTAGTTTGTTTAATCCATGCTACAATCAATTAAGTAAAGTCATGACTTTTTTGTTTTATGGGGGGCTATGTATCTGACTATGTCTTGGCCAGGTATTATATACTGAGAACTTACCCTCACTGAAATAAATGAAAGCATTGTCCACTAAATCTTACGTATTTCTGCTGAGTTCCTACTGGGGAATTCATCATTCCCTATGAAGGGGTGGACATTCTTTTCTATGTAGCATTTGAGGCCTGTAATATTGGACCAAAAAAGGAGGAAATTGTAGTTCCTCATGGGAGCTACTGGGTAAAACCTGAGCTAAAGAATTCAAGCAGTAAAAAAATGAATAAGAACTTATATCCAACCAGCTCAGTATTCACAAAACAAATTTTCTAGATAGCAGCACACGATGATTTTTTTAATCTGTCACTGTCGCTACCTGAAACAAAAATGTGTTTTCTCTGTATAATATATGTCTGAATGTATTAAACATGTCTCCAGGCTCCTCTATCATTTCAACACAATATACCTCCTCTATTATGGCTGCATGTATTCTTTATAATTTCTATTTCGCCTCTCTCTTTATCTCTCCTCTTATATGTTCTATTTCCAGGCATGAGCCACGCTTATCTCAATGTCTGCCAGTGTGCTTAAGAAAGAACAAGAGACAGCATTGACAGTAGAGAAAAAAGCAAACAAGAAAATGAGGACCGCCTAAGCACTAATACACGTATGTGAGCATTTTCAAGGTTTATTTTTGTCAGTTATATATTTTAGGACTGGTCAATATAGCAATATCATATCAATACTGTGAATTCAGACAATATATCAACATAGATTTTGGCTATGACCTAACTGTTGTTTTTTCCAGTTTTTTAATGCTGCATAGTTATAAGGTGTTGATTTCTGAACAGAATGTTCTAGGTGATAAACCTTAGACCAGAATAATTGAAGGGCTGCAAATGTAGGAGAAAATATTTTCCCAGAGATGAAATTCTGCACTTATACATAGAACAGAGTAAGTCAGCAGAAAAAGACATTAGGCCAATTCTGGGTTAAAAATATTTGCTTTATTGATGGTTGACAGTACAGAATAAGCCCATAGATTCTCCAAACTGGCCATAGGTGTAGTTTTTAACTTCAGTGTGTGTGTGTGTGTGTCTCTTTTCCCAGAGATTAAATTGTATTATCCTGTTTATAAAGGATATGACATCACCTGTGTGTACAGGTCTTGGTGTGGAAAGTTGAGAAATGATTTGAATGAATGTGAATGATTTGATTTGTTATTACATAATAATTATCATTAGGTTATAATATGCAACTCCATGCATCTATGTGCAAGAAACAAGGAAAAAAAAGTAATGTAATCAGTTTATACAAATTTTCACACTTAATCCTTTACACACTTAATCATTATATCCACATTACTAATGATTATTTCTTGACAAAATGTTTATTTAATTGTATCCATATCAATCTGCCTTGAAATATTTACTGTATATTATTTATATCATTGTTGCAAACAATGAAATAAATATTCTCAAATACACTCACAATTTTTTTTCAAATTGTAAATTCACATTTGAATATTTACTTTTAATTAGCTTCAATGTTTTTATTCAACAGCAAAACATGGGAACCTCCACGAGCTGTAAATAAAGCAAAGAGCCTCATCACTTCTTAGTTTGGAGAAGACACTGAGCTTAATTGGAATCCCTTATTGTTTTAATCCAAAATGGTGTGTCTACATTGTGTACACATACATTACCCATCCTTTGTTTTTGTAATGTAAAGAAATGAAAAACATGACGATTGTGGAATTACCAGCTACTCAGTGTTTTTTTCTGTCGCACATCTTTTCTTATAGGAAAAGAAACGGGCAGGACATGGTGTGAAAGGTTGATGAGTGTTACTGGCTATAAATTTGTGGTGGACTTGGCGTGAAAAGGCCTTTGGTCAGCCACAGACTTCAGTGATGTATTTAGCGTTTTGCTCATACAGACAGGGATTCAGATGGTGTTTTAATTGAAACATTTTATCTTGTGCCAGTCCTGATCTGGACAGATGCCTTGCTGAGAAACTGGCACACTTTAGATTCTTTATTGACCCTGATGGACAGAAATAGTAAGTAAATAAAGAAACACTGGAGGATTACTCAGTGTGTGGTGTGTGTGTGTGTGTGTGTGTGTGTGTGTGTGTGTGCGTGCGTGCGTGCGTGTGTGCGTGCGTGCGTGCGTGCGTGTGTGTGTGTGTGTTTAGGAAGTATATCACAGTGTCCCCAGACATCCTGTCTACTCCTATTTTTCGCATGCCACACTTTTGTTGCAAACATTTCTTTTGAGAGAAAATTCCATCAGTAGTTTATTGTTGCTCCCATCTATCAACCTCCCTCCCCATATTATTCAAATTAGTCTTTTCTCTTCAAAATGCTGCATAAATTAGCAAGATACACTAATTTTTGATGGAGGTGTTTTAGTACAGAATCAGAATCAAGTGATTTTGAATCAAGTGTTTATTTTATTTTTTATGTTAATTTCTAACAATTTACAAGTGATGTGTTACCAGTTTCCTATGAAGGTTATTTGGTACCAGCTAAAATATAAAGTTTCTCAGACCCTTAGTTTCTCAGTTAGTTCAGCTTTTAACAAGTTATTAAATTGAGCTGTTAAACCCAGGCAAATATTCATGTATTATTAATTAATTATAGAAAATATACAATCCATTTTTTTAATCTATATTGTTGTATATAATTCATTGTTTACCTTTATTTGTTTCTTTTATCCAACCCATTGTTTTTGTATTTTGAAATGTCAAGTTCCCTTTGGAACTCCATCCATCCCTCTATCCATTTATTCATCCAAATATCCATACATTCATTTATTCATCTATCTATATGACATTCATATATATATACATTCATCCATTCATACCTCTATCCATTTATTCATACAAATATCCATCCATCCATCCCTCTATCCACTCATTCATCCAAATATTCATCCATCCATCCATCAATCATCCCTCTATCCATTAATTTATCCAAATATCCATCCATCCATCCAGCTATTGACTTGCATTAGAACAGATCTACTACCATATCATTATATATTGTTTCCCTGTAGTTCTGTGTGTAGTTAGTTGCTGTATTCTGTCACCTACAGTACTACAGTTCACTATTCAAGCAGCTTGAAATCTCACCTTAACATTTATTTGATAGAAGATAGCCATTACATTAACACCGTCAGCCTACGATAATGCTATGTTTTTAACCTTTTAGGTCTCAAGCAACAAAATTCTAGTTAGCATTTGCAGTTTTTAGCAGCTTTTAATGGATTTGCATTTCTGTAATGGGTTTTCATTCCTTTAATGGGTTTTCATTTATTTAATGGGTTTACATTTCTTTAATGGGTTTGCATTTATTTAATGGGTTTGTAGCTAGAAGTTAGTAAGTCTTCTTCTCTTTTTTATGCTACTTAGTAGTTTCAAGGATGTAACAACTGCTGCAGATGATCCACTTCATCAACAAGAAATATTTCAAACTTTGGAGATTAATAAACAATTTTGGCTATGGAAGGAATTAGTTAGTTCATTTGTCACAACAGTTATTTCTTATATGTTAGCAAAAGTGTGCATGCAAGTGCAGCTTTTGTGCATCCATGTGCACCTGCTAGATTGTATGCTTAAAAAATGGAAAGTGTTTATAAAAGTGTTTCTAGATGGAGGAAGGTGCTAAAACAGTCAGGGCCCACAAAATACTGAATCAGTGCTTCAGTCAGAGCAGGTGGTAACTATTGATCTCTCCCAAAGCAAATAGAACCAGACAAGTGCCTGAACTTCTTATTAGCTCCAGTCTGTGACGCTAATCAAAGACACTGTGATGATGCATTTCATATATCTACCCCCCAATAACTGTAACGATTAATGGAAACTCAAGTAAAAGACATTCTTAATGAGTTAAATGAAATTGTTGCCCATGACTTGCGGATGCCAATCAGAAAGATAAAGACAGTCTTTGTATGTTTTATGGATGAGACGCTGAAACAGAGAATACATCAAACACCACCATTTACATCAACACTGTGTGTGAGCCTCTTTTATGAAATACTTCTGTGAAATTCATGCAGCTTGTGTAGTTCTAGGTTTTTGGGGGTTTGGGGGGGGGGGGGGGGGGGGTGCTGCACCCAACGGGTGCTCTAGGGCTTCGGAGATAAACTGAAATGCACACCACTCTCTAAAAACTAACTGAAACTAAACTCAACTGGATTTCATTTATTTTTTGTAAATCAAATGAATAGTTAATTAACAATAGATACAATATCAAAATAGCTATCCATATCACACACACATACACCTAGACCTTATTACAGCTGCTATCTTAACCAGCTCTAGTGATTTTTAACAGCCTGTACAAAAAAAGAAGGATTGTGCAGATAAACTAACCATTTACCATCAGACACTTATTTAATTTGGTTGCAGAGCAGCAAGAGCGATGGTGATGTACAACAGGAACGTCTAAACAATAATGGTGGGTGAACAGTGTCAAGGGGCTTTTTCTGGCTGTGCACGTTTAGACCCCAGCTACACTAGTCTAGATTTGTTTGACTGGATATCATCATCCTTCTACATGATCCAATTAAAAAGTATCTCAGACTAAACAGAGACCTCAACAACGAAAGCCATCTGCCTAAAACCCTACAATACCATGCCAGACCAGTAGTTGTAGATAAGCAGAGTTTCAAAATACCTGCTTAAAAGAACGTTTTGAACACACTCATTGCAACATGGTAGTGATTCAAAAACACAGGTGGATATACACAGATTATATGATACGCCAATCTACTTGCACTTCATGCAGTAATCTTAACTTCAGCTGTAAAGCTGCCTATGATACCAAAGGCATTAAGAGCACAGACATTACCTGAGACATTTCCGCCATTGTTGTGGTTTACGACAGAATGCATGAGTGCAACCAACACTTTGCGACTATGCATGCTTTGATGTCATGAATCCTAAAAAGAGCCAGATTAGGATCGAGCTTATATTTTCAAATCTCTCCACTTGTTTATGTGGTTTGATAAATCTCTGGCTAAGTGGTGGTGTAGTTCAGAGGCTGTATTGGATAGAAAAGAGAGTAGGTAAAAAAAAATCAAGATTTGTGTAGTTGGGGCCTTATAAAACTCTTCAAACGTAATAGAATCAAAGTTACTGCATATTGATGCGGACAATGACAGATTCATGCAAGCAACATGATTGTTCTATCAGAAATACGTAGAAGGAGAAATTGAAGAGAAGCACACGTACAAAACGTCCCAGCCAGTACCTTTTGTTCAGAACAGCAAGACAGAATAAAGGCACAACATTCCCACTTTAAACCGGCTGTGTAAAATGGGTTAATGTCATACTCAGAAGGAGAAAGCGAAGTTAAAGTTGCAATGACTCAGATCCACAGGGATCCCTGACAATCCCTCCAAATGAGCAGAACCCTAAACTGAATGAACAGAAGAGCAAAGTTATTACAAAATTCAAAGCTGCTATTTTTTTTCATCGCATACATCCGTGTTTGTGTAGCTGCTCTGACAAGCATAGAGAAGGGAGATATTCAGAAATTAGGCTATGTAGGCTAGAGGCAATCCTTTAAATCCCATGCACACTGATGTTATCACCAACCGACAGTGTTTGCTATGCATCGTTTTTTTGGGGGGGTTTTTGTGAGCTCGACTAACACGAGCTATTAAAAGCAACCCAGTCAGGAGAGGGAAACACGGAAAGCTCACGTTTCTGCAGATACGTTAAATGCTGAATGTTTTCTGATGTTTCACACATGCTGTTTTTGGTGTGACAGTGATGTGGTTAGGGTGTGATTGGATTAAGGCACAAAATATCACTTGGTTAGAGTTAGGAAAAGAGCACAGTTTGGGTTAAATTGATCAGTGTGTGACATGAGGTCTGTGATGATGCATTTCATATATGTCCAGTTATCAGTGAACAGGCATCGAGAAAATTGAAAATCAAGAGGAACGGAGTCTGAAATGTACCCCTCTGCAGACTGGGCTGTTTAAAAGTCTGTATTCTTTAAGGCCTAAATATTTGGAATGTTTTCAATAAATGTAGAGTACTCCAGTGGAGTAGTATCTAGTGTCATAATGATGAGTCATTCGCCCACTGCAAGGTTTGGATTTTAAATGATCAGTGTCGTGTGTTGTGTCGTGTGCTCCCTGCATCCGGTGTCTCTATTGGTAAAGTCCACCTGAAATGGGAATTCTAGACTATTTATCATCTGTGTCGTGACGTCTTAACTGCTCTATATGAACATTTATATACAGATGAGTCAAAAAAGTGGGTGGAATTTAAATCGGAGCGTTTGAAAGTGGATATATCCCAGCGTGAATCAGGCAGCGGCCAATGTTCAACTCAGGTTCTATCCTGGAGGAGCTCGCCATGATTGACATGGTGGATGAAATGATACCATTGGTTTAAAAATGCTTTGGGCAAGATGATGAGTGTCATGTTTTTTCTTTTTCTAGCGTAGAAAATGTAATTGAACTTTGATTTGTTCTTGATGTCAAATAACATGACATTTTTATTTTTCATAAAAAAAAACTTTAAAATGGCTAATAGAGGTATAAAAGTAAGTGATATAAATGGATTAAAAATACATTTTTCCATTTCAATGTGGAAAAATGGGAACAAAGCTTATGCAAGTGGTAAACTGTTCCACCTTTTTTATATAATAATATTAAACAATGAATAATTCCATATTGGGTTTCATTATTTAAAATAAAACTGCTTTCATAAAGCAATCCACGTGTTTTTGGGGTTCACTCATACGGTTTAAAGGAGGCTGGCTTTATCAGGACGGTCCAGGATGTTCACACGATCAATGCGCACATGTTGGGACAAGATAATAAATAATACTTGCACTTTGGGGAAATCCTCGTACAATCAAGCCGCGTGGCTTTGTTAATGAACACACAGCTTACGGCATCTGTGAGCAGAATACCTTGAATTATCGCTGTCAGCTCAGAGGATAATAGTGCATGATCCTCTCTGTCAAACTGAAACAACTAACGCCCAATATATATATATATATATATATATATATATATATATATATATATATATATATATATATATATATATATATATATATATATATATATATATATATATTGCACTCAAAACGCAATATTTCATCAGACGGCTTTTGCTGCGTATTGGTGAAGGCTCGCCCAGGGATAAAACATCTATCAGGAACAGAAGCGTATTGGCATACATCCGCTTAGCCACATGTTTTGTGTAACTAATTGGATAACCACACCAAGTAAAGCACGAAATTGCCTTTTTTTTCTCCTTCTTCTTCTTTTTTTTATCCCTCCTGCAGCAGTGGATGCGACCCTCTCTGCAGGGCGTTGGTGGGGCACAGAGGCGCACACGTTTATGAGTCATACATTTAATATGCTCTCCCTTCCTACTCCTTTCATAAACACTCGGAGAGATGAATTTGAAACATCCCCCTATTTTTTCCTCTCTCTCCCCTCTTTAAAACGCGCCGGAGACTTCGTCAGACGAGAGAGAGGAAGAGAGCGAGAGAGAGGGAGGGAGAGAGATTCTCTCCTCTCTTGTCCTTTTTTAGTTTTTCCTCATCCTCGCTCTCTCTCCTCCTGACTCCGTCTGGCACTGAGCGCCGCTGCCTTTGACGCCCCTCGCGCGAGGCTTTAAAAAAAAAATCCTCGGTGGTGTGCGGCGCGCGTGATTGTGTGTTTGGCTGCGAAGATAGGAGATTAGCATGAGTCAGATAATGATTCAGGACACCAGGTGGCAAACGCCTCAAATGCTCTCCCTCTCCTTTTTTCTTCTCTTTCTCTTGTTTCCTGTCACTTGTTCGCAGCTTTCTCTATTCCGCGCATGCACACTCTCACTGCTGCTCCTTTTTGCTTTCTGTCGCCACACTTTTTTCTTTTTTTCCTCCTGCACAATTTGAGTCCTTCTTTCTCACCCTAAAACTTCCCCCGGTCTGCTCGCCTTCTGTTCCCAAACTTAATAAGCCACGGGTTCACGGTGTGGCCGTGGAGAGGTTAACAAGGGGAGGGGGATAAAGAGGGTAAAAGGACAGATGGAATGAAGAGGGGAGGCGGCGGAGGTGTAGTAGAGAGAGCCGTGGACGGATGTTTGAGAGATACACGGCGTGCGTGTCGGATCGAGGAGGAAATTGAGCACGGATTTTCGAGGATCTTATAGGGAGAAGAAAAAAAAAAGCCGGGCGCACGCAGCCGCCGCCGCCGAGCGCGCGCGTGCCTAGGAAGGGGGTGGGGATGGCGGGGCGGTGGGTAATTTAGAAAAGAGTGGGACACAGGAATGTGTAGTGAGAGGCAGAGAGGGGTATAGAGAGCGGTAGAGGTGGATGGAGGCAGGGATAGAGAGATAGAAGGAGGGGTGGTGATCCTGGGGGCCTGATGACTCATGGCTGTGCTGCGGTTTGTGCGTCACTGGCGCTGGCTGGAGGAGGAGATAGTGGTGAGGTCTACGCATTTAATTACAGCCTTCCAATTTAGACACACTGTACACACGCGCGCGCGCGCGCACCTACACAAACACACACAAAATAATATCACAAATAATAGTTTTACAAGTAGATTCATTTGTAACGCACACGCAGACAAGTATGTAGACTTTAATCACTCAAAGACGCGCAGCAAACCGAATGTTAAATGTCCCCATCCCTTTTCCTTTATTCGTGTTCTTTTTTTTTCTCATCACGGGTAAAAGCGATTGTGGTCACGAGCGTGCTAAGCGCGCACGTTTCCATCCCATCCCAGACAGACCTCGAGGCACCAAACTTCTCAAGCTGCCCCCCTCCCCACTCCCCTTCTCCAAAAAAAAAAAATTCCATAATATCAAATTTTACCCTTTGAGCAGTCGCAGCACACGGCTTGTGACTGGAATATGAAGTGGAGACACAGACATATGGATGGGGATGTGCAGGTCTCGCTTTGATGACGCAGTGAAGTAAACTCTTCTCTCGGATGATAAACGCCACACTTGATAGTTTTGCACAATACATCCGCGCCGCGTGACGTCGGCGTCATCCCGCTGGTTAAAGGTCATCCTTGTAAGGACAGGATTTCTGCATCACCTGTTTTTTATCGATTATTTACGCTCGTACGGTTTTGAAAAAAAAGGAGTGCAGGGCTTCTAAATAAAAATAAAATAATAATAAAATACCACAGCTGAGTGATTTTGGGGTGACTTAGCTCATGCAAATTGTTGCCAAAATATCTACATATTATCATACCATTTATATTAAACCTGCTTCTCCTCCAGTCGAGTTTAGTTAAAAAGCACTTTTAACACCTGCTTCCCATCAAGCACTTTCTCTCAGCGCTTGATGGGAAACAAAGGACACATGCAAATAGAAATGAGGGGTAAGAAATAGAATAAGAACATCATGAATACCAGGAAATGGTGGCAGAGCCTGCTCTTGAAAAGCTCAAAAAGAAAAGTGTGACTGCTGTATTATACAGTTTTGCCTGGGAATATTTTTGGCAGCGTTCATTTCCTGTGAAGAAAATGTACAAATAACGATTTACCACCTGATCCTGCGCCAAATGTCAATGAAAACTGTAATAGCTGCACAGACAGCACATATACTTGGATTGTTATTTAATTTTAATGCAGAGATTTGCTATTTTCACATGTGATATGTATCTACTGTATTTAAAACATCATTTATACTTGAGTCGCATAATTCAACAGAGATTTACCCCAAAAATGCATCTCCTGCTGATAGTTGAAAGTTTTATTATGTGTTTTTTTTGTTGGCTGTGGTTTTCTAACCCAGTAATAAATACCCCTCTAAATACAAATTAAATGACTATTTCAAACCTTTTCAAATCAGACATCTACTTTTTGGGGGCTTTTCAGTCTCCTGCTTGATATTATTCCATATTATTCATTTTCTATTTGCCTGCAGCACGGTTTAATTTGTGTGTAATCTGGCTTCAAGTAAAATAACATTAAACATACTTTTGTTTGATTACTCCATTGAAGTCTAAGAAATTGCAGCCGCAATTTTTATTTCAAGGGCCTTTTTACCTTTGAACTGACAGCACCATGAAAATAATGCCCCAGAACACAGGGCGTACAGTAAATGCACACCATGTATATCAAATGAATGAAATACATTTATGCTCAGTGATTGATTTCAGTCTTGATGTTTTCATTCATTCATATTGACTTAAAATATTTAAATTTGACTGATCCACAGCATCCTCTCTTTTTTCCCCCTTTTCTTTGATTTCACGTAAAAAAAAAAAAACACATTACCCTCCTTGTGTGCCAATTATCCCCTAAGAGGCTCCAAGCCTCACTGTTAAACAATAGGAGCAATCAGTTGCCCTCTCTCCCTCTCCCCCTCTGTGAGCCCCTTTACTCCGCTCTCTTTTCCAACGGAGAGGATAATTTTTCCAAACAACAGTGTAGGGAGGAAAATGGCAGAGGGAGGAGAAAGGAGAGGCAGAAAGATGAAGAAAGAGAGGGACTGAGATTAGCTAAGTCACGTTGGTTCAAAAAGTCTTGAGGCACATTTGACGTTGATGCAGATATTTGCTGTTTTAACAAAATCCAGCCCCACGCTCTGAAACTCACATCTACTGAACTAAACAAAGAAGCTGATGGAGATCATAGCGTTAGCATTTTTTATCATAAATTAAAGAATATATAGCATTTTTCAGGTAAAGAAAGAAGCAATTTCATTAATATCTGATATAAAAAAACAAGTGAATTAATGTGGTTTCAACACAATTTGTTTAGCATAGTTTTATTTAATCACCCTTCAAAATAAATAAATCACATTTTTTTTAAAAACTTAATAAAATGAGAATAAAAATTCATCACTTTTTTTGTAGACAAACAAAATGAAACAATAATTTTAAAGGCATGAAACAAACAAGATTAAAAAAAAGTATGACAGAAAATTTTAGCAAATTATAAAAAATGTTTAATCAATTCAGGGGTGTTTTTCCCCCAGTAGTTTTCCAGAGCTTTCAATTTAACGCCTATTTCCCCTTCATTCATGTCTGCTATCATGAGTTGTCAGCGGCCCCGTCCCTGGGGAGGGAAATCCCAGCTGTCACTAAATAACTTTTCAGATCACACCAATAAAGCTAATGTCCACGGACACTAAAGGCCGCGGAGTCCATTTAACAGCCGCTTAACGCCTGAGCACACAAGGGACACACACACCCACACACACACGTATGCACGCGCACGCACACACATGCAGATTGTTGTGGATTACTCTAACCAGGCTAATGATCTCCTCAATGGGACAACTGGGACTCTTCTGAGACCATCTTCAGGCTGAGGCCCCACAGGGACCTGGAGAGAGGCTCAGGGGTAATTACAATGTAAATGTGTGTGTGGTGTGTGCGTGTGGGTTTGTGTGTGTATGTGTAGCCGCCTGCCTGTGCACATCCGAGATTAGGTTAATCTACAAACATACATGTTTTCTTCATGAAAGCTGTAAAAATAACTGAATATCCTCATATATGTTATTCATTTACACAGAAAAATTAATTACGTGTATGTTACATTCACTTAATCAATGTTTTTTCTCTCATAAATCTTTTATTAACATATTTTTATCTGTATATGTGATTTAAAAATAAATATATTTTGAAAAGGAGTCAAAGTCATATAAATGATACCCTCAACTCTCAAATCTTTATAGTGCAACTAACATGACATGTATTTAATGCAATCCTCTTGCATCCAAACAGTTTTGATTCAAATAATCAGCAAGTCAATAGCAAATTTTACAATGTCTTCGCTCATTTTAAGGGAAGCGGAAGTCTCCAACCAAATTTTAGTGAGGCTCACACATACACATGTGCTTTATCTAACCTTCATGCTCCTTTTCTACTCAATAAACATTCAGGTGTTTTTTCACAGAGGAGACGTTATGCCTGAACAGCACCTGCTCAGTGAGAGAATACATGTTTGAAAGGATATTAAACATCGAGAATCAGTGGCACAGAATGTGACACGGGAGGCAGATGACAGGAAAACAGGGGACAAGGAATGGAGGATAGGCTGCAAATGAGAGGGAGAGAGGGATGGGGTAAATGGATGTATGATTGATGCGAGTTTGATGCTGGGAGAGAAAGAAGGGGGGGGCAGAAAAGGAGCTGGCAGGCACAAATTGATCCTCACCTTTTTTTTTGCATTGTTCCTTTGTTTCGGCTCACAGCCCCTCATCATCACCCTCATCATCATCATCATCATCATGATTATCCCCCCCCCCTCTCTTTCTTTCTCTCTGTCACCAGCCCATTTCCCGCCCCTCTCTGTGATGCTCGCCATGCCAATCAGATCATAATATGACATTATGGCTCATTATACCTGGGCTGGATGAGCAGTCTGCTGCTGGTGACCAGCCTCCTCAGGTGCAATGTAGCATACAAAGCACAGGCGTGTATGAAACGCAAACGTTCTGGTTCTTTGTCTCTTGGTGTTGCATCTCGTCTCCACGCCGTCCAAATTATCTGAGCTGGCCGGTTTTATTTAATTTGGGGATGTAGTCTTGTAACGCCTGAGAGTAATCAGTGATGGAGAGTAGATAGGGAGCAAGAGTGAAGAGAAAAAAATACACAAGCAAAGGAAGGGGACAGAGAAAATGAGAATCACAGGAGAGGGAAAGGTAGAAAGAGAGCGATGAACGCTCGAGCAGCAGAAAAACATTGTGGTCATCTGCAGTGCGATGAGTCACCTGTAGGCAACACACACACACACACACACACACACACACACACACACAGACACACACAAACGCACAAACCCAAAAGATACAGGCTTTGCAATCACAGCCCACAGCTGTGTAGTTACAATGCCATATTGTCTCATAAAGCTTCTTCTCAATCTGCTGGATGTACGAGTGAAAAACGTTAAATGGTGGAATTCAGAAACAAACTACAGGATGATTCAAGCTTTTATAGCCCTCCTAGGGGATTCAGGATACCAACCTGATGATTAAAAAAAAAGTACACCGTTTATATAAACCGTTAATGAAAAAGAGAAATTGATCTTTAGTCTACTGCTCACATGATGCCGCTGCTCTTATAATTAGTGGAAATAAAATTGTGGATTAATTCGACCATCTGTGTCATGTATACATATTTCCTTCTGCTGCCATTCTGCTTTTCATCTGTTACGGGGGGTGAAAACACTGCATCAAATACCAAATGTTACTCAGACACACGCATGTGTATTTGTATACACATAAGCCAGAGAAATGAAACAATGATGCAAAAAAGGGTTACCGACCATTGGTTTAATACCAACCCAAATATCTCAAGTGAATCCATGTGAGGGTTTTATTGATGGTATCAAACAACGGAAGGGAAAAAAAAGAGCGGACATACAGAAGACAGGAAAAAAAGTAAAATGTCATACAGGGAAAGTCACAAAAATGTCACAATAAAAGGTCACAATGAAAAAGGAAATGACATTTGATGTAAATTACATTAGCATCACTGTAACAATGTCAGAAATCAGTAAACGCAAGCAAAGACAAAAGAACAAATACAAGTGATATTCACATGCTTCTACAGGATGGAAGTGGTATATGTATTTTTATATTATTTACCCCGCAACACTATAACAGTAAACTAATATATATTATCTCATGTTATTATTTGCAAATAAAAATGTACATTTTCAAGCTTTGGTTTGGTAAAGCCAATGAGAAACCAAAGAGAGACTTGTAATTGAATATTGAATGTGTTGAATTTCTTAATCACAAGTATCTGCCTCAGCTTGTGACAGTCTCCCCCTTCACTGGTGGAACAAGCTTTCTAGCAAAGCTGTACATCAAAATGACTCATTATTCACTGGCTGTCATGTAGCACAAGGTTACTGTGAAACAAAACAGCAGCGTTTACACTGGAGCCTGACAGAAAATCGAGTGGGCTTTAAACACATCAGCCCATCACTAAGTGGCTATGGGTTTGGATGTGAAACACTAGACTGCAGCAACGTGTATCTGGCGGCTCTGTGGGTCATGTATAGAGGCAAATGTTACGCTTTGGTTTCCCTTCAGTCTGCACAACCTGGAGAAAGCCAGGGAAATGAGGAGCAGATCTTGTCTTCATTCATTCTAATTCTCTCTGCGTTTAACTCAGACCTCCTTCTGCCTTTTCCAGGCTCCGCCCCACTGCCTCACTCCACTTTCATGTCCCTTCAACGAGAATGAAATTAATTCAGTCCATTTGTATTAATAGTAGCTGGTTGTGCTGCTTTTTGCTTCCCTAACAGCAGTTGCCTACAGCCAAAAAAAACCTGGGAGCTGCTGCCTATCGGCAATCTCCTCACACTGGAACCTCACTCGTGTTCTCACTCTCATATCATTAGTTTACTGTGTGTGTGTGTGTGTGTGTGTGTGTGTGTGTGTGTGTGTGTGTGTGCACATTTACACAAATGTAAATTGGATGCATCTTTTAAAGCATCATTTTAGTTGTGTGGTTCATGCAAGTTTCAAAATAATGGAAACATTCAGGTGTGAAAGACTACCGTTTTTTTTTTTCCAAAAGTGTTGCCATGGCAACACTGTCAATGCAAGACTATATTGATTATTCATTGGCAGAGTTAAAAACTTTATATTTTGAAGAATAAAGTGGAAAATGGGTGGAAATGGGTCAGAGGTCTGTCAGTCATTGACATATGACCAGATCAGAAGTTTCTTTATTACAAGTTGTGGTCGCAACCTTTAGCTCCAGGTCCTGATGACATATTTGGCCAAACCCTGTTCAAACACAATGTGGTACACAAGGACAAACATCCATGTTGGGCAACATCCCACTTTGGTCCAACTACAGTTTTATAAATACAGAGAATATTTAACAAATCAGTACCCAAGAGACAAAATCAGGGAAAAAACATCTTTCTGTATCAGTCCTTATTGGAGGACTCCAATGAACAAAGGGTTGTTTCTTAATAGCACCTGAGAGTTTCTCCAAATGGATCTGATTAGATCTTTGCCCAATGAGGAATGTGAATGAATCACACATGGCTGTTACAATAGATTATCAGATGGAGAACAAAGAAAACACAAAAAGAAGAAAAAGAAACCTAATTAAATCTCTTGAATGCATTGCTGAGTTTGTTGTTGTTGTTTGTTGTTGTTGTTGTTGTTGTGTGTGTGTGTGTGTGTGTGTGTGTGTGTGTGTGTGTGTGTGTGTGTGTGTGTGTGTGTGTGTGTGTGTGTGTGTGTGTGTGTGTGTGTCCAAGCACCACAGTTTGTGGCAGCTGTGGCTCAGAGGTAGAGCAGCCTCCAGGGTGCAAGAAACTTAAACCAAGTTTGCTCCCAGTGTTGCCGCTGTCAGTGAATGTGTGTGAATGTTCTGATGAGCTGGTGGACACCTTGATGGCACCGCCATCAGTGTTTGAGTGTATAAAGGCATGAAGCACTTTGAGCGGATGAAAATACTAGAAAGACAGACAGAGATGTTTCAATGAAAAGACAAGACAAGCAACACACAGGTAATACATCTTTGTACCTGTGTGTTTCCTGCCAACAAGTGCTAGAAAGATGATTTAACAAACACTGAACTGGAAATTGGACTAACACCCCAGCTGCACTAGTCTAGATTCTTTTTTAACTGGATATTTTTGCCCCCTGGTCGAACAAAATCTCCTCCTACAGGCATAAAAGGCTGTGATAACATGCCAGGCCAGTAGTGGCCAATAAGCAAAAAATATACCTGGTTGAAAGAATTTTTGAACATGCTAAGTACAACGTGGTAGTGGTTCAAAAACACATACATGGATTATATGGTAGGCGGATGAAAATGAACAAAATGTGCAGGTCCAACCAACCTTTTGACTGTGGTCATGCACGAACCATGCTCGGACGTCATGAATCCGATTCTGAATCCAAATCCACTCGTTTTTTTGTCTTCTTCCGCTTATTCAAGATCAGGTCAGGTCACAGGGGCAGCAGTTTCAGCAGGGAAGCCCAACCCTCTTCCTGACCACTTCGTCCAGCTCTTCCAAGGCAACACCAAGTCATTCCCAGACCAGCCGAGAGACATAGTCCCTCCAGCATGTCCTGGATCTTCCCCAGGGCTGCCTCCCATAGGGATGTACCCAGGACACCTAATCAGGGAGGTTCCTCACTAGATGCCTGAGCAACTTCAACTGGCTCCTCTCAATGCAGAGGAGCAGCAATTCTACTCTGACTCCTCGTGGGTGACCAAACTTCTCACTCTATCTCTACGGTAGAGGTCAGATACCCTATGAGGGAACTTGTATTCACATTCTTGTCCTTTCAGTCACTACCCAAAGCTCATGACCACAGGTGAGAGTAGATTGACTGGTAAATCGAGAGCTACATTCCTGCTATATTCTTCCCAAACTTGTGAATAAGACCCAGAGATACTTGACCCCGACCAGGATACAGCACTCCACCCTTTTTCCGACTAGGAACAGTGGCCTCAGATTTGGATGTTCTGATCTTCATCCCACTCCTTCACACTCGCTTACGAACCACTCCAGTCCAATGAAGCCAGCAGGACCAGATCATCCACAAGTAGCAGTGACCCAATCCTGAGGCCACCAGACCGCAGCTCCTCAACGCCCTGGCTGAGCCAAGACATTCTGTCCATAAAAGCTATGAACAGAATTGGTGGCTAATATACTCGATCTGATATTTTAATTTCTCCATGTTTATCCAGTCCGAATTGGAGAGAAAAGTGTTTGGATAAAGAAAATGCTGATAATATAGATTCATGGGCGACATGGTGGAGCAGTGGTGCTGTTGCCTCACAACAAGAAGTTACAGGTTCAAGACCTCCTTGGTTTTTGACCTTTCTGTGTGGAGTTTGCATGTTCTCCTTGTGTCTGCGTGGGTTTTCTCCAGGTTCTCCAGCTTCCTCCCACAGTCCAAAAACATGTTGAGGTTAGTTGGAGAGAAATTTCCCATAGGTGTGAACGTATGAGTGAATGGTGTGTGTGCCCCATGATAGGATGGTGACCATCTGGGGTGTATCTCTGCCTCTCGCACTGGGATTGGCTCCAACAGACCTCTGAGACCTTAATGAGGAATAAGCGAGTATAGAAGTGGACTGACTGACTGAATCTAGATTCATGTAGTTGAGGCCCTAAATACATAAATAACTAATCAGGGGAAGGGTAACAGAAACACATGGAACAGGGTTAATGATAATAGGCAGGAGAGTGAAGGATCATGACAGAAAAGTTGTGGCAGTTAAATGTCATTATAGCTGTTGTTTCTTTTTTTTCACCAGCGTTTCGTAAAAGATTTAAAAAGTTTATTCAAGAGTGTTTCCGATCTGATCGTGCGCACACAGGCAGGCCTCCGACAGACACAACAACTAAAAGTGTTATATTCTCAGCTACTTGTCACAGCTTGTAAGGATCGATTCTTAACGTGCAGTGGGACTCGCAGGGCGTCAGCAGCATGACTCCGGCGTGTCACATCCCCCGGGCAAGGCCAGGTGCTGCTCTCCTCCTGCGACTCTTCACGTCGGATCGTACATCTCCTGCCTCACTTCCTGAGACAAGAGGACAGTGGGGGGGCGGAGGGGAGAGAAAAAAAAGCCCCTGAGGGAGAAAGTGAAAGTGAGAGAAACAGGTTGCCTTCCCTCCAAGGTCAACCAGCTGCCACCATCAATGAGCCTCTTCACTCTATGAGTCAACAAAGCCCAGAATCACCTCCAACCACGAGTGTGTGTCATGTATAATGGAGCCCTCCGACCTCTTTGTTTGCCTGATAGAAACAGTCCCACATAATAACCCGGTGAGGTTAGTGGGAGGCTTTAGACTTGTCTTTCTGCACGGAACATAAAGCCCATTGAGGTGAATCTATGATTTTGTGATTTTCTTGACCTGAGACATACAGGATGTCCTTAAAACGAACCCCTTTTTTTTCCCGCTCTCTTGTCTTCGCCCTCTGTGAGCGGTCCCCTGGACGCCCTTCAGTGCTGTCTCTTTGTGTTTACCCCTGCGGACAAACCCTGTGGCTCCATCAAGGGTGCTATGGAAAGGACAGTGTGTCATGAGAGGGCCGAGCACGGTGCTGCATTGTTTCAGAGGCTGGATGAGTCATGGGAGACAAATCAGGGTCGGTGGCATTTGAGAAGACTCATCCATCGCATTAGGACAGCACTGATAGATCAGCATCTGTATTATAATGTTCCCCCATGAGCAGGTCAGACAAGTGGTTCGTTAAGGCTCCTAATTTACCTTGATTACCCCGGAGACTTGATGGCTACTGTCCAATATGTTGTATGATTCCTTCGTGTCTGTCGACCTTCCTCACGCCAAATTACCAAAACATCATCTTTTTAAACAGAACATCATCCAACCATATTTTTTGGCACATAGGACAGGATGCGACTGTGACTATTTCAAGTCATTTCCATATGACTCACCGAAAGAAATTCAAAAGCTCATAGATCATCAAACGAGCAGACAGCAAATGTGTTTTTTTCTGTTTTAGTCATGGCAGAATTATTTTTCGTCTAAATTATATCGTCATTATCCCGTGCGATGAGTCCATGCTACAATTATTTGTTTCTTTGACGAGGGCGGAAATTCAAATGAGGCACTTGACATTGTGTCGATTCAAACCAAGAACATGGTCAGAAAAGATTTGAAACCCCCCCCAAAAAAAGAGCTCATCTCATTCAGGTTTTGCTACATTTCAAAACAAACCTTCCCAGTAGGGTTTGTCTCTCTCTCTCTGAGTTTTTCTTTTGTCTGATAAAAGTGAAATTACACCAGATTTCCCATGTACAATAGGGGCAGCTACGATTGCCTTCATTTTGTTTTTTGACTTGTTTCAGCGGACATGACGTACGTCCCGTACACGAATGTCAAGGGTGTGTGTGAGACTCTGAAAATAATCCCCTTCTCTTCCCCGCTCCCCCCTTCTTTTTTTTTCCTCCCTTGTTTCCACCTCTGTCTCTCTTTGTGTCTCGCTTTGCTCGCTCTGACCACCCTCACACACGCTGCCAACGTGAGATAGCCGTGTCTGTGTGTCCAGCGCGGTGTGTCATGTGTGAGATAATCTGTGACGTATACACCGTCACATGCCGCCAGGTTTGTCAGGGTTCCGCGAGAAGCTTCTTATTATTGATATCATTTCGGGCATCATCATTATCAGCTGGAGCAGACGTGGCGGGTCCCTCTGCGTCATTGTTCCCCTCCAAAAAAAAAACAACCTATAGCTCTAACCGCCAAAGGTGCCCATGGCCGACAAAGAAAATGGAAGAGAACATGTCGAAAAATCACTCCGGCACTCTCTTCCCTCATCAATCCTCTCATCCACAACCCACTCGCCCCCCTTCTGTGTACCCTCTGCTCTCCACACCCCCCCCTTTTTTTTCTCTATCAAATGTTCACTTCTTTTGTCTCATCCACTCTTTCTTGTTCCATCGCACTCTATATTTCTGCGTGACACGCTCTGCCCTCATCCGCTCTCTCCGGCCGCCATTATCTAAAACCACCTATCTCCTCATCTTTCCCTCAGTCCCCCCCCCCCCCCCCCCCCTCTCTCTTTCGCAGTCAGGAAAAAAAAATTTACACACGCAGATAAACGTACAAACCAACACACACACTCATACACGCGTGCGGTGACGCTGTGCGTGCAAATACCCTCACCCCCCTCCCGAAAAAACCTTCTTCCATGCACAGACTCATCTCCCCCACCCCAACCCACCCACCCGCCCGCCCGCCCACCCTAATCCTAATCACACCACCACCACCGTCATCAGCCCTTATCTCACTCCACCAAATCTGCTGTGACTCAAAACAATTTCCTCTCATTTGCGATTTTACTGCCCCCCCACCACCCCCCCCCCTCACCCCCTCCACCACCACCACCTCCTACACCTCCATCAACCCACCTACCCCCCACCCCCACCCCCCCTCCAATAAACCCTCTCCACCTCCTCAATACCCTGTCGCTACCCATCCGGCACAAACCCCACCCAAAAAAATGCACACAAACGCATATACGAATGCACTCACGTACACACACGCGAGTGTGAGCAGCCGCCATTCTTAATGGCGGCCCGTCGTTTGTGAAGCAGCGACTTGCCACTGTCATCCAGTGGAGCCTGGGAAGAACTGCAGTGTGACGTCACGGCGGGCGCCGGCCCCGCTGATTGGTGGAACACGTTTGCGTATGTGTGTGTGTGATTCTGCGCCTTCGGGTTGGGTTGGGATGGGGGGGGAGCAGGAGGAATACGATTGGGTGGGTGGGTGGACCCGATGGGCCTTGCTGCATCATTGAAGCAGGAAAATGAATGAGAGCCTACACAAGGTGTCACCCCCTTCCTCCGCTTGTTGGCCTTTTCCCCTTTTTCCTGTCCTCCTCTGGTTTGGCAAAGAAAACAGTTGAAATTGCAAAAAAAAAAAAAAAAAAAAAAAAAAGGACTCAAGTGCTTGATTATATGTTGCAAGGACTGCTTTTAATACCTTGAAGCAACCGGAAGAGGGGCAAATGTATAAACCATTTGATAGATAGAATGATGAGAAATCCATTCAAAGTTAGAGTGAAGCAGCCTGATTGTGCCAGAAAATTTGGAGTGTTTGAATTTCAACAAAGAGCAAAACAGCACCACCCAATGGGAGGTTTTCACAGCCACAACCAGAGAGAGGAAGTCCTCACTGAGAGGTGTCACTATGGGAGGAAAAACATGATATACGGAGACATGAGGTGACACGATACAGCCATGTGTGTTGTTTGGCTGTGGCCGGCTGTCATTTACCTCTGTGAAGAGGAAAAATACGCAAGTGTCTCTGAGTCAAACATGACGTTGGTCCTTTCTGAATCTCTGGTGTCATGAAATGATTTGACAGCCAGTAACAGTGACAGAAGACTTTGTTAGTTATTTTTTTGTACTAGCACACACACCGTGATGAGACTAAGAAGCAGGCATCTATTCAAGGACTTTCTTTGCTGTCTCGCCATCGCCTCTATGAAGTACCATTTACTGCTGTTAATTCCATTATTCATATATATTCATATTCATATATGAACAATGGGATAGATGGTTGCTTTAGCTTTAACTTTAACAGCTTTACTTTTAACAGTGAACTGAATGTATGATTTTGCAACTATTGAACTGGAACAGCATTAAAAAAAATGAAAGAAAAATGATTTAAATTTTCTTAAAAAAATATAACTTGAGACTAAAATTAAGGAAAAAAATTGAAAATTATCTTCCAGTGGAGTAACATAATTCTCCTCAATAATACTAATTTTACCAAACATTAGACATTTTCACTTAAAAAGATTAATTTTTTGCAGTGAACATGACTGTCGTTAACTCCGCTAACAGCGCTCTGTGCTGTGTTTTGCAACTGGCAATTCTGTTGTAGTACTTCATTTTTTGGGCCTTAGTTCAAAATTGTGAACTAGTTCATATGAGTCTGTGTGAACTGAACGTTGACTAGGTCTTTCTAGGTGTGAACTTGCACAGCACTGCCTGTTACTCATACATACATATAGTCTGCTTAATTATAAGCATGTGTATTCACACTTTGTCAAAAATCCTTTTCATTTTTTTTTAACTCTGGTGCAACAGTTCAGATCCGTGTCGCTGCCAAGCAGCTGAGACATTTTAACACCTCTTATTCACAGTTTCCTGGAGTGCACAGCTCCTTTGTGGGTGGAGACATTTCACACATTTCATAGTGTCCATGCCAGCTCTCACAGATAGATCAAGGTGGGCAGGCATCGCCTTGGTTATTAATTATTACCCTGGTAATTGGTTATTGATTACACTCAGCCTTCTTGTCTGTGTCTGAGGGGAATTGTACTGTATATACATCATTCAGTTTGTGATTGAGTTGTGTATGCTGCCAAATCTCCTTTCAGCATGGAAGATTTAGAAACAAAAACTGCATGTAGAGAAGTAAATGGACGATTCAAAACAGAACCGGCGCCTTCTGCTGCTGCTGCTGATGCTGCTGCTCACAGTGTTGACTCATGCTGCAGCAGCTGCCGGAAAAACATCACGCTCTGGATACCGTTGGACTACAGGAATGAAATGATTCAGTTTATAAAACTGGCGGGACCCGTGGTAAGATCTGGAGCTGGATGCACCAGTTGACAATTTAATTTCACCAACTTTATTTTAGTAAAGCTAAATTATTGAGTGACATTATGAATATATATATATATATATATATATATATATATATATATATATATATATATATATATATATATATATATATATATATATATATATATATATATATATATATATATATATATATATATACACATTTGCTTTCACAAGTTAGATCAAGCTTTACCTGGAGAACAGGGCACACTCCACATAATCAAGAGGACTCGTTTGGTTTCAATCAAACAGTGTATACCCCCAACAAAGGAAAAGAAAGTGAGCGCAAGACTGGATTACATTCATTTTATTCTGTGCTTTATTCTGGGTTTTCTACACGCTAGATATTTTTTAGTTTAAAGTAAATTTATCACACTCAGTCATGACAACTACTGTGAGAGGCAAACCAACAGAACAAAGGTTATTTAGCTGCTTGATTATAAATATTTATAGATTTAAAAAAATGGGAAAATTGAAACACATATGATGTACTGTACATGTGTACATGTATTCTGCATTACAGAATACAAGTATACATGTACAATACATCATATGTGTACAAATGAAAATTGAAAATTCTAACTCACTGAACTGATTGAGTCACTTTTGGGTGAAATAAAGTGGTTGGAGTGGTTGAAGTTCGTTTTGCACCAAAAGTTAACTGTTGTGCTCAGTATGCAGTATGCGAAGCATTTAAAATGTGTGACAATGATCTGAAAAAACTAAATGAAAAAAAGGCGCAGTAAAGACGTCTGGAAATGCAAAACCAAAGCACAACACGTGTCTGCTGCCGATGAAATGCACATAATTTCTTACCTCGAGGCCTTTTTTTTTAATGAACTAGATTAAGCACCGCGCGTCGTGTTTGAGGTTTAATATTTGATTGGTGTATTTGGTGCAGTTCATTTATGTTTTCTTAGTCATGAAAACGAGGGAACATGATGTTGTTTTTCAGTTCATTTCACAGTTGATGTCCTTCCTGATCGGCTTCGTCAGCATGGTGTTCTGCGGTCACCTGGGGAAAACAGAGCTCGCGGGGGTGGCATTAGCAATAGCGGTGAGAGATCTGGGAGCGTTTTATTGGCAGTCTGCTTAAGAATCTCTTTCATTGCCTTGCCTTTTGATTTGATTATCCATCCAACCTTGAAACAATTTCTTTATTTTCTGCCCGGACTGTTTTTTGATAATGTTTTCATTTCAATATTTCTAGGTTATAAATGTCACAGGTGTTTCCATTGGCTGTGGTCTGGCATCAGCATGTGATACTCTCATATCTCAGGTACTCCGTTCCTCTGGTTCAGTCCTGTGTTCACAGTATATACTTTCAGATCAAGCCTTCCTGCATCACTTACAGTAAGACCTATGTCTTGCACTTTTTCTAATTTCTGACTCCTTTCTGACAGACTTACGGCAGTGGTAACCTAAAGCGCGTAGGGGTGATTCTACACACGGGGGTTTTGATTCTGCTCCTGGCCTGTTTTCCTTGCTGGGCTCTTCTCATTAACACTCAGCCCATCCTGCTGGCCGTCAGGCAGAGCGCTGAGGTTGCCAGGTGAACCTTTTTCCACCTTAATACCAGATTTACACCTTCATCACCTTCATCCAACCATACAATAGGGCAGACAGATGTAAAACACTGTACACTACCATTCAAAAGTTTGGGGTCGCTTATAAATTTCCTTATTTTTAAAAGAAATGCACTGTTTTTTCAACGAAGATAGCTTTAAACAAATCAGAAATACACTCTATACATTGCTAATGTGGTAAATGACTATTCTAGCTGCAAAGTTTTTTGGTGCAATATCTACAAAAAGGTTTTGTTTTTTTGGTGCAATATCTCCATAGGTGTATAGAGGCCCATTTCCAGCAATTATCACTGCAATGTTCTAATGGTACAATGTGTTTGCACATTGCATCAGAAGGCTAATGTAATAACATTTTCTAATAATTTTAACTTATGGTGGTAAATAAAAGTGTGATTTTTAATGGAAAACATTAAATTGTCTGGGTGACCCCAAACTTTTGAACAGTAGTGTACACATACTGTAACTCATTCATCAATTCATCAGCTATTTTCTGTCTGCTGTAAAGACTCTCCCAGCTGTATGTGAAGATCTTTATGCCGGCTCTACCAGTGAGTTCTGCTTTCTCTTTGTTTTTTCTACATATATAATGAACTGAATGGTTGTTTTGTATCTTTGATCTAATTTCCCTCTATTTGTCGTTGGATTGTGCAGGCTGCCTTCATGTACCAGCTGCAGGGGCGGTATCTTCAGAATCAGGTGCATTTACTGACTGTATGACCGTGCGAAACTTTACACTGGCGTACATGTGTGTTGAAAACAGCAGGCATTGAAACAGCTTTTTTTTCTTTTTCTCTTTTTTTTTATCTGCTTGCTTTGGCTCACAGGGCATCATGTGGCCCCAGGTAATATCTGGAGCCATGGGGAATGTTTTAAATGCAATTATCAACTACATCTTTCTCAACCTTCTGGATTTGGGGGTCGCGTAAGTACACCCATGACATATTTTTTTTGTTGTATGAGAGAAAGGCAATGACTATATGCTTTAACTTTCTACTGTTTTTATTGTTACTTAATCCTCTTGACTCCACCAAAGTGGCTCTGCAGCTGCCAACACCATCTCACAGTGCTCCCTGGCTGTGTTTCTGTTTGTGTACATCAGCTACAGGGGGCTGCACGAAGCTACATGGGATGGTGAGTTTAAGGGTAAATTGACTGTTGGGATGCCTTTTCATTTGTGCTGTTGCATTCTAGTAGGTCTTCTAGAAGTTTCCTGGAAAGAAATATGAAGTGGACTTATGCAATAATTATAGGAAGGACCAGTGGCATGCACAGACTTTTTGAAGGAAAATAAAAGGCGTATATAGCACATCCTTGCCACTGAAGAGAGCCCTTTAGATATAGTTTATATGTTATACAAGTTGCACATTATGTAGATTTAAAACAGACTGTTCTCGTAATATTCTAGTGCATTTTACCACCATATTAGCACCAGATAATTCAAAGTGGTTTTGTGAGATATAGTTCTGGCTCAATGTAGATCAACAAATGGACCAACATATAGTAGCATCATAGTATTTCTTGGTCCTAACAGTCCAGTGGGTTAAGGCTAGGGTCTTCGCTTGAATGCAGGTGTGACCATATGGGGGATTGTGTTTCTAAAATTGAATACTAAAATGGATGGAATTTGGGACAAGATATTTGAGATTGCATCTTAGGAAATGGTGATCAACAATTTTTTTACCATTTTCTGACATTTTATAGACCAAACAACTAATCAAAGAATTGAGAATTTAATTGACAGATTAATTGATAATAAAAATAACCATTGGTTGCAGCCCTACTCTAATATATGTTGTATTATATGCTTGGCTGTAGACAGATTGCATATTTTTTAGGTTTTTATATTCAGCTGACCTTCTGTGCACTGGCAAAAAAGACTCTAGGATATGCTAGCTTATCAATTAATTGGAAGTAATCAATTGGAAGTGCACAAATTGAACACTGTCTCTTTTATACCTATAATTAGAGTGTGAGTGACTGGAAAATTATTGTAAATTATGGACCCATAAAATAAAGCTTTACCGACCATAATTTGACCTTGGTGGTTATAAAATATTTTCTGTATCGACTCTGACCTTGATATCAGTAACATTTATGCTTCTCAGAGGCCTCTTAACATTATCCATATAGTTGATTTCACTGTGTTACAATATATACAGCCTGCTTGCTGCTGTAGACTCTATTTAATCTGTCATCAAATGTTAACGTCACACTTATGGTTGACAGTTTTTTTTTACTTATAAGCCTCACAGTTCCTCAGTGCAGTGTAATTACATGGCTGCCTGTTGTCTTAATGACACCTTTCACTGACACCATGATAACTCCTATAATCTCTCAGGATGGTCCAGAGACTGTCTGCAGGATTGGGGTCCCTTCCTGCATCTGGCCGTCCCCAGCATGCTGATGCACTGTCTGGAGTGGTGGCTGTATGAGATCGCAGGTTTCCTGGCAGGGGTGATCAGCGAAGTTGAGCTGGGTGCTCATTCTATAGTTTATGAGCTGGCTGCAATCGCTTATATGGTAACTTCTTGTTTTATTACTTGTGGTAATACTTCACTCTTACTTTCACTCTTACTCTAATATTTTTGAGTCTTTTTCCTGTTATGTTTGGATTGATGGAGTTATAGAAAAAATGATTTTGAACTGAGAAGAAATATAAAGAAGCAGGAGTATTGGCTTATCTATGAATGATGAACAAACACTGAAGTCAATCCTTGTTCAAAAATGTTTTTAACAGCGGGACATTTTCAAATCTCTTCTTGTACAAAGACAGGCACAAAGGAATCCATTAAATATACGTTTTCATTCCACAAAATAATCATGATATTTGATAGAAAATTGACCGCATGTTTTATACAAAGGAGGATGAAGATTCTTAGCCTGGGTAGTTGGGTAATTATGAAATTGTGAATCATTATCAAAATTGTAGCTGAAAATGGCATGCATTATTATACATAACTTGCAAATGTACAGAACTGAAAAATATTGATGTCAAAAATAGCCTTCAGCTGAAATTCCCAAAACAAAATTAATAATAATGATATGTGACCAAGATTGTTGGCTGTGGGTAGGAGACTGGAAAATGTACAGGAAGTGTTTTATAAAACTCACAAAACATGCAGAATAAAATCAAATCAAAAGAGTTCACATTCATGACTGTTTCATGAGACATGACTCAACAACTTTTCAAAATAAAAGTGATCAGGTAAAGAGGTTTGGAACAAAAACACCAATGCTGCTTTGCAATTGTTTATTTATTTATTTATTCTGACAAGTTGTCATCGATCTGTTTTCCAGGTTCATGAACAGGTTGGTAGGAATGTTAAATCATGTCTCATGAAACAGTCTGAATGTTTTACGTGCAGTTTATGATAGCTGCTATAAATGTGTTATAATCTCACCCGTCACGTTTAGTTTTCTTAAGATTTTATTCAATAAATACCTCTGCACACTGTGCATACTAAGATTTGTGTGAAAACCTGAATGGTTTTGACCTACAGAATGCTTTCCACATATCTGAAGTGATTGCTTTCCTGTCCCATAAGTTTCCAATGGGTTTCTCTGTAGCTGCCAGTGTTCGGGTTGGAAACTCGCTCGGTGCTGGGAACACAGAGCAGGCCAAGCTATCCTGCAAGGTGTCCCTCATCTGTACAGGTAGGAATCAAATATGAAAGGTAACCTGACAAATGTCCACCACAATGCACCAGTAGCTTTGTTACAGAAGAGACCTCTTTGGATTGGTTTTCCTCGTGTTCAATCTGTGACATTGTGTGTCTTGTTTGTTCATTTTACACAACTGTTTCTGTCACTCATTAGTTTAAAATATATGCTAATCTACGTTATGATTTTCCTATGTTATTCTGTTTTTCTGTTTATGTCGAATCTAGTTATCGTCTCATGTTTCATTGGAGCTTGTCTTGGTGTGTTTGGGGATGTGATTGGTTACATTTTCACCACAGACAAGTAAGTACAAGTTTTGACACTTGTGCTGCAATCATTGCTTTGTTTAGTTTTTCCTCCAACACAATATCTAACAAGCGAACCCTTGCAGAGACAGTTCACCGTATATTAACCACAGAGGAAAGGAAAGCATGTCTCCTTGCTTCAGTTACACTTTAGAGCGGCATCAGTTTATGATTGGCCAAAAATAAACCTGCACTATAACTACTGCACTCATCTTTCTTTATCAGAAATGCATTATTCATGTCTTTAGTTGCATTTTTTGATCGTGTTAAAGTTTTTAGAGATTTAGAAGATCTTACAGGTGAAAATATCGCCCTGTTTGACAGAAAAAAACGACTCATTGGGAGCATTACAATATGCAGAACAACTCTTTTTTCGTTTTAGAGATATTATTCAGAGGGTGTCTGATGTTATGAAGATGTACTGTTTCATTCATGTTGCTGAAGCCATGGCGGTGAGAACTTTTGTCATATTAACTCACGTCATTCCACATCTGGACAACACAAAGCAGCAGAGATGTGAGATTTCTCTGTTTTACCTCCACAGGGTGTAACAGGAGGTATTGTCAGGGGAGCAGGGAAGCAAACGATTGGTGCTGTTTGTAATCTGGTGTGTTTTTACTTCATTGGGTTCCCTATCGGTGTGTATTTGATGTTCCCTGTGAAAATGGGCATCATAGGTGAGGGCAGATTAAATACATGTTAACACAATCAGTGGCAATTTAATGACAGTTCCACTCAGGCTAATTCAAACTTTCCTGTTTTCTGTGTTGCAGGAGTATGGTCAGGGTTTTTAATTTGTGTTTTGATACAGTCCACATTCTTTCTAGTTTTCCTTTGTAAACTGAACTGGAAGAAAGCCACAAAAGAGGTGAGTAACTCTACTGCAATAAAACTGATGTGACTAGAAAATTTCCTCTGGGGAAATTTTGAAAGGGCTCCTGGGGCTACTGCAGGAGTGTGTATATAATGATGAGCTTCTTCAGAGATTTCAAACAAATAATGCTAGTAAATTTATGATATTATATATAAGGACCACACCTACAACATTTTCTTTTCAAGTATTTATTTAGCAACTTATGCCCCTTCAACATATTTACTATACACATTTACATTTCTCAATTATATTCTTTTGTGTATGTGTGTGTGTGTAAGGTGACAAAAATTATGATGACCCGCATTCATCATATGAGAATGATGGGTGGGACAGTGTTTAAACATGTTACGGGCGCCATGTGTTTATGAACATTAACAATTTGTAGCCTGAGCCTCAAAGGTTACCACAGAAGTTTGAGCTGGTTGTCAATGACGACAGCTGCACTGCAGGTAGAAGCAGAAAATAAGCATTTTTCTTCTCTCTGTGCTGGTCTCCCATTTGAGCATCGTCTGAAAAAAATGGCAGCTCCTATCAGAAAATAACATAGACCATCATCATCGTAAGGATTCATGAAGGTTTTGGTGGCATTTGGTGTTTCTTCAGTAAATATTTTGGAGACACTGGAAGTTTAAAACAGAGTTTTAAACAGATCATTCTGCTTCTCTCTGAAAATCCTTGTATTGGAGTCAATGAGGAGCAGAGGCAGAGGTGGTCTGACTTTGAGGCTCCTCATTCAAATCAAGTAAATCTGTTTGTCTGATATTTTGAGCACATTGTGAGAATAAGAACAAGTTTTTCTACAAAGTTAAAAAAAATCGTGTGTACATTTTAAACTGTGGCTGGAAGAAGAATGGAAAGATCTAGATTTTTGTTTTATTCTTTACACTGAAACACCAACATTCCATCCCATAGGCTCCCCATTATAACTCAAAATTTCAGCAAAAATGATTATGGTCAAAACATGGAATAATACATTAATACACACGACATGTGTCTACAGTTTAAATTTTAAATGGAGCTCTAGGTGAACATATGCCTGAGCAGTAGGCAGCAGTTAGTAGTGCAAAAACTCTTTGTTCGTTTTTCACCTCGTCCTATTCATGCTCTATGAGAAATCATACACAGTGTTTGTGATTTACAATATTTAATTTGCTTGGGTCCTCTCAAGGCTGTAGTACGAGTTAAGTGCCAAAATCTGTCCAGAAGAAGAATAAGTAAAAATCCACGGTTCAACAATTTGCTCCAAGTGCAATTGCCCGGGACCCTAATTATTAATGCTCTAATGTAGATAAATTCAATACATTATCTGTTTTACATTTTCTTTTAAACACTAGAAAAATGTGATTTAGTTGTTTTTAATCTGTCTAACTAGGCGCTGGTAAGAGCAGGAGTCCAAATTACAGAAAGGGACAAGGTCTTTGGAATAGAAAATAAAGGTAAACACAATCCTGTTATTCCAGCTACTGCTACATATGAACATGATTTGAGTGAAAGTGTCATGTATTTAAACTCTCTCCCTCACAGCTTTGGACTATGGTGAGAAGCAGGTAAAAACCTGTCGGTCCACGTCCCTGAGTCCAGCAGAGGGGAAGCTGGATGAGCTCGGTGCAGGCCAGCGGGCATCAGACGGCTCGCCTCTGTCATTGAGGCAGCTGGTGGTGCGACGTGGCCTCGCTGTGCTGCTCATGTTCATCATCCTCGCTGCTGGAGTCGTCATCAGTGAGCTGCTCATCAGTCTGCTCAAATTAGATGAGTGACCATTATTAGACCACCGCAGGAAGCACGAAACAGTGAGTCTGCCCTCGAGAGTACAGATGCATCCTCACGTGTTGCAGTAAAGCATGTGAGAACCACTATGCTCTTGACTGTGTGCACACAGACATTTTAAATAGTTTGGAGGACACAGCTTCCATCTTCCTCTACTGACTCATCCGGCAAATTCCCTCTCTACACTCCCACTTTTACTTTTTCAGGCCATTTATTTTTGCACTAATGATGGAAAATTATTATTTATATTATTGGGCCGACGATACGTCTGGAGTGGATCTTTAAGTGATTGATTTTATTGTTATAGATATTTTCAAATCTAAATTATTATCAGTATAATTTTCTGTACTATTATATATTATTTCTATTGTATATTTTATAGTCTCTTTTGTAGTTGTTACATTATTGTCATTTCATGTCTTAGAAAGTCAAATAAAAGAAGGACTTATTGAAAAACATAACAAATAATCCAGAGGCGTGTCTCCATTTATATAGAAACATGCTGTGTAAGAAGGGCTCTGATAAAGAAACTGATGGAATATATGTTGTCACCATGCAAATATATATTCTGAATGGATGAATGGATGCCGCGATCAGAAATAGCATGATTAAATGTTATATTTAGTTTACAGAGCATCTGTGGATGTGCGCTTTCATCATCAAAGACAGCAAAGCTGCTCTTTTCTTTGGTTTATTTCTCTTTTCCTTTGATCTGTGTTGCCAAATTTGATAATAATGAAAGGTCTGTGCGCTCACGCTGCAATATGCTGGCTGGATGAAGACATGTCAGACGAAGCAAATCAACCACCTGTTCACTCTGTGCAGGAGCAGATAACCAGCGAGCTCCAGCGTCAGCGTCACATGCAGCAATCTGCTCATGAATACAGAATTCAGCCTGGTCCTGAAATACATGTCTGTTGTTTGTGCCTGTTTCCATCAGTCCATATCAGCTGAAACAATAAATATTTAGTCCTAGGTTGCAGTTTTTTTCTTTTCTTGCATGGTTCAGGTCAGTAGATGCCCCTCGCTGTACAAAGCCAGTGAACTCTCTGGACTGACACAGACCCATGTTTACCAGTCACAGTGAAAACTTGCATAATAATTTCTCATTATTCAACATGCAAATCAGGCTTGATTCATACATGGTTACGTTGCCGTCTGAGCTTCAGTCTGGCTCATCAGCGGAGACAATGCCCGCGGCTCCTCACAGAGACTGTAATTTTGGCCCGCTCACTGTAATCAGTAACATGCTGTGGCGTCATTAATAAGTGGCTGTGTAAAGACTTTCTGTCTGTGCATCTTAAAGGCACAATATGTAATTTTTCCAGATTAAAATGTCTAAAATTGACTAAATTAATGTTAAATTTTCGATTGTTGTGTAATTTCATTATACAACGTGCTTCCAACAATTTTAAAATTAAAAGTTTTTAATTTAATGTAATCAAAGGACGGTCTCATGTGGACGGATCCGTGGTATCATGTGATATGATGTGATTATCAGGAATTTTTAGGATACACTTTTTCACATCTTGCCCATTTTTTTAACTCTCTTTAACCAGATGAATGATTTTAGTCGTTGGATGTCTGGATCTTAAATTATCAGAGCAACAAGCAGAGCATCTTGTTTAAGCATCTCATAATCTCATGTTGATTTGGGCGTGTCAGCATGTAGTACAATACCATACCTGGTATCCAATTACATTATATTAGTAATAGGAAAAACAAACTCCCACACATTGTCAAATCATTTAGGAAAATGATAACTTTAATGTAACAATGTTTTTCTACTCAGACCTTTATCAGGTAGTTTGAAACTATCTGATGAAAGTCTGTGTACCGAAACGTCGTTACATTCAAATTACCATTTTGCTAAGTGATTGACAGTGTGCAGGAGTTCTTTTTTCCAGTGCAGGTTTTGCCCCCCCCTACGCACCTGTCTTCTGCCTAGGTGTGCACAACCCTCTCTTTTGCGCTTCTATCATTATATTAGTAATAAAAATACAATTTTATTGGAATAAACTAATGTCTGGAACTACTGGATGCTGCAGCAAAACGTTTCTTTTATGTAGTTATTTTCATTGTTTTACTCTTTAAAAGTTATTTTTATTGATTAGTGTACAGTATATTACATCATCATCAAAAATTACTACCTTATTATTCATTATTCACCTCTGGCTTAAAGAACACCTAATTCACCTAATTATAGGATATAAAGGCAGTGATACAGGGAGACAGTGGCCGGTCGCTATATAGAGTCAATCTTATATTAAAGTTAAAACATGAGAAAACAATCTGTGGAAAAACACCTGCTCCTTGATTCCCACGTGGCCCCATAGTGAGGCATTCATAGTGCACTTTGTAGTCCCTGTTGAGCATTTCAGACTGAGCAGGTTAAAACGATCTTTGGAACAAGGCCTTTGTTCATCCTGTCTTCGTCTTCCAGCTTTTGTTGGATTTGCTCAACAGTGCAGCACTGAGACATCTTCTTCCTCTGCAGAACACAGAGCCAGCCGACCATGTCGAGCCCTCTATGGATGTTTAACCCAGGTTTATGAGTAGTGACGTGCAACTATGAAGGCATTCAGCATTTTTCTCTCTCTAGGAACAAATTGTCCATTTTGTGAAAACTGCACCAACTGTGCTCAGCTGCTAGGCGTCTACGTTCAGAGGTCAGAGATGGCTCATAGGTTTTGGGTCAGTTCCAGCGGAGCCAGGGGTGTGGGAGTCGAATTGTTGGCCCAGCTCAGGGTTATGTTTTCCCTGCTCTGAGCTGAGGGCTCTGGTGCAGGGAAAATGAAATGGAAAGTAATGCCTGCAGCCAAAACGAGAACCGAAGCCAAAACAGTGAGTCCTCGGCGCAAGATGAGCTGAGTGACAGAAAGCGGCTCTTGAGGTTTGGTTTTGGTGGAGTTTCTGCTCTGCTCAGCATCCCCCTCGGTACTCTGGGCATTTGTCCTGATGCCCTCAGCTTCATGACCCGTTTGAAGCTCCTGATCCTGAGTGTTAACAGGACTGTAGCCATCTCCTTCAGGAGCTTCATCCCCATCTGACTGGGCCTTCAGGGTGTAGAGATTCAGCCGTTAACCAATGTGTGAATAGCACATGTAGAACAAAGTGAGAACAGCTTGTTTAACTTAGACATGCCGCACATGCCAACTTACCATGTTAGGGCCGCCAGAGAAGTCAGGCACCATGGCTTCATTCAGCAAAGCGCTAACGGGACGCTTCGCCGTCACCAGCACTTTTTTTACAGCCCGCTTTTGAGCCTGAGAAGACATTAGAGCAGGGGAGTCAAACTCTGTTTAGTTCGCAATTGGCCCGACCAGTAAACACCTACAAATTTCTCCCCTCCTTTTTCTGTAAAGAAATACATTATATATACTGTTAATTAACCCTCTGTTACATCCAAAAGTCATGTTAAGTTTTGTTTGTTTTTTGTCTGGTCTATCTCATGACTTCCTGTTTTATTTTTACAACATTCTCTCCTCTTGTTTTACGTAACTTGCCCCTTCCCCTTCTATGCTCCCTCTGGTCTGATAGTATATATAGTCTGTAGCTGCATCCGAAATCTTAGTATCACTGCCTACTAACTAGTAGCTACTGTTCAAACGCTACAGTAGTAGCTTGCAAACTGCAAAATATGACCAACTGCAGAAAACCATGTGGGTACTGTTTGTCTACCTGTTGCTACTAAGGTTTTCAGACATTCTAGATAACAGATTCTTCATTTTTGCAACTACATAGGCGGTAGTTGCTGGTTTCGGACACAGTGTCTGTCTTTCTTTGTTCTGTGCTAGTTCGTCTTATCTTTTTTAGTCAACATAGCTACACCATTCCATGCCTCTGTTCAAGTCAGGCTTTGTATTTCTTTGATACTTTATTTTACTTTTTTTAGTGTTGAAAAGAAAGAAACACTGATTTTTGGTTCTAGAATAGTATATGGATAGGGTACCACCTCTCACAGCGCACCCGATTTTCTCCAGTGGCCACTCGTGGTACTACAACAAAAAATCCCATGCGACCCAAAAAGCATTTTTCCCATAGGCCACAATAGGAAAAGAGAAGCCGATAAAACTGTTGACCGCTAACCCCCAACTATAAACCTGTTAATTACAAATCTTGGTATTCAATATTTTTTAAGTCATGGACCTTTTATCTGTCAAAAACCTTTCTAACAGCCAGAAAAGCTCTGGAAAAGTCTCTATTCCCAGCATTTTCTTTTTTTAGTGTGTTCTGAAAGTGAATTAAACAACTCAAATGTATCCATGTATCCATGATTAGTCCTTGTTAAAATGCTTTTGGCTACTTTGTCATTAAAAGACTGCTTTTTGTACTTTGCCTCCTGAGTTGTGCATTTGGGTCTGTGTCCGAGTTTACTTAAAGTGCAATTTCAATAATATGATGTCTCAATTATTCCATATTCAATCAGTCTATTGTTGCATTCCAATTAAAAAATATTTACTCACCGAACAAATTTATTTTTTTTTTTTACTAGGCAGCTAGAGTCATCTCAGTCAGTCATTTTCTATACCTGCTTATTCCTCATTAGGGTCACAGGGGTCTGCTGGAGCCTATCCCAGCGCGTTACGGCGAGAGGCAGGGATACACCCCAGATGGTCGCCAGCCAATCGTGGGGCACACACATCATTCACTCACACACTCACACCTACGGGCAATTTAGAGTCTCTAATTAACCTCAGCATGTTTTTGGACTGTGGGAGGAAGCCGGAGTACCTGGTGAAAACCCACGCAGACACGGGGAGAACATGCAAACTCCACACAGAAAGGTCCCAGACCCAGGACCAAGGAGGTCTTGAACCTGTGACCTTCTTGCTGTGAGGCAACAGTGCTAAACCCTGTTCCACCGTGTCGTCCCTAAAGTCATCTCCTTCCTTATAAACCATTCACAAATAAAAAAACTCTAAATATTTTATCCCTAGAGCCTGCTAGGACCTGCTTCATTTTCTGTCTCATTTTTTAAAAAGTCATCCATTGGGCTGGTATGGACCCTTTAGTGGGCCGGTTTTGGCCGTTTTTGCACACTAAATCCCAAAAATATCAACATTACCCCTTAACTTCTCTTTATTATGTGTGAGCATGTTCATATTTGTTTGTCATTAATTAGAAAGCTACGCAGGGAAAAAAAAACATATTAAATAAATAAATATATTCACTTCTTAATTTGAATAGATTGAGAACAAATAAATAAAATTCTGCCAAAATTAAATTGATATGGCAGTAAAGTGCTGTGAGGATGCCAGCATTTACTGATACGACTCCTTCAAACCCTTTTTCTGGAAAGGTTTCAATATTATAAAACCTTTATAAAGAATAATAAGATCATCCTACCTTCTCTGTGACTTTGTTCCAGTCGAGTCTGAAGATTATCAGGAGGAAAAAGGCGAGCTCACAGACGACACATGTGAAGATACCCAGCCACAGCCCTAACAGGCGAGACAAATACAACCACACAGGCTCGTTAATATGGAATCTACAGTGTGCCACTTAATCCATACATGTTTGCATGTTTTTTATATTAACATGCTGTTAGAAACTGAATTAATTAAATCTACTCTGAAAAGAATGAGTATCTTGCTTGTCATAATGTTCTTCATGGGTCATTAAAAGAAACAGATAATAGCAAAAAAAGAAATATACACATCTCACAAGCTACAGCAAATGGTCAGAGCTTTGATGCACTTTTGAATGTGTGTGAGTTAGTGTGTGTATATCAATGCACGCACACTTTGAGTGGACAGCAAAGAGCTCCTCTCTGGCAGAAGATGAATAGCAGGCCGCAGGGAAAGAAACCGAGTTAGCAGTGGAGCAGCAAGACCAAGGGTCGGTGGGCTTAACTAATGAACCTGGATTTGAATATAGACATGCTACCTCGCTTTTCACTCCTGATGACACATTTCAGAAGGTGCCGCTCATTTGGTAATGTGAGAAATATTTACAAATCAAAGCCTTTTATCAAGTCAAAGCCTCAGTCCGTGGTGTGGTGAAGTAAATCAGGCCAAAAAAAATCTTCTAGGTGTGAAATGTTCTGAGCACTGCTCACTGCTTCATTCATGATTCACAGTGACTGGCTCCTTCACCAGCTGCTTATTTACCACAGAGGCGTGTAAACACGCATCATTTGGGTATTTTAAGGTACGGCACTTGCCATACCTCTACTATCGTAGACACATTTTTATTATAATTAGAGCTTTTTAAGTTAAATCAATTTTAACAACACTAATGCAGGGAAACATGAGTAGAAAACATCCCAGACGTGTCCAGAGTCCGGGTCATGTGTCGCTGCATTTACAAGTTGGACTCTACGTTGTGTGAGTAGGACTCATGTTAATACATGTTACATTAAGTATATTTGTCATTGTTCCAATAATCATAAACAGACACTTGCCTGAACCATATTTGTCCAATCACAGGTTAAGAGTGTTAGAAATTTGAAAAATATCCCTTTAAGGTACATTTAGAACAGATAAATAATGTGATTGGTGAGTAGCTCCATCTGATTTTTGCATTAACAGTGATTATTGATAGTCTTTGGCTTCTTGATTTTGCTCTCAAATTGCACCAGATTGCTGCATTCAAATTTACAACTTTGTTCTAACCCTAACCAGCGGATACCTTAGGAGGGGTATCATATCATATCTTTGTATGTTTTACAGGTAAATCATATTCAGCTCTAACTGGCCCTTCAGTTCAGTCTCTGTCTGAAACGGGTCCTTTTAGCTTTTCTCACCATCCACATAAACAGACCCAGTCTGTTCTAATTTACTTCGGGTAGTTCTGTACAATGTATGTAATAAATAGTAGTAATCAAATTTTACTTCTTTTTCTAATTCTTTACTCAAAATGTCATCTTCTTAAAATACACCCATACATGTTGTCCCATAATAGACTGAAATGTGCTCCTGAACCACAAGAACAACCCATAGGAAAATATGGAAAAATGCAGTACTTTCAGGAAGAATCTTTACATACATTCACCTCAAGTTTGGTGATAACAGTATAAACATAATACAAAAACACAAAAGAGTTTTTGTCCCTTTCCACAAGGTCAGATTCCTAGTAAGCGTTGATTGTTTTTCTGAACTTTATGATGAATAACTGCTTCCCTGATCATTTTAACTCTACTAAGTGAGATAACAGGTTAACTGTTTTATTTACATGCAGCAAGATAGAGAGAAAGAGTTACCTAATATTCCGAGTTTGGCGTAATGCATCAGCAATATTCCCACTGTCAGACCTATGACGTAGTAAGACACCAAGGCGGACCAGGCGGCAGTTTTCTGCATCCCACATCCTATTAGAATCCCTGAGCAGATGCACTGAAAACACACACAGATTGAGCTAAACTGAAAGAGAACAAAACAGCTCTGTGTGCCGGTCAACACATGGGCTCATTGTAAAAACAAGAACTTTTGTTTGTCTCAGACATACCAGAAGTGAGTCAAAGAACTGTAAAAATATGCAGACTGTGAGGTTCTCCGAGACAATCTCCACAATGGTGCTGCAGGCAGTATAAAGAGAGCTTTAAATACAGAACTACCTTTACTTGGTACAGGATCAATGAATGTGTGCTGGTCTGAAACTCACTCATTGTTGGTGAATATGTAGCCGAGGAAGGACTTACAGCCAGCAAGGACACAACCCACAACCACAGCAATCATTGCTATAGCAAAAAATAACGTTATACAAATATAATAGATGATTGATGCAAGTATTTGAAATGCAATTTGCTTGTTTTTCACAAAGCAACAGCTTGCTATCTATTTATTTGTTAGTTGTTATACAAATGACAACTGAGCCTCTGTGTTTGCATTCTTGCTTAGTCTAATGACAAGACAAAGTAAGAAAAGTAAAAACTAATTCACAGGTTTGCAGTCACACTGCACCAATACTGGAAATTACCTGCTAGAGCCAGGGTCACTTTACAGGTGACTAAGGCCCTAGCTGTGTTTCCGGCTCCTAGAGCATTCCCAACACGCACACAGGCAGCTGCATGGATACCTAGAGGAATCTGCAAGGACCCCAAATCATTTTTTAGTCCCAGTAAGTTACATGGTTGAGTTATTGAGGTGTGTGTGAATCTTCAAAAGAAGAAATACATACCATGTATGGTATGGTTCCTATTTCCACCAGTATATGCTGCGCGGCTAGATCGTTCTCACCGAGTGCACCTGATATGATAAAGGCCACATTTAGATGTTTACAAAGATTTTCACACTTTGCCTGGAGGCTAAGAATCATTGACCACTTATAGTCAGTAAAGTGTATCTGTAGTTAATGATATCTAGTGTCTGAATGGTAAAATAGATCAAATGTAATGATGAGACCACAGTTTTTACATCTACAGATTTTCTCCTTATTTTAAATATTAACAAACTGCTGCTGCAGAAATGTCCAAGGCCAAACACCAGAATTTATTTTGAGCAAATAAGGTGATTTTACTTTTTATAAAGAAGTTTGGGTTTGGTTTCTCAGAAATCGGAGTGTTGTTTCAATTTCCTACACTTAGCTTGTTGCAAATGGAGCTGCAACAATAAGTTGAATGGATTAATGAACATGCAAAATAATAAATGTCTACTGTTTTCTTAATCAAAAGATCACTTTATATTTTTTAATAAAAAATGCTAAACATCCCTCGGTTCCATCTTCTAAAACGTGAGAATTTTTCCTTGATTTCCATCATTTAAAAATGAATTTCCTTGGATTCTATGACACTGCGAAACTGTTATGGACACCAGTATTTCCTAACGTTTTGTTGAGTAATCAATTCATCAATAATAAAAAAATATTGTAAAATGTACCTCTAAAAGTGAGATCATTTGTCAATTGGTTTGTACAGCTATGACCTAACAAATATGAATCGATATGTTTAAATAATGAGTGGAATATATAATTGAGTTTTAAAGTCACTGAGCGTCTCTTTCTACTGTGACAATAATTTCTTTACAGTTTTGGATTTTATCAAACTTAGAAAATCCCAGAGATAGTTTTGGTATCAAATTGCATTGTCTGTTATATCCACTGGGAGTCTCCAAAGCCAGAAAATTGCAGTCATAAGGAATTAAAATAATTGCAAACAAAAACACTGCATGTCACAAAAAATAAAAACACTGACCAGCAAGGAAACCGCCAATCTCCCACACCCACCACTCAAACCAGACCATTAAGACGCTGGGAATAGCCAGCTTCATGTAGGTGTCCCATTCCTGCAGACAGTCAGTGGACCAGCCTGCTTAGCATACAAAGAATCACACTCACTATGGCCTGTAGAGAACAACACATTACTGAAGACTTGAAAACAAGATGCTACTTTGCTATTAAATATTCATTATTATGTGTACAACAGTGAGCACAGAGTGTTGGTCTCACCTCCCCACGTCAGCGTGTGGAGCTTCTTCCATCTGATGTAACCAAACAACAGCAGGCAGATGGTGATCTGAGAGAAGCTGCTGGCGATTGCTGATCCTCTGCAAACAAACATGACAAAACATCTTCACGTATGTACTGTAGGAACATCTAGTGGTCTATATTAACTGACAGGAAAGGAATTCACACAGGGAGTCCGAGGAGGTCAGCACTGAAGTTGCTAAAGTTACTGGGGCTGAGAATTGGCTTTGAAAGTTAGCAGGGGTCCATGATGGAGAAGGACGGAGCTGACCCAACCACAGGGGCCCGATTAGTTAAATCGACTGCCTGTTGAATCAAGTGTTTATCCAGCTGGACCAGGATCAACTTTCTCCTTTCTAAATAAGTATGAACATAGCAAAACATCAGCGTACTGCTGACAAGTGACAAGTCCTTCCATAGTGCAAACTCAAAATTCAAGTTAAATTAAACAAATCTCAAGTCCCTTTTTCATCACTTTTCCAGGTCTTCTTTGTCTGTTTTGTCTGTTGTTGAACGTTACTCATTTCCAAAATGAGAAAAACTCATTTCTGCTTTTGATGACTTTTTGAAACCTGAGATGTGGCAAATTTTGAATGAAGTGATGACACTCAACAGGCATCAACATTTGCATGGACTGAAGATTGTTGAACTTCCTTTCTTTCATTACATTTGACTACAGATTTTCTGAATTTATAGCTATGCACATCCCTTCATATAAAATTAAAGCATATCTTAAATTTAGACTAATTTATTTTAATTTAGATAGTGAAATTTACACCAAATCACTATAAAACAATATGGTCTATAGCCTTTATCACTCGCCAGTAAAAAAAAAAAAAAAAAAAAAAAAGCTTCTTCTGCACCATGGATTATTTCTTCTTGAAGCAGCTGTCAAAATAAAATGGCCATTGTCCTAAAGTGCAAGTGTCCTAAGGGTGAAAATATCTAAGAGAGAGTAACATGTATGATGAGCTCTCTGACCTCCTCACCCGTCCTAATCAAACAGCAGTGAAATGATCAGTAGAAGCAGCGTGTTACACTTACACGACACCCAGTTGTCGGTCAATAATTAAGATGTAGTTGACCCCCAAGTTAATAACGTTTGCCACGGCTGCTGTGTACATCTGGGGCAGAATGATCCCCTAACAGACCAAAAAAAAGACAGGAGTAAAAAAACAGCTATTCAATCTGAAATATATAATAATATAATATATTTTAGCTGCTATATAATTGAATCATGACTTGGTTACCAAAACAATTTAAAAACTGTTAACTAAATGCTAACATGCTAACATCCTCAGCGACGTCATACTATGGTCACACGCTTATTTTTAACAACTTCATGTTAACCACTTTAATTTAGCAGTGCATGAAGTGAACTATAACCAATGCAAATTAAATAAAAAATGTACTTGTGAAAAGTAATGAGATGTTCCTTTTTAATACTTGGGGCTGTGTATTTTCACCTTTCTGTAGTGCAGCCCTCAGGATAATTGGTCAATGATTTTCATTGATGTTGTGGCCTGTAAAGGCCATTGGCATATGAATATGATATTGGATTATGTGAAAGAGGTTCATCCCTGAGGATTTAGCAGAAAATGACTCATAAATTCTTGAAAATCTGCTTATAGGAAGTCAAATGTTCTGAAATACAACAATAATGAGCATATTTAGAAGGAGAGCAGGTTAATATGAATCATATCCAACAAAAACACACACCGACAAACTCAAACAGTCCAATAAGAATATTCCTATTGTCTTCACGTTCTGACTGTGGTTCGTATCTTGTTGCAGAATTTCATGTCTTTGTGCATAAAAATAGCAAAATATAATCAAAAAAGTTTCATCCACCCAAATAATATTTTTCTCAGGACCAACTGTCACCCCCATGGTTCTGAATTAACATGAACATGAATTAACTTACTTGGTTTTGCAGGTAGGAGACCTGCACCTGGTGCAGGAACATGGCCTGTAGCAGGAAAAGACATGTGACAAGTGAGTGTTTTACAGGATGAAATGGGCAGAATCTGCATAAGGAAATGTTCCTTTTTAAGGTAAAACAGCTCGCTCTGAAATGTTTGTGTTAATAGCAATGTTCAATGAAAATTAAGAAAGTTTGTCAGACTCTGTGATCAATGTTTTCGTGATCACTCGGTCCATTTTCATGCTAATGTTGACAAAATGCTGCAGTTCAGTGTACCTACAGGAACAGCTGGAAGAAATGCAGTCAGATAGAGCTGGGCAATTCTGAAAGGCAGGAAAACAGTAATATTAATTTAGTAGAGGAAAAAAACCAACACAACACACATACTTTCTGCTCTAATCTTGCCTTTTTCTGTAAGTCTGTAGGCTATGATAACTATAGGTTCATCAAAAGTTTTTAGACTAAAATTTAAATTATTACATGAACACAAATTGCTGCTTCTTTTTTGATTAGTCCCTCAAAGTGAAGTGAATTAAAAGAGGAATCTAATTATAAAATGACTGATCTTTTTTGACCTTGAATTGATTACTGCAGGCATATTCCAGCTGTCTAAAGTGCATATTTATATTCATAAGACACACATACACATTTAAAGGACAATTTTTCTGTATTAAAAGGTCTAGAATAGAACAGAAATATGTTTAAAATTGAATTGAATCTATTCAAGATGTGCATGTTTCAGTGAACACTTTTTTAACGTAGTCTTTTTTATCTAAAAACTTTAGACATCTTGATTTTAATCCAGGGTGACACGGTGGCGCAGGGGTTAGCGCTGTTGCCTCACAGCAAGAAGGTCGCAGGTTCAAGACCTCCTTGGTCCTGGGTCTGGGACCTTTCTGTGTGGAGTTTGCATGTTCTCCTCGTGTCTGCGTGGGTTTTCACCAGGTACTCCGGCTTCCTCCCACAGTCCAACAACATGCTGAGGTTAATTGGCGACTCTAAATTGCCCGTAGGTGTGAGTGTGTGAGTGAATGGTGTGTGCCCCATGATTGGCTGGTGACCATCTGGGGTGTATCCCTGCCTCTCGCCGTAACGTGCTGGGATAGGCTCCAGCAGACCCCTGTGACCCTAATGAGGAATAAGCAGGTATAGAAAATGACTGACTGATTGATTTTAATCCAATGATTCTGGAGAAAGCATGAATCTGTAATAATGCTACCTGGATACGCTTGTTTGAATAGCCAATATCAAAATTAATTTGCATATTTCTAACACAATATGTAGAATTCTGTTATGTTTTGACTTGTTTCTTTTTTGGCTTTTTGGAATCCTAACTGGGGGAAGTTTACTGCAGAGCAATGAAGACAACAACTCCCATAATCCCACACTCCTTCATGACATCATTGACTCCATCTTTTCTCATTGGTTTTTTGAGTGACTCCTAGTGGCAGGAAACTATACTTAATTGTACATATATGATGCACACATACAGTATATCTACATGAATTATTAAACAAAGCTGGACAAATTAAATAACTCTATAGTCCTTTCTCAGCTGTAAACTCTACCGTGCTAGAATATAATAATACATAGATAAGACATACCGCTGATAAGAATAACAACCATATCACTAAAGATAAGATAAGTCTTGCTTGTTTTTTTAAAGAACCTCATCAGCATTTTGCCTTCAACAGGTCATTTACAGTTACCCTGTCCCATTCAGTAAACACATGCATGTACACCTTAAGCAGTAATGTATCAGATTCATCAACCATGAATTTACCTGGCCACATCTTCCTTTTGGTGCATGAGAAGTAGTATGTTGTGAGAGTTGAGCATCAGAGCCCAACATGGCAGACACAACAGCAGCAGAATCAATGAACTCCTTTGGAGAATTAGTCCCACACGTTTCATATTCTTACCACCGAATGTCTGCAAAACACAAATTAGAGGCAGAACTGAGACCAAAAACCAGACATTTGCAGCTAGAATAGTCATTTACCACATTAGCAATGTATAGAGTGTATTTCTGATTAGTTTAAAGATGCTTTTCTATCAAAAGGGACCTTTAGTAAACTTTTGAATGGTAGTGTAGATAATGACAATAACAATAAAACAGAAAATATGTGCTCACCTGAGAAATGAGTGTGTCACAAGGCAATGCAAGGCCATAGCCTGTCGAGGTTATGGCGATGTTAATGGTCTGTGAAGTGGGAAATCAAATACAAAAACATTAGTTTCAAGTACATTATTAGTTAGTGTTAAATGTTACTGTTCAATTTACTTTGTGTCCTTAGCTGAGTAATATGTACATTAATGTGATCTCAGAACACCTATCTTTCATACACCTCCTCTCTTTTAGCAACTCATGTGAATGTGATTCCAAAGTTCCTGAAAATACTGAGTAGAAAAGAACTGACAGATTGATTATAAAAGCAATGGAAACACCTAAGGCTGAGCACCAGATTTTTATGTTTTATGGCGTTGAGCAACTCCAATTAAAGAATGCTTGAGGAAAAGAAAGCCTGCTGTGTCTCAAGTGAGGGTTATTGGAAGAATTGGTCTACAGAGGCAGTATCCTGGCAGGACAAAGTTGGGAGAAACCTAATTAGATTTTTATTGCAAGTGCAGTATATGATATGCTGCTATTTTCATAACCAATGCATAGGAGGAGATCTTGCCTCCTTCTACTGATGTGATGTAGTCTGAGGGGCAATGTTTTTTATTTTAATAAATAATATAAAGATAAATGGCAGGGATGTTTCCCAGCAAAGTATTATATTGTGCACAGACTGGTTTTCTTCTTGGTTGTACCTATATTTGGCATATTAATGACCAAACATAAACTTGACTGCTGTGAATGGTATGGATTTGCACAGGGGAGGTAGTTTCAATAATTCTAATAATAATAAGTCTGTATAGCATATATAATAAAGAACAAAACCAGGCTATAAAGCAACAGTAAACAATAAAACAAGCAACAACAGAGACAAACAGTAGCAGCAGACGGTAACAGCAGGAAAAATGTCAACAGTGAATACAAATGAAACAGTAAAAACAAAAAGATAAAAATGGAGAAAATAATAGTTAGTGAAAGAAGAAATCTGAACGGCGACATCACATGGAGATCAGTCTATAAAATTGTGTTTTAAGCAGAGATTTATAAGTTGTTATTGATTCTGCAAGCCTTATCTCCTCTTGTTCCAAAGGCGAGGAGCCCTGATGGAAAAGGAGAGCAAAAGTGGGGCATTTAGACTAGCTTATCTCATTCCCGGAGTGCCAAATAGCACCATTTTGTCAGTTTCACTGTGTCCTACTTCATTGTGTCATACCTATTACCTCAGTCTATTAAGATCTCATAAGTGGACATGGACGCCCTGTGCCAGGATATTCAGTACTGTTGTTTTCTCTTGTACCTGATAAAACTTGATGTGTAGGACTGATCCAGTATCTCAGCCAGCAGGATCCATGAAGGACAGCTGAAGAGGTTGACCATAGCCCCATTTCCAAAATGCGGTATGGTACAGGAAGGAACTGTACGTTTATTTTGGCATTTCCATCACCATGGGATGAAAAGGGTTACTGAAATAACAGTATGAAAAAACATACTGATCCCATGGTACCTGTTACCATTTCAATAACCCTTTTCGGAACAGGTATGGTTCAGGTTGGTAATGGACAGCTTTGCATTTTCTACTGTGTAAAGGGGGCTTTCACTTACACAAAGGCTCTGATCCTAGGGTACTGATCCTTGCTTGGTACCCCAACCAAAAGGGTTACTGAAATGATAACAGGTACCATGGAACCATACTCATCCCATGGTACCTGTTACCATTTTAGCAAACGCAAAGCTGTCCATTACCGACCTGAACTGTACCTGTACTAATCCATACTGTATCGTACAGTACTGACAGTGGAAACAAGGTTCTAATCTATTTTAAAAACTATTATAGTGCTCATTGCTTGACCCCCGGAGGTGCTGTCCGAATGCACTCTCTCAATGTGATGTTAATTGGATGAACGGTTCTAGAGCTATCCATCTTTAAGATATCTCTGCAGTCAAGGTGTAAAACATTTTGCCTTTCAAACTGCAATGTCACAAAATAATTTCTAGGCCCAATCCAGATTCACACAGTCCAGTTGAGCATCTTTCTACAGAAGCATGTTTGGTCCTCTGTGTGTTGATCAGGTTTAAAATTAAATTAAATTAAAATTTGAACCAAAGGCACTTAGGTCAGATCTGTTTTCATTGGTGTGAAAGCAACAGTCACATTCAGATGCACTAAATTAAGCAGACCGAGACCTCCAAAAAATGGTGGTCTTAGTCCACTTGTCTCTGCACCAAATGACAAACTTTGGTGAGAAGGTGAACTCTGGTCCAAACAGACTATTGATGATGCATCATGAGAGGAGATACTAATTATTTTATTTCATCATTGAAGATAAACATCGCTGAAACGTCAATCAGACCAATTTTGATTCATTTGCAGGTGTGAAAGCCGACCACGATGGAGTCTATATGTTACATAATTAAACAACTAGTGGTGTGAAAGTGCCACTTTTCATGTACGTGCTGTGAAATGCATAAAGCTCTACCAAGTTTTAAGGGATAGTATTTTGGTATTTTGGACATCTAGCTCCATTTCCTATGTTCCTCTGTTGAGTTTGCACATAAAACTTGTTTTTGGTCAGTCTTAACGCAGATCGTTTAATTGTCCTTAAGTTACCATTGCATGGACAGGTTTATAATAATATTAATATTTTATTACATGTTTCATTCAGAAAACCATATGCTGGGTTATTTAACTTTACATTGCCCCTTAGATGTCATCCGTTGGCTGTAAAACTGCAGCTCTGTAGTAGTTTAGCAGGTAAGCAAAATTAATCAGTCTACATGCCACAATGGAGTATAGGTAGTACCGCTGAGGCCAATGCGTATCCAGCCAGTTCCTTATCGCCAATGTGACCACAGAAAATGGTGATAACAACCGGCATGAGGAAGTTCAAAACCCGAGACAGCAGCTGTAGAAACAAGCAGAAACATTTGATTACATTTCCACACAGCCTGTCAATGACCAGCTGAAAACTTATCTGTACACTGAAAATGGATTTGAAGCCAGAGAGCAATCAAATCAAATCACCAGGCACATACTGGTTTAGGCACTAGCAGCATGACCAGCATTTTTATTTCACCTTATACATACTCTTTGTACTGTATAGCAGTGCTAGATTTCATTCTGGTAAGATTAATTTGAACAGTTGCTCTGCAACAAAGTAATACTGAATGTTCTACAAACGTAGCACTTTTGCATAACATCCCCAACCTCCCCCACCTACACTTCAACTTTCCCCTACTCACCAGTGGGCCTGTGAGCCGTAAGACATGGTAGAGTTCTTCTCTGTAGGCCAGTGGTAGCCAGCGTCTCACACACGCACACCGAAAGAGTTTTGAGCTGATCGCTGTCGCCTCATGGTCTCCCTCGACCCCTAGCGCATTGACGATTGAAACCCCAGCAACAGGCCCTGCACTCAGTGAGGGATCTGCAGGTTCTAGGGAACCCTGCTTCTCCATTTACACACACAGAAAAGAAGAGAGAAGGGAGAGAGGGAGGGAAAAAAGCCAAGGGACAATGGAGGGAGTGAGTGAGGGAGGGAAGTAGGGAGGGAGGAAACAGAGAGCAAGGGTGAGGGGTCGGCCAGTTTATATGGGTTTAGAAATACAACACATGTACTTCACTACTAGTTATTGATTAAATAGGCTAAAGTGGTTTTGAGGAGTTGACAGAATGAATAAAGGAGAGAGGAAAATAAAAGAGTGGGGGTGATGGGGAGGGGCCAAATGTTTTAAGGGTCAAAGCAGGACTAATGTTGCTAGATAGTGAAGGAGTGAACAACCCGACGAAATGGTGTGTATGTGTGTGTGTGTGTGTGTGTGTGTGTGTGTGTGTGTGTGTGTGTGTGTGTGTGTGTGTGTGTGTGTGTGTGTGTGTGTGTGATTGTGTGTGTGTGTGTTTGTGTGTGTGTGTGTGTGTGTGTGTGTGTGTGTGTGTGTGTGTGTGTTCAAGGAGTTTAAATAGTAAGCAATTGGACTTTTTCTTTGAGCTTGAAGACGTTTCACCTTTCATCCGAAAGGCTTCTTCTTGTGTGTGTGTGTGTGTGTGTGTGTGTGTGTGTGTGTAGTCTTACCAGACTCAGCACTAATCTGATGAACAATGCCTGTTTGTACAGTGTGCACAAAGAGCTCCGATCTGCACAAACTCTGCAGGCTTTAATAAATTACTTAGAGGGCAATCGCGTGTTTGTGCGCGAGCACATGTATTATCCAGTGATCATATCTACCTCTTAGCGTACTTTGACCACTGCCCAATTCGGACACCCTCCTCATGCAGTTGTCACATAAACAAATATAGTCACATGCTGGCAAACAGGCACTTTTTAATCTATTCACCAGCCTCTACAGGTATTTCTTAACTTACTCTATGTAACTGAATGACACCGACAGCATTGATTTAATCAATAATGAGTATTGTTAGGTTCAGACGACCTAAAACATCAAATACACAGACACAAAGAGGAGATGACAACAGAATTAAAATTAAGAGAGTTAAAGCACCTCACTTTTTATTTAGGACCCCCAAGTTACAGGAAACTGCAGCATCTCAAGGGAGGGGCAACACACACACACACACACATGCTGCAGCCTGATAATGATTTTAATAATAAGTTGACACATTGACCGCAGCCGACTAAGGTCATAAGGAGTTCATAAGAAACAGGAACAAGGCGATAAGCTGACCAACGGTCATAAGGTGTTCATAAGAAACAGGTTTTGAAACATTTTAAGACTGCTTTCCACATAGACGTCTCTGCATACACACACCCTGCAGAAAAGTATGACTAGAAAACTGAGAGCACAAGTTAATAACACACAAGCAGTAGACACAGTGGTGCAGGGGTTAGCGCTGTTGCCTCACAGCAAGAAGGTCACAGGTTCAAGACCTCCTTGGTCCTGGGTCTGGGACCTTTCTGTGTGGAGTTTGCATGTTCTCCCCGTGTCTGCGTGGGTTTTCACCAGGTACTCCGGCTTCCTCCCACAGTCCAAAAACATGCTGAGGTTAATTGGAGACTCTAAATTGCCCATAGGTGTGAATGGTGTGTGTGCCCCACGATAGGCTGTGGTGTATCCCTGCCTCTTGCCATAAAGTGCTGGGATTGGCTCCAGCAATCTGTGACCCCAGTCAGTCATTTACTATAAGCTGGTATAGAAAATGACTGACTGACAGTATTACAGCAAATAAAAGATAACTTCAGATGTTTCAAGTTGTGCTGCAAAACTGTCTGGTATATAGGTTAGTCAGTTGTGCAACACCACATTCTTCTTTAGCGGCTATGTTGCAATTGTTCCTAACCTTTGATCAGTGATCTAGGATTTGTACTTGGAAGTGCATTAGAATCTCTCAATGACTGAATATTATGTTCTGATTGTAAAAAATAAATCCATGCTTAGAACTCCTTTAATAAATAGATCAGCAAAGAAGTCTGAGGGAGGCAGGCCTAGCACAGCTGGCACTTTCTATCCTCTGTCAAAATTACAGAAGGGATTTTTGGAGAGCAAGTATAAGAAGCTGTCAAAGACTGAAATAGGGCTAGCAGATACAAACCTACCAGATTAAGAAGCTTAAATGTGAGCTCGGGATTTATCACTCCAGAATCCAAATGTGAATGAATGAAAGTAATAAAAGGCAATAATGATAACAAGGTGTGATATATCTCAGTCAACTGCTTTCAAATCAGTGCATATTTATTGCAATGTTGTGCATGCGCATGTTATAGTATATGACAGAAAAATACACAAGAATTGCATGTTCGAAAAAGTGAATAATTAACTCTGCTGTTTTTCCAAAGGATACATGTCAACTCACTCAGTGCCTTGTATTGTCAACAAAAATCACATATAAGGAGATAAACAAAAACTGCATCATATTGACTGTTGGATTATAATTTAATATTAATGTTATTAATGCTATTGACAATGTTTTTTTGAGGATAGTTGATGTTAATGAGTTTCTGCTTGTATTAATTCTTAAGATAACAGATTACTCAGATAGCAGATTCCTTGGATCCTAGAAAGGATTTAGAAATAAAGCTCTCTTACTTTGACATATCCAGATAAATGTCTAAAACATGAGAATCGCTGTGTCTTTAAAGTCAGAATTTGTAGGTCTCATTAACTACCAGCAGCTTTTCTTGGTTGGTCAATGCTTCTCTCTAGTGGGTAAGAAAGGAAGGACTGTTGGAAGCACAAACACACTCACATACATGCACACACACACACACACACATACACACACAAATACACACACAAAGTGTGCTGCTCACTTGCTCTTTAAGTCTGGCATTAACCCTGATGTCATCTTTTACCACAGGTTAACTTCATGTTACTGATCTCCTGCCACTGTAACAGTAATAGCATCAGACTAAATGATCACCCACACCAAAATACAGCCATCAAATGAAAATACAGTAAGTTATTGTTGTATTGAAAATAATACAACAATGCTTTATTCCAGTAATTTACTTGTAGTACACCTTTTAAACATGAACTGGTACATTTACATAATTTAGATGTAATGTGTTTGTTGTATTTAGAAGAAACTTCTATTATAATCATTTCAACAAAAGTAACATGGAGTGGTGGAGGAAGTCATCATATTCTTATTAGGTAAAAGTGCAACAAATTATATATATATATATTAAGTGTTGTTCATAGTGTCAAAAGTAATTATTATGCAGAAAACTTGCCCCCTGTCAGTGGTATATTGTTATATATCAATACTACTTATTATGTTGCATTAGACTATGCTAATGCAACAAAGAAGGATCATTGTATTGTTGTTGCTGCTCATAGTGAGGCTAATATCAACTACTGTTGGTCATAGGTGGACCCAAATGCAGAGAGGAGAGCAGGCAGACAGAATTAAGTTTAGGAATTTCATTTTTTTTTTGTATTTATTAACTAAAACTATTATTTAAAAAAAGGCAGGGTAACAGACAGCACTTACACATCCACAACACAGAAACAGAAAACGGAATTACCACATAATTGGTACTGGACATTATGTTGAAATGCAAAGCACCCTGTCTATATGATTGGGTGGCTCAATTATTTACCCTACAGGTAGCCCGATTGAAGAACAGCTGAGTTGATCAAGTTCAGACAGGGGCATTACTTTTAACATCAATAGTTTACTACAGGAACAATTATGTGACCCTTTGTTTAAAGTTAAGAAACACTGGGATTGGAAGTCATGTTTAAATAACATTCTAACAGTGTATAAGGAAATTGGTAATAGGTTTATTCAACATCAACAGATCATTTGTCCTACACAAAAAGTTCATATATGAAAAATGTGTCTTAGGATCGGCCACTGAGTTCAAGACAATGACTTCTCTGATTTTGAGAATAGATGGATTATTTTGGCTCTCACAACAGATGAACTGATACTACTAAGACACTGGAGGAAAAAATATGCACCTCTATGAAGAATGGACTACAACAATGGCACAACTGGGTGCCTATGAGAGGGTGACCTATCCTCCTGCTGCATCAACTGGATCATTACCTGTTTACTCCATGTGTCACATTCTATGTACCAGGCTAAGGGGTCATATTCAAATATTCTTAATGTATAAACTTAAAAAATGTGTACATTAAAACAAAATTGTGTTTATCGATTATTCTCCACCAGCTCACACATGACGTTGCTGCTCTGATTACTGTCATTTAACTGACACAAGACAGGAAGTGTCCTTGAGAAAATAATCCCCCAAACTTTATTGCCATAAACATTTTTATAGGGACTGGATGTTTAAAAACTCGACGGACAAAATAAAAAGGTTATGTTACTTGTACTTGCAGATTGTATAAAACAAACTCTTAAAAAAAATGATTGTTCTTAAGCCAACAACAAGTTTTTTGATGACTTGCTTCATCAACAAACTATTACAATAGACTATGAGAAGAACTTGTAAAAGATGTATTTTCATCCCTACAGCCACACCCTAGAAGTTTTAGTGGCAGTATAATGACTGTGTAACGTACCGTAATAAAAATCTTCCCTGTGTTCAAGTGTTTGCACGTAAGTACATATCAATAAAAATAAAAGAACCAGGGGTGAGGTTCATACGGGTGATGACAGGAACAGACGAGGAGGATGATGAGGAAAGTCATTTAGTCTCAGTGAAGGAAGCTATAAAAATGTCCTCATCTGCATGTGACGTATAAAAGGGCTGCTGAAGAGTCACATTTACATTTACACACAGGGAACATCTGCAACAGTCATTATCAGGTAAGTACCTCTACTCATTTCAGAATGCAAAGCATTTATTTATGAGTGCACCACTTCATCATAAAATCATACATTTTATAAGAGAATTTGATAGTGTATTTCAAAGTATAGTTTATTTGACGGGTATAAACCCAGAGGTCACTGACATGTGTTGCTGGTTAACTCGCTTTAACAGAAATTTAACTATGATTTTTTGAGTAATTAGTGTAACACTGGAGGAAATATAATGTATCATTAAATTTATTTTATTTCTTAAATATTATATATCCTGGATATTGGAGTATTTGTAAAAGGTTCAAGTAAATATCTACTGTACGAACATCCCTCAACAGAAAAATAAAGATAGTGTAACCAAAGCAAATAAATTCCATTTCCTTTCTCACTTTAATATCTCACAATATTCTAGAATTCATAAGGAGAGCCATTCAAATAGCTTTCTGTGTTTTTGATATGTTTTACTTTAGATGTCCAAGTGCTTAAAAACAATTCAGCAACATTGTGACGCACCACTTTTTGTGTGCAACATTTTCAAATAACACACCACCTATGTCTGTGATTTAAATGGCTCAAGCTTCTGCTCAATCATTTTAAATTTATTCTCTGTACAGAAGAGTACTTCTGACCTTTTTCTGATTGGTTTAACCATATTACTGTTAAGTTTGAGTTTGACTTCAGGGGAAGAGGATTTAGACTGAGGGGAGAAAACACAAATGATTAATGTGTCAAGTTTTTCTGCCGTTTATTGGACTTTAAAGTATTGAAGATGATTGGTCACCTAAGCTGGAGCTGCAACTTCATATTTCATTCTGCTAAAAAGCACTGAAGATACTGTGAGTGAGAATTTTAAACAAACACTTTTTGATTCCAGGTTCATCCAAGGAAGAAGATGACATTGATGTTCAGACCCGCCCTTTTCCATTTGTTGCTTTACTGTGGAACCCAGGTATTAGGTAAGCATACTGGTCGCCAGTAAATAAACTGCCTTTCCATTTTTAGGTAAATCTTTCCAATTAAATACTTGTCACACCACTTCTGGGTAATATTAATTTTCAATACCTTATTCCTTATACCTTCATTCCTTTCCCAAAGGCCTCGAGATCACATCTGTACCAGGGATCAGCAGTGGGGGATTTGTACAGACTGAGCTGGAAAAGACAGTGTCTTTATCCTGCAGCTCTGAGGCTGATGAGGAGCTGGTCTGGCTGAGGAATGGCAAAGTGGTCAAACTGATGGAAGGAAATAAGAAGGGTCGCAGCAGCGTGTGCGTCACACCCGTTACCCATAAGGACAACAAAGCAACGTTCACCTGCCACCTCAGCAGAAATACCACAGTCAGGGACTCAGTCACCCTGAATGTCACATGTGAGTCCCATCAAAGAATAGAGAAATAAACTGATTATAATAAGTAATATATTGATTATGGGTTTATGGAATTTACTCAGCTCTGTCCATCCCACTGGTACAGACTGAAGTGTCTGAACATCTATTTGTACAGACGTTGGTTCCACTCAATTTTCATCTAATGCCACCATGAGATCAACATTTGTGGTTTTGTCCTGACAATTATCTCCCCTTTTCATCCAGAGTCAATATCATTGAAAAATGTGGTAGTAATTATCTCCATCAAAGCAGTTATATTTTATCAGCTTTTTGTCTGTGTGTCTGTTTGTTAGAAAAAAGAAACCTCAAGAAGTTTTGGCCAGATTTACATCAAATTCTAGCAAATGCTAGGAATGGTGCTATGAACAGATGATTAGATTTTACTGAGTAACCAGAAGAAATCCCAGCTTCTGGACCACTTTGAATTCTTGTTATTTGGTAACATTGCGTAAATGAACATTATAAATGGACCTTCAAACAGGCGTCATCGTTTGCAGCCACCTGGTGGTGATATCTAGCACCTGCATTGTTTCATTAGCACACTATACCAGAGACACCAAGGGAGGACTTTGACTAAGCCTAGGACATCGGATTGATACAAACATCTATCTGGGCCCAGATTTGGACCAACTCAGACTAGCTGTGGCTCAGTTTTCAATGTCTATCTTTGAATTAAATAATGGCCACAGCGGACCAGCCTGGTTTAGCCTAAAAACAATATCCATGCACACTGGCTAATTCAGCTTCCTGTCAAAATTTAAAGTTGCCTAATATTTGGGTTTATGATACCTGCAAAACTAACAGCATTCCCAGCAGCCTCAGCTGTGCTTTATATTCTGTGTTAGCATGCTAATATGCTAAAGAAAGATGTTGAACATGGTAAAGATTATTCTAGCATGCTCATTCCTATTGTCAAAACACACTTTGAATTGCACTGTATTAAAAGTGCTATATGATTGTTAAGTGGATTTTTAATTATTGCTTGTATGTTAGCATGCTGATAGCAGCATTGCAGTAAATCAAATATCCTCACCAAGACTCTTCTTCTTTAATTAGGTTAATAGAACACTTAAAGCAAACAGCATCCATATTTTCCATATATTTTTATTCCTCAGATCCTCCAGCACTCTCTGAATCAGAGGAGGTTCTCGAAGAAAATGAGGCCGTGCTTAGCCTGCTGTGTAATATCACGGCCAATCCACCAGTGTCATCTGTGTCCTGGACACTGAATGGAAGCGCAGTGGATCTATTAGTAGGTGGCTTCACACTGATCAACGATGGCTTCACGAGTCAGCTAAAAGCCAACAGAGTGTATGAAAGCTTGCATGAAGGCGTGTATCGGTGCACGGCAAACTCTCCGCTCTATGGAGAGCTCAGCAAGACCTTCAGTGTCACGGTAACAGGTCAGTTCTCGCCATCATATATTGGCGTCCAAGCTACTGGAATATTACCATTGTCTGTTTTTTTCCAGTGTATATTTATCAGTCAGTAATGTGAATTAATAAAATGTGGGTTGATCATCTCCTCCCCATTTGTAGGAAAAACCATGAAGTTCCCGCTGGTACCCATGATAGCAGGGCTGGTGGTGGTGATTCTTACTGCGCTTTTTGCCGTTATTTCACGTTGGGACAAAATTAGAAAGGTAAGATATAAAACACTCTTGCACACGTCAAAAAGACAAACTGTCTTAGAACAAACTGAACGTCCTAATGCTCCATTTCTCTTTTGACAGTGCTGCAAGTGAGTCCCGTCCAAAATGACTAATGGCCTTCTCTACTTCATTCACCGGATGAGAGAAATAGATACCGCTGCTCTCTTTTTTGTACAAGAGACTGTGATTATCCCTCTCTGTATTCTTTAATTTTTATATCAAGGTTATTTGACATTTGTTAAAAGAATGGTTTGATATTTTGGGGAATTTGATAGTAATTTATTTACTGTCTGTCTGAGAGGTACATTAGAAGGTCGACACCACTCTCACAAAGATGGAGTAATTCAAAACATGTAGTCTAATACAGTTGCTTTTTGTAATTTAGTAAATGAGATATGACATTAACTTGTGAGCTATACGCTTCTTACTTTCTAGATGGAGCCAGCTTTCATTTTCCCTCATTTCCAGTCTTTGTGCTACGCTAAGCTAACGAAACCTTCAAAACCATTATATTTTCTGTACATGAAAGTGGTGTCAATCTTCTCATTGAACTCTGACAAAGTAAGTGAGTAAGTATAGTTCCCAAAATGTTGTATTATCCCTTTAAGATCAGACAAGACATAGCATTGTATACTGTACTGTGCTAGCTATTTGTCAAACTGACTATGGATTATGGCAGGATAATCTATGAAGTCTAGACTTGATAGTACTTTGGGAGCATTCCTAAACTTATGTTTGATGCATTAACCTAATATATTACTCGGTTATGGTTTGGGGATAGAATTTGGTTTAGTTTGGAGTGAGGAGGCAGCAAATTAATGATTGAGTGGCACTCCTCTTTCCAACATATGGCAGACATGTACAAAAATGGTTATCATAGATGAAGCCCACTGGATTTTTATGTATCTTAAATGTATTTTTTTATTTGAAGATCATTTAAAATACATTTCAGTACAGTTATTAGGCCTAAATATTATACTTTGACATATTTGACACTACCATTTTTTAATTGATAATGTAAAATAAATCAAATATTCAACCTATTTGAAGTACAATGTTGTTCACATGTGTGGATACATCAATTATTAAAAGTAATGATACAAGCTTAAAAAACAGTCAAATTAAACGATTAAAGACTTAAAAGATTAAACATGTCTGTCCAATAGATTTTCATAAAAGAGCTAACTCCGATTTTTAATAGTCTCTAGCTTCCACTCTTGTATTGAACTTTAACTTCTGACTCAACAATAAAATCAAGGCTTGTTAAAATCATGTTATACATTTACTCTAAATGAGACAAAAGATCAGGGACTACTCAGTCTTAAAGGTCAAGGTCTGTGTTCTTACCAATAAAGAATCACTTAACATTTTCTCATAAAACATGATACTAAACAAGGATGAAAGCACATTGGACGAGAATGTCAAACATATGAAATCAGCTTAGTCACATGTGGTAAGTATGTATTTATATATATTTTGTGAAAGAAGCATGGTTGCATGGTTATGCCTGTAACCATGAACCTCTATTAAGTTTGTGGCCTTTTCTGTGTCAGTCAATTGTCAATTATTGCTAATGTAAAGTTTGATTAATTCCAATTGTGAAATACTCATCTATAAAACAACACATCTTTAGAGCTCTGATGTTATGTTATAACATAATGATGTTATGTTATGATGTTAACAGACCTCGCTCAACTAGAAACTATCATAACTACTAATTACATTAGAAGTGAGAATGTGCTCTCATGCTGGGAATCCTCTAACAGATTGATACTAAGTCTGTAAGAATAATCATAATAAAAAACACAACAAACATACATTTAATTTGTATCACACACTTTATTCACAGTGAAGTATTGATGCTTTAGAAGACTCAATGTATATAATAGTTTAGATAAACAGAAAAGGTTGAAGGCCTCTTTATAGTGTGTGCTGCCCTAGAAGGACAAATATAAAGAAAAGTTGAAAATATTGACTTATTAATGCCCTCTAATACCAAAATAAAATACATGAAATCCTTATATTCTTCAGTATAAACACTATGAGTTAATATATATGGCTATATATAAGTATCTAAGTAGTATAGGACATGACAAAGTTTGCAAAGCATTTCACATGCAGCTCTGTAGTGACATCTGCTGCTCACTTTTATGAAGATCGTTGTATTTTCATAAAGGGGTTTGTTTAATTTATACAGCTATTTACACTGAGATTTAGAATCTATATTTGGAGTGAAGTCCATATATGATCATAATCAGCAGGCTCTGTGAACTAATTTTCTGAAAAAGAAAATGATTATGGCAAACTCTTTGAGCAATAAATGCTGTAAGATATAAACGTTCCTATGCTCATATATATATATATATATATATATATATATATATATATATATATATATATATATATATATATATATATATATTCAAATTTGACTTGTCTCACTTGTAATTCATTAATTCTTTTTTACATTGGCAGTGGCAGGCTATATTATTTCTCAGTTCTCTTTTTTACTTGGAAATGGATCAAATAGTAGACTATTAATAATTATTAATAATATACAGAATAAAATACAAATAATGGAAAATTGGTGACAGGTTTTAGGTGGATATTTCTAAATAAATGTCTACTGGTGTGCTTTTCTTATCTGTTACAAGATGCAATGACTCAAAATAAAAAAGATTTACAATAGTAGAAATATTATTGTTCTTATAATTAAAATAAGGTATTCAAGTATTTACATAATCCAATCCTAAATGAACCACTAGCCATTACAATAAACTAATCTTTTATTTCTTTATAATTCTTAATATATTATGGGCTGATGGGACTGCACGGAGCACGTCAGGCGAGGGGGGGCAGCGTGATTGCGTCACTCGGAGGGGCTTTACGTGAAGGGCGTGGTATTGTGTCCAGTCTGCGGTCCACCGCCAAATTCAAACAGCGCTGAGAGAAAGAAAAGTTGCGATTCACACGCTGTTGATTCTATCAGGTAAGTGAGGGCTACTTTACGCTTTTATCACATATTTAACGCGGGCTGTTAATTTCATCCCGTTAACGCCGGAACGCTAACATTACTCCTGTGTTTTTGTTATTTATTTATGATATTCACTGGACTTTCTTTGTTAATGCTAGCCTTACTATAATACGTTCCATTGTTCGATTAAAGAGTGTTAAACATGCTCATTTGTGTATGTGATACTTCAGGAACACTGCTGATATGTTTGAACGTGACGTTCAGGACTTTTTCTTACTTTTCTTCAACATGGTCTTTTGTTCTGTAAAAGTCAGTAGCAGGTTAGTGTGAATTATTTTTAAAAATTAACACAATGGTGTTTGAAGTACGTGAACGCACCACTTGACTAAAAAAGCAGATATCTTACTAAAAATCACATAAAGAAGCTAAAGTTTTTTATCAGAATGACTTTAGTAAATGTCTTAAAGTATTTATTATACTTGAGTAATTTTCTGATGTTAAATGTGTTTAAGTATTAAACATAAAAGTACAAGGTACATACTGTTAGGCAAGCAGTTGTTTGGGCATCACTGGGGGCTTTATACTGATTATTGATCTAGAATTGGCTTCCAAACTAATTGTGATGTCACACGTCCTGCTTATATGATGTAGTCTGCAGTCTGTTCCACCAAACTTTGATTTTATTATGTAGTAAATAACAGAAATGCTTCAAGGAAATAAAGTGGAGTAAAAGTGAAAGTAGATAGGAATATAAAACCTCCCTCACAAATACACCCCAAAACACATTAGTGCTGTAAAGAAGTACAATTTCTTTGGTACATTTAAATAGCACCAGATTGAAAAGAGTTACATTGAGAGTCGTATTGTCCCATATTGGACTTATTAGTCTTATATGGAGCCGCACAAAATATTAATGGCACTGATTAATCTATTTTAAAAATGTCAAGTTGCCCATCATGCCTGAGATGATGTTTTCTTGTTTTATCTAACCAACACCTTAAAAATATACAATTAACAGTCATATAAAACAGAGAAAAGCAGAAATCTCAACATTTAAAAGCTTGAAAAAAATAGTGTTAGTTAAATTTGAAATTTGATATATGAAGTTAACATAACCCATAGTTACTTATTATTTTATTATTATATTAAGATTCTGTAATCATATTGGTTCAGCACTGTTTTTATTTCCCACTAATCCATATAAAGCCTCTGAAACATTTGTCTTAAATCTGCTGTTAAAACAAGCTTTGTGTCTGTTTTAAAACTCTGTAATATATTTTCTGTTATCCATTCCCTCTCCCTATGCAGGTTAGTTCAGTCAGCATGGCGTCTTCACTAATGGACGGAGTCGGTAGGGCTGTGGTTGGCGTCTGGCGGGCACACACAGTCCTGGACGAGTCTGACGGAGCAGAGAGCTCCCCTGAAGCCCCTGACCGTTTCCGCAAGCTTCGCTCCTCGTCTTCACTCAACTCTTTGCGCATGTCTCTGCGAAAGCGTCTCCCTCTGCGTTCTGTCCAGGCCAACTCCCTTCCAGAGAATCCCACTTGGGAAACCATGAAGGAGCAAACAAAACCCAGTGCGGTCCGCAAATTTACCCGGAATGCTCGTAACTCCATCACTGGAGTATATCAGGTAAGTGAATCGATATGAGTTTACTTTGATTTGGAGGTACTGAATCTTCATTTTTACTAGTTCTCCTCTGACCTCGTGGTCCTTCTCTGTCACCCAGAGGTTGCAGAGGACCAGAGAATTTTCACGTGAGGAGTGTTTGGTCGGGACCCCGGGGAAAACCTGTGATGAGGAAGAAGATTATGCATCAAATTCTTGCACGCCGAGACGCACGCCTGGCCGAGCTGCAACTCCTAGACGCACCCCCAGAGCAGCCGCCACACCAGGACGTACCCCGGGGTCTAGGGGGAGGAGGACCCCCGAGGCTGGTGTACGTGGCGTGAAAACAGGTGGCGGCAGGAGGCAGTTAGTCCGCATGGCTGCATTAAGAAGTCCATATGGATCCCCCAACACACAGAACCAGAGGATGTGAGTCTTGGGGGGTTTAGAGCTTCATAAATAGCTACACAGTTTCTTTCATACATAATCCATCTGGTGTACAGAACCAGTCAAAGGTTTGGACACACCTTCCCACCTTTGACTTGTGACCTGTCTGTGTCCAGGTGACCTTTCAGTTGTATGTTGTTTGTTGACTTCAGCCTTTATGTCTCTGCTGTAACAGGAAGTTTGATGAAGATCTGGAGTCTGTTTCCAGTGGACTCAAGAGGCTCAAACATCTGTCCAAAACCTTTAGCAGAGAAGACAGGTAAAGCATCTTGGTTTTGAGTGAAATTTTTTTTACCACTAGCTGTATGGTAAATAATACTAATAACTACTACTATGGTATTTAATATAACTTGTAATCAAAAACATTGCGTTTTCATTTTTTTTAAATTTGTTTTTGGAGGTTGTGGGTTAAATGCAAGGTAAATACTGTTCAACTGCCTCTGTGTGTGTGAATGAAAGCATGTGTGTGCTGTATATGAATGAAACTGTGTGTTCCCCCCTTTTTTTTTTTTTTTTCAAACATCTTCTGTACAGAGGTTACGACAGTCGCATGACCGCCCTCTGCCTCCTCACCCTCCCACCCAAAGAATCCCAAACTGAAATGTAGCTTGTGGGTCCCCAGACCTCCTTCCCCTCCCCCACACACATTCTTCCCGCCTCAGTTTAAAACTGGGCCTGCGTTCGTATTCGGATAAGGAGAGGAGGGATTCAGGAGGAGACAATAAGGGTGGAGGAACTGAAACCAGATGATATGACAAAAATGCGCCTGAGAGAGAGCTGGGAATGTTTTTGCATCACTTCCTGTATTGACATTCAAAATGTTGAATGAATTACAGCCTGACCCAACTCATAAGGATTGAATAGACTCTGAAAAGCAGATGTTTTTTTTTTTTTTATCAGTGCACAACCATCTGCTGCAGTATGAACAGCTGCTGTACATTGAACAGTACTGCTGTTTAATAAACATTTTGTCCATCAGGAATTTAAAGTTGTTTTTCTTCCTATAACAGGCAGTTCAACCGTTCCTTAATTTTGGAATAGGGAAGAAGGTAAATTTAAATCAGAACAAAATAATCCTACTAAAGCCAAATAAATGTATGCTTCAAGTATAACTCATTTTCTGACATGACCATGCATGGCAGAACCGGTAATGCATGTACTGCTGTGCTTATGACACTGAAAGTCTCTGACTTCTTGCAGGTAACTTGCTTTTGATAACTGTCCAAGCCAACATGCCTGCTCATTTTCTTTCATTCTGACACTATCGCTCTTCTTTCTTTATCATCCACCTGCCTTATATATTTATATTGAAAAATAAGACAATTTAAAGTTTAGGTGTTTAAGTATATCAGAAACAACAAGATATGTATAAAAATTAGTGAATTTGGTTTAATTGTCCATTATTCATTGAAATTAATAGTGTCTGTTCTCCTTAAACTTCCATGTCTTTCCTCTCTTGTTTATGCATTTTACAGTAATGGTTGTTCTCTCTCTACAGAACCGGTACAAGGGAATATTGTGGAGGGGCGATGATGAGAAAGTTGGACCCGAGCGGTAAACTCAGCTGCTCAAGCCTGACACGTCGAGCCACCCACCTCTCAGACACACTGGGGGGTTGGGCCAACACAGCTGTAAACACCATCCGCAAAACCAACTGAGCTACATGCATGTCTGTGTATGTGTGTGTGTAAGTAAAACAAAGGACCTTTGGAGCCATGTTTCATATTTAGCATTACTGAGGTGTCACTGTTACATTTGGTATTGTCATGATACAGAGACACTGTTAAATGGCAACTTGTCTCTATTAGCTTTGCTGTGTGTGTTTGCTGTGTGCTGTATATGCTAGTTTACACATCTCAGGTTAGCTAGTTGTGGGTAAAATGTCCTCCTCATAGCCCACAAAGGGATATTTCTATTGGGATATATGTACCTATTATAGCTGCTACAACCAAATGTCTGTTGCATTTTCAAAATACTAATATTGTAGCTTATATTCTCACTTTCTGCATATAAACTTGTTTCTAGTTAACTTTAAAATAAATGCCACATAAGACCAAAAGTCTATCTGCAGAACTAACACTAAATTACAGAGGAAATGCTTTCCTGTATACTTTATATGTATGCAATAATGATACTAACATTTGTTTCACTTTTTTTTACATTTGATTATGACAAATTTTAAAGTATATTTTCTGTGAAAGGTGACTTTTTATATACAGTAGCTTAGGCAGTATTTGAATAGATTATGGGAATGTATTTTTTTATATCTTTTTGGGACAGAGCTAGGCATTTGTAATGGACTGTGGATGATTCATGCATCTGTACTGTACATATAAATCATTTGATAATGTGATGGGGAAGATGTAATGGCTCATTACCTGACGACGTTGATGGTGACGATATAAAGCCATATCCAGCAGGTTATTAAGGTAGTGTCCAGCAAACTGCGGCAAATGAAAACACTCTTCTCTGCTATTGCTGTGTATTTGTATCCTATAGAGATATAGTGTTTCTAAATGTGAAGATCCATACAATAAAACCTATAAGCTTCAACAACCTTCAAGTATTGCCTTCATTATTATTAATATTATTACTATTGTAACACTCCCATTTTGACAAGCCTTGATGCCAAATTAATTACTATGCAGCTTGAAGACAATTCACAGTTCATATTTTTGTAATATTTCACAGATTCATACAAATTGTGAAATGTAGATGGGGAAATTCATTCTTTAGGGCTTATGTAGGCTATTTGCTCTTCTACTTTATCATTATTTTGGTGTTTTTCCAGCTCATCAATATTAAACTGATCAAGTGATCAACGTAAGAAAAAAGACAATGGAAACTATTCTAGTTTTATTAATTTTCTGTCAACTGAATAAATATTATGAGAACAATAAGGCATAATGATACTTCAAGTATACTTCAGAATCATATTGATATGATTATAGAATGTGTTCATCACTTTACTGTTGCAGCTGGTAAAGTTGGCCCTAATGCTAACCATTTGATATATTGCTGGGTAGAAACAAATACCATCATTTATTAGTTTATTTATAGTTTGTATTAATAATCTAAATCTGGAAAGTGAGTTCCCTCAGTTCCTTCTTTCTTAGTTTCGGTTTTTGATGATCTTGTGGTGATGACTGTCTATATTCTATGTTGTGTAAAGAACTGTGTGGAGAATTTTATATGAAGAGTGCTACACAAATAAATAAAGAAATGTTGATTGGTTATGTACTTAATTAAATGCACTTAGTTACATTCCACCACTGCATGTGGTCTTTTTTACCTGTGAGCCCCCCTGCACTCTATAATATTCAAAGCCAATTGTAGATGACATAGACCACTGGTTCTCAAATTTGGGTCCAGGGCGTCCCCAGCAATAAGGGGAATAATTTATTTTAATTAAGTCCATTTATAAGTAACTTACATTTTTGTCATTTTGTATCTAAAAGCACAAGTCATATGGGGACCATACGGGGGTCCGTGGTCTAATTTGGTCAGTTTAGACTGAGAACCACAGCCATAGTCAGTATAAATGAGGTTGTTGAGCAGTCTGTGATTATGACCGAGAAAGGCAATGCTTCCCTCGTGTGGTGCGTCACGCTCTCAGGCGAGTGAAAGCAGCGGCGCTCGGTTTGTCCCTCGCCGTGTCCCGTCGCCAGCTCCACGCCTCGCTGTTAGCGCTCCTCCTCCGTCTCTCCGGCTTTGTACCCAGAGCTGAACCCACGCCGCGGCTACCTTCTCCAGGACACCGGGGCTCATTAACGCCGGAAAATGGCTCTCCACGTTCCCAAAGCTCCGGGCTTTGCCCAAATGTTGAAGGATGGTGCCAAGGTGAGTTTAAATCCATGTGTTGGTGGAGTTTCTCTGAGTTTATGGGCGTGAGTTAGCATGCTAGCTCTCGTTAGCACGTTCATCCACAGTCATGCGGAGACTTCTAGAAGGCAGCCAGGCCGCTGTTCGTCGCTGGACCAGAAACACTGTTTCCTACGTCTTTTCTTGGTCCCATTCAGTACTAAGAGAAGCTGTTTATATCCTTACTGATGCTACATGACTGTCAACAGCGGTCACACCCAGGTAGCTTGAACCGCCTGTCAGGGCTCGGCTGAGCTTTGTCACTTCAGCTGAGCCCCGCTGCTCCAATGATGCTGATGCTTCCTCTTTGCTTTCATCTTAAATGCTTGAACATATTTTAAATTGCTGTCATTGCAAGTCATCGCCCTATAAATCCTGTTAAACCTTTTTTGATTAAGCTGATTTCTGTTCATCCGAAATGTGTGTATAACTATATATCTGGCATAGACACTCACAAAGTCATACACCTGTTCTGTCTGCTGCAGCACTATTCAGGGCTTGAAGAGGCAGTTTTTCGCAACATCAGAGCCTGCAAGGAGCTTTCTCAGACCACACGCACAGCCTATGGGCCAAATGGTAAGCACTCTCCTCAACAGTGTGATTTTAAGGGGTTTATAAATATCTAGCGCTGCAACAAGTAATCGATTAATTGATTAGTTGCCAACTATTACATTAATTGCTTACTATTTTGCTAAACGATTAATCAAGTTGAGTAATTTTTAAGAAGAAAATGTCCAAACTCTGGTTCCAGCCTCTCAAATTTGACTGTTTTGTGGTTTCTTTAGTCTTTTGAAAGCTGATCTTTGGGTTGTGGACTGTTGGTCTGGGAAACAAATGACATTTGAGATTGCATCTTCAGCTTTGGAAAACAGTGACATTTATATAAACATCGAAAGGAATTGTAGCCACCTGACATAAGTGATGACTAAGCTGTGCTATTGTTACATTTCAGGTATGAACAAAATGGTCATCAACCACTTGGAGAAACTGTTTGTCACAAATGATGCCGCAACGATTCTCAGAGAGCTGGAGGTGAGGAAACCTTTCCTGTGCTTCCAGCATTAATACGGTGGTGCAGTTAATATGGAATTTAATTCTTCTATGAAATATCATTTGTTTTACAGGTGCAGCATCCAGCAGCCAAAATGATTGTAATGGCCTCCCACATGCAAGAGCAGGAGGTGGGAGATGGTACAAACTTTGTGCTGGTGTTTGCTGGAGCTCTGCTGGAGCTGGCTGAAGAGCTGCTGAGGATGGGCCTGTCTGTGTCCGAGGTAAACCAGCAGTCACTTTACATCTGCATGCACACTGCAGCTTGTAGTTTGATGAGGGAACACTGTTCATTTTCTTCTTGGTACATTGATTAAATGATAGTTACACTTCTAGTAAAAAGCCATAAATGTTCTGCAAAAACGTCACTAACATCCAGCAGTCTGATACAATAATGCTGTCTAGGCTGTCATTTGCCTCATTTGAGGCCATAGGTTGGTAGGGATTTCTTTTTTAATTTACTGCGGTTATGCTGTTTTTCTAGCTTGCCTTTACTACACTACTATTACTTCGGTGTCCCAACATGGTACACACGTGTGTACACACTCACACAAACACTCACACACAGATCAGCAGTGGATACCACATCGCTGGTGAGGTTTGTCCAGCTGTCAGCTTGGTCAACTTTGCCAGCTGACAATACAAACATATGAAGGCATATGCCTCACAAGTTTGGATGGGCAAATTATTGAAACATTACACATCTGTCACTGTGAACGCTGTAATTGGAGTTAATAGCCTGAATGTCATCATGTGTGGGGATGTAAACTCTTACTCTACAGTTATGTTCTTGCCACCTACTGGTGACTGGTTGAAACACTAGACTACAGAATTATAAGGGCCTTTGTGAGTGGCGACAGCGATTGTCTTAATGAACAGATGACTCTGCAGCTTTGATAAGTGGCAATTATTTTCAGGACAATTCCACACGATCATAAAATAAATTTGGGTTGCACATGCACTACAGTTCAAAAGTTTAAGAACACACATTTTTACATTTTTATTGAAATTTAATCAGTTTAATTCCAATGAATACCTTATAGATTTATTAGAGCCCTATATATATTTACTGTATATATGACAGGAGAGAGTGTATTAATACTGTCCCATGTTTCAAAACACTCAATCCACAGAGAAACATACACAGCCTGTATTCAGAAACTCTGCCTTAAAATAAGCAGTCATGACTTAGGTGAAGTTGTGATGTCACTACTATACAGTCACCACCAACACCCCCCACAGCCATTTAAAGAGGAGGAGGAGAGGCTTAGAAAGAAGCTGGAGAAAAGAAGTGGAAAACTATACTGAGATGATCTTTGCTACTTCAAATCTTGTTAGGGATGTCAAAATTCTAAAATAAAAAACAGGAAAGTGTAGAATATGGGTCATTTAAATGGTACAAAAATAATCCGTTAACGAGCTGACCCAAAAAAGACAGATATCAATTTTCAGGAATCAAGTAATAGTTAACAACTTAGACTTACAGCTTTTCTGCGGTAATGGATTTAAATAAAGTGTGGAAAGTTGATCCAAACGTTTCCTACAAGTGCCACAAGTTTCTCTGGTTAATTAACCCCGTCTGTATATCAGCATGGATGAAGCCTGATGTCTGTGTCTTTTCTAGGACTAGAGCTCTAGAGCTAAGCAGAACCCCATGATCTAGACCTAGTTAGTCAGGAGTTCATCCTACAGCAACATAACCCACATCGTAACTCTGGGCTGTCACATCATCATCTGTCACATGACACATTAAACTATGACAATTTTAATAAAAACTGAAAAATCAAGGTGTTGTAAAGCTTTTGCTCGGTGGTGTAAGGGGTCGGTTAGAAACTGGATCCCAACCCAAAAAAAAGGAATTTTTGCCTTAGAGCCGATACAGGCCAATACTGCATCAGTCAAAGCAAACATTCTTATAAACTTCTGCATTTACTTAGCGTCCTCTTTCCCTCTTTTCCCACAGGTGATTGAAGGCTATGAGAAGGCCTGTAAGAAGACTCTGGAAATCCTGCCGGACTGCGTCTGCTCCTCAGCCAAAAACCTGCACGATATAAACGAGGCCACGTCTCTCATCCGCACAGCAGTCATGAGCAAACAGTACGGCAACGAAGACTTCCTCGCCAACCTCATCGCACAGGCTTGTGGTGAGTCAGCCATCTAAACTAGGACTGTCACCAAAAATTCAGACTATTCATGAGATTTTACTGTAAACTTATTAATGTAGCAGAAATTCTAAATTTTTTTATGTTTAATTTTCTTCCTCCTTTTTATTATTTTGTTGGTTTGTGTTACAGTGTCCATCTTCCCAGAGTCCGGCAATTTCAATGTTGATTGCGTCAGGGTGTGCAAGATTCTGGTGAGTAGCCTCATCCGTTTAAATGATTTTGTCGTTGTGTGTATTTTTGTTCACTCCAAGTTCATGTTTGTGTTGATTCCAGGGTTGTGGGGTGACATCATCCTCCATGCTACATGGTATGGTGTTTAAAAAGGAGGCAGAGGGAGACATCTCATCAGTCAAAGACGCCAAGATCGCAGTCTTCTCCTGCCCCTTTGACTGCATGGTCACAGAGACCAAGGTAACGCATGCATCCGTCTCCACCAATGAGAGATGCTCATTAATAGCAAAATATTATTTAAATGTGATATAAGGCAGTGGTTCTCAAACTTATGGTCAAGGACTCTTAAATTCACAAAATCTAGACCTTGGACCCCATCTGATTTGAGTTTTTTGCTTTTAGATATTTTATTACAGAAATTTTAGGAAACACAAGGCCAAAACTATGGCCACTTTTTTAAAATTTTCCATTTAATTAATTCCTAAAATTAATTTATTTTTGTATAATACACACATATGAAATAAATACAACCAAATTAAATACATTTAGTTAAAATTATGGCAATCCTCTACACATTCTGTCATTGTGGAATTATACTGAAAATAAACAAGCCCCTTTTTTCTAAAGAACCCCAGGCACCTCCTTAACGACCCCTGGTGGTTCTTGGACCCCACTTTGAGAACCACTGATATAAAGTATATACTTCTTTCTGAATTTAGAAGAAGAGGGAAGAAAATGTGTTCAGTGGTGGTGAACATGTCCGTTTCTCTTGTAGGGCACAGTGCTGATAAATAATGCAAAGGAGCTGATGGACTTCAGCAAGGGAGAGGAGGATATGATGGAGACTCAGGTGAAGGCCATCAAGGAGGCGGGGGCCAACGTGGTGGTAACCGGGGGTAAAGTGGCTGACATGGCGCTGCACTACGCCAACAAGTACAACCTCATGGTGGTGAGGTAAGAACACAATGACCTCTGATTATCACTCATAAAGTGACCTATATCATCGTAGATATTGTTATTCAAGTTGATTCATTTGTAGTCAGGGTCACCAACATTATAGGGTTAAAATATATATATTTTTTTATTTAATCTTAAATTCAAGTAGGAATATTTAGGCCTATTTGTACTGATCATACACAGCATTCATGTGTGATTTACACAGCTGAAGGGAGGAAATGTTAGCTGGGTCTAATATCGTTATGTTAAAGATGGTCAACATGTTAAAATAAAAAAAAAGAAAAATACTCAAGTTTTGAAGAGGAAGACTCACTGATTTGACAATGTGAGCTGACAGGAGAAGAAACACTCACACAAATTTTTTTGAGAATCTTCACATTAAATGACAGTTTTTAAGCAAGATGTGAAGAATGTGGTGAGTTTCATACATTTCAGGCATTTCTCTTGATTCTGGCTGATTGTCAGCGATGATTCACACTCATTCATGCTTTTTCATCATATCAAAGTCCGATGTTAATTAAAACCGGCCATGATACATTTTTAATTGAGTACAAATTTCCTTTGAATTATGGTTTATTACTGTTCTATCATGAGGTTGGTTGCACATTTCAACAGAGCTCACCACACATTTCAGTTTTGTCCAGGACCAGCCATATTTTGGTGAGGGAGGAGTTGCCCCCTCATTTTAAACTTTGGAGGGGCATAAAAGAGATGTGCTTATGTTTGTAAATCTCTCTTTACAGTAGATTTCCCAACTCTAAATCCGATTTTTGCTTCCTTCCGTCAGGCTTAACTCTAAGTGGGACCTCAGGAGGTTATGCAAGACTGTGGGAGCTGTAGCACTACCCAGGGTGGTGAGTGTTGACATCTCTGTTACACATCACATGATTTCAATCATAACAGTGGTGGCTGTTGTGTATAAAAATGTTTTTCTGCTTTCTTAGATTGCTCCAACTCCTGATGAGATGGGTCACTGTGACAGCGTCTACCTGACAGAGGTGGGAGACACCCAGGTGGTGGTCTTCAAACATGGTAAATAACTTTGCTCCAGTTTTGTAAGTTATTAAAGCAATTTTTTGGTATATATGAGCATGAGGATTCAAATGTTGTTTAATCTTGGCTGTTTAAACAGAGAAAGAGGACGGTGCCATCTCAACAGTGGTGATCAGAGGCTCCACTGACAACCTGATGGACGACATTGAGAGGGCCGTCGATGATGGAGTCAACACCTTCAAGGTCCTGGTCAGGGTAAGTCCAAACATTAAACCACTGCAAGGTTTCCATAATTCAGAGGATGTCAACTAATAAAAAATCTAAATCACAAATAATTTAGATCAAATATAATGTGTGTAATTTATAATAGTCATACTACAATCTGGGTCTCATTAACCTTCTCTAGGACAAGCGCCTGGTACCTGGAGCAGGAGCCACTGAGATTGAGCTGGCCAAACAGATCACCTCATACGGAGAGGTATGAGACACTGAATTTGAGTGCATTAGCTGAAGTGTACTGCCTCGCTTCCTATTGTTTTGGGTTTTTTCCCCCCACTCTTTGGTAAATTGAAACAACCTTCTTCTTTCTCTGTAGACCTGCCCAGGTTTGGATCAGTATGCTATTAAAAAGTTTGCTGAAGCCTTCGAGGCGATGCCACGTGCCCTGGCTGAGAACTCTGGTGTGAAGGCGAGCGAGCTCATCTCTAAACTCTACTCTGCCCATCATGAGGGAAACAAAAACGTGGGATTCGACATTGAGGTGTGTATGTGTTCTTTAGAATACCTGTACAATTTTATTTAAGAGTTCCATATAATTTTTAAAGCAACACTGTGTAAGATCGACCGTCATATTTAGCAGCATCTAGTGAAACAGACCATGAAGTATGTTTTAATTGGTATCTTATTCAGAATTGTTGTTTTTAAGATATTCTCTATTCTTCTGTTTTTGCATTTGGGAGAATTGTTTGACTTTATATTAGACAATATCAATCTGTCAGTCTCTCTACCATAAAAATAATCTGTGTTGTCTTAACTGGCAGTTAAACTTCCACAAATTTAGCTTTTTATGTTGTTGTTTTGTGCACATTTAGCTTTGGTAACCATTTGTTGAAAAAATACAGCCACAATTGGTAGAAATATCTTTTTTATACCTCTATTTTTCTGAATAAAGACCAACCCAATGCATTTATATTTATGTGGCATTTATGTGATTTTTGTCTTTAGGGAGAGGGCCCAGCTGTGAAGGACATGCTTGAGAGCGGCATTGTGGAGCCTTACCTGGTCAAACACTGGGGCATCAAACTGGCCACAAACGCTGCCATCACAGTACTGAGAGTCGATCAGGTGTGTATTCAAACACTCAGGACAATCAGGGCTTTCAAGATGATCAAATGCAGCCTGTAGCAATGAGCCACAGTGTTGCTCCTTTTTTGTTTTGTTCATATTATCAAAAATGAAAAACTTAATTTAGAGATGCAACAACTAGCCAATTTATAGAACATGAATCTGTAATTATTTTGATAATTGATGTCTGATTGAGCTTTTCAAGTGTGAAGATTTGCCACTTGTCTCTTGATTAATTAAGAAATTAACTTAGATTGATTAATTAATGAAAATATTTAGTTCTGTCACCTCTAATTTTGTGAGGATTTTAATTTACCTAGAGGGTTCATAACTATAACTGCCAAACAAACTCCTAAAACTGCTACATTCCATCTGTATCTGTGGTGTGGAAAGGATCCCAGGGCACATGAGTCATACCAATAGTTTTCTTTTTTATTTTCTGTTTCTAGTTGTTTATGATGAACATTTTTTTAGTATTGGGGGACGGCGGTTTCTATCAAGTCTCCAGTTAACATCAGTGTGTGTGTATACTGTATATGTATGATCCAGATCATCATGGCTAAAGCTGCGGGGGGACCCAAAGCTCCTAAGCAGAGAGGCCATTGGGACAAAGACGATTGGGACGAGGAGCCTGATAATTTCACAACCCACCATTAGAGGGCGCACACACACCCTCAGTCAGTAGGTTGCGGAATGTGTGTGTGCTTGGCCCCGAAAACTGAAGTGCACCGATTTATTCACCGTCACTCGCGGGACACTAAAATTGTGAAATGTTTATTTTGCCTGTCACTACTAACACCGACCAGTGTGATACAGAGCAGTTTGGTTCAGCTGTAGCAGAGGCTCAACTTCTTCACAGGTGTGTGTGTGTGTTTAATAATGCAAGGTGTGCCAAAAAAAAGTCTAAAAGTTGCACAAAGCGGATATGGTGTGATAGCATGCTGCATGAACTCACAAACTGTTTTCTTTACAGCGGATGTCCTCCAGCAGCTGCAGAATTAAAACTACTGCATGCAACAAAATGTAATTTAAAAAAAAGCAACTCAGGGGTAATTGACTGCTAAGCTGCACTCCGGTTACTTCCTCACATCCTCAGTTACCCGCAGTCTGAGATTATGTACGCAATCATCAAGAAAATCCCAGAGGAGTCCATTTCTAGCGGAGATTGTGTTTTTCATCCCACAACCAGAGCTTCCACCACCTGTCCCCTTATTTCTTTCTTTTTTTTTTTAATACCAAGGGACTGTCATGCTGTTTTGCTTACATGACTTATCCTGTAGGTGTTCCCATTTTAAGGTCCTTTCTTAAAATGGGAACACACAAAAAATTATGATCTTAGTTTGAAGATATTTTATGAATATATATGAAATGCATTTGTGTCACCTTTTCTCTGAGCACACATACCATATGTGTTCATGAATACTTCATCACCATAAATGGACTTCTTCATATGTTCAGGGATTCAAATCTCCTCTTCTACATTTAGAATATAGTTCAAGTCATTGTATAAGAAGATTTATCCACAACTTAATTGTCTATGTCGTGACACACACACTTCAAACTGAAAGCAAAAAAGGACAAATCTTTATTCACAATCTAAATTCATATTCAGTTGAGATTTTTGTCATGGTAATAACTAACAAGTGCATTTTAGCGTCTGCAGTGATGACATCTTTCCTTCCCTCAAATGCCACTGGTTCTCTGCACTCTGGATCCTCAGCCAGAAAGAACTGACTGCATTATTGTCTTCTTTCAGATCATCATGGCCAAACCAGCAGGGGGGCCGAAAGCTCCCCAGGGCAAGAAGGACTGGGACGAGGAGGACTGATGGTGACACCGTCCAGCTGATGCCCCTTTAACCCTGAACGCTCCCACATGGATCCACAAAACCTTTTTCTACTTGTTTATTTAAAGCTCAACAGTTTGGTTTATGTTGTAGAAATGACCATACATTGGTTAACAAAGTGATATGTATGGATGGCACTGTTTGCTTTTTATGTTTGTAGTCCCAAATAAAAGGCACTTGCGCTGTCCTGACTCAGATGTTTTTTTTGTTATTGTATCACTCAGTTCAGGAATTGTTATGCCTGGTGATGACATTTTGCATTCTCGTCTTAAGGTTATTATGGTGGTGGGGGCTAATAAATTGCTTAGTGTTAGATCTTAAATTATTTTTTTTTATCACCCATTCAGTCAGGGGGGAAAAATAAGTAAATTAGGATTGTGTCATGCCATTGTCGTCCAATTCTACTTTACATGTCCCCTTCCTGTCTCCATCTTAGTTGCACCTTCACTCATATCCAGCAGCGAGCTGCACTGCTACAAACATGCGTGCATTTACCTTTTCATGTTTCCCTGCGTGTTTGCTCTTTGGCATGTTGATACTATCTATCCACTGGTTTATTTTTAGAACGAGTGAACAAAGTGAAATTAAAAGGTTGATTGATGATGTATTAATGCCACAAAACACATCCCTGGTACTATTAACAAACTAAAAACCTGCGTTGAGAGTCAAATAAACGCACACTGATGCAAATCGCCACCCTTTTGCAGAATTGATGTCTACAGCTCCAGTTACAGAGAGCAGCAGGGGGAGCTGAACTTGCACCAATAAGGTTGCAGCCTCATTGGCTGGCGAGGATGTGGGCGGATTTGCGCTGACGTTGCCCACACCCGGGATTAACTTGTTTTTTTATGTCGCCATATCACATATTGTAGCGGATTGCCTGATCAGATGCAGGTTGTTGACATACACCATCACTTATCTTCTTCAAGCCTTGAAGAAGTGTGTGCACGTGTGTGTGTGGTGCATGTGACAGTGGATGGTATGGTACTGTAGAGGCGCGCGGTGCAATGTGAGTCCATGGATGAGACGCGCCTTACGCACTGAGGTTACAGTGCTGATGTCCCGTCACTCAGATGGGGGCCGACGGCAGTAAAAACAGGAAGGTAAGTCCAGTGAATTCCTGGCTGAGGTGTGACGCACGTACAGTATAAAGGAGGGGATCCCTGTTTCCATGGAGATGGTTTTATGCCCGAATCCACGTCGCAGCCAATCCTGGATGACTCTGTTTCTAACGCGTTCTTAAACTAAAGTGTAATCCAGGTGCGTAGAAAGACAGTCAATTGGCTCATAAAACCTACTGTTATCCCTAAAAATATTAAATAAAAATGTTTTTCTGTTCCGTTTTACAAAGTAGTATAATCTCTTTTCGCTTTTACTTTGAAGTCGTTACGCTTCCGGTATTGGCATCTAAAATAAAAAAAAAATCTATCAGCAGAGAAACACCATGTAACAATTACATTTCCAAAGTAAATTTTAAAATCAAGTTGTCAGGCAGATTTCCTTTTGGTGGCTGTCATGGTCTCTTTCTGTTGAGTGACTATATATGTCCCTTAATTTGCCTCGGATGATAATAACCTGCATGGTTGATTACACACATCTTGCTCCACAGAGCATCAGAGCTGTTGTGCAGCCCAGGGGGGCAGAGAGGCCGTGTGGCTCAGTGAGTGACTGCAGATCGCGTGTAGACTGGGACTGCACCTCTTGTGAAATCACAAACGTGAGCAGGAACGGTTTAAGAGTGTTTCACTGATGGAAACCAGGGCCTTCGTAGAAATCCAGATTTGGAAACACTAGTCGACAGCACGTAACTATCTGAGCAAAGAGCAGCTCCCATTGTGTGTAAATATGAAGTAATGTTAGGCGACGTTCTCTAAAATAGTATACTTTTTCTTTTTTAAAGCCTCCCTTTGTCCTGGATGGTTTACACCAGCACCGTTGGCTCATGGGTGTCTGGGCTATGAACTCTTTAAAGGTCAAGTGAAGCATTGCTTTAAGACGTGCACGCCTCCAGATAAGGGTTGATACTTGTCCTTGCGTAAAACAGGCTTAACAGAGTGTCAAAGTCGGGTTTTGTAAACAGCCATTGGATTAACAGTGTTGGGCATTTTGAGATTACCAGAAGCTGCTAAAACATGCTCAAGCACTGATCCGGGCCTTAAAGACCTTGGTTGGAAATTCACATAAAGTTTTTCTTTAAAAGCATGTTCATGACCTGCTCCACCAGCAATCAGGGTCATAACGCCACAGAATTTGCTGTATTTCACTTAATCCAAAGGTAGATAATCCTGGTCCCAGAGGGCCAGTGTGGGTTCAGGTTTTTGTTCCAACCAAGCAGTTACACACCTGATTCTACTAATGAAGGTTCTTAGCAAGAGCTCTGGTAGATGATTAGTAGAATGGTGTGTTGCTGCTTGGTTGGAACAGAAGCCTGCACCTCATACATATACATAAGAAAGGCTAGGATGTCTCATCCAATGTATTTTAATGGTGCATGTTCTTTTAAAATAATCAAAACTTGCTCAATTCTCAACCAATTTCCACAAGGTCTGGTTTGGTACAACTGCAAACTTATAGTATGTATATATATTACATGTAATTATAGCTATGTTGGTAACATTTGTTAGAAACCAAACCGTGTGATAATTTGTAAAATGTCCAGCGAGATCAGAGTATTTGAGTTTGTTCAGATCACTCACTTTCACTTACATTCAATACATCAGGTCAGACTGTTTGTCTGTGGCAAGATGGCTGCTGGGCACCGTAAGACATCTAGCCTTTCTGATGTCTATCTATGCCTGCACCCACACTGGCCCTCCAGGACTAGGATTGCCCATCCCTGACTTAATCTGTGCCATAACCGGTTCTTGGTCCATCCCTCTCCCCAACAGAGGGCGTCTAATGGCCAGGAGGATGAGCACTTCTCATCCGGGTGGCGTGGCTTCCTCTCCAGCGTGGGCCTGTCGATCCCAGCAGGCCTCTGTCGCCTGGCGCCTCACGCCCTGCGTCCCGGGCGGCGCCGGATGCTCAGAGGCAAACCGCAAGAAATCCCAGAGCACGTCCTGAGGTTGGCAGGAGTCGGTCCAGACAGGCTGAGAGCAGAGTGGAGCCTGCCGGGGTTCATTACCATGTTCCTGCCTGAATTCCCCCACAGAACTACGCCTGGACATGGACATTTTCAGGTAGACCTCAATTCTACCTATGACACCAACAATGTGTGATGATTGATATGATTGAATAGACTTTTTCAAGTCTGTTTCTGTGTTACCAGGTTCTGGGTTACATCGCCAAAGGTTCATTTGGACCCATTCTGAAAGTAAAAGACAAAGCCAAACAGAAAACGTATGCTGTAAAAGTAAGTCATTTGCCAGTATCTCACATTTCTAATGTTTTAACATCCATGCCGCTAAGATTGTTACCAAGCTGTAATATATATATATATATATATATATATATATATATGTCAAAATTCTTGGAAACCTTTGTAAATCCTGTCTTATTTCTTAGATAAGTCTTATTTCATCTAAATTCATTTTCTGTCAACAGGTCATACCTAAATCAGAAATTCTGAGACTCGGGGTCTTGGAGCAATCAAAAGAAGAAGTTATTGTCCAGGTGGGTACCGGTAGTTTGTAGATTTAAAAAAAAGTTGTTGCACATTAATATATTTCACTGAAATTGCTTTTCAGATTTTAGAAATTCAAAAGCCAAATCCATCAGTATCCCTGAACCACTTTACATCCAACAACCAGTCTTTGGAAACTTGGTGATGTTTAGTTGTTTCTGATTTTTAACAGTATCATTTATGAAAGTCAGTTTAAAAACAAAAAAAACTAAAGAGTTTTACACTAAAGAGTTATAAGTGAATAAATATCAGTGCATCATCAGAAGAGATCTACAACAATGTTGCCCCATAAATGCGTTTAACAATTAAGCTTTTACACAGATACAATCTAACTTAGTTTGTAAGGAAGTGAACTCTGAGAAAAATGTTTGGACTAAGGTAAGATCACAGTATGGACCACTCTGTTATCAATGGTCAGAATTGAATTTCTTCCCAATTGACTTTTGACCTTTGCCCGCAGCGTCAGGTTCGCCACCCATTTGTCCATGACCTCCAGGATTGCTGGCAGACTCAGCGTCACCTCTACATTAGTGAGTCAGCAAATGACCAGTGACCCGATCCAACCCAGATCCACAATCCAAAACCCCTCACTCCAAACAAACGGCTCCTATCAAGTCCTTTAATTCTGGGACGTTCGCCTGAACTTCACCTAGAGACGAAAACTTAAGCCAACGATCCCGCATCTCCACCCCAGCCTCCCGCTGTCTGTGCATCCTGTAGCTGCTTCTCCTCCACAGCATTTACCCTTTTATTTTCTCCAAATCAACCACTGACTCAGAAAGTGTGACCCAGTTTGTTTGCTTCGTCACCCCCTGTGAATAGAGAGCGTGTTAGCCTGGAGACCAGATGTTGAAGGCAGCGTACGAGTCTGTCACATATAAAAGGCAGGGGCGCTCCTTTCTGCTTAACCTGTGAATCACCGCTGAATCACATGTTTAAATAGGAATGCTGAATCCACTTTTATAGAGAAATTTACTGCTGAATTTGTTTTCAATTTAGACTTAAAAACAATGCGGTGCCTTTTGTTGTATGGTTTGTATTTACACTGTTCTCACTTCCAGACAACACCCCTCGCTCCTTATTTGCTTCACCAGTGTGTGTTTCACATCCCGTTGGCCTTCCTTTCCCCTCACACCTCACATTACATGACTAAGGCATGTTCTAAATGCTGTGCCTCTTCCTATAGTGTGTGACTACTGCAGCACAGGAGACCTGTACACCTACTGGCAAATGATTGGTCAGTTCACAGAGGAGACGGTGCGAGTGTTTGCAGCAGAGTTGGGTTGTGCACTCGGTGAGTGTTATTACCCTACCCTATTTCCCTATTACCCTATTATTACACATACCTATTATACTCTTAACCTTTCCACTCAAATAGATCAGAGCTGACTACATGAAATTCTCTACAGTTAACAGTCTTTAATCATGATTATAAGTAATACATAATTATAAAAAGGAGTCTAATTAAATTGTGGTGAGCTCTCAAGGAATCTCCCACAGCTACAAAGCAGGTCCAGGGATTTTTAATATAGGTCAGTAGGAAGACAGAACAATTATCTGTTTTTGTATCACTGTTTTTTTTTTTTTACAGGATTTCTGCATGACTTTGGAATCATCCACAGAGATGTGAAGGTAAGAGAAGAGGGGAGTAATTTACTCAACTGCAACTACTAATACATATTTATTTTTTTATTAATTGTACAATGTGCAAGGTAATATGTTTAACAAAGATTAGAGATCATATCAAATCAATCTCAACAAGTTATTAACCATCTGATTTGAAGATGTGAAAAAATATTTTTAGGACATATACAAATCCTCTTGCAATAATGAACGGTTTCTTTTTATTTTACCGTGTTAAAATCCCTAAAGGGGCCCTATTATGAAAAAAAAAAACATTTTCAATGATTATTGGTAAATATTTAGGTCTCTGATGTTAACACTACACTTCTCTCTAATGTTGTTGAAACCTGGCTGAGCACAAGTCAATTAGAAATAGCTCATTTTGTGATGTTACAACAGCAGTGGAAGTTAATAGTAAGCATCTCTGGATCCAGGTAGCCGCCTTGTACATGACTTCTGTTTCTTCAATTGATCCCAGCTCTCTGAGGGGCGTGGCTTTATGACAGTGACAGGCCAATCACAACAGAGTCTTAGTAGGGAGAACTGAACTGAAGACTTAATAATTCAGGGGAGGGGGGAACACCCAAGTTATTCAGAGTAAGTGTGTTAGAAGTCAACTGTATTGCTCCTACAGATCTATCTATGTCCTTTTGAACCAGAAAAACATGCAAATTTGTATAAACCTAGACTAAAAAACTTTAAATATTAAAACTGAGAATATGGCAACATATGCCCTTTCAAATTTATTTTTCTCCTTCTTCTTCCAAAAATACAGAATGTATGAATTTGCATACATATTCACATTTCATTTTAAAAGTTAAATATCCAGTGTGTCTACACTGGAAATGATGAAATCATGCCTGAAATCATGAAAGTTGCAAAGAGAAAGAGTATATGGAAAACAGCCTTTGATTGTCAAACTCTGTGAAGCTCTAACATACTTAACTGAAGACTTAATAATAATAATTCAGAAAAAATAAAATGTTTCTTATCTGTGAATATACTCTGGTTACCTGTTACCTGTAAACTTAAAATTCATTCCTAGTATTATTTCTGATTCCACTGAAATATGTTAACTGGCTCAGAGTACAGTCAGTGTTTTTTCTGATGAGCTGATTATAACTGCTGATTATAAAAAAAGTTTATGTTTTTGTCATTTGTCCCTTCTGGTTCTTTTTTTGTAGATGGAGAATATCCTGCTGACAGAAAATGGTGAGTGAAAATATGTCTCCAGCAGAGAGCAGCATCGCTCTGATGTGCAGCAGAAGAACAGAATCTTCCAGAGAACATCCTGACAGTGCACAGCTGTCAGTCAATGCACCTTAATGCAACAGTACATCTGTTAGCACTAAGAGGGAAAAGCCTTTGCATCCAATTACATTCGCATAAGGAGATTATGATGGGGACATTTCAACATTTTATTTCATCGACTGTGGTGTGGAATGTCTTCACATCAGCTGTAGCTCCATCAGTAAGAAGAATGTGAGTCACGCTTATAGTGATATAAAGGAAATGGTCTCTGGTTTTAGGACACCTCCGCTTAGCTGACTTTGGCTTGTCCCGTCGCCTGGAGCAAGGAGGAAGAGCCTTCACCATTTGTGGAACCATCCAATACATGGGTGAGAAATATTCCATTCATCCACATCCCCCTCTGTAGTAAACCTGCCAGAGCTCTGCAGGATGATTGATGATACTGTGACGCAAATATATCAATGTGGACATATCAAGTACATCTAGTGTGAGCATGCTCTGTTTGCTCTGCAGCCCCAGAGGTGCTGAGCGGTGGACCCTACAACCACGCAGCTGATTGGTGGTCGCTGGGAATTCTGCTTTTCTCATTGGTTACTGGGAAGGTGAGATGTTGCCTGTAGGCTTGGCGTGTTTCTCATGACATGAGCAGACATTGGTCCCAACGGTCACTCTTTCAGTGACGTAGCTGGGATTGCGTAAATGCATTTGATGATTGATATTTCTCTCCATGTGCCTCCATCTCTCCTCAGTTCCCTGTGCCTGCTGAAGCAGACCACTGCAGTATGCTGAGGAAAGTGAGGAGTTTTCCCTATGAAATGCCCCTTAGCTTCAGCCCCCCACTGGCCTTGTTAATCACTGAGGTAATTACACAAAATTAGGTTTGAAATTCCAGGAATTTTCAAAGTTGGAAGCTTTCCATGGGAATTATCTGGAATATATGGGAATAAATGGGGAAAAAAATCCAAAATTGACTTAACAGGAACTTAAATATAGTTGGGGAAAATATATTGTAGCATAGTCTTGATTATATTTAAAGGGATAGTTTAACATTTTTGAAAATTCACCCATTTTAATGATTCTCATAGTCATAGAAATAGGTGCTTTCCCTTTTTTTGCCAATACCAGCTGTTTCCAGACCAGCGGAGCAGAGCCACGAGCTGCTCAGCTACTACTGTGTGGCTAATGGTATTTTTTGGTTACCTCCTTCAAACTCAGCAAATACACAATCCAGCAAATCCCAAACACTGTGGTAGATGAGTTGTGACCTCCACATTCACCACGCTATGAAACAATAACTGTAACATTATGACACGTAAATACCCAGGACTACTTTCTTCAGTAAGCCACTGGGCGGAGTAGCACAGTGTGTACACCTTAGGCAGAACCAGTGATGCTCTACTTGTAGCTGTACTAAACATGCATTTTTGAGATCAGTTCACCAAGCAGCCATGTCTGGAGTGTTAAGTCCGGTTTTAAATTTAACTGGAAAACAGTTCTGTCTCATAATGTTCTGTTACTATCTCTGCGTGGTGAAGTAAGTTTTCATAATATAATGGAGTAAATACATTTGATTTATAATGGTATTAATGTTTAACTTGCAAATATTAAATTAAATGTATGCGTACAATTGCTAACTATAATAATATAGTATATTATATATATATTATATAATATTTCCAAAATTCCTCCAGCATAACTTCCCATGGTAAATTTCTGGAAGAAAATTCTGGAAATTTTCATACATAATAATCTACACTTCTGAGTATCCGACTACACACACAAGTGTCTGCTAACTCTGTGCAGCTGCTGTGTAAAACTCCCTGCCGCCGACTGAAGACCCTGGAGCGATTCAAACGCCAAACCTTTTTCCATGGAGCAACTTTTGACCTGGCCTTGCTGCAGCGCCAGCCTGTGGAGGTAACCGATCAGGAGATCAGGAGATAAACGGTAGTTTTGTCCCGCCCCCCCCTTGTGTCCCAAACATCAACCAGTTCTGTCTTTGTCGCTGTCCAGGTGATTCTGGAGCTGAGAGAGAGACCCGACCGCGCTGCCAAAGCTCGTCGAGGCCTCACTCTGTCTCTGCAGCCCTTCAAAGGCTTCGACTACGACTCACTACTCAGCCCTCCCGCCACACCTGACACACAGCTGGACGCACAGCTGGACGGCAACGCACAGACTCTCACAGCTGCGCTGTTTCCTGGTGCAGCGCTCCTGCTGCCGCCTCCTCTAGAAAACAGGCCACGCAGAGAAGTGTTTGTGTGACAGTCTTTGAGTTAACTATCTCTAAAGGTGTGTTCCTGCTCACTTATTCACCATAACACACAGGTGTGGTGCAATATCTAAAATGTCTTATTTAGTAAAAGCCAGAATAGCTGATTATAATAGAATTGGATCTATAGTCTAGAAAGGAACGATTCATTTGAGTAGAAAACACAATTTCTCCATTTGTATTTGCAAGTTTGATTCTTTTCTTTGTGATGTGCTGAGCAATGTTTTCTTTTTCTTTGACTTGTTTGCCTTCTTCTCTCCAACGAGCACCTTTTCATGCCTGCTGTATTTGCTCAACAGTTGTGCAAGAAAGATTGCTCTATTGTATTATCTACTTCCAATGTTCCAGCGACTGGTCATGATTGCCCAGTTAATACATTATGTAAGACCGCTATCAAATTCACCCCACACTGAAAAGTCATGCTAGTTGAAGACAATGAACGGTATTAAGTTTTTTATTTTTTTCATAGGAAGTTGTGTAGATTTAGGTAGAAAATCCAGCCAAAACCTTACAAAAAAGTGAGTGGATTTCTGATTTTCTGCACTTGTACTCGTGTTATATGATTACGAAACAAAAGTAGGAGCAGATGGAAGAAACCTCTTGCCTCGTTTTCAGAGTAGTTACACTGTGACCTTTACTTTAAAAGCTATTCATTCATGCCATGTGTACAACTTTTCCAAAACTTGACCTTTTTACTGCCTAGATTTTGTAGCTCCTTCGGTACTGTATAAAGCTCATGCAATCATTGAAATATCAGATTAAGATGTGTATGCCTTCAACTTCTACTTTTTATCATTTATAACCTGCTACTCAGGGGAGCACACACCTTTTTTTTTTTTCCATTTTTAGCCTTGATTTTGACTCCAAGGTGACATCTAGTTGACAGATCAGAGGTGGGACTGTAAAGGTTGAATGAACGACAGTGGTGTTTACCTTCAGTGAACATGTTGATAGATTCAGGGCTTTCTCTATTGTCCCAGGCTGCCGTGACCCTCGCCAGTAATCACACCTTGATGCACTTGCCTGTTCATCAGATTATATTATGATTTTGTAAAGTATTGTCCTGATGTGTACCCAGAATGCCTCACATGGGTGATCCTGAGCTTGCTTTTTTGACACAAAAATATTATTTATAAAGACCTCTTTATAGAATTTATATGAATATTTTGGATGCTATTTGATGTTGTGTATTACCGTATTATGTATTTTTGTAATTGTAGCACAGATGGAATATTAAATCATCTACTGTACAGAGCTGTGTTGATTTTGTCAGATGTGAGATTGCATGGAAAACGAGAGGCAGAGAGAAGATATTTTAAAATAGATTCCAACACATAAGTCAGTAAAAAGAAACTTATCATTGCTTCACTCGTCATATCAGTTATGCCACATCAGTTACTCAGGAACAGAGTATTCCTCTGGTTAATAAAGAAGTTATTGCCATTTTTTGTGTCAGTACATTAGTGGACATTAATTAAACAGGTTCTTGTACTTAACTGTTCATAAACAACTATAGCAACATTATAGCAAATACAATTGAATATTCTATAAGAGAAGTTGAGATGCAGATCAAAAACTGGAAGATTACACTGAGGTCATCAGAAGGTTATTTTATGATAACCATACAAAGAAATAAATAAAGACAAAATGATAAACATGATATGTCTATTTCCTGGGGGTAACAATACAATTTCATCCAGTATTTCTCGCCATTGTAATTGTGTAGTACAAGGTTGTAAGTAATCTTCTCCATGGACTGCACATAGTTGATAGAAGCCAATCATATTCGGAATGTAGATATCAGCAGTTTTATGCAAACATTTAAGCCTATCTTCAAAATACAGAAAGAGAAATAAAACAAACCGTAAAACCCAGTATCCTTGACATTAGACGACTTATGAATAACTCCCATAAGGAATGAATACACACGCTATACTTCCTATATTTCCTCCAGGAAGAAGGTTGTCATTACTGTTTGTTCTATTTGGAAGTCCATTTCCTTTTATGTATTTAATGTCCAAAACTACATAATAACGATTGTGCATTGAATTGTTTTCAAATTAAATTTAAAAATCTATACTAATAAAGCATGACCATATTACTACTTACGACAATAATAAAATACCATAAAATATTAGATGTTTTCACAGCGGCCATATTGACATGAAACAGCACTGTAAACTCAGGCGTTACCAATGATACTAATAAGGTTCCATTCAGTTCAATCAAGGTCTGCTGTTCTTCACTGGGAACACTCTGCTGCACTCAATAGATCGAAACCTAAATTAATTAAACGTGTGTTTACCCATGATTTCAAGTCAATAATGGTTACTGTCTATTTAAAAAAGATATTTATTTTATTTTAAAGAATTAAAAATAAGTTAATTAGGTATGTTGTGTGCTTCCTCATATTAAATAAAAAAATGGATCTACGAAAGTATATTTAAAAGCGAAATATTAAAGTCTATATAAATAGAAATATACATTTTTTAATGCCTGAGAGCCTGAATGCAACATATTACATATTTTTAATTGTCAATGTCGCCTTATGATTGAACTGTTTTCTGTTACATGAATGAAGACTTTTCCACCATAAAATGGTGCAGAAAATTGAATGCAATAAGTGAAGAATGCAATAAATTAAGTGTTTGGCACCAAAAATATCCCTGAACTTCAAAAGAAACAGGTGCCCTTGTTAAAAGTTGGACAGACTCGAAACAACCTCCTAAATGGAATGACGAAAAGCTGAAGAAAAAAAAACAAAAATAAAAGATGCAGAATCATGCTGCATGCTTCTTGCTCTACGACGCTGCCCGGCGCATGCGCTGCGCATGCGCGTGAGCATCCAGCGTGGGTGCGTCACACGAAGCCCCGCCCCCGGCTCGAGGGTTTTGTAAAGGGTCACGTTGCTCTGCAGCAGTGAGACAGGAGACTCGTCCCGCATCCTCCGCAGACCGCCCTCCCGTATTCTCTGAGCTCAGACACGCATCAGCAGGTAAGAACGAGCCGTTAACGACCAACAGGAAGAGTTTCACACCGTTTCCTGCCGTTATTAATGATAATAACAACGATGGTTTTAATAACGGAGATGATGGAGATGCTGCTCAATGCAACCTAACCTCAGTAAGCTAACTCACCTGTGGCTCCTACACCTCCGTTTTATTCGACAGCAAATCATGGTAATGTTAAAAATATATATATTTATAGGTTACGCATTTGAACCAAGCATCGAAATTACGCAACAGGAATAATATCAGGAAGGGCGTGAGACGGACATGACCTTCACGTCGCTGGATGCGAAGGTGGAGAAGAGGCTGCGGCCGCTTTAAATGGACGCAGCCTCTTGTTTACGTGTTTCTACGTGTGAGAATCAGTTGTAGGAGCTGATGATGGTGGTGATGAGGATGATGAAGATGAGGAGGGAGGAAGGGTGGTGATGGTGAGGTTTTGTTCCGTATACGCGTATCTGTGCCCCAGCACGTACACCTCTGATGAAGATGAAGATGATGATGATGATGAGGTGGAGGCGACTCAGTATGACAGGAGCGTGTGAAATGACTTAAAATAAACACTAAAGCGCATGTACCTGATAGAAATTTGGATTTAGCACGATTCATTGCAGAGCTGCAATTATTATTCCTGTTGATTAGCAGGAAATCAATCAATAATTTACTGTTTAAGTAATTTTTAAGACAAAAAGACTTAAGTAATACTAATATTTGCTGTTGTACTTTTCTATCTGCAAACTGAATAAATTGGGGTTTTGAAATATTGTTGCCAAAAAAGCAATTTAGATATGACACCGTGGGCTGCAGAAGGTTATAATGGCATTTTATAGATGAAATGTTTTTAAGCTAGAAAATGATATTTATATTAATCAATAATGAAAATATATGTTCGTTGAAGTCCTTGAAACACCAGCTTGCAACATGATAGTAGACTGTGGTGTTGTTTTTCATGCTGCCCCAAAATAATTGAAAAAAAATGTATATTAACAAAAAAGAAAACTAGCCTGCAGCCATCTATTATTCTGGATATGATTTATTTTCCTGAATAATAGTTTGGTGTATAACATGATTGAAAATATCAACTGATAATAGGGTTAAGAAAACTGGGTGGGGGAGGGGAATCACACTACAGAGGCTGGAAACTGTGGATTTATTTTTTTTTTATACATCAATTTGTTTAAAGACAAATTGATTATGAAATAATAAAGGAATTATTTTCTGTTTATCAACTAATCAAAGAATTGAGTAATTGCTCAGTACACACACATATGTGTGTTATTATCAATGTAAGCTGTAAGTAGAATCAGGCTGGATGTATGTGTTATTAATGTATATACTAGAATTTACAGAGCATATTAAGAGGGACATGTCACCTCGTATAACCTACACATTTTCACCCGTGTCACCCTTTCTCTGAACTGCAACCCATGTAGCCTTGACGTCCGCCACAGGCTCTTATATCAGAGAGCTGCATGGGAAACAGTGCCCCTGCTAGCACTGCTGCACCAAGGCCTGAAGACATACACAACCCAAACACAGGACCGTGCATCAGTGCCACGGCCAGCGGCCCGTCTGGTAAAAAAAAACGCAGCATAACGAGCAGGCTTTTTACTTCTGACTAGTGCTGCCTCGCTTTATTATGATATTTAAATAAATCTGTAATGCAGCATGAGTTTAGGATGAACTGAGTTCACCCCTCGCTACGGCCTAATAAATAATAGTATAGTGTGCAAGCTTCAAACATCCTGTAGTTTAATGATTGCAGCTATGCTTAAAAACAACAGGATTGCTATTATAGCTGTAGATTTTCCTATTAGATTAAGTTTGATGTTTGTATTTCTGATCACTTGCATCCTGTCTTGGTAAGTGAGCTTTTGCAGCATTGATTTATTTTTTCTCCCAGAGAAGAATTGATTGACTGTCGTAGGATGAAGGACACGGTGATTTCCAGCCTGATCATTAAGTTCCATTGATGGTAGCACCAGATCAATGATGGCAGAGTTGAAAATGGGTTCAGACCAGCTGTTTAATTAAACCTCCTTTTAATTGGTGTACCACATTGATACATTTGAATAGTAGAAATGTAGATTTGAATGGGAATGACTTGTTTTCTTCCCTTTAGTACGTGTGTGCTGTTCCTTGGTGTGAGTGTGGGCTGCATTTCACTGATGTTAAATGACAGAGTTATTATTTAACATCCAGTAATCACATACCGGTGTCCTCTCAAGTTTTAAGTGGCTTTGCATGACGCCACACAGAAGGGAGTTGTCCGTTGCATCTTGATGTCGCAGTGCAGAAAACGTGTTTTGTCCTTTTGAGGCCAGCCACTGTGCAACAGGCTGGAATGAAACTAGACACGATGGAGCCGCAGGAAAAACTCTGACTGTTTGGAATTATCAAATATGATCCTGTTATTCTGATCATAATACTTTATTATAATCGGAAGCATTCCAAACTTTATTTAATACCCACCCACCCACCCCAAAAAAATAAACAAAATAAATAAAAACTCTAAATGAATGAATCATGAAGTGTGTTTCAACTGCAGTCTGTGAGTCTAGGAGATGAGCGTCATGACCTGCACTAGTGTGATGATAACAGCATCAGGCTGTTTGTCCAAATCATGTCGCTGTGACATTTTTTCAGCAGATATTTACTGATATGCAAAATCGTCTTTCAAGCCGGCATTGCCCTGCTAAAATGCCCTGAAGCGAGTGGAAACCCACATTCATTAAGTGAACATATGTTTATCTGAAACGATTAATAAGCTCCCAGAAATGAATATTTAGAGGTTTCAAAGTTGTATTTGAAATGATATTCGCTCCCAATACTTTAGCTCAAGTTAAAAGTTGATTGCCAGGATCTTAAAATCCCAAAACACCTGTTCATTACACCTAAAAACAGATTGTTCTGCTTATATTTATAAGTTTCTTTAAAAATGTGAAACCATGACATAGCCAAAGGCTCCAGTTCATTTCCATTCAGCTCCATTTTTAAACTTTCAACTTTTTCTGCCAAACTAACCTTGCCTCACTTGTTAAATGCCTACATTTGCCATGTGATATCACAGCAATTCAATTTCCCTAAAGCTTAATAAGTCTTAATATTGACACTTTCCATCAATCAATGCATTTTAGAATTAAATCAATATATCTTCACAGTTATTGATTGTAGCATTTTGTTTGCAACATTGCTTTCATTGTACAACATTCCCATGCATTAATTAATCAATTACTCTCAAAGAAGAATGTTAGCCAGACATTACCATTTAGGGAACACAAATGACCAAGAAAGATTTTCCTTGTTATAATTTTTCTGATAAGCAGCAGGCACTAAAATAGAAAAACACTAATGATGAATAACCGGAAAGTCTGACATTCTACAACTGTTCCACGTTATTTTATTCCATGAATCACATTTGTGATATTCAAGTGTGATATTCGCCGCATTTATGTCCACACATAACTGGAATCCAGCAGGAATGTGAGCCTTCACCCAAACAATGGACACACCTGACCAGTCAGTGCACCCAGTCAGTATCGGATGTGGCAGGTCACACCGAAAAAGACAAAGCTAGTTTAACCACAGCCGTCTCTAACTACACTCTCCATGTCCAAGTTTGGAAAAACAAAAAATAATTCCATACAACTACCGACATGTCTTAATGGTTGACAAATTTGAGCTTATTTTAGTGTTATAATAATGTTTAGCTATTTATCCACTGGGCGGATCACCCCACCAAATGACAGAATGTGTAGAATAAGTAGAAAGGGGCAGTTCCTAAATATTTATATATTATGTACATATTAAATCGTATGTTGCCACAAAACCTGCTCTAGACATGTCACATGCACAATGAAGGGCATTGAGGAAAAAAAGAACAAGTCACACCTCCTTGTTCCCCTCTGTGAAGGTGGTTGGAAAATGTCCTAAAAACCAGTTCTGAGCCACCATGAATCAGCATAAATCACCTGTCAGCAGGTGTCCTGACTCCTCGCAGGAAACAAAATGATTGTTTTCTTTTTCCAGGGCAGCACAACTGAACTCTTTCAGTGAAACGCTGAACCTGAAAATATAAAGTAGATACCAAACCATGAATTTTGTGTGCCGTGATTTGGCAATTTGTTTCTCAATGGAAAATTTGGCAATTTTCCGTTGTGTTTAAGTTGACTGAACATTTTTCTTAAAAATTGTGAAAATAATTTGTCTTTGTATTGCCCCACAAATTATTTTGCAATGTTTTCTCAGCAGAAACCCAAAACCCCACACTGGTACCAGAGTCAATGAAAATGTATTGTTGAGGCACGCGGCTGCTTCACAAAAGATAGTGGATATCTGCTGACCATGAGTTTTGTCTAGCTAACAGTGGGCTGCACACACACACACACACACACACACAAACCGAAGTCATGTAAATATTGTTTTTTACACACCGGAGAGGCCTGCATACAGTTTTCAAGGAACGTATCGTACCCCACAGGCTGGCCTCTTCTGTGACCTTTATGTGGAAACTATCATCAGTGAGTCTTCTCTTGACTTTTGTGTTGTAGTAACTAATCACAGTTTTCATGGAGAGGTGTGTGTGTGTATGTGTGTGCGTGTTTGTGTGTGTGCGCGTGTGTGACTGAGTGTGCGTGCTAAAATGGTTGTTATCTCACAGCTTTAAGCTGAGGATTAACAGAGGATATGTTAGGCAGTGTCCTCGCAGAACAAACTAACCTCGACTGGGAATTCTCTGTTTGAGTTTATTGAGCTCGGTAATACCCTTTAATTCTAACGGTATTTTTGTGCTACACAACTCTTTTATCTTATATAACCCAATGTCCTCAAATTATGATTATAATCAAATATTTTGTTTGTGATATTAAAATACAATACAGCCAGATGGTGGTTTAGAGGAACATTGATGATAGCCCTTTCACTTAGGGCCACTTACATCTGTTATTTATCACTGAAGGAGTAATTTGGACCTATGAGTCAGATTAATCTTTAGGTGATTCTATATAGTACATGTATAGTAGTTCTATAGGCGTGTGTTTGTGTCCTTTCTGTTGAACACAGCTATTCCAACCTGGCAACCGACCAGAGAGAGACAAGTCGTAATTTGTTCCCTGGCATGCTGTGCATTATTGGAAGTGCTGTGTTTTGTGTGTGTGTGTGTGTGTGTGTGTGCATCATCTCGTGTGCTCATCTCGTTTGCATCCTGTAGGTGTTATTTGTAGTCAGAAAGCAGCAGCAGCGAGCCTCAATGAGCACAGCAGTGAGTTTGAAGGTGTTAAAGATTACACCGTCTAGAAAGCCAGTAATTCAACAATTAAAAAAAAAAACAAGTTGCCAAGTCAAGCATTAATCAAGGCGAATAAATAAAAGGCAGGCAGACGTGCATTGCACAGAGAGTGCTTTAATGAAATTAGGTGAAAACAGGAGCGGGCAGAGTGTTGTTGGGGAGAGGGAAACCAGCCGTGCAGCTATAATAGAGACTGGCAGCAGTGTATAGAGGATGGCCGTTACGTAATCGCTCCCTCTCGGTCTTCTGTGGATCGGAGGGGGGGTTTATGTAACCGCCTATTTCGGCAGACTGAAGAAGGAAATAGGGAACAAAATAATCTGGTTTGAAGCGTGCGCATGCATGTTCACACATCGTGACTGCTGCAAACGAACAGCTCCTGCGTGACTCAGCCAGGCAACGTTTCAGCTCTGAGTCATTCCAAGAGCAGTTCTTCAGCCCCGGTATGAATGTCAATGAAGCCTTTAGTTGGATATCAAGATGACAGTAGCACAGTGGTGTTTTTGACTGAACAATTACAGCGATCTTCTGCTTGCAATCTTTCCCTTTATCACATCTCACACACACAAAACACTGGGTACAAGGATTGTGCGCCATCTTGTAGGCGTTTTGTCATTTCACCCATCCTGCCTTCAGTGAGAATCACATGGAGCTGTAGCGAGGTGGTCATGTTGTAAACAATAGAGGTACAAAGAAAAAGAGGCCAGCGCTGGGCAGTCGTCCAGGTTTGGACTGTGAAATAATGTGACCTCTCTGTGTGTCTTTCTGTCTCTTTTTCAGCCACCATGACTCACCAGTATCCCTCACTGACTCCTGAACAGAAGAAGGAGCTGCAGGACATCGCTCAGAGGATAGTAGCACCAGGAAAAGGCATCCTCGCAGCTGATGAGTCCACCGGTATGCACGTCTGTGTATGTGATTAGAAATATGATAGATGATGATCCCATCTGATAAACGTACCCTGAAGAGCTCCTATAGAGCAGGTGGTCATTATTAAAGAGATCAGGTTTAATCCGAAGGTTCAAATCCAGGTTCAAACCCACATATCTGAAGATCTCAATGTATGTATAATGTCATTTGTATTTTTTTTTCATAACTGTTTGATCACTTTGCACTATTTTTTCTCCTTTTTTAATATTCATAGACCAAGATGTTAATCTAGAAATATACTGAGCAAATTAACTTAAGACATAATGGTATATGTGCCTGATCTGTACATGTTATCACCCTAAAACCTATTTTTTTAAAGGATTATTCTGTGCTGTTTTTTTACACATTAGAGAGTTGTGTTCTGATCTCCTGAGTCTGTCTGAGTTTGAACCCATTTGAATTAAATAATTATGTGAGTGTGTCGTCTACAGGGAGCATGGCCAAACGTCTGAACCCCATCGGGGTTGAGAACACGGAGGAGAACAGGCGTCGCTACCGCCAGCTGCTCTTCACAGCCGACAAGCGCATCGACAGCTGTATCGGCGGGGTCATCTTCTTCCATGAAACCCTCTACCAGACCACAGACGATGGCACCCCTTTCGCTAAACTTATCCAGGACCGCGGCATCGTCGTTGGCATCAAGGTACACTTCAGTCATTTGTAAACCGCCAAAGTAAATCTTCAAAGGATTTCATCCAGCCTCACGGTTTAAATGGGCTTTTTCCGCTTCCTACAATTCAATCGTTCTCCCACATGTTTTTTTTAAACCTAGCTGCTGATTCCTTTTTATTACACATTGTGTCACCCTCAACTTCTCAAGGACTTGAGTCTGGAAAGCCAAAGATCATTTCATAGCTGTTTGTTTTGCTATTTATTTCCTCCACAGCTACAGTGTTGATATTAAACTACAGCCTGATATTTCAGTTCAGCAAGACAAGAACACAGCCTCCACTTGTCTGGCACATGAGACGAAAAATGTTCCTGCGCCGTGTATGAAAACACAAACTCGTTGTCAGCATGTTTAGACACATTTACATACCGCACTTAACAGTAGATGAGGGTCCGAAGGACAAACTGAGCTAAGGAGAGTTCAATCTCTTTTTGTGGTTTATGTATTTATGCTTTTCTTAAATTCTTATTTGTGTGTATGTGTCTTATATACAAGTTATCTACAAAAAGTGAGTAGATGTCTGACTGCGATGGCTTTATGATTGAATTGTAAATGAGTCACTTCCTACCTGTATTATTTATGTGTTAAATTCAATAAAATATAAATTTTCATTGCAAAAACAAGTGTTCGGGCCAAATGTTCAAGAAAGCTGTGTTCAGTTGGAAGAGATAAATTCAATTTGACTGTGTATCATTCCCCCTTGATTATATAGAATAACAAGTGTGTTGCTTTATATAAGCAGAATTGGTGTAGTTTTATAATTTAAAAGACCTTTAAGCGTAATTTAAACCTATGTCTGTCTTTACAGGTGGACAAAGGTGTTGTGCCCCTCGCTGGAACGAATGGAGAGACCACCACCCAGGGTAGGAGGCATGAAGAACACACACAACCCACAAAACAGCATGAAACTCCTGCTGTATTCCTGTCTGATGGCTCTTTGTGTGTGTCTGAGTGCAGGTCTGGACGGGCTGTCTGAACGTTGCGCACAGTACAAGAAGGACGGTGCAGACTTTGCCAAGTGGCGCTGCGTGCTGAAGATCACCGACACCACGCCGTCTGAGCTGGCCATCTTTGAGAACGCCAACGTACTAGCACGATATGCTAGCATCTGCCAGCAGGTTGGTGTGAGGTCACATAGCATGTCATTAAGTACAAATGAACTTAGAGGCCCGAATGTGCTCACAGCTAAAACTCATCATCCACTCAACTATCAACAGTGACCTATGAGAAAATGTGAGGTTTTGGTGACATCTTTCAGCACTATATATCATAGTTTGCCTTAAAGTTTCTCTTTATAATGTCTCCTAGAATGGTATTGTTCCTATTGTGGAGCCTGAGATTCTTCCTGATGGAGACCATGACCTGAAGCGTACACAGTACGTCACCGAGAAGGTATTTTAGAGGATTTTGTGTATATATGTGTAAATATATTCTGATGTTTATATTATGAGTGAAGACGCTCTGACATGCATCCATTCCGTGTCCTAGGTCCTAGCTGCAGTGTACAAGGCTCTGTCAGACCACCACGTGTACCTGGAAGGGACCCTGCTGAAACCCAACATGGTCACAGCCGGACATTCCTGCTCCACCAAGTACAGCAGCGAGGAGATCGCCATGGCTACCGTCACCGCCCTGCGTCGCACCGTGCCTCCTGCCGTCACAGGTCAGACACAGCTGGACGAGATATGCATAAAATATAAGAAGCTGGACTTATTTGGATTAGTTCATCTGATATACTTCAAAATGTAGAATTAACAATATCTGTGTATTTTATGACAATGGTACTAAAGTTTTAAAGTCAGAAACTATTTGTGTTAAATTATATTCCTGCAGTATGAAGGGCTATCAATTAACATCATTTATTTGTCAAGTCTAAAGAGTGTGCACACGTGATTACGTACACTTTGTATACAGGAAGTAAAAGTCTAATTTATGTTAGAGCTATTGTGTCGGATGGTGTTAGTTTCTACAGGTGTTTCTAAGTGTGAGCGGGGAGATGATGTGTACGTGCTTGTTTCTCTCTCTTCTCTCAGGAGTGACATTCTTGTCCGGCGGCCAGTCTGAAGAGGAGGCCAGCGTGAACCTTAACGCCATCAACAACTGTCCGCTCGCCAAGCCCTGGGCCCTGACCTTCTCCTATGGCCGTGCCCTGCAGGCCTCCGCCCTGAACGCATGGAGAGGAGAGCTGAGCAAAGAGAAGGCCGCCACCGAGGAGTTCATCAAGCGTGCCGAGGTCAGACGACAACCACGAACGGACACCGTCACACAAAAAACGTCCTCTTTGCTGTTGTTAATCATTATTTTTCATCTGTCTTGTGTTTTCTTCAGGCCAACGGGCAGGCTGCACTCGGCAAGTACGAGTCCTCCGGTAGCGGCGGCACCACGGGACAGTCCCTCTACGTGGCGAACCACGCCTACTAAACATCAGACGACCACGTTCAGCAGTGGCCTAGTTATAGTCTTATATCTGCTCTGCTATTCCCCCTCACTCCTCCATCAACGACAGGCCTGCGCTGTCTACTGTACTTTAGAGTCGTCAGAGTTATTAAAAATTATATTATTAGATGTGTATTTAAGAAAAAACATATTGTGAAACAAAACTAAAGGGAACGATCAAACAATCAGACACTGGAACTATTTAATTTCATGTCTAGCTGTCAGTCTAGACTCTAGAGGCTGTGAAATGGTAACAGTGAATCAACATGATCAGTCAGTATTTACCTCACGCCTCGACTTAAGTGTACCTGTCTCCACACTGGGTGCTTTGCTCCCTTTTCTCTCCCACATGATAACTCTTTGGGCCACTACAGATCAGCATGTGTGTGTGTTGGTGTTTTTGCAGTGTCGGCTCACGCTTTTAACTCTATACTAACATCCTCCCTGACAGTGGGACCAATCGAGTATCAGCAGGTAACCGTAAATCCGTCACGGGACGAGATGATAGTGTGAAGGTGTTGAATTTTTCAGCCCTAAGGTCTGAGGTGCTTATTGTACTTCCAGACATCTGTAACGCCAGCAGAGGTCAGTAGACACACTCTATTAGATCGCCACACACTAGGATTCATCCTAACGATTCACCCTAATATTTCTGTTCTCACGCTTCTAATCACCACTAATCAGAGCAACATCTTGTGTGTCTATTCTCAGTATAACATTACCATTTAAATTACACAGTTAACGTATTCAGTTGTGTGAAAGTGTCTATATTATGTGACTCTTGTGTGTCAACATTCCCTTCCTCTGGTTCCCCCTGACCCGCCTCGCGTGAAGAGATGGTTTCTATTGACAGACCTTTCAAGTGGACCAATACGTGGGCGGGGAAGCAGTCACTGCTGTGTTGGATTACTGTGTTGTTTTGTGATGTTAATATTGTTCTTGAAGCACTTGGTGTGTCAAATAGTGGAGAAAAATAAACTAAAATAAACATTTAAAAAACTATCAAAGATCTCCTTGTTTGATATTTTTGCTCCTGTGCTCGTGGTGTCTTTATCTATCCCAATATTTCGTTTTAGGATGCAATTTGTGTTCCTGCTAACAAGCTAAGAAATAAGACCGCCCACTTATTCTGTTGTAGTCTGGCCTCTGTAGTGTTGGTGAAATCTGGCTGAACACAAGATATATAGAAATGTCTCAAAAGTCACATCACAACAGGAATAAAAGTTACTAGTAACTTCCCTGGATCCATGTACCTACAAACGTTACTGATCAGTTATGGCAAATCCAATAGTTTTATACGTTCTGCCTTCACTGTTCAACTGATTCTGGGTCAGTATTTGTCACTGACAAGGGTCAGTGACAAATAATGTTTGGCAAGATGAGAAAGTCAAACACATTTCAAAATAGAGTTTTAAAAGGTTCATCAGGTCTCTGAAAATGTACATTTTGTGTTCATATTGGTTTGAATGTCCATTTGTACTTTTTTTTTTTTTTTTTTTTTTTTTTTTACAAAAATCACATTGAATGTCAAATGGTGTAACTGAAAAAGCTAGGATAAAATTAAAATATACATCCACCTAGAATATAAATGGAATATCAAACTAGTTGATAGCATTGCATTTTTTATAAACCCTTTTAAAAGAGTTAAACTGTCTGGTACCAGGTTTTCAAAGTTACACCACATGACATTTTTGACATTGTCCCACAAATGAAATATAATATAATGATATATATATAAAACATGAAAATTAATATATTAAACTCGGGAAATGGAACAAAAGTTCCCTTCAAAAATCAAGTAAATCACTTGTAGAATTGTTCTGCTTATTCTATATCTTCTATATCTCTATTTCTTTTTACAGTTAATTTGAAACCGTTTTACTTCCTGAACTTAAGTACGTTTTAAATCGTACATTTTGTGATTTTCTGTTTGAATGGGGGCATCTGAATTCCTTCACCTGCCATGTTCACATCCTGGATTTACCACATTGGGCGCTGCTCGATCTTTTCGCACTGCTTGTGTGCGCTTAATTTAATCACGCTGGCGGCCCGATGTACATCTCTGCTATTTCAACTCTCGGATGGGACAGACAAAGAGCGTCTCCTTCTGTGTCATACAATTTTAACGGTGTACAGGAGTCATACTTAATCGATACTGTCTTCGCAGGATCCATGGATCTATTTTAATATCGGCAGGACCAGTGTAGGCGCTTCTGGAGCACGTGACATCTGATTGGACGGCTCGTGTTAACAAACGCACCCGTTTAGCTCATTGACAGAAATGGCCACCACGGAAGTGGGTGAGTATATTCACAGTTGACTTCTATAAAACATGTTTATTTATAAGTTTACTTAGATAAACATTATCAGATAATGAGAGTTTGATGGGGATATTTAATTGGACCGACCGTTGCTAAGCGACCACAGGGCCAGGCGGCTGTTTTTCTCCATGTTATGACCCCCTGAAGCTAGCATTAGCCAACATTAGCTAGCAGCAGTGCTGCAGCATCTCTGCAGCATACCTGCATCTTCTTGTTTATCCTTGTTCCACAAGTCATGACCGATTAATTCTGTATCAACCAGATCAAACACAACATAATGAATGTAAAGAACGAGGGTCTGTCCTTTCTTAAATTATTATAACCTTTATTCATTCAGGTTAATCCCATTGTCTCTCAATTTCACGAGAAAAGCGATTTACAGTAAAATTAAACCAAATGTGTGTATTTGGAGCACTAAATCTAAAAGCGGTCTTAAAAGCTTCTGAGTGTGATGAGGAACTGGTTAAATCCGTACTGAGTTTTCCACAAGAGATGTAATTTAAGGTGGTATTTTGCTAATAGGGCTTTGTAGATGAGTAAAAACCAATGTATATCACGCCTCTCAATAAATAGATAACAAAGACCCTCAGAGTAGAGTGAACTAACATATTTACAGGTATATTGATTCTTTCTTGCTTTAAAATGTAAGTTGATCTTCATTATATAATTTTATTCATATTTCATTGTATTTTATATTTGGCAACTGATATAATTGTAACTGGCACAGTCATGGAAGATACAGATTGTAACTAGATTTCTTTAACCAGAGATCTGATCCTTTCTTTCTTTCTTTCTTTGCTTCTTTCCTTCCTTCCTTCCTTTCAGAGCGTAGACGTGGCCAGCTTGCTGCTCTGTCCATAGCAGCAGTGGTCATCATCGTGGGCGTCCCTCTGTGGTGGCGAACAACTGAAACGTACCGAGCCTGGATACCTGTCAGTCAGATACAAGAGTTGGCGAAGGCTCAGGTTTGTTCATGCTCCGTTAAAGTTCCTGTATTTTAACAGTTTTCTTGGATTTATGTTGAAGTTGTGATATTCCTATTTGTGTTTTCACAAATCTTCTCTCTCAAGCTTCTCTCTGGAGCTCTAGAAGGCAGTGCATTTCGTCTCCATCTCATTAATATTAAATAGCCTCTCCTCTGATTGGCTGATATGAGAGGGCCGTATAGTTGTGACATCACAAAAGGCGTGACAGCTTGTTTTAAAGCATAGTTTCTGTGTTCACTTCTCTAGTTGTTTTGAAACGTGGGACAGTATTTATAGTACACCCAGACCTTCTTATAATCAAAAAGCAATTAAATTCTCACTTTCTATAATATGGGACCTTTAATTACATGTCCACCATCTTGTGCTGCTTTGCCCTCACTTGTGTCTTTATAAAAAAAAAAATGTCCCATTTTTCTCTCTCTTTTTTTTTTTCTTTTCAGCTCCAGCTGAGTGCCGATGTGGAGGTTGTATTTGCGCGTGGAACCGTGACACCAGAGCAGCAGAAGAAGGTCCCACTGACACAAACACAGGATGAGGAGTACATCGTAGACGGTGATTTGATAATGCTGCCTTTGACCTTAAAACAATGATAAGAGATGAAGGTTGCAGAGTAATTCTTATCCAACTCCATTTGTTTCCAGAGGACACAGCTTTGAGGTACAGTTATGAGACGCGGTATCGCACGGCTACAATCATGGAGGAGGACGCTCTGAACCAGCCCACTGCTGCAGGTGAGATAATGTCCACTTTGCAACTTTAAATTCAAACCTTTCCTTTTTTAGTGAGACCACAGCTAGTAATTTCTCTCCTTTTCTCTCCTGCTTTAGAGGCAGATCTTTCTCTGCACACACTCAGTGAAAGTCCATGTGGTTCTTTGGTTGTGTATGTGATCCCAGAGTCATCTTCACTGCTGCCTGAGGTTAAAATCCCTGTAGTTTTAACTTGTAGTTTTGCTATTTTTAATTCTTTCCTATTTGTGTTTGCTATTTTGTAAATGGTGTCCGTTCATTCTGGAGAAGTAGAATCCTGAACTCTATCTTCATGACTCTCAGGATATCGACGTGTATATCGGTCAGCGTCGAACGGCCTTGCTGCGTATCAGTGCCCAGATGAGAGTCGGCAAGACGCTCGAGCAACTGTTGGCTCACCTGGAGCCTCGGATCAAGCAGGTGCTGCAGGTGATGTCTTTTAGCCACAGCGACATCACAGCCGCCCTCAGCGACAGAGTCCGTCTCAGCCCTGGCAACAAAGAGAGCATCGCTGACAGTATGAGAGCCTTCAAATCCAGCCCAGGTCGGTTCTTGTTTCAGAGCAGCCATATGGATGAACAACTTAATCTCTGTTCCAGTCAGTATCTATCAGTACTACATTCTGATCTCGCCTTTTACTTTTCTTTTCTCTAGGTTATGAGATAACATTCAGTCTGTTGAACCCAGACCCAAAGTCACACCGGCTACACTGGGACATAGAGGGAGCTGTGGAGACTTACATCCAACCTTTGCTTACAAAACTGTCCCCTGTGGCCAACTTTAGCATCGACTCTCAGGTACGTGAATGTGAATTATGCACTTTGCCATGAAAAGATGCTCAGCTACTGTATGTCCACATATGTTTTCTCTTTACAGACGTTGCACTATGCCATGCTCGGCGTCAACCCTCGCTTTGACAGCAGCCGCAGCGCATACACACTCAACGCTGATAGCCTCGCACATGTCATCAACCCTGTGGAGGCTCGACTGGGTAAAAGGAAACGCATGAATGGTTTTCAATTGTGTGTTAAAAGGAGTTTGTTCTGATGTATTGGGGATAATGTCAAAAATGATGTGGTGTACCCATAAAAGATTGGTACCAGATTAATTCTCTTAAAGAGTTAAAAAAAAACATGCTATCAACTAGTTTTACATTCTAGGTGGATTAAATATTTAAAACTTATTCTTTTTCAGTTACACCATTTGACATGTTGTGTCAAAAAATCACACATTCCATGTGTTGTTGTTTTTTTTGTAAAAAGAAATGGTACAATAGGATTTTCAAGTGTTTGAGTGTTTGTGTTTTGAATCTGATTTCCAGGATCTAACGCTGCATCTTCCAACCCAGTGCTGAATTTTCTGCTGTATGTCCCAGAAGCCCATCATTCACCCCTTTATATCCATGACCACAAGAAACAAGAAGTGCCTACAAATGCGTTTCACTCCCCACGTTGGGGTGGAATCATGGTGAGATGATCTCATCTTATAAGTAAATATGTTAAGTCTACTGTTACTTATGTGTAGGTTAGGGTGTGATTTTTGCATCTAATTCTGAGATTTTATTTTAAATATTGTTCTTATAGGTCTATAATGTTGATGGCTTCTATGGACCAGAAGCTGTGTTCCCTGTTGACATCAACATTAACATGGCTAAAGTCATGGGAGTCTTCCTCGCACAGCTACGGTAAATAGGCAGCTACACTATGATAGATTTTCCTGTAGATGCACATTTGTGAACATTTCCTCACCATGTCCCATCAGACTGCTGCTGGGGGTGCAGTCGTCCACCCCTCCCCCCGGCTTCCTGGTGGCACCGTGCGGCAGTACAGGACTCGCCGACTGGGAACTGGACCGCCTCATGTGGAGCCGGAGTGTGGAAAACATTGCAACAGCGACCACCACCATCACCTCCCTGGCACAGCTGCTGGACCAGATCGGCAACATCGTTATCAACGACAACATCGCCCAACAGGTAAGATGCATGCTGCATTAAACTGAGGGTTTCTGTGTTAATCACAGTCAATTACAGTAAAAGTACAACTTCCTTTGAAAATGATTTTGTATCACTCCATAAGATAATTTAGCAGTTATATTAAATAAGTGAAAAGTGATTTAAACTGATATTTGAATATTTCACCAAATAAGTAATTTCTATACTATATACTCTGTATTTGTCACTTCATCACTAACTCGTGGTTCATGTTGTGGACTCTCAGGTGTCCAGTGCCGTCACATCACTGCAGCTGGCTGTGGCTGAGCTGGAGGCCGGAAACCTCGGCTTTGCTTTGCAGTACAGTAAAGATGCCATCTTGGCATCGGAGAGAGCCTTCTTTGACCCTTCGCTCCTCCACCTCCTCTACTTTCCCGATGACCAGAAGTTTGCCATCTACATACCACTCTTCCTGCCCATGTGTGTGCCTATTCTGCTCTCGCTGCTCAAAATAGTGTCTGAGGCTCGACAGCGACGCAGAGAAAACAAATCCAAGAAGGAATGAAAAACACATGATGTGATGAATATTTCTGAAAACAAATTATGGACAAACTGTCATGTCAGTGGCCTTGACATTTGGGTACAAAGGTAGGCATGAAGAAAGGTTCATTTGCACCATTAAGGTGTGTTTCACAAATCAGTCAAGTATCATTTTTGTTTTTGTTTCATGTGGGGAATTATGTTTATTGCAGGATTTTAAGGAATGACTGCTGTGACTGTCTAACACTGTACAGTATAAAGCTTGGATTGATGTAAATGTGTTTTATATTTGAATTCCACTTTCTCTTCTAAGTTATTAAGAAATAAAAAAAAAAAACTCGTGACTTGTCTTCTAGCTGTTTTTGACACTCTTGTGAAATAAGAATATAATATTTTGTATAAATATCACAGAAATTTTAGACACTTTTGTTCAAAGCAACATGAACAAATTTAGTCCAATTTGAGCATGAAAGTGTTCTTAGCCTCAGAGATATCAGAAATTATATATTTAACAATAGACATAATTAAAGATATATGTAATAATAGTATAATAATTACTTTTTTAAATTATATCTATCCCTTCTCCATCATTACAAATTCCAGAATTTGTAATATTACACTATTGTTCAAAAGTTTGGGGTCACCCAGGCAATATAGTGTTTTCCATGAAAAATCACATTTTCATTTACCAGCTGGAGTTGTAAAATGAATACAACATTTTTATTACATCAGCCTTCTGATGCAATGAGCAAACACATTGTACCATTAGAACACTGGAGTGATAGTTGCTGGAAATGGGCCTCTATACACCTATGTAGATATTACACCAAAAAACAGACATTTGCAGCTAGAATAGTCATTTACCACATTAGCAATGAGAGTATTTCTAATTAGCTTAAAGTTATCTTCATTGAAAAAAAACAGTGCTTTTCTTTTAAAAACAAGGAAATTTCTTAGTGACCCCAAACTTTTGAATGGTAGTATATTCATTTTAGAAGTTTAACTGTGGGACACAAGATATCTCCTTCATTGTAACGTCCAGTCTCAGTGTTTGAACACTGGAGGCTTCCAGTTTCCACATCAGATTTGTCTCTATTGATTGTTGGATCTGAAATGGCTCTAGAACCCATTTGTTTCTACTATTCACAAAACATGCTTGTAGACCCCACCCCTTTAAAATCAATGAGGTCAGAGAAAACGTTCCACTTTCAGCAGATGAATGTGAAAATATCACTGAGGTGTCAAACTCCGCAGTGAAGCTCAAACATCCCACTGGAGGAAGAAGAAAAACACGTTTTGAGCGGAAGTCGCCTTTAAGCCTGTTGTGGCTGTAGCTCTCCGCTGCAGCAGGGGACGCTGTGCGCGGCTTTAAAGCCGCGTCCATGTTACAACCTGCTCGGCGTCACCGAGGAAGAGCGGGGAGCTGGTTGGAGAAATTCTATTTGAGCAGCTCGCAAGTTTTAGCTGTCGTTAGCGCGTTTTTTGTAAGTCCGCCCTGCAGGGTTTGAACTCCCATTCAGACGCCTGCGGAACTAAACACTAAACGTGTCGCTCTACACGACGGTCGGAGCCTTATTCTGCACCGCGTGAGTCGTCGGCACCATAGGTCGGCACCCCCGCTAGCTCGCAGCTAACTTCCTACAACTGTGAAGCTAAGCTAAGTGCGCGTGCAGCTTTGTGTGCGCGTTAGCCAACATGTCTGGCGGCGGCGTCGTCCGAGGACCAGCGGGGAGCAACGACTGTCGGATATATGTGGGGAATCTGCCTCCCGATATACGCTCCAAGGACGTCGAGGATTTGTTTTACAAATACGGAGCCATTCGTGATATCGATCTGAAGAACCGGAGAGGAGGACCGCCGTTTGCCTTCGTGCAGTTCGAGGACCCGAGGTGAGCTGCTGCTGCTCCACCACGCCTCGGCGTAGTCCGCATAAAGTGTTTTAACATATATACACACTTGTATCACGAATATACACCGATACGTGGTCTGCAACGTATACCCTGTAGTAAAATTTGTCTCCATGAAGCTAACAATGGCAGCGATTCAACTTCATGCTGCGCTTTCTTTTGGAAGTGTCGTTTTGGCGCTATCGGCTTGTGTTGCTTTAAACATGGAGGTGTGTCTAGTCTTTAGTCTTTTCTCATTAACGCTGTTAAAGTGTAACGTTAAACAAAGAGGAGACATGTTCTGTCTTAACGTGCAGGTTGCCAAACCAGTTGGAGATAAAACAATGCAAAATCCATTTAGTACTGAGGAACTTTTTCCTCATACAAAGACTATTAGAACAATGAACTGCACACTGCTTGGTTGAAAAGGGGCCTTAATATGAAAAGTTTTACTCAAAATATTATTCAACATTATCAATAACCTACTAGTTTTATCTAAATCTTTGAATCTACACTAAACGGATTGGGGAAAAGGCTTCCTACAACTGCCAGTATTATAACAATGAAGAAAGGAGAGGACTGACTTTGAAGAGTGAGATCTTTTAGTAACTTGGGTTCAACATGTGCTCAACAGGCCAGTTTCTGCCATTTAATCCAGAGGAGCTGCTGGAACAAGCCTTGTGGTTTCCTTTGTGCCATTAAGGGCCTGCTTTTGCATTATATCAAGAAAATAAAATTATCTGATTTATGTATTCAGGTTTAAACACTTGCAGGTGTTTGGCTCTCAGCTTCCATCTGCAGGACACATTTACACTAATAATGGACCATGGTGCATATCCCCAAGTTTCATCATTGTAGGCAGGAAGTTGTAAAACCATCTTAACTTAGCTTAACAGACAATAAAGCTGGAAAGATGATTACTGTTGTATTTCACAGGGATGCTGAGGATGCTGTTTACGGACGCGACGGCTACGACTACGACGGCTACCGCCTGCGTGTTGAGTTCCCACGGAGCGGAAGAGGAGGAGGTGGTGGTGGGGGAGGTGGCGGAGGAGCACAGGGAGGACCCCCGAGGGGGAGGTATGGTCCCCCATCCCGGAGATCAGAGCACAGGGTTGTCGTCTCAGGTGGGTGACATCTTCCTCCGGTTGCAGGTTCTGCTCATCTTTCTCTAAAGTGTACAGTTGAGTTTGAGTCTCGGGACAACCGTTTCCTGTCAGGTCTTCCCCCCAGTGGTAGCTGGCAGGACCTGAAGGACCACATGCGAGAGGCAGGCGACGTATGTTACGCTGATGTGAATCGTGATGGCACCGGAGTCGTGGAGTTTGTACGCAAAGAGGACATGACCTACGCTGTCCGCAAACTGGATAACACCAAGTTTCGCTCTCATGAGGTATGTAAATGACTGCAAAAGTCAGGAGAAAATAGCTCAGAGTAGATGTTTTGTACATCACCTATCTCTAGGATAATGCCATCAACTTCTGTCGCAGTGTTCAGTAGTTTTCATGTGGGAATGGATCTTTAGTTCTGTGTGTATCTGTGTGTTTAGGGAGAGACGGCCTACATTCGTGTGAAGATGGACGGTCCTCGTAGCCCGAGCTACGGCCGCTCCCGCTCTCGTAGCCGTAGTCGCAGTCGTAGCCGCAGCCGAAGCAAGAGTGGGTCCCGCAGCTACTCCCCTCGCCGCAGCAGAGGTTCCCCGCGCTACTCTCCCCGGCGTTCCCGCTCCCGCACCTAGATCCTCCCAGACCTCGACGAGAGCAGAGGAGCTGCAGAGGAAATCTTCACGTCACATAACAAACCCTGTATACTCACCACGGAGCTTCTCATGTGTTACCCGTTTACACTGTCTTTTTGTGTTGTCTCCTTGCCTCCACTTTTTTTGTTGCAGTTTTCATTTTTGCGCACCAGATGAGCCTGGTCTGTGCACATGGCCTTGTTTCCCTCTTGATTTGCCGTTCTTCCCTTTCTCCCTCCTCCTCCTCATCATGTTTCTGCTAACCATCGCTTCCCCTTTTCTATGCCTTCTGCTGTCTGTCCTTTAATGTATGCTTTCATATGGAAAGATTCTAGTTCTTTAAAGCATATACTACTGTACTTTGACCTTCTTGTGTGTCTCTCTATAGAGTTCAAAGGAACAGGATAGGATGGGAACAGAGGAAACAGTTCATGTTAAGATATACAGGAGGAGGAGGAGTCAAATATGGCACCCAATGGTATGATGTCTGTGCAGTGTTTTGCATACACTTGACAATGGAGTGCCATTGTTGAATGTTTTCAGTAGTAACACGTTCTGTATACTACTTTCTCTTTGGAGACCCAAAGCTTGTGCTTTTGCTTACCTCTCAGTATCCAAAGTAAATCTTAGTTTTTTCTTTTTTTTTTTGGAATTTAATGTAGATGGTGTCCCTTGTTTTTCTCAAAGTGAACTCCCTCTTAGATGCATTTAATATCAGATTTTTTTTTTTATTGTGAAGGTGTGATTCTAACTCGCCTCCTTCTCTTTGGTTCTGCTGGTATTCTGAAGGTTTGGACTGGGCTCATTGTCTCCCCATTCCGGAGCCGGATCAGGATTCAGGATCAGATCAGGATTAGGATTAGGCGTCAGGATGGATACATGGAGCAGGAGCACGGGAGCATTTTACCGGGAGGGGATCCCGAACCCGGCCCTGTCCACATAACCCCATCAAACCGGAAACTAGACTAAAGCTAAATTGGCATTCAAATAATCCAAATTATTTTTTCCATTTTGTGTGGGACCTCAGAGACACAATTACTGACGGCACCGCGATTATTTTTGGTTTTTTAAATTATAAAAAAGAAGAGCAGAGCTTGGATCTAAACCAGGAGGAGGGCTGGGAGGTGCAGGATGGATCCACACGCGTAAGGAGAGTGGTAACTAGTGGGCAACCTGTAACAGTGGATGAGGGTGGGAGGGAGGGTGGGAATGTTACCTTAATGTGGTTTGTATCATTTTCTTAGTTAAGTCTTTTCCTGAGATGATCATGTCTGATTTTCTTAAGTATAATCTTCAATATCGTAAAGCTTTATTCTCTTTTAATAAAACTTTAACATAAATTCAATGTTTGGGTTTTTCTTTATGGTCGTGTGTCTCTCTGTAGCCCCCTTTCAAAGTGGAGTGAAAACCCACTTGTGTTTTTGTCTTCAATGGCAAAGAATTCATTTAGAATTCAGTCCTGCGTCAAATGACTCTGCAGTAGTCACGGGTGTTTGTTGGCTCCACTCCCATTTAGCAGACATGTAAACATAACGTGTTCACTCAGGAGAGACTGGCCTACATAGCCATGACTCTTTCTGTGCACCTACGCTGGCTTTGATCGGCTCAGATGCTATTTTTACACCATCTCTCCATGCCTAAACATAACCAAACGGCCCCATCGGGAGGGAGAGACTAAATGCCCAATGCCGGCCAGCAGAGGACATTTAATCTCTCCCTGATAAACATGTTATGCTCTCATAAAACAGGATATTACATCCGTGCTGTGACGTTTTTTATAAGATACACACCATAAACGAACCTCATTTCTATGCCTTCTGTCAGTGATCTTTAGCAGAGGCTCTTCATGCACAGGGCAAAAAAAAAAAACTGTCTGAAAATGCACATTAAACTGAACTGAATGAAACATTTGTCAGAAAAATGTTATTGTATGCACAATTACAAAGTAAGTTTATAGTACATGAAATTATAAGCCTCTACATTTTATTGTTGGCCCACTTTAATATGCAACATAATTTGGTACTATATATGTAGTAGGGGGTCCCAGCTGATCAGACCCCTGGTCATGTAAATGAATAGATCAATAAAACGTCTTTATTAATTTAGAACCGCTACTATTAACCAGTTACCCGCCAGCTCTTTTATTATGTTTTGATAATAGTGGAGTTTCAGACATTAGTCTGTTGATTCATCACCAATGTGCAAGTTTAATTTGCCAAACCGGATTAACTGTAAACCCCCGGGGTTTAATTTGATATTTACCTTATTTATCTAGTATCGATATGACTAACAGGTCGTTACTGTTTCAGAGGAATCACCAGGATGTATAACAACATCCACTGTCCATTCACAAGTTGTGTTATTGGCTGGTGAACCTGCGCAGAGATGAACCAATGACGGCTGCAAAATGGCGTATCACCGATTTACAAACGTGATCTGTGCTCTGTCCTGAGCTTTAACTCATCCACTGAAACAAGGAAGCGACCTTCCAGGGAAATTATGTCTTAGGATCAGTGTCTGACGTTTACTGAGCCATAAACTGTATGAATGGTTCCTACCTTGTGCGCATTTTGTTTATTTGAACAGGCGCACATTACGCATAGTGAAATGTGTGTTTTTACTCTTACTCTTAAATGTGAATACAGTACTCATTTGTACGCGGTGTTTTTTTGTGACAAAAGATTTAAATTCTGTTAAATTACGTTATGTCACGTGATATCACTGCAGCACATGCTCAAATAACACATTATGTGATATCAAATGAGATCAATTAATTTATTGTAACTTGCAGCGCTGAATTTATACGAATAATTGTCAGTTGTGCAAAGAATGGGAGGAGAAAATGCTGTTTAAAAGCTAGAAAATGATATTCCTATAAACAGTTATCTTAAAGGGTGGGTTCACTATTTCCATCTATCTTAAAACGACTCATAGATATCAAAATGGGTCAATAATACAGATATTGGTCTTTTTAGTACCAACATCACTCTTTTTGATACTATACTTCCACTGCAACTCAACAGGGAAACACAAACAGAACCTGAGGCTAAAAACACAGTAAATGTGTCTGATGTCCACTTTAAATCTCACACTGCTGAAGCCTGACAAGCTTCAGATAAACCTTTAAATTATATATATAATATAAATATATATATAAATGTACTAATAATGTAAATAGCGTTCATATTGGTATAGACAGTTGTTTTAAGACAAACTTGAAAAATATAAATCTTTCCTTTAAGCTATTGATAGGAAACCCTTATATTATTATGTTTAATTGAACAATTGGGATTGGAGTATTTTATTCACTATTGCGAGATTTCATTCACACATACTCACTTACTCACAAACCCATATACCAGTAAATAAAATTTCCTAAAGACTTAACTAGCTTTACTGGGGTATTTCTAAATGGTTGAAACTATAGTACACGTTTGATATTTTCATATTTGTAAGTTTTCTAGTTTTTTGAGGTTGTTAAGTGGTATGTGTCCATAGCAAAATGTGATTAGGTTGTTACACAGAGTAACCCTATTAGCTTATGGCTGATATATTGGTATCTGTGTTATAGAAATGCCAAAGATGTTGAGGAACTATATATATGTGTCTCAAAAAATAAAGCAAACAATAAATTAGTCAGTGCTCTATGGTGGACAGACAGTATTAAATTTGAATTATAATAATTCATTTGATTCATAATTGACAATAAAATATCTTCTTTGATAAAAGCCAAATTTACAGTATTGTGTAGTTCCCTTTTTAACTCGGCCGACCTGTTTTACTACACTGTCCATCTAATTTAGATTTCAACATGAACTGAAGAAAACATAAAACTTTCTGCTGTCAAGAGCAAGCAGCTTCAGATTTACATTATGTTATGACTGAAGGTCATTTGTGTAATGTACTACCCTTAGATCATTCAATTTAGAGCTATGAATTCTCCAGCTAGAACTGCCATGTGTGTAGACTAATACTATAACTATCAGCAGCATGTTAGCAGATTGATTCTCAACCTTTATGACCCCAGGTATTAAGTCTAACTGTAACCGTGACTGTGCATCCAAGTCCTGACTCTAAGGTAAAGGAGTGAAGAGCACAATCTTCTCTGAATGTTTTTTTAAAAATATGTTTTCAGTGGGAAACTGAGCTCTCATTAAATTTGTTACAGTTTTTCTCCCCTTAATAGTGTCCTGTAAGCCGGGGTGATAAATCAGTCTGGCAGCCCTAAGGATGTTTTTCCAACTTGTGTTGGCTGCCAAAAGTCGATCTGGATGTTCATCACGTCATCATGCTACATTTAAGAAAGTGGAAACTCAGGGTGTGTTGAGAATAAGAGAGAGAGAGAGAGAGAGAGAGAGAGAGAGAGAGAGAGAGAGAGAGAGCTCTGTGAAAAATGTGAACTGTTCATTTTGGTCTTTTCAAGATTTGGGGGTGGAATAGATTTAAATAAATCCAAAGTGGTAGAGAGGTTTTGGGGCAATATGATAAGATGTGGACAGAAAGGGGTTAAAATATGTATATATGTTTACATTATTTATCATAATAATTGATCAATGGCGCGCACATAATATATTCTCATTGAGAGGGCCAGAGGATGCTGCACATGTAGTTTTAATTGTAGAGTCACAAGGAGGCTCCAGCAGTGTTTGTTTTGTTGTGGTATTAATTCAGCTGGCACCACGTCAATACTCCTCTGCCAGAACCTAATCTCGATCCGAATGTGTGTCGCAAGCTCTTCAAAATATGCCGGATCGATATTATCGATCGGCTCGATCACCTGGATCAATCACGCCCCTCCGGAGGGGTGGGGGGTGGTGACGAGGGAGGGGGCTGAAAACGGTGCATTCTGGGTGGAAATAAGATGCGGGCAGTGTCCGCAAGTAGAAAACGCCGTCAGCCGGGTGGAGGCCTCGCCGCGGCCAATCGGGACGCGGGATGTGACGTGAAGGGCGGGGCGGAGACGCACGTTTCGCTTCCATAAAGCAACGACAGGGGACCGTGCAGCTCCACGTTACGCGCACATTTAAACACCGAATCAAAGCTGATATACGGTAAGCGTTAATTGCCATTTGTATGTTTGTGTGTGTGTTTATGATGATGATGAAGATGATGATGATGATGATGGAGGCTGAGCTCCTGCCTCTCAGCAGAGGAACACTCAGCCTGCTGCAGCTTGCATGCTAATCTGAGGCGACCCTGCGAGGCTGCATGGACGCTCATTCACTTTACTACGCAAACATGAGCACTTGAGTTGCTGAGGTTCTATATAGAGGGAGTCACTTCTGTTGTGTGCATGAATATATGTTTAAAAAATAAATCCGCAGAAACTGTTCAGTGTCTCTTCACAAAGTTGTTCTGCTGTCAGCTGCACAGTGCAGGTGCATCCTCTAACATCATGACACAAAGCTTCCTCCCAAGTCTCTTAGAATAAGTCATTTGCCAGTAGGAACAATGCATTTCTTTTTCTTGCTGAAATTATTCCTCCTGTTCAGTGACCATTATAATACCACCCCTCCCCGTTTCAAAATGAGCTTTCAGTATAAGCGTTGGGGGGCCAAAATCCACAGTCCTCGTTTTGTGCAAACGTGTGAACTTTATCTGGAGATAACATGACGTTTCAGTCGTCGGATTTAATCAAATCGAGTGACGAGTGGTATCAAAGAGAGGGGATTTATCACTTGAAAGATATTTGCTTGATTTGCACAGGAGGGCTGTGGCTTTTGTCCATCACTTGCACTGAAAGTGCATTATGAACAGTTCCCTTTAATCGCCATAATGAATGGGAGGAATGATGACAACAAGGAAAACATGATTCTTTTTGAACATCTGGAAAATCCTCTATTTGTGAGCGAAGCAACTCTATAAATCCACATCCAGGGGGAAGATAAAGTCTTACTGAAGTAACTGTTTTTCTTCTTCTGAGCAGTCAAACCGCCACCATGTCTGACAAGAAGGCAGTGATCAAGAATGCTGACATGTCTGATGAAATGCAGCAGGATGCAGTGGACTGCGCCATGCAAGCGATGGAGAAGTACAACATCGAGAAGGATATCGCCGCCTACGTCAAAAAGGTGCCTCGGGTCGCCCGTTTTTGAACGGGGCAGCACGCGCATTTGCTTATTGAGAAGTTGTTGATGTGCTAATCGATGTGGTCGTCTCCCTCCCTGCAGGAGTTTGACAAGAAGTACAACCCGACGTGGCATTGCATCGTCGGGAGGAACTTTGGCAGCTACGTGACGCACGAAACGAAGCATTTCATCTACTTCTACCTGGGCCAAGTGGCCATTCTACTGTTCAAGTCGGGCTGAGTCAAACATGCCCTCCCCCCCCCCCCCAAAAAAAAACACAACTTTTAATTCAGCCCATAATACTTCTGTGCCATGCTGTACATTCGCTACCGCCTCTCTGCAGACATGCCTACCTCCTGGTTTCCTGCTTGCTTCAGTCTGTTTATATATATATTTATTTTTTTTGCCACCTGCAGCACTACCACCATCAGTGGATGACGCTTTGCTCATGTCTGGACTGTATCATGTATAGGGCACGTTCATAGAAAAATGCCCATTTAAAACTACTTGACCTATCGTCATCTGCAAACCTAATTGACTCGCCATGAATCATAATTTGCAGATATTATTTCGCTGTGCATTGACGCATGGACCTTTTTGTACATTACTTCATTTTGGACATTGTTGTATAATAACTTACTTTTCATGGAATTAAAATGAGCAGCAGTGTTTTTGTTGAAATGCCTTTTTTTTATTTTCAGTGTTGACTGAGATAGACTTAAAGATGCCAAAACTGTTGCTTACTGAATAAAGAAGATGACATGCTAAGAGATTTCAGGTTTTGTACATGCTTGAACATTCCTGTTTCCACTTCAGTTGTAAATACTTACAATGTTACTGCTGTATATCTCTGGAATGTAACTTATTGTGCAGTTTGGTATTGTGATATTTTCAACTTGTTGAGCACAAAAAACAACATTGAGACAGTAAATTTGTCCAAAAATAGTGTGTGTTGAACTTGCTTTAACTGCTGTATAATCAGATGTTCATAACATCTTGCTGGGCTGGGACACGTATTGTCTCATCTGTTCTGATCACATTGTGAACCACGACTATAATTTTGTTTTGAGGCTACAGAAAAGTGATTTACTTAAACACTTGGAAATAACAGCAGATTTAGTGTCTCTGCTTGTGTCTGCAAAAAAAAACTGATAAACTGCAGAATTGCTGTACATATTCACTTATACTTCTGTTTTACTTTTACATTTCATGAAACCACTTTTAACTTTGCAATTCAAAATTGTATCCAACATCTTGGTTAAAGTATGAGACACTAAATAAGTGGTCCTAGTTAAATCCCTGTTGAACACATAAAACATTGAAATGGTGATTTAATGGAACAGTCATTCTAATAATCTGTCATTTAGAATGTAGGAGTTTGACTTGCAATGTATTATTTATACCATGTACCGTTGTTATTACTACAATAAAGAACCTTAATACTTCCAGCCTGTCTAATCAGAATAAAATGTAGAAACTTCACCAGAATGTTCACAAATCTGAGACCAGGATCCTCCTGACATCTCATTTGTTTTTACTCCATGTCAACCCTCATTGTTTCATTGTTGCTTCATTATTTAATATTGAATTTGCTGACAATGTGTGAAACATGAACTCCAGAATGTAGTAAACTGAAATATTATCTATGTGCATTGTCTACAGCTGCAATCCTGAGGCGGTAGGCTATAAAATGACAATGTAAAAAGAAAATACTAATTATTATCAATATTAAAATCTATAATTATGTTAATAATACTAGGCTATGTACAATATTTACTTTTGATGACATTCGCTTTTTTAAAGAATATTGTTGGTGTATAAACCAATTCATGCAGTGAGGTTTAGCGAGATCTGATATACCCATGATTAATAATCCTAGATTTTTAATGATGACAGTGAATTTGTTAATTATAATTTGCTAAACTACATGGGGAAAAAATATATGATATAATTGGACGTGTTTGTACGCGGGACTTTTGGTCAGGTACTTCAGGTCATTATCTAGCTTCAATAAACAGTCTGTGTTCAACTACAGCTTCGTTTTTGCAGCTGCTGGTTTTTATAATACAGGTTTATTTGGAGCAGGCGTGTTTTGACTGTCAAGACATCGTTAAAATAGTCATGCGGTGACGGAAATGTCGTACAAAAAAAGGAGGTTGTCCAGTGTCCATTATTGCACGCCCTATGTTAACAAAGGGACATTCTTCCATATCACAGTAACAGAAGCTAATTTTAAATTAGATAGAAAAGATAAATACAATAAATAAATAAAGGCATAGAAAATAATACAATATACAATACAATAAATTATATTCCTCTATAATTATACAAAGTTTCCTAGCCTGGGCATTTTTTACTTGTATAATTCATTAACTAGAGCAAACCAAATTGGTGAGGATTTTGCAAATCGGCACTTGTGTGTATATAATGTTATGCTAATTATGCTATTTATAAGATATTCAATCTTTTTACTACTTATAATTATACCTAATTGGATATTTTAAAAGAAAATAATTCTATATTTATGGATTTAGATATTAGCCAGTTGCTACTTTACGCCTTCACGCTAGGGGGTATCCATGGCTACTGATACCGACGTCCCTCAGCGGCGGCCATATTGCGACGGTCTTGTGATCTGGTTCTCTGCAATAAAGTAAGAGAATTGCACACACAAGAATACTCATAATTTGCTGACATTTCGACCTATCGCCAAACGGTTTGGTTTGTTACACATCTTATTTGCGTAGCTATGATACGCGATTAGTGAATATTTTGAAATTGTAGCTGTTCTTTTAATTATTATTGCAATGTAAATAATTGCAATAGAGCCTTTTCCCTTCATGGTATTACTACTTTTGCTTACGAGAAGGTCATTCAATTGTATTTGTATATAAAACACTTTGTTTATGTGTAAATCTATTACTATAACAATCTGCATAATGTTACTTTTATATGAAAGGTCATAATCATCCGCTACTGTTCAAAAGTTTGGGATCACCCAGACAATGTTGTTTTCCATGAAAAGTCACACTTTTATTTACCACCATGAGTTGTAAAATGAAGAGAAAACATAGTCAAGACATTGACAAACTTCAAACTTTGCTTTCGTCAGTCAGTTTTCTAGCTTCTCTAACCAGCTAAACTGTTTTCAGCTGTGCTAACTTGATTGCACAAGGGTTTTCTAATCATTCATTAACCTTCATTGAAAATCAGTGCTTTTCTTTAAAAATAAGGACATTTCTAAGTGACTAAAAATCTATTAGAATGTAGTAAATTATGGTTATTTTAATAGTTCATCCATGATAGACTAATGCTCTAAATGAGCGAGCGACCTGACACAAGATGGCGGACGTTAGTGGACGCCGGCTCACGAGGCAGCAGCGTTGGATGAGTCGTCTCGTGTCCTAGAGATATCTACGCTTCACGCGACAGCCCAATCCGGTAGATGGCGGTAAACTGCCGAACGCCACAAAGCCCGGCGTGTACTACCGGTGCGGACAGAAGCACTTCCTCGGACAGAGACATGGCGGCTCAGACCGGGCTGCCAGCGGCACCGGCTCCTCTGAGCCGCGGCGACGCTCCCGCTTTCCCCTCGGTGGCCCTGTCCCCGGAGGCCGCCCCGTTCACCCCGCTGCGGGCGGACGGCTGGCAGCTCGCCTCTCCGTCCGAGGCGGAGCGGCTGTTCTCCCGCTGCGCCGCCAAGCTCCGGGCGCTGCGGCCGGACTCCGGCCAGCTGCGGGAGGAGCTGAACCTGCTGTTCGACCAGCTGCTGTCCGAGAACTACAACTCCAGCTGTGACCCCAACATCAGCATCCGACCGGAGGTATTACCGGCGACAGACACGGTCATCCCGGTGTAGCTTTAGTGTGTATAAACAGTATTTAACTCAGTAACTTACAAATGGAACAGTTCCATTCTATCTACATCCGGAACATTAGAAAGTATCTTACTACATTCGGTCAAGTACTGTTCTTAAGTACTATTTTGAGGTATTTGTACTTCATAAATGAGTATTTCCATATGATGCTACTTTACCATTCCACTACATCTCTGTGGGAAATGCTGTTCTTTCTACTCCATTACATTATCTGACCTGTTTAGTTACTTTTCACATGAAGATTTCACAGAATGGATAATATGAGAAACTTTTAAAAAGTTAAACTAGTGTAAGTCTTGTGATGTCTTTAAGAACAATCTCTGGAATCAGTATTTATATTGCTTTATCAGTACTTTTTCATAAGTATCTGAATATATCTTCTACTATTGATCTCAAAGGCAAAACAACTGTTCACACTTCAACATGATGGAACCACAGACAGATTATTTCTCCAAATATTTAACTTTATAGTTAAAGAGTTAACATATAGGCCTGTATGTTAAGACCCCAATATGTTCAAGTCAATTTTATTTGAATAACCCCAAATCACAAATCATAGATTCACCTTAATGAGCCTTACAGTTTGTACAACAGCAACAGAACATCTCCTGTCCTTAGACCCTCACATCATACAAGGAAAAAACTTCCTAAAACCCTTTAAATGGGGGGAAAAAAGAGGAAAAACCTCAGTAAGAGAAACAAAGGAGGATCCCACTTAAAGCACGGACAAGTGTGCAATAGATGATGTGTGCACAGAATGGAAAAAATACATTAGAACAGGAAAAGATTTATGTATGACATTATTAGAATAAGAGGACTATATTGATTCATGGTGTATGTGGAGGATGTAGCAATATATATTTCTTTAGCAAGAAATAGAAAAGTATACGAAAATTGATAAATCTAATCCTGCTTTATCATGTGCAGCATGTCTAAATGATCGGAAGCTGCTGCCTCAGGCTTCTACTCAGTGAACTACATCATCTTATGAGAGTTTGTGGCTGTGATCGACTTCTTCATTTTTAATTTCAGGATGTGTGCTCCCTGCTGAAACATGCCAGCTGCCTGGTGCCGCTGAGTCAAGAACATCTGGTCATCAAACTCTGTCAGCTGGTGCACCACCTACTCAACCAGCTGAAGGTGAGACAAGCCTTAAATCATCTGTCATCTGGGAGGTGCTTCACCTTCTCAGAGTCATCCTGACCATTTTCTTACTTTTTTTCCTCCCTTGCTTTCTGTTTTCTCAGGTGATAATGGACGAGCAGACGTTAGTTGTGTTGTTGAACTACACTGCCCGGGCGTTAAAGGTGTGCAGCACGTGGACACACTCCGGTATCCTCCTGGCACTTTCCACCATAGTGTACGGGAATGGACCTCAGTGCCATCAGGTAGATAAATGAACAATCTGTGTGAAAGTGATTCATAGCATTAGCATATGGTGTCTTTGATAATAGATTATTTATGTTGAGGTTTTTCCTCTCTATAGCACCTCAATGATTTACTGGGTGATGATGGAGTCCTCCTGCTGTATAGTTCTCCATCTCAGCCAGATATGGAGTTACGCCGGGTTGCTCTCACCTGTATGGCCAACATCTGTCTCAGGTAGGCTTTAACATCCTCAAACAAGTCGCCATATTGCTTTTTTGTCCTTTGTCTTGCACATCATCCTACAGACTGGAGTATACGTATAGTATAAATACAGTGGCGTGCACAGATTTTTGAAGGGCGAAGACAAAAAGAAAAAAAGGACAACTACAGTGTATTTTATGTATAATATATATGAATTATAGATTATTAATACTTAAGTTAGGCTGCCTGGATTAGATAAAGTAGTTTGTAGTGAGGATCAGTGATCAGAATTGTGTTGATTTAACTTGTGGACATGGAAGAACACAGACATGGTTGGAAGAAGGAAATAATTCTGATGACATTTCCTGTGTTCTGTTGCATTTTTACACCATGGTAGCTATAGATAATCCAAACCTTTTCTGTGAAAATATATGGAGCTAAACTAGGGTTCAACATAAAAGTAACTGCAGTAATAAGGTTTCATAGCATTTTTTGTTTCCAATTGGATCTGGAGTATATGTGTTTAAGATATTTAAAAGGGTACATCATAAAGGTAGAATCACGCTAAGGTAAATCATAAGGTAAATCATAAAATTGTTGTCAATCGTGGTTTCCTGAAGCTAAGATGCATCCTCAAATATCTTGTTCAGTCCAAACCAACAGTCCACAACCCAAAATATTCATTTTACTCTCACAGAGAACTAAAGGAAACAGTTAATTATTATTAGATTTTCTAAATAGCTCCAGAAGTTATGTTCAATATTGTTTTTTCTTCCATTTAATCCATAAACTGGTTATTTAGTCACATTTATTCAGCCATGTTTTTCTGCCTCGTTCTTTAACTCCTGGTGTAATTGTTTCTCTCCAGTATCCCTGGTCAGCCTCCTTTGGATGAACGACACCAAAGTGTCTGTTTCCGAGCCTTCCTGAAAACGCTGCACTCGCCCAGACCCCCCAACACTGATGAGCTCTTTTATTGCATGGTATGGATAATTGGAATATTGTGATGTCATAGGGAAAAAAATCCATTTAATCACATCTGACCTATTTCTGCTGGTGTGTGCTGTTTACAGGTGATCCAGGCAGCTCTGAAGGGACTCCAGTGTTGTCTCTCAGGTGGGAAGTGGAAATTTGGAGGAGGGGAAGAGCTTGGGTCTGTACTGGCGGCACTTAAGGTGAAAAATCCTAACTGCTGAATGATTTTCTTTTTTTTTTTGCACAAACACTACATGATAGTTTATGTTGTAATAAATCTGGGACTCGTTAAATGTTTTCTGCAGAGGCTAATGTTCCAGGGAACTCCAGGTGTGAGTGTTGAATGGCCGGCGGTGCTTTACCCAGCACCTCTCCCTCAGTATGAAGGCCTCAAATCTGCTCAACCACCAAAACCCACAGAACCACCGAAGGACTCTCCTGTTCCGGGAAAAGCCTCAGGAGTGAGACTTCCTTCATTTTCATTGGCCTCAATTATATTGACATTGACAAAGAAATACTCATTTTAGATTGGAATGTTTTTCTGTAAGAATAAAAAGAGGAAACCCAGAGGAAAGGGGAAGAAGACAGGCAGTGAGGAGAGCAGAGGGGACGATGGTGAGGAGGATGATGGAGAGGCCAGATCTGCACCTCAGAAAGGAAGAGGAAGAGAGGAAGGCAGAGGTGAAGGGGAGTCCATCTCGAAAGCTTCTGCTCTGTCTCTGTACCCCGCCTGGAAGCAAAGCACCTCTGACTCCGAGTATTCTGACCCAGAAGGCAACGCACAGAGCAAATTAAGGTAATAAAATGTAACCTTTTTTTTTCCTCTAGCAGCATGGAACACGTACCTGATAAAACACCTATTATCTTTTATTAGGCAGCTATGAATCGTTTTATATCTTCTTTAACCTTTTTCCTATGTGTGCACTGCAGTCACTTATTACATTTTAAGGGACACATTAATTTCTAATGCTTTAAGCTTTAAGTTTAAGCTCTGTCCACATGACAATGGAGTGAGATTTTTCTTTGCGGATTCCAAAATTTTTGTGTCCACATATGCAATGTTGTATTTTCATCTACAATGTGATAAGCAATGATAATGAGTGGCAAGGATGTAATGCATATGCTGCACTGTTAGGTTGGTGAAGAGGAGAAGAGTTATTTCCTGCTGGATCAGCCAAAGTATTACCGTCAATGCTAGCTGCAATATATGATCGATAATTGATAAAATATGGACAATAGCGCTGTCGATATTGGATCGAGATTCATTTTACAAAGGCCCCTGACAGAGTTCCAGGGCTGACAGAAAAACTTTTAGGTGGGCTGCAGTCACACCAAAGCCAGCGTCAGAACTGCTAGCTCCTACATCTGGTCACATGATACAGTGACAACACCGGATTACCATGGCAACACCGCAACGGCACCGTCAGATCTTTTCACTTTTGAACCAGGAAATAAAATTGTCAGAAAATACCTCAGTGGGTCACCAACCAGGCCAGAGCCGTCTGTACGCAAGGTGGAATTGTCATGAAAGTTCATTGAGCTACAGGATCCTGTTGTCATAACGACAGGGCCTAAGTGAGAAATTATTTCCAGGGCAGCTTTTCGCTGTTTCTCTTTCAGACTGAACCATGGGCGTGTGCGTCAGGGAGCGCTGCACTGTCTGTTGGCTGTGGTGAAAGGTGTAGAGAAGAGGACTCTCTACGGGTACTGGACCTCCTTCATCCCCGACTCTCCTATTGGAGGAACGCCACCTCTGACACTCCTCACAATTATACTGAAGGACCCATCCCCAAAGGTACAACATATGCTCACCATTAAACAGCTCAAACAAAATGTTCCCTCAGGCTTAAGACAGGCCTAATATTATAAAAGATATACAGCTCTGGAATAAATAAGAGACCACTGCATTTTTTTCTGAAATGCACACCTCATTCTGATTAAAGAGGAACCAGGAGTGGAATATAGTCACCCACGAATGGTAAAGACTTGCGGAGAACATGCCAAGACGCATGAAAGCTGTGATTAAAAAATAATAGGTAATAAATAGGTTATTGCGCCAAATATTGATTTCTGAACTCTACTAAAGTGTAAACACTAGTATTATGTTGTTTTAAAATGAATTTGATCTTGTTTCTTTGCATTGTTTGAGGCCTGAAAACATTTTATCTTTTTGTTTTCACCATTTTTTTTTTCTGCAAATCAATCCTCTAAACGATCATATTTTTATTGTAATTCTGTTATGTTACAATTCTCAGACATATGACTAACATCCGTCTCGTGTCTCTGGCTTCCAGGTGCGTGCGTGTGCGCTTCAGGTGTTGTCGGGCATGCTGGATGGTTCGCGTCAGTTCCTGGCTGTGGCCGAAGACACAGCGTCTCCTCGCACGTCTTACACCCCGTTCTCCTTCTCTCTGGCGACCACCATCAGAGAGCTGCACCGCGCCCTCAGCCTGGCTCTGCTGGCTGAGACGTCTCCTCAGACGCTCACGCAGGTCATAAAGGTGAGACACTCGGTTGGAGTGTACCCCGGTGTTTGAATATTAACCTTCTTCTTGTGTTAGTTTGCTGTTACCATCTCTTATGTTAATGGGTCAGTTTTGACCCATGTCTTAAATCAGCTGCAAAATGCACATAAAACCATTATATATCGACCAATTTGTTTCTCATCTCTTGGTTACTATTAGGTTTCCATAATCATGAAAATCTTAGTTTTAATATGTTTTGGTGTGGGTCTATATATATATATGGTGTGTGATCTGACATCTCTTAAATAATTTTTTTTTCATTTTAATATTACATACAATACCATTTATGGAGTTACAGGTAAATTTCTACCCATATTTATTTACTTCAATAAAGCTAAAAATATTTTTTTCAACAATAGAACTGTGATACAAACACTAAAAGAAGACCACAACAAGTCAGTGCACTTGTCTCTAATTATTGTGTTTATAATTTTAGTTTTATAACTGGGTCAAAACCAACCCTAACAACACAAAGGTCATAATTTCAACCAGAGCATTTTTTTGTTAATTTCGTTGAACTAAGGGTCCCTGACGAAGTCAAAAAAGGCAGAATCAATTTGTGGCCCTCGGTTTTCATTCTGTGGCACTGTGCCTATGGTCTATGTGTGGGGAACACTGGATGATTTACCTCCATCTCTCCTGTGTGTTAGTGTCTGGCCTATCTGGTGGGCAACGCTCCCTACCACCGCCTCAGACCTGGTCTGCTCAGCCCGCTATGGAAGCAGATGCGTCCCTACGTCCGCCACAGAGGTCTGAGTTTTACCAGCACATACAAGCATATTAGAAAACCGGCCGGTACATCCTGCTTTTTTTTAAACACACCTGCTTAATGTCTTCAGACGTGAACGTGCGTGTGTCGGTCCTGACGCTGTATGGTGCTCTGGTGACGACTCAAGCTCCTCTCCCCGAGGTGCAGCTCCTCCTCCGGCAGCCAGAGAGCGGCGCCGGAGGCTCGTTCACGCCGCAGGCCGACTCGGCTCTCAGCTGGAGGCAGAGAGACGAGTCCACACCCTCCCAGCGCTCCTCATGCACACACTCCCCCCACATTCCTCACACGCCGGGGGAGGAGGACAACGCCTCACCGTGGCTGATGCAGCTGTGCGTGTCACTGGTGACTCAGCGCAGGGAGGACCACTCGGACAGTGACGGAGCGGGAGGAGCCGTTGCTCTGGAGCCTTCCCCTGTACGACTAGAAGCGCTACAGGTGAGAGGTCACGAGCGAAACAGAAGAACAACAGCAAGTTTCTGAAGGAGCCGTCATTTTTAAAGTGAGTCCGGTATCTGTGTGTATCAGGTTCTGTCCCACCTGGTGCGGGGTTATGTCTGTCTAGTGCAGGCGTGTCTATGTGAGATCGGGCAGGTGAGCGCTCGCTGCCTCGGGGAGACGGACCCCTCCATACAACTTCATGGAGCCAAGGTAACAACCTCTGACTCCATCTGTGAGTCACCTCTAAACTAGTGCTGTGTGTACTCCTTGCTGTTCTCAGTCATCTTATCTAATTTTTGTGATCGCACAAAATGGCAATAATGACAATAATGTTAATGTAAGCACCAATTAAAAGTTCTATATACACAGTATATTTATATTGTTTTTCATTTAGTTGCTAGAGGAGCTGGGGATGAGAATAATCCAGCAGTACAGACCAGAGAACAATGTGCCTGAGAGTTCAAGGGTCCCCATGAGCCAAGTAAGTGCAAACTGTACTTACTGCATCAGGGTTTTTTGACTTAAGATACTGAGAAATGGGTATACAGCTTTAAAATAGATGCAAATTGAGAGGCAATATACTAAAATATGTTATTGGTTTAGTTCAATATCACTGATTTAATGAACTGTCATATACAGTGGTGTAAAAATGTGATTACCCCCCCCCCCAAAAAAAAACATAGGGCCTGTCTGAAAGTCAAGTAAACCAAAAGATTCTCAGAAGCCAGTCATCATGCTGAGATCTAAAGAAATTCAGGAAAAAATTAGAAGGAAAGTAATCTCAGTCTGAAAAAGGTTATAAATTAATTTCTAAAGCTTTGGGACTCAGCGAGCCACACTTAGAGCCATTCTCCACAAATGGAGAAAACAGTGGTGAACCTTCCCAATTCATCAGAGGTCACAAAAGACTCCACAATAATGTCCAAAGAACTGCAGGCCAAAACCACTTGTAGTTGTTGCTGCTAAGAGCTCAACCAGGTATTAGGTTTAGGAGGCAATTACTTTTTCACACAGGGCCATGTAGGTTTGGATTTTTTTCTCTTAGTAATAAAAACCTTCATTTTAAAAACTGCATTTTGTGTTCACCTGTGTTGTCTTTGACTATTATTTAAACATGTTAGATCTGAAACATTGAAGTGTGACAAACATGCAAAAAAAAAAAAATTGAAATCAGGAAGCAGTTTTACACCAATGTATTGATGTGATTTTATTCCATACACTAATGTTTAGGTGGTGCAGTTTTGGTCAGACGTGTTGAGCGGGCCGCTGAACGCGGCGCTGCAGAACGAACAACATCCCACGCTGCAGACCAGCGCCTGCGACACGCTCTCCTCCATCCTGCCGCAGGCCTTCGCTCAGCTGCCAGTGAGTTTCCCTTTGACTGAACTCTTCTACACGGATGACACCAAGCTTCACTGGGGCTTTTGTAATGATTATTGCTGCTTTTTAGGAAAAGACGCAGCTGATGTGCATCACCGTGCTGCTGGGGCTGACCTACAGCGAGAACTATCTGGTGAAGACCGCAGCCGTCAGAGCTCTGGGAGTCTACATACTGTTCCCTTGTCTGAGAGAGGTAGAGGCTTCAATCAGCCGCTATGAGCATACAGAGCACCGACTAAAGTCTTTAAACAGTTCCACAAGTTTTTGCTCTCGTTTCAGGATGTGATGTTCGTGGCGGATACAGCGAACACCATCCTTGCCGCCCTCGACGATCGTTCTCGAAACGTCCGCGCAAAAGCTGCCTGGTCTCTGGGCAACCTGACAGACACGCTCACTGTCAATATGTAAGAAAGTGAATGCTTTACACAACACTGTATGCATCTTTTTGTGCAGTTAGGCCATCTAATCCTAAAGGAAAGGTACAGTGTATTTTTCTGGTGGTGTCTAGTTTTTATTGCAACCAACAAACAGAAAACCTAGGGTGAATGATATCTCAATATAAGATAACAGAAACCCCAAAATCTGTTTTTGGATTGTATTAGTTAAAACTTATGAATATTAGATTCCATTTCTGCCAAGTCTTTTCTGTATATATTTTTTCTGTAATATAAGAATAGCTAACCATTCATAATGTAATTAATAAAGAAGATGCTTTAAAATAAAATGTCTCATCAGGGAGAGCGTAGGTGTGGACTTCCAGGAAGAATTATCCGACATGCTGCTGCTCAAGATGCTGCAGGCAGCCACCCGCGCATCAGCCGACAAAGACAAGGTAAGAGCGTTCACGTTTTACAAACAAACAATGTGAAAACATTCAAATTTGTTACCTCCTATTATTATTTCAAAATGCATCTGTTATAAACACAGAGGATTGTTTTGATGACGAGGAAACACAACTAAGGAAATGCCTGAGAATGTGGCGTGTGTGAATAGAAAGAAATGTCCTCTTCACTTTATTAATTAGGTTATCCCTCGTCTCTTCTCATCTTCTGACATTTACTTTTATAAATGTACTATGTGAATAGATTTTTTTTTTTCTAATCTATATATATTTTTCATACTGGCCTCCCTGATGCTGCTATAACTCATGAATTTCCCCAGTGTGTGATCAATAAAGTTTTATCTTTTCTTATTAATACTGACTCGCTTCATTTGATGACCTTCACCCCTCCCAGGTCAAGTGTAACGCAGTACGAGCTCTTGGGAACCTGCTTCATTTCTTGCGTGAGAGTCAGATGACCCGGGCTGCGTTCCAGGTCCCGCTGGAGGACGCCGTCCGTGCTCTGGTTAAAACCGTCCAATCAGTGGCCACCATGAAGGTCAGATGGAACGCCTGTTACGCCTTGGGAAATGCTTTCAGAAACCCTGCCCTGCCGCTGGGTAAGAAAGTGAATTATACACACATGCATGTGATTTAAAGGAACACTGATATTTTTTGGTAAATTTGCTTCCTCACCAGTTCATGTCCGCTTTTTCTTCCTTCCAGATTCTGCCTCTTGGTCCGCTGACGTCTTCTCTGCCCTCTGCGACGTCGTGACCTCCTGTAAGAATTTCAAAGTACGGATCAAGTCCGCCGCCGCCCTGGCAGTCCCCGCCCACCGCGGCTGCTACGGCGACACGGAGCGGTTCATCTTCGTGTGGCGTTCCCTGGCCAAGGCGCTCGAGAACAGCGAGGACACGGACGACTTCCTGGAGTACCGCTACAGCGCCAGCCTGCGACACACGCTCTCGCAGGCGCTGCTACACCTGCTCAGGCTCAGTCAGCCACAGGACATGGCCGCCCTCACCGCGTCGCTGGCCGGGGAGGAGGGCTGCGGCATCAGGGAGCACTTGATCAAATATCTCAGGGCGGAGGAGGGGGCGGAGGGGGCGGAGGGGGAGAAGGACTCAGTGGGGGACAACTTCAACCCTCAGCAGAGAATCCAAAGTCTGCAGCAGACTGTGGTCAGATTGAAAGGGTTAAAGGTCGAGGGAGAAGGTCGGAGACAGCAGGAGAGCAGCAAGGAGGTTGTGGTTGGATTCCTCAGTGATCTGCTGAAGACCTGTGAAACGCCTTAAAGAGGCACAGCAGCAGTTGCAGCATTTCAGAAAACTGAGATCACAGCAGCTCGTTTTCTTCGGGAGGAAGAACTGCCAACAACCAAATGGTTACTGAAGATAAAGATTAAGTAACCAGCTTTATTATTATGTCTTAAGACATCACAAGGAGCCACAAAATTTCTTGAACTGAAGAAAATGTTCATTTTTTTTCTTTCTTGAAGTTCGTAGTCTTTGAATTCTTTTATTTATAGTATTGCACTTTGTTAGTTAACGACTGATCTGCAAAAACATGTAGTGAATTCAATTTTAACAACTAATTAATAGACAAATATCAAGATTCTGTTTGAGCGGATGATATTTTTATAAGCTTGTGATGATATTTGACAATTAATCTAAGGAAAAGGATTAATTGATTTTGTTTTACGTTTAACATTTTCCATATTGTGATATATAAATATTGGAAAATTATTCTTAATGGATGACATTGATTCCAGCCTTATTGCCCAGTCCTGGATGTCTGCAACACTTCAGATGTACGACACAATAAATTCAGTGATTGTTCCCACAGTCTTTTTTTCAGCATTACTCCACACTCTTCCTGCATTTAGCTTTAAAATGGGGTAAAAACTGTGAAGTTGTTATTAATGCTTAATCTCTGAGTAGTGCTTTGATATTTCAGGTGATATACACATCAAGAGGAACCACTTAAAAAACAACCAAAACCATTTATCAAGTGGCCAAAGGGCCATTCAGTCCAAGGTCCACAGTCAAAATGCTATTTTGGTTTATTTTGTGCTTTTAGTGCAGATTCCTGAATTCCTTTGTGTTGAATCAAATGCCACAAACTAATAGACAGACAATCTGGAGACGGGTCAGTTTACTCAGGAGTAATGGGGAGTTTCTGGGTGAACAATGAAGCTTCTGTCTTCTGTACTTAAAGGGACGTTCCACTGCTTTTTGCACATGAAGGTCAACTTACTCATCTTGGAAACTCCAAGGTTGTTTCACTATCAAAATGTATTAAACATTTCCAGTAAGACCAGCTGGGTGCTAATCTTTATCAGTTCTACTAGCTGTAAAATATGAATCGGGGATGTTCTCATATCCTCCAGTCACAGTGTGTACAGGTTTCTACTGTTATCTCAACACAATGTCAAATATTCCACATGGAAACAGAAGAACAACAGCAAGTTTGTCTGGGGGGGGGGCTCCAAATGGTTTAATCCACCATGGATTAAATGGTTTAATTTACTATAAAGACCAAATCTGAGTTTAAAAGCTTCTTTCAAACCACATTTGCCTCACAATGATGAAATTACATAGAGTAAAATATAGCAGTAAAATAAAATCAGGTGTTGTGAGTGACACAGACAGTAATAATAGAAGACCATTACTTCTGACTGCATCACTAAACTGAGGCGGCAGGGGGCGCCGCAGTTTCTCGGATCGATGATCCGGATGTTGATTAGTGATGTCTGGATCTGATCGACCACGCTGCCGCAGAGATGGACGCCTTCGAGCTGTTTCGGAAGCTCGGAGCAGGAGCTAAATTTGACCTAAAGAGATTTGGACAAGACGCTAATCGGTTCAAGGTAAATTCGCGTGTGTTTCAATGACAGACTGGACGAAAAATGACGTCTGATAATAACAACAGTCCGAGCTACGATTGAATTGAAGTTAGCTAACGTTGCCTTGTGTGCAGACGTGTCTGTGTGTGTGTTTGTGTATTTTAATTATATGATAATAATTTCCTCATGGCCACACAAATGTTTATTCTGTGATGATAATAATAACTAGTTTTATTTTGTAGGTTGCCAGGTCTCAGGGAGAAGTGTCTTCAGATCCTTTCTCTGCGATTGATTATTTTGGAACAACCAATGGAGCCCAGAGCAGGAGTACAGGAGGGGAGGATGAAGAGGATGAAGATGAGGAGGAGGAGGAGGTGGAAAAGAGAAGTGGAGGCAAAAGGAAGCAAAAGGATGAAGAGAATGACGTGAGGACAAAGAAGAAAAATCTGAAACGAAAACAGGTGGAAGGTAAAGATGTCATTTATGTTATATCCACAAACTGAAGCATATACAGAAAGAGTTTTGTCACTTGTCTTGTGCTTTTTGTACATGTCAGACAGAAAGTTTACATTAATGATAATCAGACTTTTAAATAAGTACCAGTGCCATATATCCACAATATGTGTTATTGGAAAAGATCATTCTATTAATCAATACATTGTTTACAATATTATCAAGGCTTTTTAAAAGTAAGGATGCGCTGCTTTTCTATAATGACTCACTATTGTTTTCTGTCTTCTGTCTGAAGCTGAGGGCGGCGATCTACAGAAAGACCCGGAAGGCAGCGGCATCACGTGGACCTCCTCATTAGACAGAAAGATACAAAACCTGCCGAGTAAAGGGAAGGAGCAAACCTCACTGAAGAGGCTGAAGCATCTTCATCAGGAAAAGGTCCAACGCAGACACAGCTGACCAAAAAAAAAACAACTTTGAGAAATGATTCTGACAAATGTTTAAAAAAATGACTGGTCTACTTTTGGCATTAACTTCTCCTCTCTTTTGACTGGCTCCAGGTGAACCGTGTCCGCTCTCAGCACCGTATCAACGTGCACGGTTGTGATGTTCCTGACCCCGTGTGCACGTTTGAGGAGCTGCAGACTGAGTATCGCCTCAACCCGCGAGTCTTTCAAAACCTTAAAGACGCAGGGTTGAACTCCCCGACACCGATACAGATGCAGGCGATACCGCTCATGATGCATGTGAGTTTAGACTCTTCACAGACACATGCAGTGTTACTAAGGAATACAGCTTTCTGATGTGTGTGTTTTCTCTGTCAGGGGCGGGAGCTCCTTGCCTGTGCTCCAACAGGATCAGGAAAGACGTTGGCGTTCTGTCTCCCGCTGCTGACTCACCTGCAGCAGCCGACCAACCTGGGATTCAGAGCTGTGATCATCTCCCCGACCAGAGAGCTGGCCAGCCAGGTACACACACACACACACACTAGGCCTCAACGATCTGTCGTTTTAGATCGAAAACCACAATTTCAGGCAATGTGATTTTTTTTTTACTGTTTTCCTAAACCAGGTTTTGTTTTTGTCAACTATTTTACATTAGTGTCACCCCTGACCTTCACTCCTTTAAGTTAAAAGACTTTTTTTCTCTCACACATCGATGCTCTTCTTTGTTCTTCAGTTGTAGTAACTGCTGTTGCTCAAGCACTTGATGTAGCCTATGTATAGCATGTTTTTTTGTTAATAAATAAGACTTCAATTGAAATTCTTGACTTTAATTTTAATTCTCTTAATTCTTGCATTAGTTATGGCATTTATTGTTTTAATGGTATGATGTAAGTTTCTGTGATGCTTGTAAATGCTGTTCCATGTTATGTACATTTTTGATGTTTGACAAAGTTCACGATGTCCATAGCATCATAGTTATAATAGTTTTTCTCTCTCGAATAGAAAAAGAACAGGTGTGTTGTCCTGCTGTGAATATTAGATCCATGTTTTAAACTCTCAGCACTGAGACAGATGTGTAATAATACTGTTTAAGTTTTAGCTCATGCCTATTTTTTTTAAATTCCTACTCATATTTGCCCACTTGTCAGTCAGCTGTTGTGTTGTGTTTAGACTTACAGGGAGCTGCTCCGTCTGTCAGAGGGAGTCGGGTTTCGAGTGCACATCATAGACAAAGCTTCCCTGGCCGCCAAGAAATATGGACCGCAGTCCAACAAAAAATATGGTGAGAAATGTCAAACGTGTTTCCAGAGGAGCTGAAATATGAATCGCCTTTCCTCACCGTCTCTTTTTCTCTGCAGATATCCTGGTCAGCACCCCCAACAGACTCGTCTTCCTGCTCAAACAGGATCCTCCTGCACTCGACCTCAGCAGGTAACATTTAAACCTTTTGCATGGTGACGTTTTCCCAATATCCTCATCATCTCCACTGTTAACTCTCTGTTTAATAAAGGCAAACATAATAACATCATCCCAAAATGTAATTATGATAAGAAATGAACCTGTCTGTGGCCTTATGTTGGTGTTCAGTGTGGAGTGGCTGGTTGTGGATGAGTCTGATAAGCTGTTTGAAGGCGGGAAGTCTGGCTTCAGGGAGCAGCTCGCCACCGTGTTCCTGGCGTGTTCCGGCTCTAAGGTGCGCAGGGCTTTCTTCAGCGCCACCTGCACATCAGACGTAGAACAGTGGTGCCGTCTGAACCTGGACAACCTGGTTTCTGTTAACATCGGACACAGGTGATGCTTTACTCCTAGAACTCCTCGAATTTACCTATGTTTTTTTTCCCCACATTAAATAAATAAATTTTTCATCTTTTCAGAAATACGGCTGTCGAGACGGTGGAACAGGAGCTGCTGTTTGTTGGGACAGAGGACGGAAAACTGGTGGCCATGAGGAACATCATTCAAAAAGTATGGCCATGTCAGAGAGGTCATAGGTTATATATATATATATATATATATATATATATATATATATATATATATAGACCCAGATGCAGCTATGACCTCTAAATGAGGAATAATACATTTTTATCTTGTATGTTTCAGACAGGAATTCAGTTATTGAAGACAGGTTAACACATGAAATGACTTGATTGAGAGCGCATTTTGCTAGAGAAGCATTCCCCCCAACGTTGCATTTAGTGCCGACAGCACCGGTGGATGTTCAGACACACACTCCTGGCAGCAGCACTGGAGGAGAAATACAATAAAAGTGTTTTTTTTATTTAATAAAGTAGATTTTGACTCCTTCTGTTAACAAAAATGTGTGTTAGTTTTATCAGTCAGTGGTGAAGGGCATTAATTTTTGTCTTGTTTTCATCATGCAAAAACATTGTTGACAAATATGTTTCATCTAGTCTTGTCTGGCGAAATGAATACCGCCATTCAATCTCCTAAAGAAGAAAACATTTATGAGAAAAACATCCAGTGTGAGCATTAGGAATGGCAAATGCATAGAGGCTTAATAAATTGGCTGAAAGCATCAAAGAGATGAATAAAGCTCTATTTCTCAACATCCTTCAGGGTTTCCTGCCCCCTATGCTTGTGTTTGTTCAGTCCATTGAACGAGCACGGGAGCTGTTCCATGAGCTGGTTTACGAAGGCATCAATGTAGACGTCATCCACGCGGACCGCACGCAGCAGCAGGTACACAGACACGCTCCACATGCTTCTACCGGTGTCACTGAATGTTCAACGTGATATTCATCCTCTGCGCTGCTTCCTTTTTGAAGAGGGACAACGTGGTGAGCAGTTTCCGCTCCGGTAAGATCTGGGTGTTGATCTGCACGGCTCTGCTCGCCAGAGGAATCGACTTCAAAGGAGTCAATCTGGTGTTGAACTACGACTTCCCCACCAGCGCAGTGGAGTACATCCACCGAATCGGTTAGTTTGATAATGTCGTCCTTGCTGAGGTGATTCATGATTTAGGTAATGGACATAAAATAATGAATGAATTAAAAAAAATTGTCATTTTTATGCATCGCAAACCTAAAATTGTGCTTGCTTTTTATAAATGTTATTTTCTTTCCTAATTTTTCCTAAAAAACACATATGGGTCAATGACAAACAATGGTTGGCAAGATGAGAAAATCAAAGCTGTGTTCACGTTGGTGTCATGTTATTAAAAAGTTCACTTGTACGATTTTTTTTTTCTACAAAAATCACACAGACTGTGATTATTTTTTTTTTTTTGGCACAAAACGTCAAAAGGTGTAACAGAAAAAGAATTATACATAATATGATTAACTCAAATGTCACATTTTATCCATGTTACAATGCATCTTTTTCTGTTGATCTCCTTTTTTAAAGCTGGGCTTGCTTAATTAAATGTTTTTTTTCAGGATTTTTTCAGAATTTGTAACTATCAAGTTGCTTCAAAATAGATGAGTGAATGATAAATGAATAGCAGGCATTTGTCTTTTTCTCTACTGATCGCTTCCCTCGTTTATCGTCCCGTTTGCTGTTTGTCAGGTCGTACCGGCAGAGCTGGACACCAGGGGAAGGCCGTCACCTTCTTCACAGAGAACGACAAACCACTGCTGCGCAGGTATGTGGATGCCTGACACTTAAAATGAGTCAATTTATACTATTGTATAAGGATCATCCAATGTTTACTGCCACAACAATCATGTCATACATATTTATTATCTTCCTTTTTGTCTGAAACCTATTTTCTGTGAAACGCTTCATGATTTACTCTGATTCATGTCATATATTTCTGTTTTTCCAACAGCATTGCTAATGTTATAAAACAAGCCGGCTGTCCTGTGCCAGACTACATGATTGGCTTCAAGAAGATCCACAGGTAAAGGAGATGGAAGATGATCATGGAGTTGAGCAATAATAATAATACAATACCCAATACATTTAAAGGCATTGGCAGTTTCCAGTTTTGAGAATATCCTTGTAATAGTATTTATTTTTTTGGTTTAGCAAAGTGAAGCGGAGCCTTGAGAAGAAGCCCCCCAAGAGAAGAACCATTTGCACAACACCTCGCTTCTTAATGAAGAAGCAAATCAAAGTGCAGAAGAAGGGAAAGAGGCAGGCGGGCGGAGAGCAGAAAGGAGAAAATGGAACAGCACAGCAGCAGAAGGGGGAGAAGAACACGAAAGTACAGGCACTGAAGAAAGAAAATAATAAGCAGAAAAAAGGAAATGCAGAAAAACACAAGAAGACATCACAGAAAACTGAATCACATTCCTCTGGAGCCAAACTCAAAATGTAAGAAAATTTGGGGAAAGGCAGAAAGTGGCACATTCATGATGAATAAACTTGCATGTAGATTTAATTTCTGAAAGCTTTTATGAATTAATGTATGATGAAGCAATAAACTACCTGTAAACAAACCACAACCAGAGAGATGTTGTTCATCATTCATGTTGTAAGTTGACCAAAAATGGCTAGAACTAATTTGAGTTTTTTCCAACTCTCCATCAGGAAAAAGAAGAAAAAAAAGGCACAAGAAGACTAAAGGAAAGTTGTGTGAGCAGACTGATAAGAAGACAGATGATGTGGATTTTTTTTTTTTTTTACATCTTTTTGATTAATTTTCACTTTTGTGCTTTATATTGTCAGATTATAAAATAAACTGTTTTATATATAATTGTGTGGTTGTCTCTGTTACTGTTTAAAGCTAAATAACCGTTTAAAGCGATTTCCAGGCACAATTGAAGACAGTTTTTTATATGTATCTTTGTTTCCACTGAAGAAATGAATTCTGCTTATTATGTTAGCTAATTGGTATTTGATTAATTAACTATGTTGATATTTTATATGTAAAGAACACATGGAATGATTTAGATAGAGGGCAATTGAGAACGGATGTGATTTAAACAACTGTAGTGTAATGCTATTTATTATAGTATAACCATATAAATGTTTAAATAAGGTAATTGGTAGCAAAATGCAAGCTTGGTATGATATTTTTTTCCTGAAAAACAATAATAATGGTTGTTTCATATGATGTTACAGCGCCATATTTGAAAAATAACTTCCATTGCCTTCTTGTCTTGGGTGTCATGTTATTAAAATAATCTGGTTACCCTATCTGGTTACCCTATGAAATAATGTCCCATGTCATTTTTGACGAAAGTGAAACGTTTAAAGTTGCCTCAAGTCACTAGAATGTTAAAAAAAGTCCTGAGTCATTTTATTCTGTAATGTCACATAAGTGAAACACAACGTTCTATATATGTCCACGGGCCTTTTTGATTGAAATGATTATACGTTTAATATTATCTGCATTTGATAAAGTGTTTCGTGTTTTCCGAGAAACTGGAAAAAATATTTGATTATTTTAATGGGATGACGATATTCAATATATTTCTCGGAAATATTTTTGAGCGGTAGTATAGGTGTAGTTTATGGAAAATATGTTCTATTAATATTATTGTTATTATCTAGAATTAGATTGGACTCGAGATTGTTTAGTCGTCTAACTATCGCGATACTTCTGCAATGAGATCTCGCCCATGCATTATACTGCAGGAAACCCCGTCCAATCTTCCTTTCTCAACATGGCACCGAAGGTGAAGAAGGAAGGTCTGTGAATCTTGCTATTTTGGATAAATAAACCCTACAAATTAGACAGAATAACGTCTCAAATATATAATATAAGTGCCCGTAACGATACAATCAACCGGCAATGGCTTTATTGTGACCAGGACGATGCTGTTATTTCTAAACATGTAGATGAAACCGACAGCGGCTCCGGCATGTATGCTGGAACGTGATGCTAAGCTAAGTTTAGCATGTTAGCGTTGATGCTACTGACCAAAAAACATCGGCCACTTACTGCAATAGGTCGGTTTCAACGTATCCCTACGTAATGTTCTGTAAACGTCTTAACTGATTACACTTGCTAGATATTATACAACCCAACAGGTTCTTAGATGAGCTGTTTTTAAGATCAGAAGCGTCACAGGTGCTTCTAATGTTAACGTTGCGTTACACGTGAAAGCTTAAGTTGCTGTAGTGCTATAATAATAAAGTAAAAACAACAATACAGTACAATATCTGTAATGTTTCATTCAGGTGGTTAGGTTTTGGTAGTTACCATATGTCATGGTATAGTCAGGAATGCGTGTTTCTCATGCTAAGTGGCATATGACGGAAGATCCACGTTATGAAGTGGCACTACATGTATGTAGCTTTATGTTTAGAGATCCAGGTTCATTGTAAGGAGGTAAAATATCTACTAGTCATATCTTTATAGTAAACTGCCTATCTGAAGGTAGGGAGTGGAGACTACAACCATATGTACCTATTGTGTACATGTACATAACATGTTGGTGATTAATTGGAGTTAATGTCTTAAACAAAACGACTAATATGATTTGTACTAAATATTTTCAGGTTTTCATCCTCTGTAAACAGACTATCTGTGTTGTAGAAAAAGCCAGAACATTGAGGATGTCATCTTGGACTTTGGGAAACCCTGATAATTGTTTTCCACCATTTTGACATTTTATGGATCAAACCACAAAATGATTTAATTGAGACTAATCAATTGATATTTGACAATTGCTGCCCTACCACAGTGGTACACCACAGTCCTTTTGACCTAAACCGTAATATTTAGTTCATGTCTTAACTTGAGTTTTTGCTTATGGCACTGTCTAGAAGGAATAGCACATTTAACTCGGCTACTAATATAATTTCATGACACAAGAAGAAAGTTATATACATGTCAAATGATGGCACTCTTTAAAAAAAAAAAATCCAAATGTGTTCTTGAAAACTAAGTTTTTCAGGATTCTCATTTTTAACAAATTGTATTTCTCCACCTCAGCTGTCCCTGCCAAGACTGAGGCCAAGTCAAAGGCCCTGAAGGCCAAGAAGGCTGTGCTCAAAGGCGTTCACAGCCAAAGGAAGAAGAAAATGAGGACTTCTCCCACCTTCCGTCGCCCTAAAACCCTCCGTCTCCGCAGACAGCCCAAGTATCCTCGCAAGAGTGCTCCTCGCAGGAACAAGTACGTTAATCTTCACACTTCTGACAAAATACCAGAATTTAAACCTGGTGCAAATGATGGTAAAAGCGATCAAAGTATGAAAAAGCATGATTCCAGCTTTATAAACTACTGATGCACCAAACTAAAACGACTTTTACATGTTTCTAGACGCGAACAAGCATATGTGTATATTCTATGTAAAATACTTGGAGAAGAATACTGAAGGGTCTATTTTGCATAAATGTTTTGGACCAGAACACAGGACTGTATTTATTCATTAATTTTTCTTTCTTTAGGTTGGATCATTATGCCATCATCAAGTTCCCCTTGACAACAGAGTCTGCCATGAAGAAAATTGAGGACAACAACACACTTGTATTCATTGTGGATGTCAAGGCAAACAAACACCAGATTAAACATGCGGTCAAGAAGCTGTACGACATTGACGTCGCCAAAGTCAACACACTCATCAGGTAGAAATCTTAACACATGCTGTGCTATATGATGATGTCCTGCTGTCCTGTAAGAAACAAATTCATACCATCTTTTCACATTCATGATAATTATGCAAAAGTAAATTGGAGTAATGTAATCGAATCTGCTCAGGAGGAGTGGACATTCTCTGGCTGTTAAAAAGGACTGTGATCAGATTGATTTCATCCAAACAAATTCAACAGTTTATATTTCCTGCATTGTAAATGAGAAATGGTTGGTTCTGCAGCTTTTGACTTGCCTTCCTTCCACCATTTCATCTCAACATTTATTCTGACCTGCTTTTAGGCCTGATGGTGAGAAGAAGGCGTACGTTCGTCTCGCACCAGATTATGATGCGTTGGATGTTGCAAACAAGGTGAGCTCGCCAATCACTCAACAGTAATTCCTTTTCAGAAGATTTTAAATTCTGTGCACATGATGTAAACTTATTTTGTCTGAATGTCTTATGTTGCATTCAAAGGAACCACTGATGCCAAAAAAATGCAGGTTCAAGTGCATTTGCTCTGTGGATTGAAATTTTCTAATCTGTATTTTTTCTTACAGATTGGCATCATCTAAGCTGACAGAAGTCTTGTGGAGAAATAAATATTTGTACAAACTAAAACTGGTTCAGTGTCCGAGCATAATTGAGTCCTCTCAGAACTTCTGGTTTATTTAAAGTGAAAGTGAAGGTTTTTGGATTTTAAACCCTATTTTAAGGATTTTCTCCAATGAACAAGACACAAAAGACCAAAAACTCTGGAGGAAAATTACATTTAAAATATTTTAAAATCCAAAATGCATAGATTCCTGAAGTGAATCACTACCACTTACACTTTAATGGTATATAGCTATCTGATGCTAAGAAAATGATTTGCCTTAAAACACTTCTAGACTTAAATTAAAAATAATAAATAAAATAATTAATAAACTAGTAAATTTACCCTTCATGATATGTATGTCATGAGCCCCAGCACTGATGTAACACTCATTGTAATATTTTAAACTCTCATTGCAAGTGAAGGGGCGTATTATCACATAAGGCCTTTAAAAGTGTTGAAATTACCGTATATAAAGTTCTGGTACATTGCATTTTTAAAAGATTCATCTCAGATTTACCAAAAATTCAGAGCACTTGTTCAACATTCAATCTCAACACAAGACCTATGAACATATGTCTAGATATTAAACATTTTCACTAAGGCTTTGAGTCAACTACACTGAAAGTCGTGCTGCATTAATGTCAGAAGAAACCTCTACAAATTTCAGAGTTTACTCATTTATAAAGCCTCTGATCAGTTTAACGTTAACTTAACAGACTGAAGACTAATTTGTAATTTATACCCAGTGCTAATGTGTAAACTTATTAGCATTAGACATCAAACAGACAATATGGAGCATGTTTGTCCAAAGTTTATTCTGATTTTACATTCACTTCAAGTACATAACTGGTCTGCAGTAGTGTGATAAGGAATTTAAGTCCATTCAACTTTAAATGGTTTAGCTATTCTACAAACTAGTTTTTGTTGTACATTTGTGAAGCATTTAATCAGATTTAATGCAGAACAGTGGAACAAAGCTATTGGCATTTATCAGTTGGTGAGTTTGTTTTTTCAAACACTTGCTCTATCATAATTGGTGCTGGATATAATTTAAAACCCTGTTACCTCTCCCCTTAATATGATCTCAGAGTACTTCATTTATTTTTTATAACCTTCAACTTCACTGCACACAACTTCAGTCTATGGGTTGTAGCTGCTGTAGCAACAAGCAAGTCACATCAAATCAAAGAATGCTTGCAGTAGAACTTTTTTTTCGACATCTGGGTACAAAGGATGAAATGCAGGTATCCTTCCACTGGAGACTTAAACCACTGTATTCTGTTATTTAGAGTGATACCTTAAAAGGCACCAATATCCAGCCCTAATCAAGACAAGAAAATAGTTTGTGATACTGATTTAAAATAGAACCAAAAGGCACTAGAATGAAACTGAGAGCCTTAAACTAAACATTACAACATATGGTTTCTTTATATATTTATTAGATGAGTTAATGGTTATGCAGATAAATAAAGAAACTTGACATTTTGGTATTAAGATAAAAAGAAACTACCTTCTTGCTGCTTTATAATAAATAGATTATTGAATTGTATTATATTGCTTACATTCAATTACATTGCGACATGTTAGACTGGTGAGTCAGTCTCCTGATTAGGAGAGGAATGTTCGGACAGTGCCTTTAACCAGGCCTCTGCAGATTGGGCACTTTCTCAGTGATGGTGCACACTCCTTGCACACCACCAGGTGTCCACATGGGATGAAGACAATGTTGACCTCCTTATCCATGCACACTTTACAGGTACGCTCCTCCTGCAAGCGACGCAGCTGCTCCTCCATGGGGAGATCTGCAAAGAAAAAGCTGTCACTCTTCTATCTTCAAATCCAACACTTAAAACACAAAAACATCTTGGAAAAAAATACATTTTGTAACCAAGCGTTTAAAGAGTAATGTACAAATTCCTCTTAATGGACACATTTTAGAGAGCAAATATATTCATTTTGTGTCTTTATAATTCAATATCTTGCAAATTATAGATTTGAGGAAAAAAAACTTTGATCTTAGTTTTTTTTTATTATTATATATATTTGAATTATTTTTTCCCAAAATCTCCCTCCAAATAAAAATGGCAAAGAAAGATTTGCAAAAAAGGAAATAAAGAAAAATTGGCTCTTATTAAATAATAAATACAACTGGAATATTTTTACTTACAATAAAACGATTGCAGTCTTGATACTTATTCTTTCAAAATTTAAAAATTTTTTTCTTGCGTTTGCAAGCAGCTAAAGTATCAATGAATAATCTCTGCATGGAGATCTCTAACAATAATAATGCCATTCTCATGCATTATTATCTTCTGGCTATGTATTATTTCGCTCCCTCCAAATGTCACCGGATGGACTTTTAACAATTACATTTTTTCTGAGCTCATTAGCAGTACACCAGGTTCTGCCTGAGGCTCGGGTGTGTTTTCATACCTGAAAGATCTTGGCTTGGTGATGCAGCTTCATTTGACTGGGCTGAAAACATCAAAGACAATATGAAGTTAGCTCAGGCTTTGATTTAAACGTCTGTGGTCCAGCTTGGTGGTTTTTGTGTAAATGCATCTGCCTACTAATTGTTAGGGGTCCATTATACCCACCATGTCTTACTTTAATGGATAGGTAACCAAAATACGAAGCACATACAAGCATTCTGTTCATGTGCAATTAGGCAAAGCGTGGTGTCATGGTAAAGACCTACCCATGAGATCTCGGAGCAAGTGGACATCGTTTTTTTGGATCCAGTTGCGGAAAACCTCGGCTGCAGCGTTGCCCTTAGTGAGGACGAGTTCTATCAGCTTGGCTGTTTGCTGCTGTGCTGATGTCTGAGCCTGAAGACCACTGTACTCCTCAGCAGCTGCAGGGGAACAAGGAAGCAAAGAAGAATTACTCACAATTTAGAGAGAGTATTTGAAGGAAATTAAGATGCTACAGATGCATGAGGGATACATTTATACGTCAAAATACCCAATAATTATTAAAAAAAAAGGCTTACACAACACATTTTGCTCTCCTAAATGCTCCAACACTGGTTCAACACTCTTCAGGCGCTGAATCAACGCTGCCTGGTGTCTCTTCACAAAGGTGAAACCATCTGAAACAAATGAAGACGTCCAAAGTTCAGTTTCATTTCCAGCCCAGTTCATTTTCACCAAGTGAGATCTTTATTTTCAACGCCTGCCTCACCGGATGCCATCGCCTCTGCGAGCATCTCTCGCTCCTCTTCTCTTTTCTGGTCCTCCGCACTCAGCAGGTCTGACACCAGCTCCTGGACTGTTCTGTAGTTCTCTCCGCTGGTCAGGATCTTGCTCTGCACTGTCTGTTTAACTAAACTGCGCTCAAAGCCCATCTCTAAAGCAGATTTAATTACAGGAGTGTTCATCATAACGGCATCCTCAGAGCGCTCCTCGCCTGGTCCGAGGTGAACCACTGAATGCAAAAGAGAGTCGACACGTTATCTACAGACATCTGGCTGGCTCACTTTCATTTTCATGTTCCTGTACAGTTCTGAGTCTTCTTCTTAATTAGTATGTTACTTTACAAACTCTTTAGTTTTACATTATTTCAAACTCACCAGGTGGATCCACAAACTCTCTGGAGCTGCTGTCTCCATTTGTTAAAAGCTTTTGGGGAAGGCAATATAAAGAATTTATTAATTAACTTGTTCCATGACAAATGTTTGAACCAGGAACACATGTTTCTGCTGGACTCTACTAACCTGCTCAAAAAGCCGAGGGAAACGAGCCTGAATCTGGTGAACAAACTCCTGTCCCTTCTCCTGGAGCAAATATTCACAACTGCAATTGACCAGAGGAACACGGAAACAAGCATTCATATAAATCACCCTCTTTGTGTGTCTGAAGACAATTTAGAACCTGAACAATGAACATAAATAAAATCAGCATCACTTACCGAGGAAACCATTTGGCATGTTCCACCCAGGGATCATCTCCAGACTCCCAGCATCGCAGGCCTCCATCGCAGCAGAAACACTTCACATCGTCGTTACGGCCTGGTGGAAAAACAAAAGAATTTAAACCTGATCACTTCATCTCCATTCATTCAGGTTTCCGGACAGTTTCATGGAAAGAAAAAAAAAAAAAAAGCTGATGGTAGTAGATGACTGTTTGAAACCAATTTCAGGTTTCTCATCTTTCACTTCCTTGTTTTGTTATCAGTGTGGGATTGTGACATGAGTTCATCATCACAAGTCCCTTTGAAAACTTCTGTCAGGACTTTCCAGTACAAATGAAAAGAAACTGGACAAATACTGATACTGAAAAATATCCCCAAAACATGGACACCCCCATACTGGGGAAAAAACTCTTACTGGTCTGAAAACCAAGAACCTTTCATCTGCACATTGGAAGAAAAGTATTGAAAAAACTAAAAAAAAAAAAAACAAGGTCAAAAACAAAACAGTAATATATTATTAACTGCTTTAATAACCAAGATTTTACTTTTGGGGGAATTTTTTGATTAAAAATTGCAATCATATGCACATTTTTTCCATCAGGGATCAGTTGTTCCCAATTAACATATGGAGATGAAATTGCGGAGGAAATATCTCTCATTAGCTGCTGAATGCTAAAATAATATCAGTTGTCAGGTTTGTCACATAACCAGCCCATCAGCTCACTATAAGTGAGTAGATATATCTGTTCAACATGGTCCGTACCAACATAGTAGAAGCCAGCTTTAGCCAGCTGGTCAGGCCGGACAGGGATACGAGACGGCCAGTTGACAAAGGTGAGCAGCCTCTCTTCACTCTGCTGCATGGCGGGGTTTGACACGTTACTGAGAGCCGGGGCTCCTCCAGACAGTTGGGACGTCACCGCTCCGGACGCAGCCGCTGCAGCTCCGGCCAGCGACACGTTGTCGGCTCTGTCCCCCCGGACAAAGCGGCAGTTGGGATAATGCCTCTGGTGTTCAGACACAGCTCTGTCGCCTGGCTCCCAGTTACTCAACTGCAAATACAAACGAGAACCTTTGTCACCATCATGTCATATGATGTAATCAATAAATAAACTGGTGTTGCTTTTAGTTGTAGCCTATACTTAGCAATAAACTTTTTAGTATTCCTAAACTTTGTTTCCAGGTGGAGATTTAAGAATAAACCAAACTGAAGCTTGATGTAAAAATAGCGATAAAAGTAAAAAGTTATGTGAAAATATAAAATATAAAAAAGGAGGCAACAAAAAAAATGAACATTGGAGCAGTTTGAAAAGAGGAAACTTCATCCACATTAAAATGAGAGAATCTCTCAAATATGCACTTATTAACTGACTGAAGGAAAACCTGTCCTGGTCCACACCTGTCCTCCGCAGCTGAAGCAGGCCACTCGGTCTCCCTGGCCCAGGTAGTAGAAGCCCGCCTTAGCGAGCTCAGCGGGGGTGATGATGGAGAGGGTCCAGCTGTGGAAGGAGTCCAGGCGGTCCTGCTCTCTGCGCATGCTGGGGTTGTGACACGTCGGCCTCTGGTGGGACATGTCTTCCACGCCGCGAGAGCTCAGTGGGCTGGAGGGTGGGGGAGCGGAGAAGCCCATGTTCAGGTAGCCCACCGGCTCCTCACCTTGACTTGCTGCCGGGTTAGGAGCAGCGGGGCCTGGACCAGAAAGCTACACAAAGAAAAGAAGCACATTATTAAGAACACAATAATAAGAGTATCTCATAGTCTTTTCATAAGCTGAGATCCTTCATCTTCAATTGCATCTCTTATTTAAAATAAACTTCCTTTGATCTTACCGGTAAGGCTGGGGCGATGCGGAGCGGGGAGAAGGCGGAGTGAGAGGAGGAGAGCAGGTTGGCTGTGGACGGGAGGCTCTGGATGAAGGAGCAGGAGGGAGAGAGCTGTCGGTGCTTCTCAGTCGGACAGTCTCCAGCCTGCCAGCCCTCTGCTGTCACGTTACACCTGAAACACTGAACCCTGTCGCCCACGCCGGTGTAGAACCAACCCGCCCTCGCCAGGCTTCGTTCTGTGACTCCTGAAGCCGGGAAACGAGCAAATGTGGAAATGCGGAAGAGCTCTGCGGATGGAAAAATTAAACATTTAACATCACAACATATCAGATTAAACAATAAACACATTACTGTATAACTGATAAAAACAGAAGAAATGAAAGAGATTGGTACCTGAGGAGTTGTCATACTGCAGGTCAGGTGGAGGCCCATTGCGACACAGCCCCATCAAAAATTGGTTGTTTTTCAGTTGAACTAGAGTTTCCATTTTTTGGATGCAAGTATAGCGATAGAAGGTGGAAGAGATGTCCTTCAAGGGGAGAGAGGTTTGAGAAAACCCATGGTCTCACTCTCTCTCACACACACACTCAAACACACACTCACACTGAAACAGAAAATAGAAAACAGATCAGGGGGAAGAGAAGTTGGGGGTCTTAACTCAGATCAAAAGAAAAGAAACAAAGGCTTGTGTAGTAGAATCAGCACAGCAACCACCAATGGCACTCAAGCAACCTATTCCCTCCATCGAACCTACACTTTACACCTGAATCCTTACTGCCTGTACCTTAGAGTTCCACCTCTGAACATTTAAATGCTGAAACTTAAATATTTATTTTTCAGCTACAGAACAGCCCATCAAACACAACACATCTCCTGCAATTAAAAAAGGGTGTTTTCATCTAGCGTGATTAAAATGCATCCCCAAATCAAAAATCAATAATCCTAAAGACAAATCATCCAGGATCAGTATACAACTTATTTTCTTGTATATTTATCATGGATGTGTCTAACACCCTGCCTAACCATTCAGGTTTACACACACGGTTTGTGATTAAGTGGAACAACATTATAAATTAAATAAATTTCTCAAGCACATACACACACTCTCTCACACACACAGACCAAGGGATATGTGATCTCAAACCCCTCCCCCCATCTCGGACATCCCTTCTGTAGGTGTTTAAGCTTCCATAATTGAATAGTAAAAACCTAACAAGAAAAATGTAATCCTCTTTTGGTAAATATAACAGATATCCCTGTTATTGTGATGTCAGCAGGACCTGTAACGATAAATAAAAAGAGAACAAATGTTGAATTGTGTTCATGAACTAGTTCTTCCAGCACTTTTTATGTTCATTTCATAGTCTGTATTTGTTTCTAAATTACAGACCCTTCAGCAGGTTCAGCAATGCTATCTCATATCATGAAGACAATATTTTTTAAATTCTTCCACTTTATATTAATGTGAACATTTTTGAATATGGTGTCTTATTTGAGTAATTAATACAAGTCATATAGTTCTAACCAAAACAGGAATTAATCAATGTTATAATTAGTTATATTGTCAAATAGTATAAATATTTTATTCAACTTAAAATGGCACAAATATAAATATTAAAGTGGAATATTCTGAACCAATATATATAAAACAGTTTTGTACAATCTTTCAGTGATAATTAGAAATTAGTTCTGGTTTTAATTCAGAAATGCTGCATATTGTATTAATTGGAGAAATGAATTTCCATTGTAAACACAGTGACAACATTGTTGACATTCAGATGACATTGAAGAAGTTAGAAAATAAAAAGATATTTAGTAATAATTAGTCAATAATATATAAATAAACTGACTGATTACCAAATAGTTGTTTCAGATATTTCTCAAGCAAAAAAGCTGATATATTGTCTGGTTTCAGCTTCTCATATGTGGGGTAAATTAAGTTCAAAATCTAGATTTAGGGCTGAAAATAGCAAATTGAAGGCTCAAGCTCTGAGAAACTGCCAATGACATTTTTCCACACAACGTTTTACATTCTCATAAACCGAATGACTAATTGATTAATCAACGATTATGATAATCGTTAATTGTTGCAGCTCTAATGATAGTCGAAAACAGAGCAAGATACAAGTAGCAACTCACATTTGTGAGAATGTTTGGCAATTTTCTAATTCAGCAGTCATAATGACATGAAATAATAGGTAAACACATGTTATCAATGACACTAATTACAGTTCTGTTGCAGCAGAGTCAACATGCACAATAACCTTAATATCGGTGCTGAGTAAAAGTTTGTCACATGCCCCAAAAAACCTATTGCAAATCTGTTCCGCTATTTTTTTCGAAACTATAGATGTGCCAATTCTTATTAATACAGTTAAATTCACATTACGACTGTTACTAATAATAACCATGTTTACAATATGAATTAAGTGGTATTTTATCGCCACGGTGTAACGCTAGGTACTTTCCTCAGCAGACAGACACTTCCTGTCATGTTGTGGTAATTCCATATTAGCTAAGGATAATTTCAGCTATCTCCTGTGACATTCAGGAGGTTTATTGATTTAAAAATTGGTTTCGGCAGCCAAGCCCTTAACACGCTTCATTAACTAGCACTTACAGCACAGTTGACGGACAACGCCTCATATAAAGATAATAATAAAACCTTAAATGGCGTCTAGTTATTATTCCGTACGAAGTAACTTCTGACTTCCGGTTTACTTCCGGGGTTCAGGGGCTTCAGGTCATAAACGCAGTGGTGTTTATCCTTGTCTTCAGCCCATAGAGTTTAAAATAACTCGAGAAAAGTTTATGAATACACGACCTCCATGAATTAAACACAAACAATCATCATCGGCGTTGTTTGCGGTTCAACCTCCTATCAACACTTTCACTGTTTAAGTGCGTGAGAAAATGCTTCTAGGGCACAGGAGGGGAGATTCCGCCATGTTGCTGCGGTACCGCGACCGGCCGCTAGTCACGGTGTCTACATGTAATACGGTAGATCAATGCCAGAGAGGACGTTCTACCGGCCGAAACTTTCCTCCGTTAACGTGACCAGGAGCAGCCCGGAGGAAGTAAAACAAGAGACGGACACGTGACAGAATCCACGGCGACATTTACGTTATTGTCTTTGATGTGTCTCACTCACCGTTCCGTGGTTCGGTTCAGGCCGGTGTGGAAAGTCCCCGCCGCTACAGCTGCCGCTGCGTGGAAGCTTCTCGACAGACGCCGCCTCTCGCTGCTTCCGGTTACCAGCGAAATGGAAACAGAAACAAAACAAAACGCATAAATATGTAAAATAATAATAATAATATAATCAAATGTATATAAATCCGTCAGGAGAATCCCTGTGTGTGTGTGTGTGAGCTGGTGTCCGCCACAGCGCCAGGTGTCTGAGGTGTGTTTAGATTATGAACACCAGACATAAATTAACACGTGACTTCACATCTACTGGAAAACCTGCATATTTCACATTCCTTTCTGCAGGCGCAATAAGAAACAAACACATACTTTATGTTTTTATAACTGCACATTATTGGACTTGTCTGTCTGGGTAATGGTCCTCATGTTATATATAACCTTTTAGAAACGATTTTATATCAATAGAAATACATGTTTTAAATTATGCTGCTGTAACATTCGAGGTTAATATTTTTAATAATAAAAATATTGTTAAGGTGGGTCTAAAACTAATAAAATATAAAATAATGACAAGAAAAATCAAACACACTTACCCAGAGTCTTCTGTCGGAATGAAGTCAGATGATTGGACGCACTGAGTCACTTTAAAGGCATCATTTCAACTGTGTTGTGGTATTTCCCTTAACTTCCTCTACACTCCTCCTCATTAACACAACCACTGTGATGTGATTTTTTTTTGTCGTTTTTCCCTACTACATACATGAATACTTGACCTTTACGCTTCATGTAAAGTACCCATAAATTCCTCAAAGGGTTTGTACCTGTGGGGTAGAGTACAGAAATTATTAGGTCATTGCGTGATTACTAAACTCTTTTTTATTATATCATTTATAATATTTATTCTATAATATAGATTTTTCTATAGTTGATTATATAATAATAAAGAACACTGTAGTCTAATCACACTCCTTTACAAGTAAAACACCTGAAGTCAAAAACGTACTGAAGTAAAAGTAGAAAGGTATTATCAGCAACTATATATACTGTCTAGTATGGTTGTTTATATCACTAATGAATACAAGAGCATTTTATTGTTGTATTTCATCATTGTGGAGCCAATATGAGACACTTGGTAGATTAATAGTAGTACTGCGTCATAATATATATGTCATGATTTTTTAAATAATAATGATAAACTTGTTTTTTTTAAGTATTTTTTACACAAGGAACTCTTTTTTCTTTTTCAAAAACATGTATACAGTTATAATACAAAAGAGTCAGAATATAGAAATATATTATTTCATATGAAAACACATTTTGAATAGTAACTACTAATTATAAATGGCAAATAAATGTGGTATAACTGTCTTCTGGAATGTAGTAAAGTGGACATATAATGAGGCATAAAATAGAAATACTCAAGTAAAGTACAAGTAAACAGGTATTTAAGTACAGTACTCAGTAAATGTACTTGCCGACAGCATAAACATCCACAAGAAAATAATGTTGGAGAACACTCGATCGTGAACATTTAAAAGTTTATTAAACAGAAACTCCTTTAAAATGATTACAGTGAGAGTAAGAAGAAATAAATTTATATAAAGCACATGCATAAAAAGGTACAAAACAAGTTTGATTGCCTCCAAACTCTCTGTAAATAGGATAATAAACATCATTATATGTTACATACATAGGGAGTGTCATGCATGCTAAGATAAATAAGGCTAGGTAGTGTGTTGCATTGGGTGTGTGAGCAGTTCATCGCTCCAGGCCTTTAAGTCAGAAAAGATTACAAAAAGGTGGCTCTGTATTTGGGGATGTTGGTTTATATATGGTACATATATAAAAAAGGAAGCTGGTTAGAAGAAATGCTCTCACCAATAATTAACAGCTTCAAATTCAGATAAAAATATAAACACACTGCAGAAACAACCCAGCAGATAAAAACTGATTATATACTTATTATATAGTTTAACTAAATGAGGAGAATTAAAGAGCTCCCCATACTGACAATTGCATTCTTAATGTTAGGGAAGCACCTGATAGCACTTAGCACAGTTAGAGCAAATAAACCAACAACACAGCATCTGCAGTTAGTATGTCGCTTTTCTGAGGAGGCATCACAGGGTCCTCGATCCATACAATGGGTCAAAAGTTCATCTTTAAAGCCCAAAGTCTTCCTCGTTCACACTACCACTCCACTACAACTCTTAAAGAGTGGGAAAACTGAGCAAAGGAAGATCTGGACAGATGGTGTTACAACTTTACAGAATGGTAGCAAACTATAAGGACTATACTGGTGATTTTCCATGTTTTAGTCTATTTACAACAAATCACATACATTTTACATCACTGCTAATTATTTTGCAAACAATGCTGCAATCTCAAAGACATTTGAATGTGCTTTTTCCTATCGTTTCAGGCATCTAATGCAGACTTTTCACATAAATTTTAACTGAAATTGCATTTGCACTGAAAGAAAATGCAAAAGAAAAAAATACTATTTTTAACATTCACTGTAAGTCAAGTAAGTTTTGAGTGTCCGCTATCTTGATCTTAGTGCAAAGAGGACAAGAACAGAAAACAAAGGTCGCCTTTAACGGTTGGAAAAGAACATCTGAAACTCTTAAACCGATCAGCATGCATTTAAAAACAGTCAGCGAAAGTGTCAAGTATAGATGATCTGTAGTTCAGGAGCTAAAACCTAAATGTCTTTATGCTGCAAAACCCCCACTATCATCACCCATGAAGATGAAAAATGACATTTTTAGGAATGTATCGAGTCAATAGTGGGGAAAGTGAGAAATAAAATGAATAAAACTGTTAAATGTAAAGTTTATAGGTGCTGGCTGATTGATATTTTTCATCCGTGCTTCATCCAATGTAAAAGCTAATGTGAGCCTTAATAGCGCTGATGATAAAATCTCTCCTGCACATACAAGGAAAGAGAAACCATCCTGGCGTTGCATCTATGTGGCATCATTTGTTAAAGAAGGGGTGGATATCATAATATTACAACAACTATACAATATAATGCAATCCCCCCCCCAAAAAAACTCCAATAAATACTATCGTTGTGAAGCTTATATTCAATCCTGGAGTGGACACAATAACTGGCACTTTACAATAAAATGCAATCCAATACAATGACAAAACTTATAACAATAAATGTCAATTAACATCAGACACAGTGATAACAGATGTTGAATATTAGTAACTTGGTTATAGCAAACAGCTAATGCAAGGTTTTAGAGCAATAAATGAATACACAGAGAGGCACTATTATACACAGCAAAGGCCATATATATATATCTAATGAGTGTGGCTATTGTTCAGGCCGTCATCTACTAATCACAAGCAATCACAAGACCGGATGTGTTAGGATTACAACTTCCTGGGGGAAACCCTGTATTGTCTTGGATTGCATTATACTGTACACAGGTTCATTTACTCTAGACATCCTCTGTATATTCCAACCCCAACACTATTACAATTTTAGTGCCCAAAGTTAAGACTCCTTTACATTTGTGTCCTTTATTTCTTAACCATAAAGGCGTTTGACAGATTTGTTAGAAATTAGGTTTCTACTGTGACTAAAGATAAAGCTTATCCTCATTTTTTTAGGTTACTATCTTGGTTCGGAACACCCCCACACTCTTAATACTGGTTTCTGGTTTAATAGACTGTTTATATAAAGTTTCAGAGTATTTGGGAGACTTGTTAATGTTTTTTTTCCATCTACCTCCTCCCTGATGTTAATGTGGAGCTTCATTGATGGATCACATCTGAAACAACAGTCATCTCTTGAACTCAGTGCCTTGATGCAAGATTTAAAATAAAAAGGGGACAGATAATTGCACCTGCACCTCCATTTCCTACCACCATCAGTGGGGAACAAGTGGAGACAATTCAGGACAAATATCTGGGGACAATCATGGATGTTTAATTCAATTTTGAGCTTAATGAAGAAGCAGTCATAAACCTTTTCAGCATTAATCACTGATTACTGTAATGGAACCTATGTATCATTAATCCTTATAAATTATTTGACTCATCCCAGACTTTACTGACTTGACACTGTGCTTTTAAAAGTTGTTGTTGGGAATAGTATTACCCAAGTGGTGATAATAAAACAAATATATGCTAAATTTAGCTGTGACGCATTTTACCAAAGGCATGGGGAGCTTCAACTGAGGTCGATGACTAAAAAGAAAGGAGTGTCGAAAAAAAAAGAATGCTCCGTCACACATCCCTGTAAAACCAGGCCCGAAAAGGAGGAGAATACCAGCAGCTTACCACCTTCTGTGGGAGTCAGATTATTTCAATCCTCAGGATGCGAGTAGTGTTATATATCCATCACATGACGGTAGAGTATTCACTCTGTAATGTTGCTCTGTACCACTTTGAAGCCACAAAAAGATAAAAATCCTCCAGAAATTACAGTCATGTTATGAAGACTTGATGGCGGCGGGTGGCTGGGTGTGTCTATAGCCAGGTGAGCAGGCTGTCTCTGTCCATATGCGAGCCAGAGAGAACGTTCTCCATGTCCATCAGCAGGTCTGAACTCAGACCTTCAGGGATGCAGGGCATCAGCTCCTCACTCTCAGACATCGGCAGCACCGGCATGGACTCCTGCAGGGTCATCGAAGAGGTCTCGCCAGAGTCGCCTAAACAACAACAGAGACTCCATATTAAATCTAGGGTTCACTGAAGCCAGATTATGAACAGATTTTCCTACAGGAATTGTGTATAAATAATATGTATAATTCATGGTTTCCATCTCTCACTCTGATTAATATGTAAAAACAAGTGTGCTTTGTTAGGAAAACTGCAGTTATAAGAAGGAAAATGATTCCATGGGAATCAAACCAGTAATCACATCATCAATGATGCAATATGATTTGTAATAAATTTACTCTAAACTCCCAGAACAATAATATGGTTCCCAGTGGTTGCTATGGAGATGTAGTGTAGATCAACAGATGTTGCATCTATTGTGATTACAGTAAATATGCTTCCAGAGAAGCATAATTACAGTAAAAATGAAGAAGTATTTAAAGACCTCAGCTTTGTTGGTGTCAAAAAGTGCATAGCACTACTATGGAAAGAGTCAAACAGCACTCTGTGGATAAGACAGATCTCAAGCCATTTGTTATAAACTATAATTTACATATTAAATGCTAAACAACATTTATTTGACAATATATATGGAGACCTTTTATCAGTTATGTACAGGATTTTAACTTAACATATGACCAAGTGAAAGACTATATATTGTGGTCAATTCCGTTTTCAAGCCTTAATGAGTATTTATTATTTTTCCTAACACTAATTTTCTCTATCTTGTCTAGATTACAGATGACTATTATAGGAGGAGCAGTGTTATTGTTGTTTAATGTTGTTTGTGTTATATTGTTTTTTGTCTTTGTATGTAACATTATATAATATATAGACTATAAAAGGCTAAAATATAAATAAAAATGTTGGGGAAAAAATATATAAGCATATTTATATTGGAGTTTTCAGTCAGACATTTTCTATACCCGTTTGTTCCTCACTAGTGGGTCTGCTGGAGCCAGTCAGAGTGCATTACAGGCGAGAGGCAGGTGGTCACCAGCCTATCATGGGGTACACACACCATTTACTAACACCTCTGGGCAGGTTAGAGTCCCCAATTAACCTCAACATGTTTTTGGACTATGGGAGGAAGCTAGAGAACCCGTAGAGAACCCACACAGACACAGGGAGAACGTGCAAACTCCACACAGAACGGTCCCAGACCCAGGTCTTGAACCTGTGACCTTCTTGCTGTGAGGCAACAGCGCTACCCACTGTTCCACCATGTTACCCTATATTGAGGTATGGAGGAATTAATTATTTTGCTGCAACATCAGGAACCATGGATCAAGTGTGTATGTGTGTGTGTGTGTTACCCGTGTCCATGTGATCCACAGAGCTCAACATGTGGTCCGACGTGCGTGGTAAACTGCTGACGCTCAGGCCACTGTCAGTGCTCTCGTTGCGAGAGTGAGCGCTGCACGACAACATAAAACATGTCTTTACATCTGCTCATCATTAAGGTGCGTTGCATTAAAAACGGAATGACTGGTAGACACTGTCCAGAGTCACTGAACTTTTTATTGGAACAAAATAAACTCTCCACTGGAACCACTTTCCAGTAATAAAGGAGAATAGTGCCAATGAAAACTGATGACAGCCAGGAAGATTTAACTCATCCAGTAGGCATAACTATGAGATCTAGATGATGATTTTAAACATGAACTCACCCATTGAGTGTAGGTTCATGGTTCTGAGCTCTGATCCTGACATCCAGAGATGGGACAAGCGTCTGTGCGTTCCTGTCATGGTCCATCCCACCAGGCATCTGGTTCCTTCCTCCTGCATCCTGCAACACAGACAGACACTTGTAGAACAGCATGTAAAAATCTGTCTGCATTATTATTCAGTATTCAATTACTGCAAACTAACATGATGCAGGCACATAGCCAAGGAAATGACTTAACCATGAGGCAGCATGGTGCAGACAATACTGTGATTTAAAATGAAATGCTTGAAGTTTTAGTGCAACTTCACATGACCTCTGACCTGTGATGTGATTTGCATCTGTTGTTTGCATCTGAGCCGCTCCTTCTCCTGTCTCTGCTGCATCGCCATGCCGAGGATGCCAGGGTTCATTTTCTGGACTGGAACATAAAAGTGAGTTTGAAATGAACATTTTGACGGTTAAGTAAATCCTCCCATGAAGTTATACATTGCAGCAATGAGGAAACCTTTCAGAACTTTGCGCTCTTTCTTATTTTTAAAATTTTTTTTTTTGTTGCCAAACAGCAACTTGTGATGGAGGACATTGGAACAAAAGTGTTTCTCATTGACAAACATGAATTGTCAGTTCTGCAGACACAAGTTTGATAGTGTGCTACCTAGACGCGGGTCGACCCATGAGGTGTTCTTATTTATGTGATCGATGTAGAACACCTCTCCTTCTGCAGTCGCAGCCTGCTCCCAGCCTTCAGGCAGTGGACCTGAACAGCAGTGAAAGTACACAGTGAGAAGGCAAATGGTGGATGGAGTGCATGGAGTGTTGTAAAGTGAGTAAAAAGTAGAATCTGGCCTATGTCCTTTATGTTTGTGTATAGTTTCAAATTTTCTTAAATGAAAGGTAAGGGGTGTGGGTAAATTACTGCAGCTTGTACTGTATGTATTTACAGGATGTTAAAGTGTACTAACCTGTGTGTGTCCTGCCTGAGACGCAGTGGATCAGAGACAATAAAGAACCAGAGCAAATGTGCCAGAGACCAGGGCAGTCATGTAGGGAAGGGTGATATCATATATATATATATATATATATATATATATATATATATATATATATATATATATATGTGTGTGTGTGTGTGTGTGTGTGTGTGTGTGTGTGAAAACACTCAGAAAAGTTTCTATTTTAATATTTTTTTAGAAAATAAAGTAAAAAAATAAACTTTTCTAGCTTCTCTAACCAGCTAAACTGTTTTCAGCTGTGCTAACATGATTGCACAATGGTTTTCTAATCATCCATTAACCTTCTGATGCAATGAACAAACACATTGTACCATTAGACACTGGAGTGATAGTTGCTGGAAATGGGCCTCTATACACCTATGTAGATATTGCACCAAAAAACAGACATTTGCAGCTAGAATGGTCATTTACTACATTAGCAATGTATATATCATACATTTTTGATTAGTTTAAAGTTATCTTCATTGAAAAAACAGTGCTTTACTTTCAAAAATAATGAAATTCCTAAGTGACCACAAAGTTTTGAACGGTAGTGTAGGTTGTCTTTGTGATGTCACCATCATTTTTTTGCCATGACTACATAAACAATAATCAAAGTTTCATTTTATTTATTAGATTATTTATAATCACATTTATTATATTTTAAAGACTTTAAGCTCTAAATCTTAGCTGATGTTTCATCAGAAATGTGTGGGTGTGGTTTGATCTCATTTGATTGTGACTGATTTATTTCTGGCAACATAAGTAAACAACCACACGACTGTTGTCAGATTCATATCAGGAGTTTGATAATGCTAAATTCTAGTTAGCCTAGACTGAGTTATGATTTTATTTTCATTTTAGGATTCAGTGAAGTGTAGTACTAAATATTAACATACCATGAGTGGAAAATACTATATAATTTATGTATTATACTATATATACAATTTGCATTGCTGAAAACTATTGGAAGATATGAGGGATTCAGAAATCTTGGAACCAGATTAGAATGTGACACAGAGAAAACACAAAAATAGCATGTATGAAGGACCTCTTTGCTCATATTAGAAAGCTTCTGTCTTTTGTAAATGAATGTGATCATTTCTATTCCCAACAAAGTTACCAAAGCCATGGATGTAGAAACCAAAAGGTGTGGCGCATCTCAGACGAAGAAACACACCCAACTCCCAGAGATGGAGCTGAGCTATGAAAAGCAGGGCTGTGATTTAAGGAGAAACTGGAGGTGAGAGAGGGAGAACAACAACATGGGATTGATACCTGTCTCTGGATTGATGTTTTGTGGTTGCGTGGTGGGTGCAGGGTTGCTGAGGGAGTGGGCATGGACTGGAGTGCCAGAGATAGGATGCTGAGCTGCAGCCGACTGAAGCTGCGAGAGACGGGGGTCGTGCCAAGTGGTTGTCTTATCCAGGTGACTGAAAACACACGACAAGTCTAAACAAAATCTGTCTCTGTCAAACCACCGTAACCTGACGGAAGAAGTGAGGAGCACACTTTGCCTCGACCGGCTTTACCTGTACTACTGGATGTGAACAAACTGACACACACACATTCACACACACACAGACAAATGTCACTGCTTGTGCTGTAAAAATAGCCTTTGACAGGAGATGTGAAACTGACCGAAACCACACCAGTTGCAAAACTAGTTGAAATATTTTCTGTTTGCACACAATTGATTAGTTTGAGGCCTGTTGTTGACTTTTTATGACTCTCTCTCTGGTTAAATATTGAAGAGGGATAGAAAATCTAAAAATCTAAATCTAAAAAACCTGTTAATTCATTTCCAAACATTCACAGAATATGTGTTCTATTTTATGTGATTTTTTGTTGAACCCTTTTAACACAAAAAAGGCAATTTAAAGACATTACCTTGTGCTGTGACACTAATATTCTAAAGAATTGTAACCTGCAAAGCAATAGATGAAAGATGTTAATAGACATTGAGTTAGACCTTACTTGAGGAAGTATCGTTGGCCAGTCTGTGTTTTGGCCATTTCCCAACCATGGGGAAGTGGCACATCATCAGGTATGATTGGTGATGCTGCTACATCGGTCGTTTGGGTAGAGAGGGAATTGACTGGGAGGGAGGCAGGGGAGGAATGGGCGCGGACGTGATGAGGAGTGAGGGAGCCACACACGCCTCCATCCGAACTGGCCTGACGAGAAACAAGCAGGGTTAACAACTGTCGTGACGAGAAACAAATCAGAAACATAAATCAGCAGCAAGAAAAGGGTTTGGACGGATACCAGAGCAGGCCATGGTGGAGAGACAAAAGTCATTCGCACATCTGCGTTTTTTATCTTTTCAGGAAAGTGTTATAACTCCTGCCAAGGAGTTTTTACAGCTGGTAGTTTATGATTGTTGGCAGGATCATCTGAAAATCCTCTAGCCAGTTTTCTATGAAATCCAGCACACAGATCCATCACTAGTTCACCAGAATTTGACACTGATCAAGTTCAAAACATTTCAAGGACTGAAAGACACTTTTTGGGGCCACATATACAATTTTAAGAGATATAGTAAAAAATGAAACTGAACTTTTAAGTAAAAGTAGCCTCCAGAGGATCAGCCAAAATGTGCAAATCTGAAGTTTCACTCTCATTGTGTTTTTTAACATCTCATCTAAGCTAAAAATATGTGTCTGTTAATATACAGTTTCATAGAAAATCACAGTTATAATTTCTTTAGAGTGGGTTCACATGTTAAATGCATACAGGAGTTTGACAAAATATTGAAAACACATTGCAATACCCACAGTAAACAAAACTTTATAATACCTGTAGTAAATTATTCATAATACTTGTAGTAAACAAACACTATAATACCTGCAGTAAACCAAGACTTTACAATACTCACAGTAGTCAAACACTTTATAATGCCTGTATTAAACAAACACTTTATAATGCTTATAGTTAAAAACCTATAGTTAAAAAGAATTGTTGATATCCGTAGTTAAAAAAACAGGACATTAGCTGTAGTAAAAATACACTTTAGAATAACTGTAATAACTATAATAATGTAGTAACAAACTTGACAATACTTCTAGTAAAAATAAATACTAAATACTAATAACGATACTTTACAAAAGCACCTTAAAATACCTTTAGTAAAAAAAACACTTTATAGTACCTGTGATAAAAAAATAAATTCCTGTAGTAAAAACACCTTAAAATAACTGTAAAAATACATTAAAAAGTCTTTACAATACGTAATATGTAATACATACAATAATATACAATACAATATGTAATAAAAAATACTTTATAATACCTGTAGTAAAAAATATGATGACTGTAGCAAAAATACCTTTAAAATAGCTGTAGTGAAATAGAATTTTCAATACTTGTATTAAAGTAAAGTGTTTGCTGAGACTGACAGAAAATTTAGGCTTTAGTTTGTCATGTTTCAGTCACAGTCAAACACAGTCCATACTGTTACTCTTCATAATGATTTAATTCTTTAGATTTTCCCTGATTCACATGATTCACCTGCAGCAGCAACTGATCCAGTGATTACACTGAATCACAAAAGCAGCTACACCAGAGGCCTGTAAATCATGAGTGTACATTGTTTTTAAAGGCAAAGTCAGACATGGTGGACAGATGTAGGGCCTGAGCTGCTATTACATCTCTCAGTAACAATATTCTTGATACAGGAAAACTGTATTCTGAGCAAAATTTACAACAGCGGATCATCACTAGACACACAATACACAACTATATATAATATAAATGTACTATACTATAAATATTAGAGATATAAATTGTTATTCATTTCATTATAGAAATTTTTGCTTGTTGTTTAATTAATAAAATATAAGTAAAACCTTTCCAGGTGTCGTTCAAATCTTTAATGTGTAGTTATGTCCAACCAACAGTCCAAACTCCAAATATATTCACTTAATAAAGATATAAAACCAGGAGTTTGATAAATAACATTAATGATTTGTCAATCAATGGATTTGTTGATCCACTGAGTAGACTAATCACATGATAATAATAATTGGAATTATTGTTGGCATAGATAGATAGATAGATAGATAGATAGATAGATAGATAGATAGATAGATAGATAGATAGATAGATAGATAGAAAAAACAATTATTTGCTCAAAAAAATAGCAGCTGATTACTTTTCTGTTACTCAACTAAAAGACAAATATAGAATATTCTATATTCTAAGCTGAAGTTACAAAATAAATGAATCAAGAACACAACTATCAGATTACTTGAGAGTGAACATCATCAGCTCTATTTGTTGATGAACTAATTGATCAACATTGTTTCAGGATTGTTTTTTATTATTATTTTTAATATGTTGATATGATGATATATAGGCTACATATAAATAGGTGTAGATTTCAGGGGGTGCCCCCAAGAATTAAGAACATTTGTACCTCCCCATTAAAGATATGAAAGAACCAGAGGACTTAATCAGGAATTAATCAGGCTTATGCAATTGACTCAGTGTTTTGACTCAGCAGGATCATACTAAAATGAGAAAAGTTGATCTACGGGAGAGAATACATATGTGAGGATTATTCTAATGAAAATTCTATATTCATTAGATAGTGAATTTTGCTTCATTTTTGTGTTTTATTCACACAAATGAAGATATTTACACCATAAAGTGTTGCAGAGAAATCCATCAGAATGTAAGAAATGCTCATAGATAGACATACAGACAGACAGACAGACAGACAGACAGATAGATAGATAGATAGATAGACAGACAGACAGATAGATAGATAGATAGATAGATAGATAGATAGATAGATAGATAGATAGATAGATAGATAGATAGATAGATAGATAGATAGATAGATAGATAGATAGATAGATAGATAGATAGATAGATAGATAGATAGATAGATAGATAGACAGACAGACTATTACTTGTCTGGAGTGGCCTCTGGGGTCTGGCTGTCTGAAGAAGGAGTCGGGCAGTTTCCTCATCCTCATGGGCAGGGAGGCCGGCGGTCTGCCCGGGTTGTTGGGGTCCATCACGGCTATGAAGAGGGCCTCCAGCTCCGTCTGGGAGTCCCCGCGGACGTGCACGATCTGCTGCCCGGCCGGAGGCGCGCCGCGGTGCGCGTCCATTTTTCGCCAAAGTTTGGTGTCGCAACGAAATCTGTCGGGGGAGGGGGGAAAGTACAATCTCACAAACAAACAAACAAACAACGGTATATTTAAAAAAAGAAAAAGAAGAAAGAAAAGAAAAGAAAAAAAACGCTCCCGGCCCGTCAAGAATAGACGCGTCCGAGCGCCGGAGTTACGCGATCGGATTTGTTTACACTGTTTGCCCTCCACCACCCCCACCCCTCACCCCCTTCACCCCCTCCACCCCCCACCCCCCACCCCATTTGAACTTTTGTGTCGTTGTCTGTCTGTTTTCAAAGCCGTAACATCTCGGAAGTTCATCAGCTGCGAGAAAGACAATCAATCCGCGCGTAAAGACATCGACAGGAGCGCAGTTTAACGCGCGGATCGCTGGCAGAAAGAAAAAATCAATCTGAGCAGAGTACAACACGTTACATGCCTCCCACATACCTTCAAGCAGACAGACCGTTTTCCCCCTCTCTCTCTCTCTCCCTCTCCTCTCTCCCTCCCTCCCTCGCTCTCTGTATTCCTGCAGGGGGGGAAAATAAGTTTGGAGCCGGAGAAACACGCAGACGCGACACAGATATCCGATGCAAACTTTAAACTAAAAGCCGCCTACAGTATGAAAAAATAAAAGTAGAAGGAGAAAAGTGATCTCAGCGAGACCTCCAAACTTTTTTTTCACATCCACAGTTGAGTCCAGATTCATGTGATAGTGCTGAGGGGCGGGGTTGCAGGGTTTAAAGCTGCCGCAGTTGCAGGGGACATATTTCACTCCACAAGACTGCAACTCTCAGGCTAACATTAAAAACAAAGAAAAGTGAAACTATAATCTTTAATATTTTATTTACAGCGAGAAATGGCACTTTTGAATCATGTACATGTGTACATTTGTGCGTAAAAAACACTCTTAAACAATACTTTTAATTTCCCTCTGTGCTGATTCCAGTTTGTGCGGTTTTTCTCCTGCTGAAGAAGGAGAGAAGTGGAGGGCCAAGAGTAGACAGAGGTGGCAGGAGACGACCACAGAGGGGATACTGGAGAGGAGAAATGAGACTGAGCTCATATTTCTGACTCTGGCTGGGTTTAGGTATGGTCTGCTTTTGGGGGGTGGGGAGGGGATATTGGGAAGTTGCACTGAGAAAACATCCGCCCCTGATGAGGCCAACCCAGCCGGAGCCTGTTTGTCCATGTATGCACAGCCACAGCGTCCTGCCCTCTGGTGGAAAACACGCACATAGGGAGCCGGAGCTCAGCTGGCTAACAGATTGAATTCAAGAAAAAATGTCTGGCTGGACTATTATCCACTGTGCGCCCAACTACTCACTCACAATCCAGTTATTATAGTCCACCAGAGTTACTACAGGCTGTGGAGGACAGAGGAAGTCTGGCTAATAGTTACACGATGATGTTTGATTGGACAACAAAAGAGGTATTGATTAAATGTTGTATGGATAAAGTGGTGATGAACTGAAAAAGGATAAATACTTATTTAAAGATATTTATCCAAACAATTCATTTTAAAACAAGGAAAACGTGAATTATTTAAACACAACAAACTTTAATTTATCTTCTTGTGGAGATCACAGAGCTTTAAAACCAAAGATGTCAGATTGAATTATGTATAAGATGATATATTGTTTGCAGTCACAATAACACACAGACTTGTGTTTCAGTGTGAACACCAATGTATATATATATAGAATATCTTGCACAACGCTGTGTTCATACGATCATTTTTGAAATCTTGTGATGATCAAAATGTGTTTGTGTGGCATAGTGGTGTTTAGTTTGTCCCGTTTGTGTTTCCCCCACTGCCTCTGATGTTTCCACGCCGAATAACCTCACCAGAGTGTGACTAATATAAAGTGCTGGGACTACTTCCTATCTGTATCCACGCAGGAGTTGCATAAGTTGAGGGTGAAGAAAAGGGCAGCAGAGATTTGAGCAGCCGGGCTCTCTCTGAAACCATCTGTCTGTGAAAAGTTAAACCTGTGTGAGATGGTGCTGCTCCTCCTTTATCACAGAACGGATCTAAATAGGCCTAAATGCAGGAGGAGGTTTCTGCATCCACTGTCTTAGTAGACGATACAAATTCCCCTGGGACACGTTTTCTGATCTATTTGTACTGAAACTACACTACTAGTGGTTTCTGCATGTTTTGTGATGACATTATAGATGAAATAGTTTTCATTTATTCTCAGTCATAAAGGGTTTTAACAAGTTAAAGTCACTACAAGGTTTAGGAAAAGTGAGTTTAAATCTTAGTATAAGCATTAGCATAGCAGTTTTCAAGCAAGACCATTAAAAAAGTGTTTCATGTGTTGGTGTGGAGAGCTCAGATACAGCAGCAGGTCAATGTGTAATGTAATATTAACTATGAGGCAGCAGATGGCACTGTTATACCTTTAATATACTGTTTTTTCAAGAATTACTTTCATGGAGTTAGTTCTCTGCAGGATAAAACTCTTTCTGGAGTAAATTATGATTCATGTTCTGTTCTTTAAAAAAAAAAAACAGAGACAGTGGTGACTGTTGCACTCAGGTCACAACAATGAAACAAGCCAAACAAAACTGTTTGATTAATTAACTTTTTCTCACTCAAGTAGCACAAAATGATTATTTTGTGTAAACTGAACTTTCTAATTCATGTTTAAGGTATTTCAAATAATGACAACTTATTTATATATATATATTTTATTTCAGACTTAAAACTTAAAATAAGTTTGCAACACATTCAGGAAATAGTTTGCTTTGAGTTAAAAATACAGGGTAATATGAATAAATTTAAATTATGTGACAGATTAGTATGAAAAACATATTTATTCATTATGTTTTTCAGTGTGTTGTTGGAATATTTTTGGATATTAAAGGAACAGTTTGAACATTTTGGGAAATTATGGTTATTCACTTTTTCATGGTGAGCCAGTGGCCGGTTAGCTTAGCTTAACGTAAAGACTATAAAAAAGGGAAAAACCATAGATTTATAATAATATCGGCTACAGTGTCGGACGTGCATCTCCATTCATTCCTATGAGAGATGAGTGGTGCACAAAGACAAAGACCAGGGACTTCTGCCAAATATTTCTAGTTTAGCATTCAGCTAACTGGAATTGGGTTAAAATAATTACATTTTGCAGTTCTACTAGAATTTACAAATGTTGTGTAAAACTAAACAGATTAAATGATGATAGTGTAACTAGTCCTTTCACAATGTTATGACACTAAGAAAAATAGTATTCACCATTTTGCAGCCGCTCGTTTCCCCATGACAGTTGATGGGTAAAATGCTTCCCGGGCTCAATAGTGTCACATGACAGTCGCCATATTTGTAATTCCACAGTTTGGCTATTAATACAAATTACTGCAATGCCTGGTGCTGTTCCTGGAGGAAATCAGCTAGCTTAGCTCTGTCCAAAGCATAGACTGTATAAATAATGGACGTAATCACGGTGACGTCAGCTGTTGGTTTGTAGACTCCCATTATGAAGCCTTGAATACAGCATTTAGGCTGTCACCATTCTTGTTTTCTGGAGCCAGAAGAGTCTCTCCCATGACAGCCATATTGATATGAAATAGTAGGTAAACACAGGTGTTACCAATGAAGCTAATTAACGTTCTAACAGTCAGGTGCTGCTTTTGTGCATGTAGGCTCACTGGTAAGACTCTGCAGCACTAGATAGAGCTTTAATTAGTATCATTGGTACCAGCTGTGTGTACATACTATTTCATTTTCATTTGTGAGCTTCAAAATTGCTGTTTGTTGCTCCACTTCTTAAGCTAAGCTAAGCTAACTGTCTCCATTCAGTGTCGGTCATGGAAGGCAAGGCAAGGCAAGTTTATTTATATTTCAACAACAAGGTAATTCAAAGTGCTTTACATAAACGCACCAAAATGCAATTTAAAAGCAGTTTATTAAAAGGGAAAATTTTAAAAATTAATTAAAATAAATAATATTAAAAGTCAAGAATTTTAAATTAAACACAAAAAACAGTTGATTAAAAGGGGAATAATCAAACAATTATAATTAAAAACAGCAACAAAGTTAAAATAAACAAATAATTAGGAAATGACATCAGCAATAGGCAGCAGCAAACAGAAAGCATCAACATACAATTTAAAAACAGTTGATTAAAACAGGAAAAATTAAAATTAATTACAATTAAATAAGATTAAAAACAAAAGATGTAAATACAAAAAAATGTAAAAACAGGGATTTATTAAAAATTAATAATTAAATTAAACAATAACAAAGTTATACAGCAGTGCAAAAAAATCAAGAAATGACATCAGCCATAGGCAACAAACAGAAAAGTCTTCAGCTCTGACTCAATAACAGTGAGAGTTCTCTGTGAGTTTGTTCCAGATGTGTGGGGCATAGAAACTGAACATTCACAAAGTCTATTCAAAACATATCCCCCCCCCCCCCCCCCCCCCCAAAAAAAAGTTCCTTTAAAAAGTTGCAACACACTTTATGCAGAAGTTTCAGAACATTTCATTAATATCACACAGTCTTGTTCTTATTACCTCCGCTGGCCTATAAAGTGTCATTCACATGCACAGACCACTTTACAAGAGCATGTAACATGGGACAGATGTGGGGCCCCGAGGCTGTGGCACCAGGCTTTTCACATTCCTCTCACTGACCACGGCTGTAAACCTGCGCAGTTTCGGAACAACAGCGAATCTTTTCTTTGGCGCTTGCTGCAAAGTTTTCCAGTGAAGGGACAGTCCGGCCGTCTCCAGCTGGAATCCTGGCTGGAATGTGCTTTTGCTCTCTATCGCTTTACACTTTCCTCACCGCTTAATTGCCCTGTTAACAGGAGTTATTGGTCTGACCCCCTGTGAGGCTGTTATCAGATGTATGCGTGAGTGGTCAGAGAGGATCTGGAGGGGTGCAACAGAGGGGAGGGGGGTGGAATATGACCTGAAGAAGCGGAGACATCCTGCCTTCATCTGCAGCTCCCACGCAAAGACACAAGCAGAGGGAAAGTGTTGCTGCATTAAAACAAGCTGTCTCATTTCCCTCACACATCTGGTTCCCATACTGGTGGCAGGATATACCCTGTAAAACAACAATACCTGGTAATATACACTATAGAGGGGGAAGGTAATCCCATTTTTACCACAAAGCTGAAATCAGCACTTTCAGCTACTTATCAGACGCATCCAGGCTTTTATCACCAAAACTTCTGGGAAAACCCATTCAGCAGTTTGTTTTACAGGGAATGTTGTCATGGGAATTTACAAGAAAAAATGGGAGTGACTGATGGAGGTGGAGGCACTCAGAGAGGACGGGAAGAGAATGTATAGTGCAACTGAAAGAGTAGACATGGTGAAGGAGAAGGGATGTGGAGAGAAAAGCTCAGGCTTTGTGAATAAGTCAGTATAAATGCAGGAGTGGCCGCTGGTGACGGATCGAACAGAGTTCAGCCCCCACGGTCCGGGTGGAGGAGATAAACACAGGAGCAGAATTAGACTCAGTCATGATGTGGACCACAGCTGTCCTCCTGATGATGGTGCCTCATCTGCTTTCATCCCCTGTATGTACAGTATGTTTTCAACTTTTTGTCAGACACTTCACACTTTGACTTTGAGTAGTTGTCAGGGAGATGCTGATTCTGATTTGTTTGCAAGTTACTGTAAATTACTTCAATAAATGCAGTTGCAGTCTTAGTAAATTTAATAGATGAACTTTGCACTTCATGGTTGGTTCATGAATTGTGTAATTTCATTTTATTAGATGTGTCATTATTAAAATAGTCATAGTGTGTGTGGAGAATCACAGGTAGAATTTAAAAATACACCATTAGAAGTAGAAGTCCTGCATTTCCTAGTTAATATAGTCAAGTAACACACTGTTGCAAAATGTATTTAGAGGAACAGACGTACTTATGTCAAATGCATTCTATATATATCTATATTATATAAGCATCAATATTTAACCTCCTTCTTGAAGCCAAATAAATGTTTGTATCTTAAAGCTGTAGTGTGGGAGTTCTGTCTCCATCTGCTGGCAATGAGAGGTATTACACCAATGCTGGAATTTTGTTTTGGATAAAAAATGGTCTGCAGCTGTAAAACAGTGGATAAACTGTTTAGACTGTCATGTAACACCTACAAAATGACTCATTTCAGATATTAGATTATGATTCATTTGGTCTGGAAACAACTGGAAAGTCTAGAATATCTGAACAATCACATTATTTTATCCATAATCCATGTTTCAGAAGGCTAGATGATGACCAGAATAGTTTAGAAGTGAACCTTTTACAAGAACTTTTTTTCCACAGTACATACCTGTAGGTAAAGTATATATATTTTCTGGTTAATATATTGAATTACATTGTAAATCACAGGCTATATTAATGTCAACAAAAAAGGAAGTGTCAACAATTTTGTGCTTGTTTTTCTCTTTAGGGACTTAAGCCCTTTCAAGACTGAAGAAACGTGATTTTTATCACTGGAATGCGTTACATTTAAGGAGCTTTTCATATGTGTTATATTATTAACGTGGTCAAAATAATTGAATTTGGAGGAGTAAAAAATACAACATCACCATCTGAAAAGTAGCAGAACAGAAAAATAAAGTAGCATAACATGAACATACTGGAGGAAAGTAAAAGAAAAAAAGAAAATTACTTGAGAAGTAAATTGTAATTGTACCTTCCATCACTGGTTTTAAACGCCTTTGGCATGATTCTGACAGGATATCGCAGTCACCCTGTGTGTATTTGCAGCAAATTGAGCTGCCAGGATGCCAGAAAATTGTTTTCATGGATCCATCCCAGGAAGCAGGCGTCAGAATCAGACAGATGCTGGTCAGGACTCTGTGTCTAACTTAAAAAAAGTGCTGTTGAATATCATCCAGATGCCTGTTTTCTTTTTAAATAATGTCACCAAGCTGCAATGCATTACAAAAGTCTGACATTAGTCTGTGTTCATACTTTTTTTTTTTTTACAGTGGTTTCGAACACTACATAAAAATGAAAAACAAACTCAGACATCACAGATTAGTTACATCTGTTTTATAGTTCACACTTTCACTGGAGGCCTCTTTTTGTCACCAGAACACAAGCGCTGATTTTAACCAATCAGAGATAGTCAGCGAGTTCTCTGACAAAACCCAGAAACCTCACGGAGGAAGCAAAGGTCGTGAAACATGCTCCATCCCCTGCGACATCACAGTGAAGCTGCTACGAGATGAGAAACATTCAGTCTGTGGTAAAAGATCTTTCTTGCCCCTGGTGTTGTTTTGTTGCCTATATCATCATCATCATCATCATCATCATCATCTGTAGTTCAGAGTGTGTTTGTTTGCAGGCCAGTTGCAGCAGTCTCTGTTGGCGTTTGGGCGCAGCACCAGGAAGTTGATCCGGGATGTGATGGAGGAGCAGCAGACAGCCCTGGACGTCCTCAGCAGTCAGGTACAGTGGAGTCTCCTGTCTCTCTGTAACTGAGTTTGTTAAAACCACCTGATTGGCTGGCTGTACGCACAGTGGTGTCACGTTTCCAGGTCACAGAGCTGATGGCCAAAGTGCAGACGCTCAGCTCCGAGGTTCAGAGAAGCAACAATGAGATGTACTCCGTCAATCCTGTGCAATCCCACGGTAACTCTTACACAAACTCATGCAACCATACATTTATAGTGTTCTACTAACAGTTTATGTAAATAGCTGTTTACTGGTGATGGTGAGTACAAGTCCTACCCCACTAAACATTACTAACCTCCACACTTGTAGCTGGTAATGAAAGGTTTTCTGCTTCCTGCTACATATTTAAAGTCTATAAATCAAAGCTATGATTTTTTTCTAAGGATTATCAGAGCTTCACAGAAGGACTCATGACTATCAAGCTCATCTCACTCATCAATTAGTGCAGTGCCTCAAGTCTCTAAAAGACATGGAAGAGCAAACACTAAATTGCTTGTGTACCAGTTTAATTTTTTACCGTTCTGATTCCAATATCTGGATTTTTGATAATAAAGATGATGAAGCATCGTTGAGAAAAATGTTTAAAGGGTCTTCCTGGTCAAAGGAGTATGAGAAACAATTCAACCTATTAAAACAGTGGCAAAACACAACAATATTGGATAAGAAACAACTACATTTCACAAAATATTTAAAAATGTTAATGTTTTCAATGTGAAATATTGCATTTTTCTTTTTGTTGTTACTTTTTCTAATTTGTCGCTGTGTTTTCTGAAATGTTGCTGCATTTTTCTCCTCAAGGCCACCGTATATTAAAGGACCTAAAATCTTTAAAATCCACAAATGCGGTGATATGTATGTTTTCGCAAGACAATCACAGACAATGTATTATAAATTATCACAGTTCAGTAGATAACAAATTTAATCCTTGTATGATTTCATATGATTTGTTCAGGTGTTTTGGTATTTTCTGAATCTATTATGCAGGGACAAACAATAAACTCTTCTGTCTTTTTCTGCCAGTGAAATACTGTTGGAGATATTTAGCTCTTTGTGCTTGAATTTAGACATGCAGAATCATAAATTGACCTTTAATGATGACTAAAAACCCCCATTTGATTTAGTGAATGTTAATGTTATCCTTACTGACAAAAGAGAGCTTGTTTGGTTCAATTAGGGCAAGACTGCAGTGACATCAAGGACAGTCTTGTGACTGTTGTTCCCAAGATCCCCAGTGGCATTTACATCGTTCACCCGGAAAATACTGACTCTTCCTTCGAGGTACAGATGGACACCATCACTCACTCATTCACAGTTGTCATTCAGTCATTCAGTCATGGATCAAAACATGTTCTGCAGGTATTCTGTGAGATGGATTATATGGGAGGTGGATGGACAGTAATACAGCGAAGGGCAGATGGACTCACAGACTTCAAACGTCCTTGGGTTGATTACGTTGACGGCTTTGGAAACCTTGCAGGTTGTACGAAATGACCCCAGACTGACAGCTGTATACCAGTATTTACTTGAATCTACCATTTCAATATTCCTATATCCTATTTTGTTTGCTGAATATTAATATTAACTGCTGGGGCGATAATTGCTGGACTAGACAGATTTACTTACAGTCTGTAGCTTGATATTCACTAGACAGATATTACTCTGTGTGTGTGTGTGTGTGTGTGTGTGTGTGTGTGTGTGTGTGTGTGTGTGTGCGTGCGTGCATGTGTGTGTGTGTGTGTGTGTGTGTTTGTGTCTATATATAGGAGAACACTGGTTGGGGCTGAAGAAGGTATTTTATCTGGTCAACCAGAAAGATACTCGGTTCCAGCTTCACATCGCTCTGGTCTCCCATGACGACGTCACTTCTTATGCATCATATGATGATTTCCAGCTGGACAATGAAACACAGTTCTTCGGTATACACCTGGGCAGATATGCTGGCAGCGCAGGTACGACTGGAAAATTTGAAATAAAAAAAATGTACAACCTTGACAAACCCAACATGTGTATGTTTCCATGGTTGTATGCATGCATGTGTGCAGGTGATGCGTTTCGAGGCTACGACCAGGACCAGAACCAGGACACGGCTCCGTTCAGCACCTCGGACGTGGACAACGATGGCTGCAATCCGTTCTGCTCCATGGGCAACCGAACGGTGGAGAGCTGCAGTGCTCAGCAGAACCAGACCGGATGGTGGTTCAACCAGTGTGGTCTGGCAAACCTCAACGGATCTCCAGAAGATGCAGAGCAGAACCGAGGACAGAGAACACACATCCTGTGGGATACCTGGAGACAGAACGGAGTCGCTCACACCATCAAATCTGTCACGATGAAGATCAGGAGGATTGTGACCAATAATTGATAATGAGAAGTTGTACCGTATAACCGTATTCTTTTTACAGTTGAAAGTTTTGATAAAACACGAATGGAATATTCTAAAAATTGTATTTTGATTGATTCAATTCATTATAATAAATCCAATCACACAGCATACGATCCCTCCGGTTGATCACAGTGGACCAAGTAAACCTGTTGAGTATAAAGATGATATAAATGAAACAGACTCCTCAACCGTTGTGGATATGATTTAGTGATACAAACATTTTAAAGACCTAAAGACTCTCACAATGTGGGATAAACTTACCTAAGGTTAAGTTTATCCCACATTGCCTGTTTGTTACAACCAGTACTGTGATTATTTCAGATAGGGTTGGAACACAAAGACCAGGACTATATCATGTTCCTGGGTTGGAGATGTGCTTGACCTCTTCATCATTTAGAACACCTCAAGCATTTGCAGGGATTCATGTTTGTCGTCCTCAGACATGCCATGTTCCTCTGCATCCCAGTGGTCGATTGATCAGCTCTTTGAGCTATGCAGCATTCTGTTCAATGTCTCACAGACAGTGGAAAGACATCTGCTGATCCCATAGAATGAATCCTTTGGTTTTATAAAGCCTGATGACCTTTTCTCCAGCGCCAGTCGTAAATGTCAATATGCTGTTGCTCTGTCCAACTTTTTCATCTTGTGGTTGTGTTGAACCCTGCAGCTACGAGGGATTTCATTTTGGTTGTTGCAAAATCAATCCTGTCAGACAATGACGCACCCACACACTATATACGACTGTGCATGCATATGTGTATTTCTCTATGCATGCAACATGTATTTGTGTATCAAATGGTTAATGGTTAGGTCTCTCAGTATAGAGCTCTTGTACTGTAACTTAGTACACACATACACACACATAGACACGTATGCATGCAGTATTTTTAGCCTTCTTCTGGTAGTACAATCTGTTCTTCATTTTCCTCACTTGACTTGTTTGTTTACTGACTTTGGTTATCCTCCCTACTCCACTAGCTTACCAGAGTCTATCTGATTTCAGTTGAATTTCACATAAAACACCTCATTAGATCACACAAGCATGCGAACGTGCCAAAATCTGTTGAAGCAGTCACTGATGTCCTTTTGTGGTAGTGAATACTGCCTTTTAAGGGCCTAATTGCTGGCTTGATTAGTGACTTTAGAAATTTTATGGCGTAATAGCATCACCATTTATTAGGAACATAGTAGATGGGGGAAGGGTTTTGACCCTGAACTCTGACAAATGTAACCAGCAGGAGTTCTGTTAAGACTTCTCAGAAAAGAACAGACGTGAGATCTGGATGTAAACACTGTCGACTCAAACATACACACTCTTATTGAGGGGAACCGAGTGGGAGAGCACCTGGATGATCCTTTTATCTGTGTGTGTATTATTTAACTGTGTCAATATACACATACCAGACCACACAAAGAGCCGGAGCTCCTATGACATTATCAACAGAATCAGCAGCAATAAAATAGACAAACACACAAACACTAAATAAGGACATGAGGATCTTAAGTTTTGGTATTTAACAAAAAAAAAAAGCCACACGAACACAGATGCATTATAAGACAGCAGACCATTTGTTTGTGTGCGTGTGTGTGTGAGTGTGTGTGTGTGTGTGTGTGTGTGTGTGTGTGTGTGTGTGTGTGTGTTTGCAAAGTGGGAAGTAGTTTTCCCACACTGGACGAGGATCAGTGAACAGTTGGAGCACACAGGAAACAAACTCTACTGGGAATTTAAACACAGAGTAATCTCATCTGCTGTTCATCAGCCATCAGTCACTCCAGCATGCATGTACACACACACACACACACACACGCACACACGCACATACACACGCACATACACACGCACACACATACACACACCAGTCTCAATATGAACTCTAAACACTGCAGTTTAAAATAACACTTGCACTACAGCCTACAGCATTAAAACTGTTGACTAAGAACATATTTTTTATGGCTATTATTACATTTTATAATGGTTTGGTTTAATAGTTTGGCAGACATAATTCACATCGTTAAAAAATATACACAAATGTAGTATAATCTAAAAATAGTAACAATGACAACAATATCAGTAATAAAACAAGACAACCCCACCCCTTGAATATCTAGAGTAGGTATCAGAAGCAACAATGTCTAGCAATAATATTTATATATTATAACTATTTGTAATCGTTTGCAACTTAACCTTCAGTCTCAACGTAGAGATGGTGAAGGTGTCTACGGAGTCTATAGATTCAACTGAAACAACGAACTAAGGATAGAAATGACCATTTACTCCCAGTAACCCTATCCATCACAACACTGAGTCGCCTTCCACATCTGTAAAGTGCAATGGGTCATGCACATAAAAGCATAGTGGGACCCAGAAGGATGCATTCTTTCTCAAGGACACAGAAATGCAGAAGGGGGAGCTAGAAAGAGAGAGAGAGAGAGAGAGAGAGAGAGAGAGAGAGAGAGAGAGAGAGAGAGAGTCACAGGCAGTTAATTACTCCTTCATAAGAGGGAGCGGACCCTCATTTGTCGTTCAGCAGCAGGATGAACCACAGACACCCGGCTGTTCATCCCAGCAGCCGACCTCCAGGTCACAGCCAGCGGCCCGGGGCCAGGAGCCGAGAGAACCTGCTGATGGACGATGATTTAGGAGAAGACAACTGTTGCACGGAACGATGCTTCGGGTAAGTGTTTAATTTACGTCCTTGACTCAGCTGTATCTTCACGTAGTGTGTGTCTGTTCATCGCCTGCAGATTTTGTTGCAATAATAATTTAATGGTGTCAATTATTTTAAAAAAGCCTCAACTTGTCTGTGGTGACTTATCATTTTAAAGTAGTTTTAATATTTGATATTTTTTAATATTTGTAGTATATTTGTAGTGTATGTTTCAAGTCCCCGAAATTCAACAACGCTGTCACATATTTTCAGCATTTTACAACTAAACACACAGTCCAGAAAGTTATTTACATGAAACTTTATACTATTCAAAGAAAAAGAGAGATACAGGTTTATGTCAGTCAGTCAATAATCCATCCTAAAGTGATTGTGGTTACTTACTTCCAGTGTTCTGCCAGCACTGATAAACTAATAAAATCGTACCTGTTCTTTAATGTAGAATCAGCATTGAAAACATGAATAAACACGGTTATCACCATTTACTCTTTAGTGTGTACCCTATAGCTATTTTTACATTTTAATCCAAACACAGTTTATATGGATGAAATAAACATTCAGATTGTAATTCCTGTGTGAATATTGTGATGTCTAAAGTGGGATATCTAATATTAGTGCTAAAACTAAAACTCCTCATTTGAGTTTGACCATTTTTGAAGGCAAAGGCACAAGTTTGATTTAAATTCAGTTTCCACACACTGTGTTTTTATGAATGACTTCTAACCTTCACCATTTCTCCTGTTGGTACTGAAATAACAAATTTTACATAGAGATAATGATTAAAGGTTCCCTACAGTTTGTTGTAGGATATATAAAAAAAATACTTTTCCTCGAATAATAATGTGTCTAATATGCTTTTTCCCACAAAAATCAATTAAAAAAAGACTAATTTACAATTTTTTAGTGAAAGAACACTTTAAAATCCTATTCGAAGCCATAATAAAGTACACGTTTGTTAGGAAATGTGAGATTGAGCTGAAGTGTAGCTTTCAACAGGCCTTGTGTGTGTGTGTGTGTGTGTGTGTGTGTGTGTGTGTGTGTGTGTGTGTGTGTGTGTGTATACATCAAAGGAACATTAACATGTGGACAATACATCCTGTGTGTTTATGTGTTTTCTGGCAGCCACAGCAGCGCTGAGAGACAACTCCTCGCTCGTCTCAGTGCTTTTAAGCGACGCCAGGCTCTTCGTGGTCCTGCCTACATGTTCTCTGGTCCTTCACCCAGCCTGTCGGATGTTGAGCAGCATTTTCTGGAGGCCGCGGAATATGGGAACATACCAGAGGTGCGCCGCATGCTTCTCCATGTGCCCAACTTGAATGTCAACGCTGTGGACTACATGGGCCAGAATGCATTGCAGATAGCTGTAGCCAACGAACACCTGGAGGTCACAGAGCTGTTGCTGGGGAGGGCGGATTTGGCCAGAGTGGGTGACGCCCTCCTGTTAGCCATCAGTAAGATGTGTTCATTTGTGTACAGCATGTGTGTATATACGCTCAGCAAATTATGACACTATAGACTTTTTTTTTCACGGCAGCCATAGTGACATGAAATAGTAGGTAAACACAGCTGCTACCAGTTATACTAATCAAGGTTCCAGGTTGCTGCTATTGTGCATGTTGGCTCAATGGAAAGACTCACAAAATGGAATGAACAAGAAAAAACACATCTTTCAATTTTAGATTTGTTGGTATTTTATTAATATTTTAATAGTACATTCAACCAGATGTTTGAACAAATATGCAAAAACAAACACACCCATCACCAATTGTCTAAAAGATAAAAAATGACTTAGACAGGATTGTGCCTTGAACAAATCAACTATATCTACCATAGCTTGAAACAAAAGGGTCATTTTAAGTTTGAATGCAAAATTCATAATCCCTTTTTGATTAGCTTAAATTACATTTAGTATTCAGAAAACTGAAATAATATAACCGCTTATTCCTCTGTGCCATTTTGCTTGTGTCACATCTGCCTAAATGAAAAGAATGATTTAGGCAGATAGTGTTTTTAGGTTCTAATAAATGTTGTGATTAGCCAATGACATAGGCAGCGAGACAGGACGATGCAGCAGTTGTAGGAGAGTAAAGCTATACAAATATCTCAGTTTGGACAAAAAAATTACTAAGGCAAATATGCTATGAGGCTAATAACCTCCTAGGCTAATGAGGCTAATGTGAGGCTAACGTGAGTCTAACGTGAGGCTAATGAGGCTAACGTCAGGCTAACATGAGGCTAACGTGAGTCTAACGTGAGGCTAATGAGGCTAACGTCAGGCTAACATGAGGCTAACGTCAGGCTAACATGAGGCTAACGTGTTCATCTACTATTTCAGGTCACTAGTCTCTTTTAACAGTCATATTGACATGAAATGATAAAGTCTGTCCTTTATCTTTGTTAGGAATTATAGAAGTTAAACCCAACCAAACACTTCCCATGCTCAGAGAAGAACTTTCATACCAATATATGTTTATGAATATTTTTCAGATGAGAGACGTCTTCGGCTGCACTTATTTTTCTTTCTTTCTGTTGAAGAAGTGCATTAATTAATGTTGATTAATGGACAAGTAACGTGTTTTTGATACAGAATATATCAGAAATATACAGATATCAAAACTTTAAATAAACCCAAAAGAAGTGTCAAATATGGGACCTTTAAAGTTGATACTTTAAAGGAACAATTACAAAAAAATACCTCAAACAATTAATGTTACTGTAAGAGCAGCCAGGCAGCAGGTATTAAACCCCACCGCCTGTTTGCTACGTGTTTGTGTGTGTCGTAGGTAAAGGTTATGTCCGTATCACAGAGGCTCTGCTGAGTCACCCTTCACTCAGAGATGCTCGTCGTCTCACAGCGAGTCCTGCTCAAGCGGGTATGTTGGACGACTTCTACGCTTATGATGAGGACGGGACGAGGTAAGACGATAAAATAACGTGTGTCTCTGTCACATCTGGATCAGGCTGTGAAGGTCAGAGTCTAGGAAATGAAGAAACTGATAAATGATTACAGAGTTGGATTTGGCAGAAAAGGCAAGAAAGAAACAGCTGCTGCTTAACGTCCAACTGTTTAACTTTTATGTTGTTTGAAGGAAAACGTGAGTTAATGAAAGTTGTGAGAGATGTCCACATTCATCGACCTTTTTTATGTGGAAAAAGTAGCTCCTACCAGTTAAGTGAGTGTAAAACACAGTGAGAATGGTTGTTACTCAAACCTATAAAACCCTCATGGTGGTATGTAGACTAAAGTGTATGTTTTGGTTATTTAATAGCATTTTCCTGATGGTGCCAGACAGAATGTCATCTCATGTACTGTTTATGCCTCTGATTCATCAATTCTGGTTTTCCTAGGGGGCATTTATGTTGTACATATATCTTCACTGTGTACATTCCCACAGGTTTTCCCATGATGTGACTCCAGTGATCCTCGCGGCACACTGCCAGGAATACGAGATCGTTCACACCCTGCTGAGTAAAGGCGCTCGTATCGATCACCCTCACGACTACTTCTGTGGCTGCGACTCCTGTAACTACCAGCAGCAGTTTGACTCCTTCAGCCACTCGCGGTCCAGGATCAACGCTTACAGGGGCCTCGCCAGTCCCGCTTACCTCTCCCTGTCCAACGAGGATCCTGTGCTGGCAGCCCTGGAGCTCAGCAATGAGCTGGCCATGCTGGCTGATATTGAAAAAGAGTTTAAGGTACAAATACCTTTAATCTGTTAAAACCCTAGACCCCCTGATACAGGGGCGGCATTAAGTTTTATTCATATATGAGACAACCTCAACACTGAATAAAGTATTTTTATCTGTAGTAAAACACAATGTTAGTGTTACAGCATCAATATATAGTATGGAAAATAGTTTAATATAATATTATATATTAATATTTAATTGAGTCCTTTATCATCTCCTTTTTAAACATCTTACAGAATAAGATTCTGTAATGATTCTCAGTGTGATTTCTATGATTTTGTGGACAAATAATTGATCTTTAAACTCTTATATTATTAATGATTAAACTTTGCATTGTAGATAATTAGCTTATTTCAAGTTTTGTTTCCTGATGAGTCATAAAAAGTAAAGTATTTTATATGTAGTAAAACATATTCTTAGATTTTGTTTTGTTTCTAACTGTAATTGCTCTGTCACAGTAACATAAATTTATTTTATGGATATAAATCTAATACTTCTAACACGTCACCTCATATATTGTTTAAGTACAATAACATTTGTGGTTGTAGCAGGAAAACTGTAAAATAACTCTAAAGTAGGCCTGTGGCTTAAGGGATTAAAGATAATACAGCACAAGAACATAGGCGGAATTATCAACCGTAGCAAAGCTGAGTCACAGATAAATGAATCTAGTCTACATATGCCCAGCTCAGTCTCAACTATATAAAAAGTAAAGAAATTTGCCAACCCACTGCCAGTAAAAGTTGCAAATAAACACAAGATCCTTTTATGAGCCTTACAAGAGGAAGCAGAAACAGATGAGGGCCTAAATCTTAAAGTTCATTGTTTGCCTGACATGCTGATGATGATATTTGTTCCTGTTTTACTTGGGGGAAGGTGCCAGTTTTAAAGTGTTTATGTGACGATGCACTACACCTCTCATGTTTCATACCTACTAGAACGACTACTGCTGCCTGTCCAGTCAGTGTAAGGACTACGTGGTGGGCCTCCTAGATCTGTGTCGCAGCACGGAGGAGGTGGAGGCCATTCTGAGCGGAGAAACCGACTCTGGAGACAGCTATGATCTACCAGGTCGCCCCTCCCTCACACGGCTCAAATTAGCCATCAAATATGAACTCAAAAAGGTCAGGTGGATCAGCATTGTGTTTTTTTTCTTCATTAAAACATGTTAACTAATAATACATTTGCAATCAAATGACTGCAGCACCACAAGTCTCATCATTATACTATACCATTATAAGGCCAAAAATAATCTGGAAAAAATACCTGTTTTCAAAAATGTATGTGCATTCAGTGGCTGTGATAAAAACAGAACTGTTGTTCTAGTCAGTAAAACTAGATGGACTTTAATATTTAGTTATACTCTATGATATTTTGTGTGCATAGAAGCTTTGAAATTTTAACTTTTCTAATATATTTTAGGTGTCTCATGAGACATATTTGTCAGAAAACAATTATTTGCAAATTCATTTTCTTTTCAACTTTTTTGAAATCGACTCACTGTTTAAGTCATATATGAGAGGAAAAAAATACCAAACAGGCTCTGCTTCCAGTTCCTTAATGCGAGAATGTTTTGTTTTTTTCTCCCATTGCAAATCAAATCTTTGGGTTTTCAAGCAGTTAATAAGACAAGACAAATAGCTGAAGTCACTGCCCGGGGCTCTGAGATTTTATTTTGGTAAATGACTAACATATTAATCAATAAGGACAATAATCATTAGTTTCAAGTGTACCTGTTGGCATCAGGAATCTTTCTTACTGCTTCTGTGACCCATTCCAGGGAAGGCATGAAAGATATTTATGAGTATTTACTGTATATTCACACTTGATCGTATCTTCTGTGTTTTCCACTCAGTTTGTGGCTCATCCAAACTGCCAGCAGCAGCTGCTGAGTATCTGGTATGAGAATCTGCCCGGTCTGAGACAACAAACCACTGCTATTAAACTGCTGGTGGTGCTGGCCGTGGCTATGGGTTTGCCTGGGCTGGCTGTGGCTTACTGGATCGCTCCTTGCAGCAGAGTTAGTACCATAAACCCATTCCCAAATGCATGAACGAGACATTTAATTCCCTGCAGGATATTTCATCTCATCTCTCATCTCGCTCAGGTGGGGAAGGTGTTGCGCAGCCCCTTTATGAAGTTTGTCGCCCATGCTTCATCGTTCACAATCTTCCTGGGGCTTCTGATCCTGAACGCTGCTGACCGCTTCGCCGGCACCACTTTGTTGCCTAACATGACCCACCATCAGGTCCCAGGAGGTCCACAACTCTACCCTGAACCACTGCTTCTCTACCGAATGACCACAACACCTTTCACGTGGATGGAGATACTCATCATTTCATGGGTCATGGGTGAGAATAAGACGTTATAGGAGCAAAGTCCTAATTAAAACCCCCTGTTGTCCTGTGTATTAAATCCTTTGGCCCTCCATGCTGTTGCAGGTATGATCTGGGCTGAGGTGAAGGAGATCTGGAGTCAAGGGCCGGGGGAGTACTTTGTGGAACCGTGGAACTTCCTGGACTTTGGGATGCTGGCGATCTTCCTCGGCTCCTTCAGCTGCCGCTTCGCTGCTCTGAGACACGCTGACTTAGCCCAGACCTATGTACACACACACTACACAACACTGATTAATGTCACACTGCCGCCAGAAATACACTACTTTACGCTGGGTGAGGATACTCACACACCCGCACAGAATAACAGACCGCCACACTTTAAAAACCTGTGTTTACTCGCTGTATAAACAGTTTCAGGCAGTCAGCAGGAGGCCGTTCAATACAGATAGGAGCATGTATCCCACTATAGCTGAGACCAGGTGTGGAACTTTAGCAAAATAACACCAATCTCTGTCTGTACTGCAAAAATATGAAATCTTATCAGATGAAAAGGTCTTGTATTTGATAGAATTAGTCAAGTTAGTTAGTTAAGTAGAATTATTGTATTCCATTGGCAGATAATTCAGCTTATTTCAAGCTTTTGCTTGAGAAGAAAACGTTAGTCCTGTTTTCTTAAAACACAGTCTAATTGATCCAAATCAGAAAAAATGCCAATGGAATAACTAGTTTCCATTGTTATTCCATTGGCATTGGAATAACAAAAAATGTACTGTATTTGGTATTAGTTGTACCAAATACAGTACATTTTCACTTGTTAAGATTTATTTTTTTGCAGTGTAAATGTTCCTGTTTTCATTGGACAAGAAAGAAACCAAAAGAGGCAGATCTTAGAAACGGCTTCTGGGTTTATTTTCTTCTTATAACCTTTGCCACAGATTTGACTTGTGTATTAGTCATGAGGGATTTCACCCTTAAAAGCACATTATTTTATTTGAATAAATGATGGAAGCCAGAACAAGTGAAATTCTGTCATGAATGTGTAGTGCTTGACTGATGTGAAAAAATAACGTCAAACTAGGTGTTAACTGACTGATTCACGCTCTGGTTTTGCAGCACGGATCTACTGGTTCCCGTCAGACCCCCAGCTGGTGTCTGAGGGCCTGTACGCGGTTGCGGTGGTGCTGAGCTTCTCACGGATTGCTTACATCCTACCGGCCAACGAGAGCTTCGGCCCACTGCAGATCTCTTTGGGGAGGACCGTCAAGGACATCTTCAAGTTCATGGTCATCTTCCTGTTGGTGTTCTTGGCCTTCATGATCGGCATGTTCAACCTGTACTCCCACTACTTGGGGGCGAAGCAGAACGACGCCTTCACCACGTGAGACATTCACTCTACCTGCAGTTTTACACATTTCCCAATTCCAATTAGCGATCAATAATAAACATGAGAAACTGTCAGTATGTTCTTTTGATCCGTGAGCATAAATACAATGCCTGGCCCCAAAGTTACACCTAAAAACTAGATCAAATTTCATTTCATTGGCCTATAGCTTTAATTATGGGACACATTCACTGTGGCATTGTTTGGATAAACATCTGCGATGCCACCAGTTTTATTTCCACTCAGTATTACATTCATTTTTCACCAAGATCTTGTATTAATGATGGTAGAGTCGGACCACTGCACAAAGTCTTCTACACACACCAAAGTTCTCAATGGGATGAAGGTCTGGACTCTATGGTGGCCGATCCATGTAGGCAAATGATGTCTCATGCTACTGAACCACTCCATCACAATTTGAGCCTGATGAATCCTGGCATCGTCATCTTGGAACATGCTTGTGCCACCAGGGAAGAAACAATCCATTGATGGAATAAGCTGCTCATTCACTTCATCTGCTTCTTGTTTTACCCTGATGTTCCATCACTCTGGTTCCCTATTGTCCTTCCAGTTTTTAATAATGTGTCAGACCAACAATAATGTGTTCAAACCAACTCAGAAGTCCAGTAGTAGTTTCTGAAATCTCTTTAGATGTTTTTTCTGCTTGATGCCAATGACTTGACTCTTCTCAAACAGACTAATATCTTTTCCACAATAATGGGATGGGTCTATCCACATGGTGGTTTAAGAAATAAGAAGCTACTCATTGCATCAGTTGGGGTTAAATAACTTATTGCCACCTGACAGATAATAACCCAAGTAGAAATGATCCAGTAGGAGACTCTGTTTACCAGGTGGTGACTTTTTGTTTTGGCCAGGCACTGTATGTTTTTCTTTCTTCCGCTGCTTTTCTCACAGAGCATCTTCTCCATTCTGATGATTAATGATTTGTTTGAATCTGAAAATAACTCTTCTCTCGTCTCTGCTTCCTTCTCCCCCTTCTAGCCTGGAAGAGAGCTTCAAGACATTGTTCTGGGCTATATTTGGACTCTCTGAGGTCAGGTCCGTCGTGATCAACAACGGGCACAAATTCATTGAGAACATAGGCTACGTGCTGTATGGGGTGTACAATGTTACCATGGTGATCGTGCTGCTCAACATGCTCATCGCTATGATTAACAGCTCCTTCCAGGAAATCGAGGTTCGTCAGTCCAACGCTAGATAATCATCACATACAAGTTCATAGATGTGGACCGTAGAACCCTGTTGTATTTGTTGCATGCATTCTCATGCAGTTATTTTGTTATTAATGGTGGGAAGTTAATTGTTTTTTTTTACATTTATAGTGTATCAGTATTTTCCCACAGTGCTTTTACTTGTCCCTTTTGCCTCTTTAATCATTTAAAGAAAGAAATTTGCTTTGATATCCTAAGCCGCAGTATGACTTTGTTTCTAAGCCCTTTGTAAATCAAGCGATCTATATTTAAATCTGTGTTTAGGGATTTTTTCGAGGCAGATTCCTTTTATTCATCAGTTGCCATAATTTTTCTTTAAATCATGCTTATGGGCAATTGTTTTTTTTATATTGTGATAGAATTTGCTTGATTATTAACAGTAAGTTGCCACAGTTGTTCCCACAATTTATGCTTAGTGTTGTATCATTCTTTGTTTGCCTTAGTTCATTTTCTAAAATTCTCTGGATCGTTCTTTGGTATAACAATGTTGTAATTTTCCCCTTACTGATTTTTTTGTATTTCTATGTCTAGTTTTTGATCATTTTCTGGTTACCAAGGTGAGAGTATGATCTGAGATACCAGGGATGAGGTTAGGGTTAGGTGTTTCACCCCCATGTTCACGCCAATTCACTTTGAAAAATCCGGTAAGGAAAGTCCAACACTATACGGGCGTCCAATGGTGTCATTTGTTCTCCTAGTCACTCACTCCCAGACAGACAGCAGGGACTGTAGGGCTGTTCCTCACATCCAGCCAAAAACCCTTAGGCCTGCATATTAGGCCTGGGTGATATCCAAAATTTAACATCTCAATGCTGTCCAGATATGTGAAGCATAAACACTGAACCCTACTTCTCTGCCAGGGTACACTGTAGAGTAAGCAAAGCAATTAATTGAGACTCGCAGCAGGGCAGAGTGTTCAAAACCATAAAAAATAACAATATTGGGATATTTATTAAAAAACAGCGAAATAGATGACAATATAGAAATATTCTATGTATTGAAAGTTGCTTCTTTTACTATTACAGTCTATGGAAAGAATGCTTTTTGAGTTGCAGTACCATGAGTGGCCACTAGGAAAAATCAGTAGGCTGCTGAGAGGCAACGCCATAACCAGGTCTATTGCTGTATTTCTTTGCAGTCGGGACTCGGAAACATCCAAGTCCAAAGTCTTCCGAGGTGTCAACTCTACCTGTGTTGTATTCCCTTTTCAATATTTCTCTTCACTTGCTTAAACTTCTAGTGTGTCAAATAAGAAGCCTTGTGTAATGCCGTCTTGAAGTCATTCCCTCCGACTCGGGAACTCAGGCAGGTTTAAAGCAGCTCAAGTTCTCGAGTTGAAATTCCTAGTTCAAGGGTTGTTCCATCGCACTTTTTGGATTCGGAGGTCAGAGCTTTCCAAGTTCCGAGTGCAATGGAACGCAGCATATAAATACATCCATGGTAGCTTAGAACGGTTATGTATATGTTCTGCTTTCTGCTTCCTTGTGCTGGACTTTTTGTTTTGTCCGATGTACTGTTGCCATCGTTTACTGTGAACAAGAATTCGTCCGAGCATCACATTCCCTCAAAGCAAAACTTTGAATGCTCAATGTCTGCATTGTGTTGACAGTGTAGCTATGTACGCAGAAAAATAAACTAGGCTTTAAGTCTTGCCAGGCAAGCAGTGGAGACTCCAGGCTATCCTTTTGAAACTTAACATTTATTTAATGTAATAAACAAATGAAACAGGAGGTGTAAATTAGTGAACTAAAGAGGTGCTGGTGCATCCTGTTTCCAGTCTTCATGCCAAGGTATTGGTGGCTTCATATGTAGCTTAACACACAAGAGTGGTATCAATCTTTTGGCAAGAAGCAAGTAAGTAAACATTTCCTAAAATGAGAAGTACTCTGGGTAACATGGTGGAACAGTGGGTTGCCTCACAGCAAGAAGGTTGCAGGTTCAAGAACTTGAGCTGGGACCTTTCTGTGTGGAGTTTGCATGTTCTCCTGGTGTCTGCATGGGTTTTCTCTCAGTCCAAAAACATGCTGAGGTTAATTGGAGACTCTAAATTGGTGTCTGTGCCCCACAATAGACTGGCGACCTGTCTGGGGTGTATCCCTGGGATTGGCTCCAGCAGACCCCTGTGACCCTAGTAGGGAATATAGAATAAAGAAAATGGCTGTCCAAAGTTCTCCTTTAAAGTAGTGTGGTGAATTTGATTGTGTAACAAACTCACGTAGCTACTGTTCTCTCCCTTTCTGTAGGATGATGCTGATGTAGAGTGGAAGTTTGCGAGGGCCAAACTCTGGTTTTCCTACTTTGAGGAGGGAAGGACTCTGCCTGTGCCCTATAACCTGATCCCAAGTCCCAAATTCATGCTGGGCCTGTCCAAAGGCATTAAGTCCCTGCTCCTGCAGTTTGTGGCAGGACACAGCAAAGAGGAAACTGAGACACAGCTCAACGAGGTAAAAACAGACACTTTATTAAAACTGTTTACATCTCATATAACACATGTATCCTCTCTCACATAAAACCACGGAACTCAGTAGTTTCCTAGAGGCAGAGCCTGAGCACCGCCCAGTGGTTTCACTGCTGAACCACAGGCTCCTCCTCACCTGTGAAATGTCAATGGTGATAAATTCTGTTCAATTAACTTCATTTCAACTTGTTTTTATAGCTTGGAGAAGGAAGAAGTTCAGGATATGGTGGTTCCATGAGTCCTACCAGATATCAGGTATATGCTGTCGTGCAACTTTTATTTCCTGTTTTATTTCCTGTATTCACAGACACTAATGAAAAGTAGTACTTATTTCCAGAGAAAACAATAGTTAACATTTTAAGTTAAGTTTGTGTAATCGTTGAATCAGAACTTTTGTTGCAGAAGATCATGAAGCGACTGATAAAACGTTACATCATCAAAGCCCAAGCAGACAGAGAGAGTGACGAGATCACAGAAGGTAAATGAGCTGTTTTCTTTCTCTTTTTTTGTAGGGAGGCTGCTTGAAAATCCATTTGGGTGGAGGGTGTTTATTCACTGTTAGCATAATGCTAAACTAATAACAACTGCCAGCACAGCCATAAATAACCCGTTATTAAATGTTGAAATGTTTGCTTGAATCCTAACAAGCCATTACAACACACAGCTACAAATCACTGTTCAATAAACAACCTGGCAAAACCTGAGCAGCTAAAACAAATAACAACCTCCTTCAACAAGTTAACTGCAGCCAGTTGAGCACAGGGGAGTGTTAGTTCACAGTTAGCACGATGCTAAACTGATAACAGCCATAAATCACCTGTTTTCATGATAACTTTACATCAGAAACATATAAAAACACACACTGGCAATACACATTTATATATGACACAAAAATTAACAGCTAACTGGTCCAGGAGATAAACAGCTAGCTCCCCTCTATAGCCAAATGTCTGTGCCAGCCCCGCCCCCACTTTCTGAACTGAGCCGTGATTGGCTGAGACCTTACCTCAATTTCTGAACTGAGCTGTGATTGGTTGAGACCTGTTAATAACGTTAATAATAACAATATTATGTTAATAACACACTGAGTTTATTATCATTTTACACCAAAAATAAGTTGCCTACTTCTAGTTTAAGATTTCCTCCCAGAATTACAGTGTTTGCTTGGTTGATGACTTTGATAACTTTTTTTTGTATCATCATTGTTTGTATTTGTATTTTTCCCAGGTGAGTTGAAGGAAATCAAGCAGGACATCTCGAGTCTGCGATATGAACTACTGGAGGAGAAATCACAGAACATGGACACACTGGACGGACTGCTGCGGAGGCTGGAGGAGATCAGTACGCCATCATAGTATCACACAGACCGTTTCTCTGTTTCTTATTAGTAGCCGAAGACTCTGAGTCACTTATATGTAGCTCAGTAAAGACTTGTACATAAAAAAATGAAAGGTAGAGCCCAGAGTTATGGAGTATGTGCTCCACCACAGAATGTAGATAAAATACAAAGTGCTGAAACTTTATTAAGATAAAAATGTATGTATGTAAATATAACATTAAAATATAGCTGCACAATTGTGTGTCATTTCTTCAAGTGTCCTAGATTACTTCAGTTATAGAAGTGCCACTTGTTCTCTCAAACACAGAAAAAACAATTAGAAAATTAAGAAAAAAAATAAATCAAAAGAAGAAAAATATAATTCCATATTTGGAGTAAACACATATAAAAACATACAAACATGCACATAAAACATTGAAAAAAATATGCAGATTACTTTTATGTCTCTCTCAATTTAGAGTGATTAAATAAATTACAGATACAATAGAGATATCAAAAGCAAACAGACAGTAAATCCACAAATACTTTTTTTTTAAGTAAAGTGTTTGCTCTTTATTTAAAAATGAGGAGAACTGACGGCAGTAAGAAGGTGTTATGGCAGGATTCATTCAGATCAGCTCATGCTGCTGCAGAGACAAACGTCAGCAACACTGTACACACAGTTATAACATTAATACGATTATTTACACACACATAAATTACAAGATTGATAGAAAAATACTGTTTCCCTGTACCGTGTCATGAAAAAACAGCGTTTTCACGGTCACAGCAAGACCGCTGAACACAAACATTACAGAGGAGCTGATAACGATGATTAAGTAGAACTGTCACATATTAAAACAAGACATAAAAGACATTAACAGCTACTGCATGACATGCTGGTTAATGACACATAAGATAAAGCAGTCAGATATAAATACAGTATGCACGTCATCCGTGTCCAGCCACAGCAGTCAGACATACTGTTCAGTGATAACACTGACATGATTATATTACATCTTTGATCAGCAGCACAGAGTACTACTGTACACTGTTAGATCCCTAAAACGCATGTTAGGTCTTTGTGTTGTTCAGTGATGACATCATCCGGGTTTTTCAGGTGTACGTCACATAGTTTTCAGGTATGAGGCCTGTCTTGCTGTTGTACGTCGCCTGAAGCCAACCTGGTTCCACTGACGGGAGAACTGCAGACACAAACAACTCCAGTCAACTCCACACCCTAAATCTCACCTGGATGTGGAAGTTTCTCTCCATACATTTTAGACTAAGTTGAATATCCTGCTGGTTATGTATGATATTTTTATAACATAACATATTTATTTTTTAACATAAGCGTTACCTGTAGAAGGATTAGGATTACGTGAGTATAAATTTTAATATAAAATAACTTTCCTGAACAGTCAGGAAATTAGGCCTGAGTGGTTTTCCTACCGTTTGAGAACAGCGCCCCCTGTGGAAAACTGAGCTCATGGCTGTGCTCGGCCTCACACGAATATAGAGCTTTTGCCTCCCTGAGACGAAAAAAACAAACAACAAACAGCCGAGTTAGTGAAACCACAGGAGGATTTCATTAACCAGTATGCTTACATGCGGTATCTGAAATCAACTCACCTTCCTGTGGAGCAAATATCTAGTGCTGAGGAGAAAACTGAACTCGCCCGCTGTGGAGCTTTGACTGATAATCTGCAATAAACACAGTCCGCACACAGAAAATAGTTACCTTCAGTATATGGTCTATGTATATGTAGTCAGAGTGAGTTAGTTTCAGATTCTCAGCATCAAAACCTAAACAATACAGCAGGCAGCTCTTCAGCCAAACAGAAATAACTACAATCTCCTGAGACCACACTAATGATGGCTGAGATATTACAATTAGAAAGCAGTTTAAATTTGATTAAATAATATCCATCTGACGTTGAGACAGGAAAAAACAATTCACAGGGACAAATGTTTTTTTTCATGTGAAGTGAACTTTCATTTAAAAATGTCCCTTTTTTTAAAATGACAATTACATTACCAACATTTGGTATATTGGTGATAAAAGTTTCAGTACTAATATAATATAACTGATATAAAACCAGACACTTACATTGATCCAGGCCTCTGGTAACCGTTGCTGGACGTGGCTGCAGAGTGTTTCGGGGTCTGATCGGAGCCACAGCGCATGTGTACATTTTTATGTGTGTGTGTTGCCTCTTGAGGGTCCAGCGACATGAGACTCTGCACCGATCCGTGACAGCTTTTGTAGTCTGAGACAGAACGAAAGAAATCAAAGGTGAACATAAGCAGGAGTGACTGATGCTTTTAAAAATCGCTCACTGAAATTTACCCTACAGATTTATCTCTTGATATGTTGAAAAGCGATTACCACAGACGCACGCACCCTCAGAGATGTGCAGGGAGGTGAGAGAGGAGGATGTAGAAAGGTGGTAGGGAAACAAGGAGGAGGAGGAGGAAGAGGAGGAGGAGGCTGTCCTGTAAGCGGCCCTGTGCTGCCGAGGAGGGGAGCCAGAGTTCGCTGCTTTCGTTTCTGTGACAGTGGAGGAGGTGCAGGATGCGTTTCGTGGATCCACTGAGTGATTGTTCTTCAGAGAAGAGACAGACGACACTCTCTGGACCGGCCGTCCCTCCCTGAGAGGAGCAGAGACCTCGACCAAGGAGGAAGGGGTGGAGATGGTCGACAAGGAGGCTCGGGAAGGAGACCTGGACTCCTTCACCGATGACAAGGAGATGGTTGAGCTTCCTTTGCCGGACAGACTCCTCTCTGCTGTAGAGAGTAAAGAGGATGTGGAAGAGGACACAGAGGAGGTTTGCTTGGCCGGAGGGTGCTGCGAGGAACTCCGCGAAGATGAAGGTGTGAGCTGAGGGTAGGCGTCGCCAAAAACGTTCTCTGTTGGACGTTTCTGGTCCTTCCCGTTTAAGGAAGTGTGGGACTCGGAGCAGGAGGAAGTGGCGGCTGGCGACAGCTGAGCTATGGAGGGCGAGCAGGGCTCGGCAGCAGGAGAGGACGGGGAGGAGGTCTGAGATAATCCGTTCTTTTCAGACGAGTGTGAGGACAGTGACTCCCGGCTGCCCATCGGAGTCGTGCTGGGGCTGCTGCTGAAGGTGTCGCCTGGAAGGAAGAAAAGAAACAAGTCACATGATGTAAAATGTATATACAGCATATGATGCCAGTTTTAACTACAGCATACAATCATTATTTTAGACAATAGGGTGCTTCCAACTTTGTTAGTTTGGAGAAGGGCCTTTGCTGCTTTAGCAGAACCATGCCACTGTGCACAATGTATAGTCCATAGAGGAATGGATCTCTCAGTTTAATGTTGGAAAAGTGATGGGAGGCTTCTGTACAGGCAAAGAAAGGAAACAACTGGAATCTACCGCTAAACCGTCGGAAAGCCACGTCACCGAGCAACATAGATAGGCTGGTGATGTTTAGACACACAAGTTAGAACTGATCACTTGATCAGAACATAGAATGGTCATTGAAATGAAAAAACTCTGTCATAGCAACAAGCTCTAATTAAATCAACATTAGGGCCATGAACCCCCATTGGATGACATTTTGTCTCTCAGACCAAATCTCTCTGAGAATCTTTTTAATGTATGTTTTTAGTGTGTCCAGAATTCCACGATTGCGCTCTAGGTAGAGCGATGCCAGTGAAGCTATGATCATAAAAGTCTAAACTTCAAAAATTACCAAATAACGACCCAGGTTCATAAGTCCGACCCAGTTCATAAGTCCTAAGGACCAAAGATAAATAAAGTGTGTGTGGTAAAGACTCACTGTCGTTGTCTGCGAGGCAGAGAGCAGGCGGGTAGAGGCGGGGCTTCCTCTTCCCAGAAGACAGACAGATGGCTTTGTTCCTCCGAGGAGTCGACCGAGAGGACGGGGCCTGAGGTAAGGGCACTGAGAGGTCTGGAGCCTCCCCAAAAATCTGACAGGAATGTACAGCACACATGTGAATTAGGTGTGTGCGCACGTATGATTGAGTATGTGTGTGTTTGTAGAGCATACCTTGTGGTGGTTTTCAATGATAATCTCCACCACAATGTTCTGGAACTTGATGTTCATCATGGCGGCCACCGTCTCTTCTTGTGACCTCATCAACGTGGGACCGAAGATCATCCCCAGGTTGGACACGGTCATCAGGTTCTCGTCACTGTGAGAAGAGATCCTACACACACACACACACAATAAGCTTGTAAAATATTATAATTATTTTTACAACACAAAAGATGTGTAAATAGGCAAACTATTACAAAAAACTATTTCAGTACTATATTGTAGTGAGCATACTTGTAGGATAATATATTTCACAGTTAATTGGGATTTTTTTTAATGAGATCTGTGCTTCTTTATTCAGGGCAGCAACCACAATGACACTTAAATGTCTTAAAAGGTGGCAATCTTCGATTTGTAAAAGTAGATTTGTTTTTATGGTTCATTAGTATGTGCCCTTTCTTTAAATACCACACACAAGATTCCAAAAAATGATTTATTGTAAAGATGGTTTTATTCTGCTACTGAGCCAACAAGAGAACAGACCATGGAAAGAAAAGAAGACTAAAAAAGTATCACAAAGGGAATTATATATTATTTTTTTGAAAACTTTGAAAAAGATCTAAAAGGGCATTTCCAAGGTTCTGATCATTACAAGGACAATCTGTGTTAATATGTACATACTTGTGGAGGTGATTGGTTAAGAGGTCCAGCATTGTTCTGTTTTTCTCTGGTAGTTTGTGAACAAGAGCATGAATCGCTCTCACTCGATACGTTTGGTCATCGTACTCTGTGAAGAAGGAGAAATGAGGGTGCGTTTCCATTTATATAACATACGGTGGTGTATGAAACAGTGAACCAGATCTAAACACTGGTGGAATATGACAGTCATACTCTTCAATCCTACTCTGCATTATCACTTTATTTTTTTGAAAGTGGCTGCACGATATCATACTTGCAGCCTTGATGAATTCTTTATGCAGTCTGTAGGTCAGCAGTGGCTCCGCCAGACACCTACAGTCACGTTAGAAATCATAAACTCATCATTCAAAGTTCAAATTCAGGAGCGATGTTACTAAAAAAAAGCTGCTATTTTATATACCGTAGCTTACCTGAAGTAATTTTTGAGGCCGCTGGTGATGGTCTTGTTGTCCCAGGCGTCTGCATCCAGCTGCATGTCAGAGGGTGCAGTGGACGCTGCAGGAGAGCAGAGACTTAATGATTCCTCCATGGTGACAGATTCCTAATTACAGCCCACTGATTGAGCTGGAGGAAACCTTTCTTTATGCAAGACATGACATCACAGAGAGGGAGAGCAAGGCGTTTCTTACCAAACACACTCGTCATCAGCCGCTGCACTCTGGAGTTGACTCCTCCGGTCCTGTACAGTCCCAGCGTGGTGATGCCTTCACACACAGACATAACCCATCATCATCATGACTGATGCAGCGATACTGTAGACACAGTAAACTAGAGTTTCATTTGCTCAGTCATACACATTTTAGGATGAAGGGATACCTCTCGTTTCCACCAGCTCAATGCACTTCTTCACAAAGTTGAGGCCTGCCTCATTGAGAAATGCTGAAACACAAATAAACGGTATGATAAATGTGATACGAATGAGGAAATATTAACACAGTCGATGTTAATGAATTGAATTCCCTGAATAAACCAGGATACTTACTCTCCTCCTTTTTGCTGAGTAAAGAGGGCAGCGTGTAGATCTGGACAGTACAGTAAGTAAACATCAGTTTATCGTGTTTAACACAATAAAAGTCTTGTATATCTTTTCCTGATACTATTATTGTATTGTTGGTTAACGGTGGATATACTCATACAGGTTCTTTTCCATCCATGGCCTCCATCCACAGCCGCCTGTTGGCCTCAGAGACCGCTTGCAGAGTGATGACGCCATGCCTGCAGGGGAAAAATAAAGAATCATTTCAACCCATAATAATAGCTGAAACTAAATTTACTGATTCCAAATACAGCTCTCAATCCTTCCTCACCTCTCCACCACCTCGATGTCGAAGCAGAAGCGTTTGTCGATGGAGTCGGTCTTCCTCCTGACACACGAGCGCAGCCTGAACATGTCTGGTGTACCGTTCACCACCACGTTCTGTACACAGTGAGATGTGCTAGCCCTCAATATGACGTAATGATCTGACAAACCATCTAAGCATTCATAATGAACACAAAAACAATCTGAAAATGCTTCTCAGCACCACGTTTCAGAACTGATTTCCTTCCAAATTTTCGAAATAAGAGACATTAGCTTGTGGGTCATGATTCATCCATTCATGTTGCCTTTATTTTTTGACAACATTACTTTAACCACAGGAAGACTGACTGTTAAAAGTTATGTATTTACCACAAATTCAGACCTGGGTGGGTTAGTTGATTCATAAAAGCTACAATAGCATTGTGGAAGGAAAAAGATTAATTATATAGCACATGGGATGATTATTTATGTACTTGATATCAAATATAGCATTTGTCAGATGTTTTTCTGCTGGCAGCTCACCTGTCTGCTGGCTGGTCTGGTCTCTGTGCTGCTCATGGTGAACATCTTGGAGCTTTTTTCATATGTACAGTAGTATCTGGTCCACACACTGACCAGTGGACCTGAAATATGGTGACAAGGATGCTCATTTTCATGCAGGACTTAACTGTAGTGTTTGAATTTGTAGAGCTCAAATGAGAAGAGGGGAGTAAACGTTGCGTCTCTCACGTTTTTCCTGTATATACAGATAGCCCTCCATCGTGAAGCTGCCGGGGGCTTTGAAGTCCTCTTCTGCAGATCGTATCCTCTTCATCAGCCTCTCAACCTCCACGCGTGTACTTTCAAAGTTGTTGCGAGCCTTGATAAGACAGACATGCTTAATTACTGTAGTTCACTTAAGTAAATGAATACACTTATTACACTTTTTGATACTACTTCCTCCTTATTTTCAAGGTAAAGTTAAATGGAAAATGACAGATAGTTTAGCTCCTGAAATTTACAATGAAAATAAATTATTGTTACCCAGAAAAGGCTAACACCCCTTTGTTAATTTGTCTCTGGAAGGTACGTGCCACCAACAAAGTAACTTTTGGTTCTCTGCTGTGATACGCAAGTCAATGGGATTTTAACTTTTAATGATAATGATGTGTCGAAAAAATTCCACAAAACGGATGCACATTTTGGCATTGATATTGCAACTTCTGGGTTGTACAGGCACTGGTATTGAAAAATGTTGCTTTATTATTACAAAAAAGTTGCAGAGAATGCAGTATTTGGCCTCTGTATTGTTTATGGGGTCGGATGTGGTCCACAAACATTTTTTAAGACTTTAAGTGGGCCGTGGGTTGGAAAAGACCGGGAGCTTCTAGAGGTTTACAGTAAACATATTCCAATACTTACATTCTGCAGGTTAAACTGAAGCTGCTGCTTGTAGGGCTCAAACTCACTGGCCAGCTCGTAGCCCTCATGGTAGAACGTCAGCAAGCCCTGCAGGAAGGCCAGTAACTGAAAAGCAGAGGGAGAAATATGCCATTGAAAAACAATTAGCCGGGGGCTTGGGTGTGCAGAGTATAATAAGAGGATTACAAAAAGAATGACTGTCACTCATCAGTCTAATCAATCACAATCGCTACTAGCGGAGAAAAATCCCTCTGAACTCTGCCTGTTGTTTGCTTTGCTGCCCATGTTTACGCTACAACAAAGAGTTTCCCCCTCTGTCAGGAGGAAGAGATCTCCATGCAGGAAGTGCCGCTACAGCAACAGGAAGTTGGCTCTACTGATATCCATCATTAAAACATTTGAACGCCGCCAAAATGGTGTGTGTAATGTGTGTGTTTTTCAGAAGCTGGCAGAGCTGTCCTTCCGTGACCGTATCTGTCTAAACTGCCTGTATGACGGTTACGTCAGTGTTTACAAGCAGTGCACAACTGACTCACTAGTGGAACTTTTCTATGATGAAACTTGTGTGATAGTGTCTGATTTCTCCTGATTGGTCAGAGCTGTGAAGTGTGAAGGCCCAGAAGCTCAAAAAACAGGAGGAAATAGCAATCTGATAGAGGAGGTGTATTTCAAATGTGATATCCTATTCAGTATGTTTACATGCAGAGTTTAATCAATGCTCAAAATATGATTTTTCTGACTAGTCGGGCTATTCTCGTCTCAATTTACCTGCAACTAAGAAAATAATATGGCTATAGATACACATGTATATCTGACAACTTAATAATCTTAATAAATTCTCAACTACAGTTCCCAACCAGACATGGCATTTTGTCTATCTCTCTTTTTAATTAATCACACTGATTTACACACTGATTGCACTGTGTGAGAACACACTGAATCAGCAGTAGAGCATGTGCTTGCGCATTGTCCAGCTTCAGTTCAACTAAGGCATATAATCCATTTCCAATCATATTATCTGGGTGTGTTAATTTCACTATGAGGAATCCAACTGATTTTTAATCGGACTAAGACGTATAAATGCATTTTAAAAATCCGACCACAGTCAGATCAACACTTTAATTTGATTTTCTTGAATATCACGCCGTGACTGTTACAATTAACATGCAAAAATCACGTGCACAGTATGTGAACGCACCGGCTCCACAAATTCAAACTTCTTCCTCTCCTGCACCTCTTGGATCTTGAAGACGTACTGCAGCGATGCGTCGTTAAATATCTGCCGGTCTTTACTCATCTGTGAATCAGCCTGCAACAGACAAACAGTCTTTTACCTCACACTACTGGATTAAAAAAACAAACTAACTCGTTATGTGGGTTTATCAGGAATGGGGTCAGTTTACCTCCTGCAGCTGAGATTCCTTCTTTTTGGAGGACAGGCTGAGGTGTTTCTCTAGGACAGAGTAGTACCTTTCTGTCTCCTTGTCAAACTGTTTCTTTCCCTCCTGAAGAAGACAGGGATATGAAGATGACATTAACAATAAAGAAAGGCAAACTTATCAATTCATACATGTGGCAGTAATACAGGTGTTGAACAAATATTCAGTATGATTTTAAGATGATCTCAAATTCTATCTTCCAAAAAAGCTATGACATTTGTGAGTGCAGTGGGAGCATTAATAATCTAAATATCACAGCCAAAATATTTGAGCCTCTTTTCCAAAACATCTGCAGTCTAACTGCACACGTCCAGTGCCTCTTTGTGCTGCTCACACACTACTGCTACATTCTACAGGCCGCAAGTGTGTGTGTGTGTGTTGGCCTCAAATGTTACACAAACGAGCTGCGATTTCACTTTCACCATTATTATAGCCGCGACCGCGGCTATTTTTTGAAATGCTGCAATCGCCGCTACTTTTTCTTTCTCGAGTGAGCCAAGAAAAGAAAGCAAAATCAACTGAATTATAAGACTTGAGACAGCTGCTGAAACCAGACACCGGACTCATTTGTGTTTATGCTGCCTCGCTGAGGTCGACCGTCGCTCCCTGCCTGTGACGCGCTCTCTGCCCTCCCTCCCAGCGTCCGTTCCCATGACCTTGTTACTGACACTGGCCTGTGATCTGTCGGTCATCTGGACAAATTGGGATTCTCTGACCACTGACTGAGAGACTGAACAGGACCAGAAGAAGATCTGTCCATTATCACCCACGGTGTTACTAATGAACTCTACTTGCTTAATTACTGGGCTGATTTTTTTTTAAATGTTAAAAAAGTCAAGTTCAGTTATTTATCTTTATAATCTGCTCAGCTTCAAAGTGACCCTTGATACTACTAACCACATTTATACCTTCACAGCGCCGATCTGCTCCTTGCGAAACCTCTCGAGGGGCGAGATCAACACGTCATCAGCGTTCTGGATCTGACAGAGGAGGAGAACAGGGAGCACAGAGAGTCAAATCTGTAAATACTAAGACCAGAACAGAGACGAGACCACACTGCTGTCACTGTTGCGTACAAATAATGCAATGCATTTCTCACAAATTTCTAAGAATTAATGATTCACTTGAGAGCAGATGTTGACATGAAAAGGTCAAATTTAATCCTCCAAAAATTTGAAGAGCTTTTTTTTTTTTAGCGAAAGAAGACATCAAAATAAGATGTCAGCTAAGGCTGATATTTACTTAATCTATCTGATGTTGATCTCATCTAGTATTCTGTTTAACCAGGACTGATATTCAGATAAGACACAGATGTTGAAGTGTATAAATATTTGAGGGAGCGAACAGGATTCAAACTGAAACAGAAACAATCGAAATCTCTCTCAACTCATACGTCTTCCATGTTTATTTAATGCCTGTTAACATACAGGGACACCTCAGAGGAAAGCTGTCCAAATATCAGTTACACCCAGCTCATACCTTACTCAGTTTTTTGCTGGTATAAAGTCGTGCTTATTATCAAGCATATTTAAAGCAAATAGTATTCAGTAAGGATTTTGCTCGTTATTCAAGTCACAGAAAGAAAAAATCTTACTGAAATATTAAAATGAAAATAGAACAGAGATTAAAAAAAAATAAAAATGAATTTTCTGCCAGTACTAGTTGCATCATTGCAAATTAGTTCAGGCTGATGGAAGCCACTTCAATAAAAATTGGGCCAAGCCTTTGACGTGCACTTGGCTCAGTTGGGTAACTGATAGTTTGGCTTAATGGACGTAGAATGTTTGTATAAAGTCTGTCACTGGCCGACTATTTCAGTCACATCACTCCTCTCCTTCCGCTAACTGCGTGAACATATGAAACAACAAGACAACAACCCCTGAGCTAGTAAAATCTGATGTTCCTTTTTTCATCAGTTAAATTTGTATAACTTAGTCAACATATGTCTTTTACTGCTACTTTTTCAGGGATTTACCCACTTTAATACCACGGTTCAAGCAAGTGGCCCCTCACACTATTTCATAAGAACACCATGGCTGCATCCTAGGCTGAGTAGTGCCCAATAACATTGTGAGCGTTTTTTTTCCTTATAGCATAAACTATAACAGATGTAGCTGCCAGACCATACCATTAGTATAGTTTAGTACTATCAGTATTGTATGGTCTGGCTATGCGAGACTAGGTAACTAACTTTTCAACTGACCAGACAGGCAAATTTCCCCTCCAGAAAGGATGGAACATTTATGGTAATATTTATTCAGCTGTCTGCACAGCACAGTAGCAGGAGGAACCTGCAGGTTGATGTTGAGACTTGAGTAGCGCGATGAGCACTAATCAGAGCCCCGGTGTTTTTATTACGTTTTGGCCCTCTTGAGTCATGAGCCTATAAATTGTAAGTCTTAGTCACGTCTTGTTTTGTTTGGTCTAGTCTTGATTTAGGTATTAGTGGGTTAATAGCTTCCCAGTCCGGCATCATGACTTCACTTTCACTTCACTTTAGTGCTGCGCCAGCAGAGCGAGAAAGGTCTGCTTTCTTTGTAGGTTCCTGGTTTCACCACATCACAGAGTCCAGGCTGAAACTCAAAACTTAAAGAGACTGCAGGGCATTGTCACATCTCAACAATAGTCCTTTGAGGTCAAACTGGTTGGTATTTTAAAGGATTTGCCCTTTAACAAATGATGGTACTATATAGAATCAAGACCATTCAGCAGCATTGTAGTGGTGCAACTCCAAGTGGAAATGTATACAATTAAAACACATGCACATACACACACACACACCCACACGCATACACACACACATACACTGGACCCTTTATGGACTTTCCCAGGCAGTTGGGGCTCAAGTCTCACAGGGGAATTGGCAGAATAGGTTCCACATGGTTCCTCTGTAACCAGACCGTGCACACAGCCACAAAACACACACACACACACACACACACACACACAAACACACACACAAACATGGCTATACATGAGGTAGCATGCTACACACATACATTGCATAAGGTGCAGAGGTTTGTCTCCACAGACTGTGCCAGGTTCCAGTCACTCCCACACAAAGGCCTCTGGCTGATGGAGTGTCTGCGAGTCAGTGACGTTTTTCCAAATCACCATGGAGCACACAGTGCTGCCGGCATGATGTTTTTACTAAAAATGTGTGAATCAGACTCTTGGGGAAGTGACATAAAGACAGTGTGGTGGATTCATTGATCTGCTGCGTCTGTTTTATACACAAGTGGCAGACAATAGTCTGTTTTTATGACAAAAGAAGATTCTTTCCACCTTTCTGGGAAAAAAAAAAACATTTGAAAGGAGCTTTCAGTCTAATGGTGTATTCAGACAGATTTCTCTCTATAGTGTGACCTAAATTAAATTCCCAAAACACCAAAGAATAATTTTTTAAAAAAGCTAAAATAAAATATTAAAGCACTAGATGTAATGTGTAAAATTCACTCATATGCCAATGCTACTTGACTTATTTATGCCACCACACCAGCCGTTATCCTTCACATCACATGTCTTTCGAGGTCAGAACAACCAGAATGCCCTCCCTGAAACTTTGATTATTGTATTTCCAGGACACACAAACAAACGTGTTTTCTTACCAGCCGTTTTCTCTCCTCTTCCATGGTGCTCAAAAGCTGAGAGAACTCCTTTAAGGACTGAGCTACAAAAGAAATGACACACTTAAAATATGTAAAGACTCATCATATTTTGCGCTGTCTCTAGTCCTAATATTCTTGATCATTTTCGTGGTTTGGCATCTCACCGATATTGATCTCATCATCGGTCTCAGCATCTCCAATACACTCAAACTGGAACTCCTGCAGGGACTGTGAGAACCGCTGAACAGCAAGAGAAAGACCTGAGGGGAAAACACAGAGAATCACATCAAGCAGGTACAACCATATAATTATTGCCATCCCAGATTTAGAACATAAATAATTGCACCGTTTCCACGTCACGCACAAGAATGCTCTCGGAATGCAGACTGCTATTATTGGTTCAACAGGGGATAATAACGCCTTTTACCCTAAAAAACAACAGAACTTCTAACATACTTGTGTATTTTCCTCTTGCAGACCGTCCACTGCCAAGTCATGAGGCGTCAAAGTCTGATCTAAACAAACCGCCACACCCTGCTGTAAATATGACAGGCTTGATCTCAGAGAACCTCTCTGTTTGTGAAGTCTGAAAGTATTGAGTTGGACTAATTTCTTGTTTTTTTGCCTTTTTGTGGGATTTGTTGACAATTAGAAAAAAATATATTACAATGCCACCCTAATACATTAATAGAAAACACTTCAGTTTATGGTTAGATGCAGTCAAAATGTATTTTAATTGACATTTTTTAATGACTGCTTTGGTCAATCAGGCCGTTTTCTGCATTAAAAATATTTGGTTAAGGGATATGGCTGCCAATTTTCTATATTTTTTTAATAATATTTTTTTAGTGATAAACCAACAGTGAACCTACCCTACTTAAAAGTATTGTGTGTGTACCCAAAGCCTGATACATCTTATTCCTTTGTACCGTGAACCATTGTTGCTAAAAGCTATTAAAAGCACATTAATGAGTTACACTGTTGTAATGGGTGACATGTTTCTTGGCCCGGAAGAGTGTGGGAACAGTAGGTTGTTTATAAACGCCTCCGAAGACTAATAACAGTGATCCTGTCATTTAACACAGTGAAAACACAACCAAATTTGGGAAACATCAGCTCTGCATGAACGATACGATTTCCATTAATAGTAATGAAATGAAGTGGACTTTTATCACAATAAACATTTTGAATTGTCATAGCAGGAAAAGCACAGGAGCATTAATGATGGATCTGTTCCTTTAATGGTCCCAGTAAGTGGTGTCAGTGAGGCATCATGTGATGTGTGATAGTCAACATGTCTGCTGTGGATAAGGGTCGACTGCATGGCCTGAATCATTATGCTAATACTGTGAGGCTAACCATGCAGGTTGCTGCATCTCTGCTGGTCCCAGAACAGCCAAACACACTCAGCGTCCTCTGAGTCTGAGTTCACACCGATGACCTCAACCAGCAAAAAATAAACCACAGGCAGCCACAAAGCCTACGTAGGTGTGTAGGGATTATTCAGAGGTGATCAAAAGAAACTCCATACAAAAGGGAGGAACCTGCTTCTTCTGGCACAGCAACTAACAACTAGCTTGAACGTCGATGATTAATCAGTTGTTTGGTTCATAAAATGGTGTAAAATGACAATCACTGTTTCCCAAAGCTGAAGATTCAACCTAAAATCTCCTGTTTTTGTTTAGACCAACAATCCACAACCCATAATCATAAGTTTACTGTTATAGAAGACAAAAAAACTGAAAATAATCAGATTTGAGAAGCTGGAACCCCAAAAACTTGGACATTTCTTTCTTAAAAAAGGCTTGATTGATTATCAAAAAAGTTGGTGATTAATGTGGCTGTCAAGTGACAGCTGCCTTTAAACTGTGAAGCAGTTAAACATCCAGAATAAATTCATGAATAACATGTAACATACCAATACATTTTAGAGTGAACTATAGGTTTAGGTAGTATCAAGGTATTAAGGTATACCAGGGTATTCAGAAATAACAATGGTATGATTTTCAATACAACATAACTATACTTCTCTTTCTATTAAAGTGATATGGAGATGGTAAGTGTCCTGCCTAAGTCTAGGTTCCATATAATGATGTGACTCAGTTTTAGTTTTGTTTTTGTCTCTTTTTGTGATAAAGATCCTCAGAAGTGGCCGTGAGGTTCATCCTGCTCCAGCAGTGATTGGTTGGAGCTTTAACATGCATCACTGACACCACAACCACTTCTATCAACATCAGCTCACCTTTTACTACGATTTTTTTTTACACAAATACCTTCATACCGTATGCCTCGGTGAAATGTCAGAAAAGCATGAAGGTGAAAAAACAGATACCACCCAAGCCTAATTCAGTTCCCATTCTACAATAATGCTGATGAGGTCTTTGTGGATCTTATAACATCCTAATGAATACAGTACTATTACAGAACACCTTTTCACTCTATAGGTCAGATTAACCTACCTGGAACAACATATTTTTCACTATTTTCTGAAATTCTTTATTAATTATTAATTAAACTATTACTTGCTTACTTGTAAAAGTAATCAACAGACTCATTGATAATTAAAATAATTGTAAGTTACAGTTTTCTAGTGCAAACTAGTTGACCCTGCATTCGTTCCATTATATGACCACAGTCACTGTACTGCAGCGATGATTCACACTGAATCACAATCATTTTACAGTGACACATTGGTATTGATAAGAAGTCAGCACAGTATATGATTAGTTTTAATATGTGATGCTGATATTTTCAATAAAAATATGTCATACAAACACATTTAAATTCCAACATTATTAAAGTCCTGTATGTAAAATCATACTGAAGTCAAAGTCAATACGTTGTTAGGTTATTATTACATCATCACTGTGCAGCATTTTAATCTTTGTAGTTTGAACTACTTCATATATATATATATATATATATATATATATATATATATATATATATATATATATATATATATATATTTAGCTAGTATGGTCCCCAACCTATGGGTCACCAGATAAATCTGTGGGGTCATGTGATACATAATGCGAGAGGAAAGAAGAACAAACAAAAGTCCTAACATTTTTTTGTACTTCTTCTAATATTTGATTTTTGGTGAAATATTTGATCCTTTATTGAAACAAAAACCACCATTTGGAGGAGCAGATATCAGCTCAGATGTGTGAAATGTGACCTGAATACACACTGCTGTTTGTAAGACCTCAAAACACAACCAGTTTAATCTTATCTAACAAAGTATTGGATTTTTAAAGTATGTTATATTATCCATTGCTTCATATCTGTGTCTGACTACCTAAAGCTGTCAATGTATTTAGGTTAAAAAATACAATACTTCCTATTTCCTGAATTATAGTGGAGTCATATAAAGAAGCAGCAAATGGAAATACTCAAGTAAAGTACATAAGTAAAATTGTACCCAATTGCAGTACTTGAGTAAATATACTGTCCCCCACTGCTCGCAGCATACACACACACACACACACACCATTCAGTGTAATAAGCTATTATCAGACTATTGTACTGTAGGCTCCAATCATTACACCGTGGCCTTGCATTCCGAGCTGTTATCAGGGCACAGCCCCTCCGGTTCAGTAAATTTAACCCGCACTTTTACCCCCAAAACAACGTGTACTCACTCTTGAGGGCGGATATGAGCATGTTTCCATCCTTGATGAGGTCTTTTATAAACCTGTTGGTGCGCTCCAGTTCGATCTCATGGCACTGCAGCCTTTCTCTGAACTCCGGGCTGTCCAGGAAAGAATCACTGAACTCCAGCGTCGGCAGACCCATCGAAACACGAGTAACACGCCGATTTAATAGCGAACTAACACACAGCCAGAGCTGCGAACTGAGCTGTCCGGGGTTTCAATGTGCTCAGAGAAGTTTCTTCCAGCAGCTCCTCTTTTTTTTCATGCCACTTTTTTTCCCCCCCTCACAACTTCCGGACACTTAAATAACAGAAAAGGCTGTTAACAGCGAGGGTTTGGCTAGTTTACCGACGAGCTATACGCGGTTTCTATTCGCTTTTAAAGTCATATATTCACACATGAGCTCAGCAGAGGCGTGTTAGCCGATACGGAAACACAAAAAGAGACGGAGCTAAACTTTGTAGAGTCGACGGGCTGACTGACTGTCCGCTGTCTGCGGAGGACTGGTTACTATGGGGACGGGAGACTCCTGCTGGTGCAGCCTGAAACCAGGGGAAAGTTGACCAAACACTGGAATAAACAGAGCTGTAGGAGGTACCTGAACGCAACACCGCAGTCACAGTGCAGAATTATCACCAGAAACTTATAAGCATATGAATTTAGTAAAAGTCTTTAAGTAGCTGATATTTATTGTACGTTAATTTGTATAACACATTTCAACAACAAGGCAATTTAAAGTGCTTCATGTAAACATTAAAAGCATCAACATACAACAGTTGATTAAAAGGGGAAAAATTCAAATTAATTACAATTAAAAACTAAAAACAAAAAATGTAATAGTTGATTAAAAGAGGAGTAATCAAAAATTTAATTAAAACAGTAACAAAGTTGCAGTGTCGTGAAAAGAAAATAAGAAATTCCATCAGCCATAGACAACAGCAAACAGAAAAGTCTTTAACTCTAACAGTGAGAGTTCTCTAGGAGTTTGTTCCAGATCTGTGGAACACTGCTTCTCCATGTTTAGTCCTGACTCTGAGAACAGAGAGCAGACCTGCCCCAGACCACTTAGGAGGTCTGGATGGGTCATAAGGGATCAGCAGAACAGAGATATATATGTAGGCCATAGACCATTCAGTGCTTTATAAACCAGTAAAAGTATTAAAGCTATTTCTTTGGCAGGCAGGAAGCGAAAAGTAATTAAGTAGCAAAAGTAATTTTCTGATGTGCTTAAGTATTGAAAGTAAAACTACAAGTGCTGTCAAGTAAAACACATTACACACTGGTAATAACACCTAATAATTAATAAATAGCAATAATGCATTTAAGTTGTACTGCACTTTTCATTCAGGGAATTTCAGAAATAAAAACAAAGGGCTGCATCTGTAGATTACAGCAATCTATCTAATTATATTTATTATTGAATTAATGTAATTATTAAAATCTGTCTAGCCCTGTATTGTCCTGTTATGAAAAACAGACAGACCTTGGTCTGTTTTATTTGTTTTATATATTTCACTCACTGGCTTTTTAAGTCAGCATGAGACCTTGATCTGTGTTTTTATTTGTTTTAAGTATTTCAGTCACTGGCTTTTAAACCCAACATGAGACCTTAGTCTAGTTTATTGTTTTATGTATTCCATTTGTTTTACAGTTGATTTGTTTTGTTTTCTTTCTATTGGTTTATTCCAATGTATGTACAACACTTTGTTTCAGTTGTAATTGTTTTAAAGAATTTTATAAATATAGTTAAGTTGTCCTGGAACACTATGCAAATTCTATCATTAGTAATTGTATTAATAATGATAACAACAATAATCATTGTAATAAACTTTTGAACCAACTGAAACTGTTTTCTGGAGCTTCTAAAGTGTCTTTGAACGGCCATAATTGTTGAAGATAATAAAGGAATATAAAATATCCCCTCCAGATATACTTTAAGATGCATACAATAAATCTCATGAAGATCAAGATGTCTTTGGCAGACATACCTAAGTACAGGTTACGTAGACTATATGCAATAAGATGGTTCATTCTCATTCTAATCACAAAACAATTATCATACACACTCAGGCACACGACAAGTCTCACAATTCATAAGAGTAAGTGCTGAAAGCAGTTGAGTATATAAGGTACTAATTATGAGAGTTTGAATTATGACCTAAGAGAATCCATAGGAGGTATAATAAAGGTGTAAACTGAAGTTCAATGGTGTGCTTCCCTAAGTGATGGAAGCATACAATTTCATTTAAATAAATTTTCACATAGAGCTATCAAATGTAAATTCTGCATGTGTATGTTATCTCTTGGTATCTCACCATCTGTGCATGCAAGATATTTTCTTAATATAAGATACAAATCTTATCTCTTTATCTTACTGTAAACTGCAGCACAGTAGAATAGTATTTAAAAAACAACCTCATGCTCTAGTGAAACTATGCACACACAGTAGATAAGCTTTATGTCTTACCTTACAGTACACGTTTACATTTTCCCTCATGTACAAAAGAATGCCACAGAATACCTGAAATGCACGATGTAAAATTATTTATATGATTTGCACAAATAAACAGCTGTCTACTGAAACATTACAGGCCAAAACAGGCCCTGTAATGTGAAAAAAATAAAGTTGGGACTTATGCCAGCTGAACACTGGGCGGCACAGAGCATTGCTGAGCGATGGCCAAATGCTCCAGGGAAACTACTGAAGAGACAATGTGGAGGCAACATACTTCATATTTTCTGTTTTTGTCTACATGGTGTGTGACTAAACACTGTCACTGCTGTCACATTTATTAATGATCACGATACTTCACACTGCAGAGCTTTATTGAGTCACTATTGACATGACATTTTAGATGTGTTACCACGGAAACAAGGCTCAGCTCATTTCCTCTGGCTTGCTGAGGAGAGTCTGTGTTGGTTTTTGTTTCCCATTTCAGTCAGCTCACCTCGCAACCTTTTCATACTGGACGTTGTCCCTTTTAAACCTGTCTCTCCACACAGCCACAGCAAAGCCTCCGCTCTGTTGGTGGCCCGGCTGCTTTATTGTCCCAGTTAGTTACTCCTGTATCTGTCACTCACTGGAGAAGAATGAAACACCATGACTACCACAGTAAACATGATTTAATCAGCTCTGTGTACAGCCTGACACAGGCATACACAGTGTGAGGAGAAATGTGTATAGTTTGTGTTTATATCTTCTAAATATAAGGTAAGAAACACATTAAATAACTTTTCTCAGAGTTGTTTAGAGATTCATGTGCTGCTATTCCGTACCATGTCATTTTATAAGTGTGTTAAACAGATCATTAGCTGCTGGTGATGCTAGTGAACCAACAGCAGCCGACAGATAGAATGTTCATCAAGAACATCAACCTACAGCACCCACGCCGCCACCATGGACTGTTCCAGCATCCTCGGCCCTACAAGGGGGAACCGCCGACAGTCGCAGGTAAAGGTCCGCTCCTCCTCTGTCCCAGCATCAGATAAAGTAAATAATGTTCCCAGATAACTCATTCTTACCATTAATGAGCCCAGCTCATCATGCATTTGTTCAAATATATTACATTTCAAGCAGGGAAAATGCTCTACTGAGTGTTTGCAGTACACATGGTTTACTGGATTTATTTCAGTGTGGAAAAAGAGAGAAACAAGATTGAAGATCAGTAAATATGAAGAATAAATAGCAAAAGTTTGATTTGATTAACTCACAAGGAAGTTTTTAGAATGCTGAGACAAATGTAAAATGTAATCTCATCACAGTTTTTGTTTTAATTGTTTCATTGTGAATGAACAACAAAACCAGTTCACATGATTCAAGTAAAGATATCCTGCATACTTGGAAGGTTTTTCTAGGTCAAATACGAAAATGAAAAACCCTGACTGGAAGCAACTGTTAAGTGAGGTTAGTTCAGCTGTTACACGTTAAGAGTTACTCTGAAGCAGTAATTGTAAATGACAAATTAAAAGGAGACCACTTTGGTGCCTTATAATAGGCTATTTTTAAAACCCCTTTTTACCCTCTGCTTTATGTGCTGACTCCTCCAGGGTTCCTCCTCTACCCAGACACTCCTGCTAAGATGGAGACCACGTCACGTGAAGCGTTCTCCTTCAGGCCCGCCACGCAGCCTGAAAGACACAAAGGTCTGCAGCCTCATCTCGCACCAGAGATAAACTCATGGTGTCAGTTTTAAGATAATCTGATTGTATGTGTGATTGTGTGAGTGCTGAAAGTGAGTGTGTCAGGCGTGTGTGTGTGTGGAGCGGTTATACAGGTATGTGTGTTTAGGAAAATGTTTGGGCTTTGTGTGTGTAGTAGATTTGTAGATTTAAGTGTTTGAAAAAAAAGAAATAGCACATGTGGCTAAATTCCATCTCTAGTCCCATTGGCAGGTTGATGTATCGATAGTTTTCAAAATAATTAAACAAACAAAAATAAGTAAAAAAAACAGCATAGATGATAATTAAACATATAAATCAAGGGTCTGGGGACACATTTCACCACTGCTATAACACTAATAGCTGTTGAAGAAGCTGATTAAAGTGCATATTGCTAAAGTGCTGAGTGTGTTATTATACTGCAATTTGCTCAATAAATATAAAGTGTTATATTAATTTCTAGTTGTGTGTATGTGTTTATGTAGTGGTTATACAGGTATGTGTGTTTAGGAAAATGTTTGTGTTTGTGTGTAAAAAAGTGATTTAAGTTCTTTGTTTCAGTCAAGAATTCAATTAGTAGATATACTATACTATACTGTCATAGTGAAGTGATAGTACAGTAATTAATACTTCAAATATAGCAAACATCCTTATAAAGATAAATGTTAAAAGGTTGCTCCATGATACAGTAGGTAACAGTCAGCTTTATTTCCAGAAAACAAATATATGTATTTGTAATTGTTAGACATTGCGGGGGCGACACGGTAGCACAGGGGTTAGCGCTGTTGCCTCACAGCAAGAAGGTCGCAGGTTCAAGACCTCCTTGGTCCTGGGTCTGGGACCTTTCTGTGTGGAGTTTGCATGTTCTCCCTGTGTCTGTGTGGGTTTTCACCAGGTACTCCGGCTTCCTCCCACAGTCCAAAAACATGCTGAGGTTAATTGGAGACTCTAAATTGCCCGTAGGTATGAGTGTGTGAGTGAATGGTGTGTGTGCCCCACGATTGGCTGGCGACCATCTGGGGTGTATCCCTGCCTCTCGCTGTAATGCGCTGGGATTGGCTCCAGCAGACCCCTGCGACCCTAATGAGGAATAAGCAGGTATAGAAAATGACTGACTGACTGTTAGACATTGCCAGCAAAGTCCATATCAACCTGTTATGGGTGTAATCTTGATGTAAATTTAAGCCTAAAATAGGTCCTAAATTAAAATAGATTTACATATAGGCTAAAAGGTACCAATACTTTACATGTAATATTGACTACATGTGTAACATATTAAACATTCACCAAGCTTTAATTACCTTTCAGGAGAACGTGTTGCCCATGACTCACAGCAGGATTCCAGTCGGTCTCTCCCTGCCTCCTCCAGACGAACAGGAAGGGGAAACAGCTGCAGGGACAGGGAACCGGAGGACAAGAAAGAAGAAGACCACAATCAGACACAAGATACATCAGGGATGCAGTCTCAGTACCAGAAGGATTTCCCTCCTCCGTCCTCCTGCTGCAGGAGGAGAACACCTGCCCTCCCACAGCCAGACAACATTGGCATCAACCCGGCCTTCAGGTGACAGCCGGTCCGCTAATATCGCGCAACGTCCTGTCATGTAGAGACCAGCTCATCACGCTGTGTGTGTTGGTTCACAGGATCGAGTTCAGGACGGTCCAAAGAGAGATGTACCCTGGTTGGCCCATCCTGAATCCCAGGTGTGCCGGCAGGCTGAGAGGGACCACATCTGGAGAACAAGACACCACTTCTGAGCGATAGTCTATAATAAACTATGCTGCATGTTAGAGACCAGCTCACCTCCCAGCATCCTTTTCCATTTCATTTAACCTTCATTTAACCAGGACAGTCCCACTGGGATTTTTCAAGGGAAAATAAGAGTCATGAATAATACCACAGTTATAGTTATAGACATAAAAGACAGAAGGAGACAAAAAAATGATCATAGGGAAACTCACATTTCCATAAAGTCATGTCTAGGAAACGGTTATATAACCAGGTAAATTAAAAACATTTACATCTGCTTCCAATTCATTCATTTTGGTTTCAAGGGCATATACAGAGATTCATTTGTTTCAAGTGATTCTGCAAAGTATTCTATGCAGAACACACAAAACGCCATAAAGATGTTCTGTGAATGCAAAGACTATGTCTGGCACTTTTCTGTATGATAAAAACATGGGCCCATAATAAGAATTGCCTTCTGTGTGCCAGAGGAGACCATCCCACTTGAGTTGGTAAAAACCACTGGTTTTGTTTAATCAGTCTTAAGAATGAGTTTCAGCTAAAGTAAAGAAGTATTCAGTGACCTGTAGGTGACGTACTGATGAAGGGACTGTAAAGCCCCTGAGGTATATCTGTGATTCTGATCTATACAAATAAACTTGATTTGACCTTCACAAAATGGCCGCACATCTCTGCTTTCTTGATAAAGAACAATTGTTTAAAACAAACCTGTTGGCCTTAGACAAAGCCAAGTTTCACTCATGAATAGTATCTGCTAGCTCAGAGGAAAAACACACCTTTCACAAGAGTCACAACTTTGGCTTCAACATTGTCATTTGGCTCAGAAAATTTATTTCATACTTGTATGAATGCTAATGTGTTGGATGCAGCAAATACCTTTACCCGCTGTACGCCTGTTATCATTTACCAGTTCTTTCAGGAAATACTGTGCTGTGTGCTGTATTCATTCCATATAGTGTACAGTTAATTGTGTGTGGATGGAACTGGATGGACTGTTTGAGGAGTTCTCCTTCAGTAAACACATCCTGCACACCGTTTTATGTTTGCTCTCTAAGGGCACAAATGAGTTGTTCCTCCATTATATTACTGTTACTGATGAATCTCTTACCCACAGCATAGACCCTTTGTTCAGGTTAAGCATTTACTTGGTTAATAGGGATGTGTTTCCCAGCAGCAGATCAACTGGATGAGCTAATGCACTAACGATACAACCAGCTGTCTGCACAGTGCCGGGAATCCCTGGATAAGACTTCTGGGACTAATGCTAACAACCAGAGCTTTAACAATTCATGGTGATGACTTCAGACATTCTTTGCATGAGGAAGAACAATCCACCCTGTGAGTCATCACTGACACGTGATCAGGACCAGGGATCAAACAGCTGATACCAGCACAAGGTCCACAAAAGACATTTTTCCTGGCGGCTACATTGACATGAAATAGTAGGTAAACACAGGTGTTACCAATGGTACCAATTAAGATTCCATTCAGATCAAACAGAGTCAGGTTACATTAATGGAACAGGACCTTAATTAGTATCATCAGTAGCACCTGTGTTTATACCTACTACTTCATGTCAATATAGCTGCCAGGAAAACATCTATTGGAAAAACAAAAGTTCAATCACAATAACTGAATGTGTTACTGTGAAAAATCAGAAAACAGAATATGTAAGTGAACAAGTGATTTAATTTTGTTGGAAACACAGACACACAAATGACGTCAGGCTTTTTCCCTTAAAAATGACTAAGTCATTGTATTAAACAGATTTTGGTTTATTTGGCCCCACTCCTCTAAAAAGAGGCAACGTTACACAACCATACCAATCACTGGGTTAACTTAGTAAAACCATATTTGACAGTGGATCAAATTCAACAGGATTTAAAGGTCTATAATTAAGTCATTTTTTCCATTTAGTCACTTTCACTTTTCAGACCCTACATCAAGATAAATAATGTCTATAAATTATTGTAAATTGTGTTCTGCCGACTTGACACAACTGAAGAGGTAGTCAGGTTTGTCTGAAGAACACCAGATGGCAGCCAGGAGTCCTTCATTTCCTACAGGAATCACAACATAACCCAGAGGTTCCCAGTCCTGCTGCTGCAGGGTTTATGAATCTCCACACTCTGCCACACCTGATTCTAATTATCAACTAATTATCAAATTGCTGAAGCTTATCAACAACTTGATAAGGATTTGATAATTAGAATCAGGTGTGGAGATTCATAAAACAAAACTGATACAACAGGAATATCTTCAGTTCAAAGTCTCCTAAACAGAAACAGTAGAGGCAGACAGCTGTTTGTCACAACATCTGCCACATGTTTGTGTGTAAACATGTGTAAACACGGCCTCATCTCCTGTCCCGGTGTCTGCTCCGGTCTCTGTGTCTCCGGTCCTCTCTGTCTCTGTCTCTGTTTCTACCCCTGTCCCGGTCCCGGTCGTCTCTCTTTCTTCTGCTCCCCCACTCAATCTCACTGTTTCGGTTCTCACGGTCTCTCGCTCCGGACCGGTCCCGGTCCCCGTCCCGGTCCCTCCCTCCACCGGCCCGCTCCTGCACCGGACCGACCCCGAGGTTAATGGGCTTGCGGAAGGGCCTGTCCCTGCCGCCGAACCGCAGCTGTCCGGACTCCTTCTTCCCTCCCAGCCCGCCACCGAGCCGCCTGGGAACCCACCCTTTGAGGGTCCTCTCCAGCTCGAAGTCCACGAACACTTCGTGCTGGTCCACCACCAGCTTGTTGGCGTCCCGCCGGGCCCGGACCACAGCCCGCTCCTCCTTATACTCGATCACGGCGTATCCTTTGGAGAAGCCCGTGACGATGTCCCGGACCAGCCGGAGCCGCTGGATGTCCCCGTACTTGGAGAAGACCTGGTGTAGCTTCTCCTCGGTGGTCTGGGGGTTTAACCGGGCCACGAACAGGGTCAGCAGAGGGTCTCCGACAACACCTTTGTTGGGCTTGTACCGGGCTCCCATAGCCCTCCATACGGCGCGGTCATGGGGCTCCACGTCCGTGCCGTCGATGCTGCCGGCTTTCAGCGGGTCGTACCGCTTCGCTATCGGACTCCAGTCCTCCATGTTCACCCGGTCCGAAGACACGAGGTTTCCGACCTGACTGTGATAGTACCCGAGGGTTTCACAGACCGGTTTCCCCCCCACGTTATCGACTACTGGTTTTTAAAAAGCTGCCAAGTTTCTTTGTTACTTCTTCAAATGCCCCCGATATAAAGAACATAAACAGTCCGTAGTGAAACAATGTCCCGTCTTCAAAGTTCCTACTTAGTCAGGAGTCCTTGTTCTTCTTCGTTTGATGTTCAGTGGCGGTTTGCGGACATTATCGCCACCACCTGGACAGGAGTGTGGAACAAGCGTGTGTGTGTGTGTGTGTGTGTGTGTGTATACACATCGAAAGTTTGGGGTCACCCAGACAATTTTGTGTTTTCCATCAAAAGTCACATTGTTATTTACCACAATTAGTTGTAATGAAATCAATGGAGAATATAATCAAAACATTGAAAAGGTTAGGGATAATGATTTGTGACCAACACAAATGTTTTCTAGTTTCTCTAACCAGCTAAACTGTTTTCAGCTGCGCTAACATGATTTCACAAGGGTTTTCTAATCATCCATTAACCTTCTGATGCAATGAGCAAACACATTGTACCATTAGAACAGTGGACTGATAGTTGCTGGAAATGGGCCTCTATACACCTATGTAGATATTACACCAAAATCAGACATTTGCAATATAATATAGTATATAGAATAGTCAATTACAAATTAGCAATGTATAGTGTATTTCTGATTAGTTACCTTCATTGAAAAAAACAATGCATATATATATATATATATATATATATATGTGTGTGTGTGTGTGTGTGTATAGCTAATACAGAAACCTAAAAAAGAAAAATGAATACATACATTTATAAAAATGCCTATATATATGTTAATTCCTGAACTTGGAAATCAGTGACCATGCAAGATCTATTTACTATATTCACTTGTGTAAATATCTCTAGTATCCAGTGATCTTTTACAGCAGTGCTGCATTTCATGACCTATGGGGACAATAGACCATTTTTCCCAGAGTCATTTTTAGTTATAAGAGATAAGAGCAGCAACCCACAAGTGTAATTAATAGCATGAATGGTGGCTCAGTTTAATTGTCTATTCATGGTGACTCACTTAAAGCACCTAAAAGAAATCTGCCATTGTTAAGGTTTCTGCAGTTTCTGTCCCTCAAAATGTTTATTGAATTCTTAACAATTTAACAAAAGAAAACCCAAAACATGGCCTTACAAAATGTTATATTTGGTGCAACATTCTACTGTCCCATCATATAACGTGATTGAGTGTTAACTCCATTATGATTTTCATTGAAAGTGGAAATTGTGCTGCTGTATGTGTGAAGTGACCAGATCAACACTTAACAAAACAAATTATTTATTAAAATTGTGAAAAAACATGTCTCAGCTCCACATTGAATTAATAATTACAAAATCATAAAGATGCTGTCACTTCACTGCTATATACAGTTATGTCTGCAGTTTAACAGTTTGCTATAACCCAGTATATTCTTCTACAGTATCAAACTGCTTCTACTGATGATGGGCTGTCCTGCTCTCCATCTCTGCTGCTGATCCATCACTTTCCAGTTGTCATTACATGTCCTCTACGCTCCATTTATAAGCTGCTTCCTGCATGGCTTTTTTATCTGCCATTCGAGTGTAGCGCTTCTGTTCAAAACCATTTGACCTGGGGGAAACATGCAAATTAAATTCCATTGTTAATTCTGTCATAACACTTGATTTCACAATCATTGTGTAGCCATTTGAAATGTAGGGGAACAGTGAGAAGTAAGGATCTGGAAAATGTGTGTTAGTAATGTCTCATTCATTCCTGCGTCCTCAGTCTATTTAACAGACTCACATCATACCTGTCAACTCCATCCCAGCGGTAGCCTGGTAGAATATTGAAACGATTTGGAGGTGGTGCTGGGCCTTTATACCGAGGTTTGTCTGCAAAGCAAAAGTAAAATATTACAGAACTTTATCTATATAGCAAAAAACACAAGAAGCTGCTCTCTGTTGCCGTTTTAACCTTCCGGGTTACAGACTTTGTTAAACTTTTATTGTGTAGGGAACATTCCGCTCAGTCTGGTAACTCTGGTGGTGTCACTTCAAAACATGTCCGTGTGTCACACCAAACTAAAAGGTTCCTAACAATAATTTCTTTTGTTACAGTCTGGTTGTCTAAATTCACAACAACTGCTGCCTTGTATCTGGGATTATTTCTTTATTTTCATGTGATGATTTCAGTCCTGGGGTTGATATTATTATAGTGAATTTGTTTTATTATTGCTATAATATCCCTCAATGTAAATTAACTAACAGGAACCACAGTTGAACTATGTTTGCTACACTTTTGTTACCATATTTCTACACTAGAGCCTGAACAATAATTGATATTTGTTGTTAAAGTTCTGTATGCATACCATAATGTTATGGTAACTGTCCTTTTTTCAATAAATGAACATAGAAATTTACAGGTTACAGTTCTACTGGTAGTCTGTTTTGCTCTGTCTCTATTGTTCTAATAAAGGCCTGGGCATCAATGCTCTTCTGTAAATGATTGAGTAAAGGAGTAACACCCGTCTTAGTAGCGCGGTCCTTTTTCCGTCTGAGCATGGCAGCCATTGGATCTCCCTCCCTTTCCTGCTCTCTCAACATGCGGTCAAGATCCTCATCATCGAAGTGACGTGCCAGCGGCTTCTGGGCTTCATGCACTGCATCCTCAAGTCTCTGCTGCTGCATCTGGCCCTGGGCCAACCTATGAACACATTCAGACTTTGAAGCAGGTGAAAAAAGTACACATATCTCAATGCTTCTCCAATGCAACAAGGTATTATGCACTCACCCTTTTCCCCACTGAGCGTATTTTTCATCCTTTGCTGCTTTTTCTCCAGCTTTCTTCTTCAGTTCAACTCTCTCTGAATCCAAATCCCTCCTCTTACCGCTCTTGTCTCGGAATACAGTCTGAGCATTCCGGGATTCATCTGGTGATAGCAGAGAAAGGAGTGTAAGATATAATCTCAGTGGTGGCCGCATTGTTTTAAATTTATATCAGAACCATTAGGTATGCATGAGTCACAGGTGATACAAGACAGAAAATCCTGGGAGTCCTGACATTAACATCTGCATTAATGTCATTTGTGGTGGAAAATTATCTTAAAAAATTATCTTAAAAAATAGAATGCTAAGCCAACCTTCCAGTGGCTGGTTGTGTTTTTCTCTGCGCCGGATCTCCTCCTGCTCTTTCCTTAGGACATCAACATGAACCAGACCTGCCTTCCCACCAGAGAGCATCCTATCACCCTGAAAAAACAACAAAAAAAATATCTATCAATCCTTATCCACAGGTGAAGATTTCATATTAGTCTTCAGATAATATCAGTTGTTCACCTGTGACTGGCCGGGCCTACGAGGTGGTGACAGATCTTCATCTAACTCCTTCACATTCTGTGGCCGCCTTCTGGGCTGAGCCTCCTCAGAATCCGAGCCCCATCTGGATTTCCTCCTTGGCGGAGACAGGTCAGCGTCTCCCTTTTGTGGCTTTTTTCGTGGAGGTGACTGGTCAGAGTCTGAATCACGTCTGTTCTGCGATCTCTTAGCCGATGGCGACCGTCGAGGTGAACGTTTCTGACTTGATGACGATGAGCTGTTTTTCTTCCTGGCCGGGGATGAATCTGACAAAAACAAACAAAAAAAAAAAGAACACTGACACAGTGAACACTTGAAACGAAAAGTTTTTTTAATATTAGATGATTTTCTTCTTACAGTGACTGCACCGCTATGTAGAAAGTGATCTGGACTCAAAAATGATTTCTTATCACTCACCTTTACTCTCTACCTTCCTGGATTTCCCTGGACGTTGCCTCGGAGGCGACATGTCTGGGGAGTCATGGCGACCTCTTCGAGGAGGCGACATGTCTGGGGAGTCATGGCGATTTCTTCTAGGAGGGGACACGTCTGGGGAGTCATGGCGATTTCTTCTAGGAGGGGACACGTCTGGGGAGTCATGGCGATTTCTTCGAGGAGGAGACACGTCCAGGGAGTCATGTCGGGTCTTTCTAATGGTAGAATCATCTGGTGAATCATGGCGACTCCTGCTTGACATCACAGGCTCGGTATATTGATCCTCTCTTTCATTTCCCTCGTCCGATTCCTTTTTTTCATCAGCTATTAAAGAGAGAAGATTCAAAGTAAATAATTACATCTTGTTTTAAACACACAAACAGACAGAGACTCCCTCTTTGTCTTTCATATACAACATTTCATTACCTCCAATCACTTTCCACCTGTTGCTGGTTCTGAAGGCCTCCAGCTGTTTCACTTCATCTGGTCGATCGTCAATCACCTCCGCTATCTGAGTAGAAGAAACAACATTCTGTTTATTTACAAAAATGGTTTAACCTGTACCTGTATACGGACATTGTATGTTGATGCCAACTTGTTTCTATAAATGCTCAAAATTCCCCCAGACCCCTGCTTAATGAGTCCCCCCCATGTTCAAATGAAACCTTTTCTCTTACATGCTGTTATAATCAGGTTTTATTTTATCTTATCTCATGTCTTTCTGTAACCAGACAGTGCTGCAACCTTACATGATTATAGTTATGGCACTTTTATCAAGATTTAAATTAAGATTATTATTTAGATACTATGTACATATTTATGTATAGATAATGTGTAATCTAAAATATATTATTTCATATAAAAAGTATAAATATCTTCTTAAAATCCTTTAAAGACCGTCTTCTCCCTCTTTAACATTTACAGAATATGTGACTATGCAAATATTTAACTTCAAAAGTATAATTGTTGTACAAACAACGTGTTCTCCTTCACTGTGATGTCACAAAACATGCTTGTAGGCCCCGCCCCTTAAAATATCTTTACCAATAAGCTCAGAGAAATTTAGTGTCAAACTTTGCACAAACATCATCCTGCACAGTGAAGCTCAAACATTTAACTGAGGGAACAAGAATAAAAACATCTTTAGAGTTAGCTGATTAAAGGTAGCCACGTTCTTACCACTGGAGCTTCATCTTCCTCTTCTTCAACCTCTTTTTCCTCCGTGACCATCTGTTTCCAGTCGACATCATCGTCCACTATTTTAAGTCTTGGACTAGAGAGGTAAAGATGAGTTAGCTGCACATATTCATCGTATTTATGATTCAAAGCAGAGAGTTTAATGCAGCGAGTAGCGCTGCAGCTAAAGACTCAGCTAGCATAGAGGCTAAACTCCAGCCGATTAAATCATCTCTGGTTACTCACCCTTTCTCTGGAAGCTTGCGCCGTTTAAGTTTCTTCTTTGTTTTTTTCTTATCTTCATCAGCGTTTAAATATCGTTTTAAGTACTCCGCTTTAGACAACTCGAGTCCTTTACTGCTACCAAATGAAGCGGCCATCTTTGCATGTTGTCGGAAACTACGAATGGCGTAGAGGGTCAAAAATGCCAATTTCACCAAAACTCTAAAAAAGGTTGGCATCATCGGAACAACTACTCAGATCCTTTATTTTAGAAAAAGGAAAAATGCTCAGAAAAAAGTAAAAGTTCTAAACTGAAAAGTTATTTATGTAAAAGAACATAGGTATTATCAACAAAATGTAGTGAAAGTATCAACAATAATACATCAATTTCAATTTGGATAGATTAATAGTACTTATTAATACATACGTATTAATAGTATGGCATTCTAATGTTTGTATTTAATTTGTATAGTGTGACTTTAAACTTGGGTGACACGGTGGAGCAGGGGTTAGCGCTGTTGCCTCACAGCAAGACGGTCACAGGTTCAAGACCTCCGGGGTCTGGGACCTTTCTGTGTGGACAGGGGCGTTTCCAGGACATTTTTACTGGGGTGGCCAAGGTGGCACACAAATATAGTCTGAGGTGGCCATGGAATTATATACACATACGGGAGCCTGGGGGTCCTCCCACAGGAAATGTTGTATTTCTTAGATGCCATTTCCTGCATTTTAAAGGAAAGCACCAGTAAACTTTAAATAGACTATTTTCTAGTAGTAAACACAATTGATTAATGCTAATTTTCACATTAGTCCTCCATATAATTACCCCTTTTGAACTTTGTGCTCAGCCTTCTTCTGATGTCACAAAGCAAGATTTGAGCGGCCCGCCAGACGCTAGTTTGAGGCCCCCGCCTTGATATGAAAGTTTAATGTTTAATGCGAGTTTAGTACCTTAGAACCCTCAATGCTGCAAATAAAAGAAACGCTGCAAACAAAAAGAAACAGCAATGCAAATAAAGGGAAACTCCACACCGGAAGTGAATTACCGGGGACTATTATTGGCGGTGCACCTGGAGTTTTTTATGTGAGCGAAGAAGAAGAATATGAAGGAAAAGGAGGTGTTGTAAAGCAGAAGTAATTAGGGGGCAAATAATTGTTTCTCCAGTAGGTGCCGCTATATGACCACTATGGAAGGTTATGCAAGGATGATTGATGAAGAAAACTGGAAAAAAAATGTGTTTTTTTTTTTTTAAATCTTTATTTAACACAAGGGTTGTTGTTCTCCCTGTGACTGAGAGGGATCTGTGTGTTGTGGTCATTTTCATTGGCAAGTAAACACACATTTTTTGGAGAAATACGAAGAAGAAACAATTATTTGCCCCCCGAATTACTTCTGCTTTACAACACCTCTTCTTCTTCGCTCACATAGAAAACTACTGGTGCACCGCCAATAATTGTCCCCGGTAATTCACTTCCGTTGTGTAGTTTTCTTTTATTTGCAGCGCTGTTTCTTTTTTTGCAGCGTTTCTTTTATTTGCAGCAATGAGGGTTCCCGGCCACCGGAGTTAGCACTACCTCCGTGCTAAATAGTTAAGTCTGTGTCATTCGAAGGCCGACAGCTTCGGAGCACCCGGACTATACCGGCAACGTGACTGTGCCCACGGTTCAGCAGTGCTGAATACACTTATAAACCACGGATGTAAACTACCCGCCGCTGCTGCCTTCACCAGTGCTGCTGAATACACATTTAAAGAGATAAACAACACGCCGGTGTGGCTGTCACTGAAACCGGGTGCTCCGAAGCACCAGACCTGACGTTACACGTGTGCAAGAATAGGGAAAATGAGTGCGAAGAGGCTAACATGGAGCTAACACTATTACATACGCACACACGCGAAGTTTTATGTGTATCCGTGTTAGCGTTAGCTCCATGCTAGCCTAGCTTTTCAAACTTCATTACATTTTTTTTATTTACTTAACTTAATATTAAACGGCCACCACAAACACTTTGTGTTTCCATGGTTTCTGACCTTCATCCAATCACTAACTGTGCCGTGCTGACGTCATATGTAGGCGCAGGACCCCATAGCAGGACCCTACCTACCAGCAGAAATGACGTTCTTTGTACGTCAGCTGAACACTAAAACTGGAACTTCAACACAACAGCGAAACACAGTAGAATTATATATATTACATATATGTATATTACACATATATTATATATATTATTGGTGATGAGCACAGACAATTTCAGGAAAAGTGTGGAAAACCTGATGCGGCCCAGCCTCAACCAGACCCTAGCTCCAGTGGCCCCCAGGTAAATTGAGTTTGAGACCCCTTATATACACTATTATTTTGTTTGACCAATAGAGCAGTAAACCCATCTGATATCAGATGGAAATCTTAAATGTTTAAGATTATTATGAAGAACTGCTAAAACAACTTTTCTTGACTTCAATGTTAGATAAAGATTTTCAGTGCATGGGGTTAAAATACATTTTGATTGGGGCATGAAGAAGGGGGTGTAATAACAACATGTTGTCCTAAAGCCATTTTTGAATACAAACCACAGTTCCTACATAAGGTGGAGAATCAATTGTATCTCCAGTAGTATCCATACTTTCCAAGATGTGTAGCTTCAAGATGTCAAAAGTCTTAACCTCTTCTTCTCTAGGCCTATTTATCAGTCTACCTCTCGAAAATTACATGCTCAGACTTAATACAGTATATCTCCACAACTACAGGGGTTTACTGAATGATCTTGGGTTTAAAATAAAGCTAACACCCGTGGGATAGTTGTAGGAGTCCCAGAATCAATTTAAAATGTAAATCCAGGTAGAATAAAGGAAAAAGTGAAAAAATTTGCTCCGCCCCAAAAAAATCATCTATTTGGGTTGAAATTCACCTGAAAATCATGTGTTAGTAGCCCAATTCACCCATGGATCAGTAAAATTAAGTGTTTGCAAATTAAGTGTTTGTTAAGTAATTGCACAAATGTTCAGCCTTATAAGATGAACCAGACTGATTTTAGAGATGTTTTAGTTCAGGTGTGTCCAGGTGGATCTGATTTTGGCACATTTGGCACATTATTAAAAATTACATTAATAATGACATATATACCATATAATATGCTAAATAATAATTATATACGAGTACTATGATACATTATATATAATAATACTCTATAATAATTATCTATCTATTTATGGGCACATATGCATTGAGCTGGGCTGTGTGCGTAAAGCTGGACTTGAGGAGGAACAGACAGGGTGATATCTGAGACCCTATTGGATCCTATTTGGGGTGATTGACACCTCTATGGAAGCGTCAGAGCCAATAGAATCGAGTCATGTGATCTAATCTGACGTATCACGCACCGTAGAGTCACACAGGGCGTTTTACAAAGATAGGTTGATACGGAGTAACTTCACGCTCTATAAACAATCTGGTCTCTGACTTCAGAAACAGCGTGGATTGAATAAAAATAACTTCAAAATGATGAGGAAGGTTTAGAAATAGCAGATTGTAGCGTTTTTATGAGCTCAAACACAAGTTTTTATTGAAAAATAGCAGAGATGACATAATTTATCGTTGTATCGTTTAAGAGAAAACGTTTTTTCCGCGGTTCATGGAAAGACTGAGGAGTGAGCCTTCACCTCATAGAGACAAGCTTGGTACCTCTGTAGATCGGAGCATGGATCGGAGTGTGAGCTTTCTAACGACTTCCTGTTTACTGGCGGTGAATACGGTGTCGGAGAAATATGATCATGGAAATACAGAAAGTTACCGATTCGTGTTTTCACTATGTGCTCATATTATTGCTTAGCGTTGCAATTGTGTTTTGTTAAGCTAATAATGGTTGAAATAAACTTGTAGCTGAGTGTCTTGTCGACATTTTGGTGTGTTACATGAACATATTGGTGATTGTTAGTCGGCGTAACAAGAAGGAATAACACTTTAAAACTCCAGGGTCCCCCCACAGGAGGACCCTGGATCTAGGGTGGCCAGCAGGGTGGCCAATGACATTCCAGGGGTGGCCCTGGCCACCCTTGGCCACTCCCCAAAATCGCCTCTGTGTGTGGAGTTTGCATGTTCTCCCCGTGTCTGCGTGGGTTTTCACCGGGTACTCCGGCTTCCTCCCACAGTCCAAAAACATGCTGAGGTTAATTGGCAACTCTAAATTGCCCATAGGTGTGAGTGTGTGAGTGAATGATGTGTGTGCCCCACGATTGGCTGGCGACCATCTGGGGTGTATCCCTGCCTCTCGCCGTAACGTGCTGGGATAGGCTCCAGCAGACCCCTGTGACCCTAATGAGGAATAAGCAGGTATAGAAAATGACTGACTGACTTTAAACTAAACTGGCTAAACTGTCTTTATAATCCATAGTACAAACTCAAAACATTAATTGTATTATCTCGAGTAATTTAACAAATGTCAGTTCCCATTTCCATCACTTTTCCTGGTCCTGGTTTCTTTGTCTGTTTTGTATTTAACATATCTCATTTCCAACATCTAGTTTTAATGACTTTTTGAAACCTGATATGTGTCAAATGTTCAATGAAGTGATGACACTCCACGCCATCAACATGTTTAATGGACTGAAGATCCTGGAACTTTCTTTCTTTATATTTGACTACATATTTATTGAATTTATTGATATGCACATTGTTTTATATTAAATTATTATTGAAGTATAACTTGTGATTTTTTTACTAGATTACTATAAAGCATCATAGGCTAAAGCCTTTATCACTCACCAGTACTAATTAATTCAAGAATCATATTTAGAGCTTCTTCTGCACCATAGATTCTTGCTTCTTGAAGCAGTCACCATCATGAAAGCTTGTTAAATTGCAAAAGTCAGACTTTTTAATTTCCTGATTTGTTCAAAAAACTTTGACTTAAGCAAAAAATTAATTGGTCTGAGCAAAATGTCTGAGTCTGATCCTTTCAACTCAGAATTAAGGTGATTTTACCAGATGTAGCAGCATCATCATGAGATGATTTAGGCCAAATTCTCACTTTCGTCAAAACATGACTTAGGCCATTATTTTAATATGGCGATTATAGTATTAACTGTTGTTATTAACATTGTCACACTGCTCTACAAACTATCAGAGCTTGTTTGTGTAATATTCATGATGGTCATCATTTCCATCTGGGCCCCAGATATGTGGAGTTGAGAATCAGTGGATGATTGTTATTTTTGTGTTCTGTTTGTCTTTTAATTTGTCTCATTGGAGAATCCTTGGAAAATGCTTACGCAGGTTACAAGGATATCCTCTGTGTGGGTTTGACCTTACATTGAAACAGTATGAGATCCCTCACTACAGCTGCATAGGTGTCCGGAGAGAAATTTGTCCTCCTGACACCACCTTGTGTCCAGTTGGGGAAATAATAGAACTGAGGTTATCTTGGGTCCTCGGCCCTCACAGGGAGATTCCTGGATACACACAGCTCCATTGTCATTGTGTATAAAAAGCGTGAGTCTGCGTGTGTGTCCTTCATTCACTTCATTCAGGCCGCTTTGTGCTGGAACTGAAGTGTTCCGTGCAGAATAAAGAGATATTCTTCATCCTTCATATTTGAACTTTCACTTTCATCTGTTCACCTTGCTGTTTGTCAAATAAGAACTCACCACCACGTTGCTTTACACTTTAAATAGCACACCTTTATTGAAAACAGAGGCTGCAGCTTCCAAAATAATATTTACATGGCAAGTTACTCAGTGCATTACACATAACAGCTGTGTGTGTGTGTGTGTGTGTGCCTCTACAGCAAAAAATCCTATCTCTAAACACTTCTGTTGAATCATTTTAACAAGTCATCTTCATTCTGTATCAGAATCAGAGAGAGTTATTGACAAACGATTGATTTCTCTCGCTCTTGGGAGGAGGAAACACAAATGGAGAGACGCAGTTGCAAGCGTTTAACACCTTTTTTTTTAAACAGACAAGAGCGATTGTGGTTGTGGCAGATGCTGAGGCATGGTTATATACCTTTATGTGTGTGTGTGTGAGAGAGACAGAGACAGAGAGAGAGAGAGCCTGATTGTTTAGCTGTGTACGTTATAGAAGAAGAGCAGCAGAAAAACGATCCAGAAGCAGGAGCTCTGCAGAAACACGCTGACGGCTGAACATTCCACCAGTTGATCTGCGGAGGAAATTGCAGAGAGGGTTAGATGCAAAGATTCTTTCTGTCACACACCAACACAAACACCTCGCCCACCTTTCTCTACGTTGACAGTGGCGACCACCCCGGATATTTTGCAGATGTAGGTGGTGTTGTGGGGGAGTTTGTCCCTGTAGCCGGACAGGGTCATCCTGTAGCCATGCGGCTCCAGCTGGGTGACGATGCTGTTCTCTTTGAACTGGCCCTCTGCTGAGGAGCCGGACGTGTTGGTGTTGATGAGGGTTTCCTTGGAACCAGAAGACCAGGAGAAATCATAGCTGGCAATCTTATTCGGCTCTGGCTCGACCAGGCAGTCCACCCTCAGATCCTCGTCATCCTCCACGCACACGGAGATCAGCTCACACTTCGCTGGGATCAGCAACACTGGGGCAACAGAAGGAATGAGGGCGTAATAGACACATTTAATTTATTACACACAAGCCTTTGGATAGCAGAGTGGTGATATGTCTTGAAAACGATTCTCACCTCCCAGCACTCCATACACAAACAGAGACTTGAGCATGATGGAAAAGCACCCATCCAACTTTGAAAAAAGAGAGCAAAAGTAAGAAAGGACGTCACATTACAAAGAGCATCAAATGAATTTGGATTTACAGTGACATGACGAAATGATCCAATTATATCAGGCTGCCTGGGGGACTGGGAAATCATTTTGGGTGCGGTCGTGACAATAACAAAACTAAAAAATATTTATCAAAACATACCAACAAGACAAAAAAAAAATCATCATTTTGGTCGAAATGCTGAGGAAACAATTGTCCTGTAAGGTCATAAATACAGTAAACATGACTTTGTTGTCATAAGCTGAGGCAACCTGACCTAATGAGCCACCATCTACCTCCAGAACTTAATCTTAATCATCCTGTCACCAAATCCAATCACCAGACATGATGCAGAGCAGAAGATGACACAACATTTACTCATTTTATGCTTTATTGTCCTTTGCTTTTCTAATCCTCATATTGCTCCAATGCCCTTGATACAGCTTTGTAGTGTCATTCTCTAAAGTCTAATATTACAAATCAAATCTTTAATATGAATATATAGTCTAATGTTTACATATCTCAGCACATAGTACATGTTATTTTTTTATTATTATATGCTGGTATATTCCCTGTCATCCTGATAGAAACTCATCTGTCCCCTGAGCTGCAGACGAGCGTCTTCTTACCTCCAGTCAGGGCTGGGATGATGTAGCAACAATGCCTGCGTGCTCTCTTCTGGCTGGGGGATAAACAGCTGGTGGCGGTTTCCTCAGTATGTAGCACTGCAGAGCATTGCACTTTTGAGACGGGATGGGAGGGATGCAGAAAGGTGGAGAAAGAGTGGGAGGGATGAGGGGCGGACCAGAGAGCGCTGATTCGTCCTTCTCCTCTGCAGTGCCTGACGGAGGGCAGCAGGCAGGGAAACTGAGCCAAAACTCAGTTATCTTTTTTCCTTTTTTTCTCCAAGAGGATGTTATGACCTTTTTTTTTTATCCTTTTCCTCTCCCTTGTCCTCACTTTTATCTCATCATCAGCTCTCATGTCCTGATTTGCCCTTCAGGTTCCTCTTTGTTGTTCTAATGTCCACTTTAAAGCTGCTCTTCTTTATCATAAATGATTGGTCATATAATATAAATCATGAATGATTCCTTTAATTTACGCTCTATAATAAACACATAACTAAATGAATGTCCACATTTTTCCATTGTTTTTTATGGAAAAATAAGGTGATAGGTATTTATTTATCAACTCTATAGTATAAATGCATATCATCATTGGGGGTGAATTTGTGTCGCTCTAGAAATTTTTGCACCGTCACACCATGCATCTGAATAAATGACTTGTAGACAATGGAGGGGGAGTGTCTCCACCTAAAGGCCAATAAAGGGAATTTCAAGTTAGACGGAAGTTTATAACATCACAAGGTGCCAGTGTTGAAATGAAGTTTAGCAGTTGCTGTATATGTATAGATATTAACAAAACTATTGAAGCTACTGGGAAAGAAGGATTTAACTAAATGGAACACAGGTGGAAAAATGTCAAATATGAAAAACCTTTATCTATTACAAATTTTGTCATTATAAAATGAAGGATACAGGAAAACAGCCCCTTTTACACAGCCTGTTCAAGGCAGCATTAGGCCGTTTCACTGGACCGGAGTTGGAAAATTTTGTTGTGTCATGTCACGCATTGACCATTTTAACCCAAACCATGATATTTTCCTAACCCTAACCCAAACCACACCTTAACCAAAAATGCTGATATGTTGAAATACAAAACACTTCTTAAATGCATACCGAGGTTCCAACTACACAAATATATTTTTTTTTTAATCCACACACTTTTCTATCCAAGTCGGCCTCTAAACCACACCAACACAGCACTTATACAGAGATTTGTCAAAGCAGATAAAGAAGTAGTAGTGATATCAGTGAGATCAGATCGGTTTGAGTAGTGACCTCGATCAGGATCTTTTTCAGATTCATCACAAAAACACAGTTTGTGCAGACTCACAGACAAAGTGTTGTGCACAAACAACAATGATGGTGGACTTGTCTCAAATTATGTCTGTTCTCCTGATACCTTTGCTATCATTTGCAGCTTTACAGCTGAGTGTAATATTACTGCATTAAGTGCAAGTAGATCCACATATCATATGATATGCGTAGATCTGCCTGTGTTTTTGAATCACTACCACTTTACAACAAGCCAGTCAAAATGTTCTTTCAAGCTGTTATTTGCCACTACTGGCCTGGCATGATATCGCAGGCTTTTAGGCTGGATCATATTCGTGAGAATCATCCGTGTCAGCCTGCCCTCTGTTCAGGACTTGTCCAGAGTCAGGAAACGGGCAAGGAACATCACTGCAGCTCTATCACAACGTTGATCTAAACTGTTTCACCTCCTACCCTCAATCAGGAGCTACAGAGATGACCAGACACAGGAACAGTGTCTTTCCTCAGGCTGTAACTCTGATGAACATTTGACACCAATCACAGAGTGTCAGGAAAAATCTCTGATTGACGTAATTGATGTAAAATTTCTGCAAAAATAAAATGTATTTTTAAGTACATACCGTATATTCGGTACACAAAATATCTGTCTATAAAGCATCCAACATGCATCACTGCACTACATTCTGTTGCTCTGTAGTTCACACCTGTGTGTATGTTAGGTCTGTAATGTTTGTTGTGTGTTATGTAATTTATGTTATCTATTTATTTGTATAATTAGAGAGGGAATTATTAAAAAAACACTCAAATTCATTGTCTGTACATGGCAAATCAATCTGATTCTGATTCTGATTATTGCGTAACATTGGAGCCGATGTGAAAGATGCATGGAAGTACAGTTAGTTAGTTATTTATAAATGTCCTTATTTTTGAAAGAAAAACACTATTTCTTTCAATGAAGATAACTTTAAACTAATCAGAAATACACTCTACACATTGCTAATGGTGGAGTTTGCATGTTCTCCCTGTGTCTGCGTGGGTTTTCACCAGGTACTCCGGCTTCCTCCCACAGTCCAAAAACATGCTGAGGTTAATTGGAGACTCTAAATTGCCCGTAGGTGTGAGTGTGTGAGTGAATGGTGTGTGTGCCCCATGATTGGCTGGCGACCATCTGGGGTGTATCCCTGCCTCTCGCCGTAACGCGCTGGGATAGGCTCCAGCAGACCCCTGTGACCCTAATGAGGAATAAGCAGGTATAGAAGATGACTGACTGACTGACATTGCTAATGTGGTAAATGACTATTAAAGCTGCAAATGTCTGGTTTTTGGTGTAATATCTACATAGGTGTATAGAGGCCCACTTCCAGCAACTATCACTCCAGTGTTCTAATGGTACAATGTGATTGCTCATTGCATCAGAAGGCTGATGTAATAAAATGTTGTATTCATTTTACAACTCATGGTGGTAAATTAAAGTGTAACTTTTAATGGGAAATCAATAAATTGTCTGGGTGACCCCAAACTTTTAATGTTAGTGTACATCATTTGAAACTATTTATTTTCCTAAAGTAAAGGGAGCATAAATAAACTTCAAGTCCACATGAGGATAATGGTTAGAATTATTATTTCATTTTATTATTTGTTCTTATCAATTCATAAATAAATAAACACAGTCGAGGTCAGAGCTCAAAACTCATTGGTGTGTGTGTGTGAGTGTAGGGAGGGGGGGTAGCTACGCCCCTGCAGGGGCCCCTAATTGCGTCTATTGATTGTGCTCATTTTAAAAACAGCCTGACTGCGCCTTTTTTTTCGTGCAAACGTGCCGGCTGCTGGTTTTGCTCGGCTCAGCCTCTCGTTGACAGAGAGCTGTCGGTCGGCGGTGGGGGCTGTAGGCGCGCTCAGAAATAATCTGCCCACGCGCTAAGCCGCTTTATCCCCACCAAGCCTCAGCAGGACAGAGACAGAGTCGGAGTCAGAAGGGGAGTCAGGAGGAAAAGTGTCACAAGGTGCGGAAACGCGTCGAGGAGTTTGTGAATCAGCCAGATCTGAGCGGGGCGCGCACATGGAGACCTGAGCGCACCCTGACGGTCCCGGGAGCGGAACCCGCTGATGTGCGCCCAGTCCGGCAGCCAGGAGGCGTGAAACGAGAGCACACGGGGAAGTCTGACCACAGCGAGAAGCTGGCAACGGCGGTTCGGGCATGGACAACAACGGATTTAGGATATTCCTGATAACAACTTGTGTTATTTCAGGTAGGCTGCGCTGTTTTCTGTAGCACCTGTTCGATAATAGTCATGTGGAGGTTGTAAATAAGTTTCACAAAAGAGAGAAATTATAATAATATCTTATTTACTAATTATGAATATAAGGCTGATATAGTGTATTAGGTCTATTGTGCATAATTCCCTGTTATATCATCATTGTAATTGTAGAAATTCAAAATAGTTCTTGCTGGTTTTAGACTAAATGAAGCTCATAATATGTGACCATTTAACATCACTCTCAGTTTTCTACTCAGCTGTGTCTCAGTGTCTCTGGCATCAAACTCTCAGCTTCACATACATAGTGATTTAATCTCAGAAACATTAACATTAATTAACTGTTAATTTTAGATCAACAGCTTCTTATATTATATTATTATTATTATTATTATTATTATTATTTATTATTTCATGGTCTGGTATCAACAGGTGTGCTGCACATATAGATGCAGTCTCCCCTGCCCATTGTTTTATAGTGACACACATGCTTATATGGATGAATGGGATGAATGGTCTAACTCTTGCCTCAGTAACAGGTGCAGCAGAGGAGGTGTAATCACAGTAATCCAGGGCCGAACATACAGCTGGCATCAGAGTTGTGGGTGTGTGATGGTGGTGGGGGGGTGTATACACACATGACGTAATATGACAAAAGCACTTGTGGCAGCATACGGATGTGTTTAGCCGACATCTGCTGTGATTGCTTTTTTCACTCAGACGGCGATAAACCCCTCTGTCCCAGTTTGTAATTTTGCCGGTGTGTGTGTGTGTCTGCGCTAACTGTGTGCGGGAGGCGGCGTGGGATTGTCATGCCGGAGGACGGGGCAGTGGTGGATTAGAGCAGGAAGGGTGTAACAACATGATCGCTGCCAAATCCCAGCCCGCTTGACTGTTGCTGCTGCAGCGTCTCTGCAGGCCTCTGCCCCGGCATCAAAGTTCCTCCAGCGTGGAGAGACGCACGGTAGAAGTCAGACAGAGGCTGACAAGCAGGCATCCTCGGCATAATCCACTGTCACAGCTGGACCTCACAGAAATAATCCAGCACAGAAACGCAGCCTTTCTCTACTCATCCTCTTTTGTTTGTCTCTTTTGTTTGAAGCCAGTTTTTTTCCTCTTCCCTCAGTCAGTTGACTTCCCCCCCCCACACACATCTTCTTTATTTCTCTCCATCTCCTCTCTATCTTTGGGTTTATTATCTTCCTGTGTCCTTAAACGCAGATGCAGCATCGGCAGTCATCATAATCCTGTGAGCTGCCATCTGAACGTCGGCCAAGCACACGCTTCACGTCCCCACAGAGATTACACACCAACATGTCCACACGCAAACATACACACGTCTGCACACAGGTCATAACTGAATTCAATGAGATTTTAAGGGGGAAAACAAGAGGAAAAAAGAATTTTCCGCATTTCAATCAGTCAAAAATGGGTGCATATACACATAATTTGGATTTCAAAAAGAAACTGAATTTCCAGGTTTGGTTTGGGGTGGCATCACAGCAAGGTCTTGGGTTTGAAGACCAGATGTTCTCATTCAGGTTCCACGTAGTAAATAACAGGGCCAAAGACACAAATGTGTAATCCTGATCAATCACAGATTTGATGGCCTGAAAGATTAAACAGTTAATCTGTCCTCTCCTCTTTCTCTCTGTATTTTTCATTCTCTCATCCGTCATGTCAGTTTTTTTTTACTATTTGTTGCCAACTGAGTGAGGCTGAAGATAGATGGAGTTTGTCCAGTCGGTCCTGCATGGAAACGCTGCAGATTAATGCCGGGTTCTTTATTATTAACAGCACCACTGCAGAGATGTCAGCCTGACGTATTTAATATACGTCCTTCTAAATATTTCAAATGCTGACTCAGTGCCAATGTGACAACATTTTCAAATGAAGAAAGCTACTTCTGCTGAGATCTTTACAGATTTATAGCTGCTGATGTCACAGGGCACTGCGACGTTCACTTGTGGCTGCAGACATTTTTGACTAAAGGCCCAAATAAAAGACAATCTCTTTTTTTCAGATTGTTCTAAATTATGGCTCCATGATGATGTTGGTCTTTTAATCCACACTGAAATATAATATAACTGTTGGACCCTGAAATTTTGGTCCCCAGAAGATGAAACCCAATGACTGTGGCTACTTTTTTTAGAAAAATTTGTGGTATTAAAGGAACAGTGTGTAGCTTCCTGTGGCATCGAGTGGTGAGATTGAGTGAAACATCTCAACAGATATAGGATGGCTCGCTCTCATATTTGGTACGGACATTCATGTTCCCTTCAGGATGAATTGTAAGAACTTTGATGAAACTCCCACTTTTAATTTTGCGCATTCATAAAATCTGTAATCTGTCCAATAAGTGAAACATGTTAAATGGAAACTAACTGAAAAACAGCCCTGCATTAATACAGCATCCCTAACACTGAGTCATGTAACTCAGAAATGCAGCATCCAGAAAGTTCACCAAGAATGTGCACCTGATTGTATATGATCAGCCACATCTTTCCACTTTGCATTGCTGCAAAATTTGAGCCTGGTTGATAGAATATCCCGATCCAACACCTCTCATCATGTATTTCATCTATATCCTATATACTGTCTATAAGAGATGCCCAGATGGCCTATTATTTCTTCCATAACTGTATCACAATACTCATCATCTGCCCGCTTTGTATCCGCACCAATGTTTTTTGACCAATTTTCACAGCCATGTCCGCCTGCTGTCTGTAAAAGTGTTTTTAGGTCTATTACGCACTGCTGATATGAGGCTAGAAAATTCTTGTTTGCTCTTGAAATGATACTGATATATTTAAAGGCCGTAGACCAGCCTGGTTTGGGCCCTAATGCGTTTGTGATGCACCATGTTAGACGTGCCTGCCTGTGTGGCTGTCATGTACATAACCTGCACCGGTGTCATCTATATTTACTACTTCATAAAATGACGCAGCACTTTTACCTTCTTTTTTCTTTCTTCAGTTCTCCCTGTTTGAGTTTATTATGAACTACCTTTGCATGTTCTGCCATTTTCTCTGATAAACAAAACGCAGCAGGAGAAAAAAAATAGCGCCTGATGAAAATTGGACTATTTCAAAAATGTGCTCGGATGCAAGTAATGATGATTGATTATTGGTGATTGGTTATACCACCACTGACCTGAATTGAATTAAAATATTATTTTTTGTCATGTCGGCTGCCTGATAAAATGACAAATATGCGGCTGCAACCACCAACCACGAATCTCTGCAGTCAATGGTTGTAAACACATAAATAATGAAATAGTTAAAAGCAACAATGATGTTTTAGGTACCATTTCCTATTTCTTTTCCATAATGGTCAGCAACACCTGCTGCTGTCTCTCTGTTGGTGACGACCATGGAGGAAATCCACTCAGGATGTAAAGACATAGCCTCACATCATGCTGCGGTTGGTCTTGCTTTACATGTTTGTTGCACATTCAAGTGTGAAACAATATTCCCATTGTGTTGTTATGTTCCCATGGTCCCCCTGCTGCCCGTGGGCTGCTGTTTATAGATTATTGTCATGCAGACTGCTGAGGTCATTTCCCATATGCCCCAAACAATAGAAGAATGTGAATGGACCCAGTGAGAGAAGAGGGTGAGCTGTGGGCCAGACGAGATATGAGGGACTGTGCATGTGTGACAGAGAGATAGAGACAGACAGAGAAAGGGAAGCTCTCTGCTGGCTCTGTCCACCTAAAAGCCCCTTATCAGCTCAGAGACAGAGCTCAGTTGATTTCTCTGTTTTCTGATCTGATATGTACCAACACTCCGATACAAACAAGGTCAAGGTGACACTAATACACAAAAACAGATTTCTTCATTTAACGGAATATTTGGAGAGTTTGATGGAGAAGTTTGGTACCACTCTCATTTCTGTCAGTCAAATATACCAACCAGCATTTGATGGTTATCTCATGTGTTTATCGAAAGCAAAACTGTAAAATCTCTTTGCTTGTGGTTATGTGCCAGACTATTTCAGTCCTTCCCAGAGTCCTATGCTCTGTGAGGGTTGCCAGGCAACCAGGAAGGGTTGTATTGATAATCTCATCTAACTCTCAGTTACAAATTCTACACATGCATTTCCCAAGATGTGAAATTATATTAGTAACAGGTTTTCTTCAACATTTTGTCAGATTTACAGATTGTTTTTTAATATAGTATTTAATTTAATGTAGTTGTTTTTTTATCAAGTTTTGTGACATGTGCTGCTGACCTCTAGTCAGGTCACCCTTGATCTCAATGGATTTATTTTTACCTGGTTAAATGAAGGTTAAATAAAAAAAATACACCAAAAACACTGAATAATCCTCATGTATGATCTCTTCTTCTTGTGACATCACTAAATAAACATTTTTAATAGCTCAACAGTAAACTGATCTAATCCTATCTTGTAGTGATGTGTTACATTTCATTTATGTGAAAATTAATTTTTAAAAACTTTAGTTGTTTTCTCCAATGAATGTGTTATTATAGAGCTACAGACATTTTCATCTTAATATTCTCCCAATTATGTGCATACAGATGTAAATGTATTAATATGTTGAGAAGATGTTACATTCTTATGGGATTCCTTCACTAGTGAAGTAGTACTGTAGCTGTTTTGTGCTGAAAACATAATCATTTCATATAAATTAAAGGGGTACTATTTTTGCATTTTCACAGTTTAATATTTAAATTTCCGTGTTCTGCTGATAAAATTTAGAATCTTTTTATGGTCTAAAAGCACAGAGTAGCAGCAACGTCGTCTGCCTTCTTACCATGGACCATACATTCTCTGATGCAGATGCACTTTATTATCCTAAATGCTGTAATCTACTCCCACTGCTGGCCTTTCCCTCCTGTCCCAACCCATATGTACACCCACAATGAATATAAAATATAAGGCATGGTGAACCCTTCATCTCTAATACAAAGCTATTAAACTTATTACTAGAACAAAACAAACACTGTGGCTCAGGCTGTACTTGACATCAAACTGTATTTGGTTGATTGAGGTCAGGTGGATCCGATCCTGATATATGCTTTATATGGGAGCTTTGCATGCATGTTTGCAGCAGCCTCTATGTGTTTGCTCTGTGTGTGTTTGTGTGTGAGTGTACAGCAGGGGAAAGGGACATGAATTGCTGAAGTATGATGCAAAACAAAATGCTAGAATGCTCAAGATCTTTTGAGTAATTATGAGACATTTGAGAAGGAAAAGTATCGTACTCATCTTGCACCGTGAGGAGGTCTGTCTGTAGGCTGCAAAACGGGGGCGTGTCGTAATTAGATCAGGAGGCGCATTCCTTTGCAGTAGGTGGCGATATGCACATTAACGAGACATAATCCCTTTTTAAATCAAGAAGGCGAAGAAGAATTAGATACCTTACGTGTGCTTAGAGAGAAATCCACCTGACTGTTCTGAATCCAGTTACTGTTGAAAATTATTTATCCACGACAAAAGTGGCAGTAACCCAAACCCTAACACCTGTGCGCTATTGTTTTTGGTTGTACATACATTACCTTTATACATTTGGAATTTAAGGCAAGCAGCATAAAGTTGGACCACTGTCAATAAAAGGCAGGAAAAGTAGAAGTGAGTGTGTATTGAGTAGGCGTGTCTTTAATCTTGCAGGACGCAAACAGATACTGCAACTGTGAGCATGTGAAGATGCTGAAGCAACAGGAAGTTGTTTGCAACTCACTTAACAGCTACTGCCAAGAGTCACTAATAAGAAGGAAATTATGAAAGTTCCATGTAGCCCTTAAAGTTCCCATATCATGCACTTCTCTGGGTTTTATTTGAGGTTTTGGTATCCCCAAGATGATATGTTAAAGTACTAGAAATCATCTTATTATAGAACCATTGACTATTGTCTCTATAGTTTTAAAGGTCTTCTCTGTAACTCTAGAAAGCAAAGAGCTGATTTTAGTCTTTAATATAAATGAGCCTCTCCTCTGATTGAGTGTAAATGGCTGTAAATGGGGGTGGGCAGTGACTGTATAGCGGGACATTTGTAGAAACACAAATGAGCTGTTTTTAAGGCATGATTTCTGAATCCATGCTGTGTAGGACAGCATTTATAACACCTACTCCTTCTCTATAATCACAAAATAATAAAAATGGTCATTTCCATCATATGACACCATTAAATGAGCAATAATCTGATGTCGCCAATAAAACCGTGATAGGAGACATACAATCATTGAATTATGTGGCCCGGGGGGATCAGGTACACAGAGAACAGGATTGGACCAAGAATTGACCCCTGGGGCACACCACACATTAAGCGTTGACTAAGCCATCAGTGGTGCAACTATGGGATGATAGACAGTTCTAATGGAGAGTGAGTACCTGTGTTTGTTAGGACTAGAGCAGGGAACTTTCCATTTTAATTTAGCAGAAAGAGGCTTTTAAACCAAAGTCACCTTACACGTATTCAAAAGAAGCAAAAATTACACTAATAATGTCTTTCTGTCGACTTCAAATATTTCTGTGCTACCCAGTAGATAAAGGAAATGAGACAGAAATAACAATAAAAAGACAAGAATGAGTTCCAGATTTAAAATGTCAGGGAAAAAAGATATTGTTCTATAGATAAAAACTTAATTGTAATAAATATTTGCTCATTGATGGTATATTGATAACATCACAAGAGCATGTTTGCAATGTTGGTGCAAGCTGGAATATACCACAAGACAATCATAATAAGATCATAATATGTTGCAGTATTGATTATAAACATTTATACAGTTTACTGATCACACTAAACAAACCCTTATAAATGGCACAACAAGGGGCTGTTGTTCAGTCATTGTGCATTGTGTCTGTGCAGGAATGTCATGTTTGCATATTTCTTTGGGAAGCAGAACCACCACAATGTTCAGATGCTGAAATACTATTTGTATCATTTTGTGGGTAAGAGCATGTTGTCAGATTGAAGAGGAGCTTTCATTTTGATGTCCGTGTTGTCAGCCTGGGGTGTTTCTGATTGGTTGCTGTAGTCACAGACACTAGACGAATCAATACTCCTCCATTAATAACATGGAAATATTGGACATGATGAATGATGGACTATGGCATTCCATTACGTGTTATTTTAAAATACAATATTCAAAATATGGAAAACACTCCTGGGTATGGGTTACATTCACAATCATTTCTCTAATAGGATTTTCCAGTCCTCATAAAATGTTTGAGCTGTCATAAAAATAACCAGCTGAAGTGGTTTTGAATGTTCCATAATGACTCCACATAGTGAAAACCAGATTGAAATGTAATTCTGATGGCTAACCCTGAGGTATTCATTGCTGAAATTGCTGTTTCTATAATGACACATGAAAATTAAAGGACTGCTTTGCTGCTTTTTCACAAGTTATTATGCTGTACCAGCATGTTCCTTTTGCTTTTGTGAGACTAATAAGTCGCCCAGTAGTGCAATAAAAGTAATCAAACTGGATACATTTATTCAAAGCACACTGTGGGGATACTTAAAAAAACTTGGTGCAATAGATATTTTTAATGTACCTACAACTTCAGCACTAGTGCTTTCCTAGCTTTCTTGTGGAAGGAGAGATTTTAAGTGGATTAACTATAATAATAAAATATTTTCTTAATACTAAATATCAATTAAAGCATTGTTGACTAAATAATGATGGTGTGATTTAGGTTGTTTTAATCATAGATGGCTGATAGTTACTGATAGATAAATTTAGATACTGTGTGCAAGATTGAACATTGGCATGTGTGTGTGTGAGTGAGTGTGTTTGTGTGTGAGTGTGTGTGTGTGTGTGTGTGTGTGTCTGTGTGTGTGTGTGTGTGTGTGCGTGCTCGCTTGTGTGTGAGAGCATGGGTGTATGAGAATGAGAGCAGCCATTGTTTTGAACTATTTTGCCCAGTGTAGCATCATTGTTCTCAATGAATCATGAATAATAATGAACTGTATTCTTTATGAGCCCAACATGAGTAATACACACGTGAGTGATGTCCACTAGAGTCTAAGGGGGAGGGGTTCTGCTGTAGATTTGTTAAAGGGGATCAGTGGTTCCCCAGTAACCAAACAAATCGTGTCTATTTATACTTCACTTTAATCCATGACCTTTGACCTCAGCTCACCTCTCACGCTGCTAAATCACATATCACCTTTGACAGACCAGCTAACTTTATAAGCCCCACATGCTCTGCTGCCTGTGACCAGCTTAGAGTATGCCAGTCTGACGCTGCCAGTGTGTGTGTGTGTGTGTGCGTGTGTGTGTGTGTATGTGTGTGTGCGTGTGTGCGCATGTGTCTCCACCCAGTGTGTAGGGGAAATTCTTTATTTGTCTTTATTTCTTATGTCTCAACTACAGGAATGAATGGCCAATCTGTGGAAATGGATGATGAGAGGTCCGGGTATTTGGGTTCAAAGGTGGATCTCCAATGTCTGTTCATCAACAGTGCCCCGCCGGTCAAGATCTCCCAGGTAATGATCCACCTGCACAGGTGGACCGCACTCAAGTGCATGCACAGAATGGAAATCACATTCATAATAACAATGTTCATGGTCTTCATTAAGCAGCATGTTAACATGTAGAACTGAGGTTAATGGGAATGTCATTAATTGTTTTAGATCATTTCACCCCTTCTTAAAAAAGAAAAATCACTGCAAAAATACTGCTGCTTTTACTCATTAATGTGATAAAAAAATCTGACTCAAAAACACATTGTATTAGTCTTAAAATGGCTGTGTGCCTGAACCACAACATATTTGATTGGAGGAATATTATTTCTGATTTGTTTTATTGGTGTAAATGGTGTCACAGACAAGAAAATCATAGTTTTTTTTCTTTTTGTATATATTGGAGATATGCATCATGTATGCACAAATAATTTTGAAGAGAGCCTTTTCCAGCCATTTGCCTGTTTCAATCAATTCAATACATCTGAATTACTGGCTACAATTTCTAAAGCATAAGTTACCCCCTGACCAGGGACGACATTTTAATTTCAGTAAAGCATTAAAATCAAGAAAATCCCATTCCTACTCTCCTACTAAGGGCTACTAATTTGTTTACTGACTGTCTGTTGAATGCATTAGTGAGCTGACTTTCACCCCATAATGGAACAAAGAAAAAATACTGGCTGCCAGGAAATCCATCTTTGGATTGCCTTTGAAAATATCTACTAATAATGGAAAATATAAACAAGATGCAGTGTAGCTAAAGGGGCTTCAACCACTAAGGTTTTGTTTGTTTATTGGAGGCCTTCTTTTTATTACAGGAGCACTATTTTGTCTATCGTTCATTTTTTCTTGTTCTTGATTAATAACCATCCTTCCCTCCCAAGGTGACGTGGCAGAAATTGGTGAATGGCACGAAGCAGAACGTGGCGATCGCCAACCCCTCCCTGGGCGTGTCTGTGGCTCAGCCTTACAGGGACCGCGTCACCTTCAAGAACGCAGCAGTGAGGCGCCGGACGCCGAGTCTGGAAGACACCACCATCACCTTCTCGTCGCTCCGCCTCTCAGACGAGGCCACCTATATCTGCGAATACACCACGTTCCCCGCAGGAAACCGAGAAAACACCGTAAACCTCACTGTCAACGGTGAGGCAGATGTTGGATAATCTGATCTAATCTGAATTAGACACAGACATTGTCCAAGGAAGCTCTTTAGCAGTAGTACAGATAATAAAAGAATATTGTGGACATTTTGGGAGAGTCGTGTCTAGTCCTCTGCAGAACCCTCCATAAAACACATGTTTTTATTATTATACTTCAGTTGTACATTGAAAAAAGATATAATGTGAGACAGTAAGCAAAGCTATTATTGGATAGGACATATATTATCGTGGTCTAGAATAAAAGCCAATAAGCATATTTCCCAAATGTTGATGTTGAATGGCGCATAAAGCAGTCCAACTGTTCGCCCACATTAATTTAGCAGCATCTGTTCTAGTGTGGCAGATCAGTGTAGGATTAAACTTTGAATAAAGTACTGTTTCTGAGATCGTACGGTGGCCCACAGGGGCCATTACACAGCTAACGCTGCAAACACATAAATAATGCAAAACCAAAAACACACAAACACATAAAACAAATGCAACAAACTAATGTTAACTAAGGTTAAATTAAATTGAAACACACCAACATCAGCTATTTAACTGCTGCTCTTCTTTGATGATGGTGCGTTTTTTTGCAGTATTTTTCTTTTACATTTCTTTTATAGGTTTTTAAATCTTGCTTCTGCTTTGTTTCTTTTGAACACATTCATCTATACATCATATCAATAGAGAAGCAGCAAGCAACATAATTATATGATTTTTTTTCACATTTTTTTTTCTATTTCAATTTTACTTTAAGTACTGATTGCATCACATTACCTGTAGATATCAATTAAAAGATCATTTGTAAAATCCTAACTTTATGTAATCATGTCCATGGCAACAGTGTAAAATAAATGATGTTCTATGCAAATACATTTTCTTTGCTGTAATAAATCCACATTATATTGTATTATCATAGTTTGAAAACATTCAACTCAGTGCTCCTGTTTGTTTTCATTGTCTCAGTTCGTCCGACGACCCAGATGACTCTGTCCACGCCGACGCTGGTGGCCCGCGCTTCCAACCTGAAAATCCCGGTGGCTTCCTGCATCTCTGCCAATGGAAAACCACCAGGTATCATCAGGTATGTGTAAAGGACTCTTCCATTTCTAAAAGCTGAGTTTTAATACAGTGTTGTGGTTTGCTTTGGGCCAGTGGTATTTAAATCCTACCTGAAACTGCTCTGTCTCTTATATCTGCACGCTTGTACTTTATTATTTCCATATCTCCTGTATTCACATGGACAGTCTGAGTCTTTTCTGAGCCATGACACTGATTCCTTAATGTGGGCAGGTGGGAGACGAGGGTGCCGGGAGAAGTGACCACCAGGGACTACAGAAACTCAGACGGGACGTTCACGGTTCAGAGCGACTACATTCTGGTTCCCAGCAGAGAGACGCACAAGGAGACGCTCACCTGCGTCACCACCTACATCGAAGAGGTCTACACCGACAGTGTCACCCTCGATATTCAGTGTAAGTATCTCTTCCTTTCAAATTATGACTTGTAAAAAGAAGATATTGTGGTTTTGGTAAAATTATTAAGTAGAATCATCTTATTCCACTAGCAGGTAATGGGGCTTTTTTTCTTAATTTTTTTCGTCTTATTTTCTTAAAACTTGAAACTAGAACTTTCCATTCCATTTTATGGGACAAAAAGAGTCGGTGCCTGTGTTTTTATGTTTTTAAATTTTTACTGTTTACCTACTGCACCTTTGCATTTTAACATCCTATTTTTATAATAGGACCACACTTCATGTTTTGAAAATTATCTTATATTGCATTTTATCATCAAAGTGTTTGTGCTACACTTTAGTTTTTTAATATTGTATTTAATTTAATGTAGTTGTTTATTTTATGAAGTGCTGCTGACCTCTTGTCCAGGTCACCCTTTGGAAAAGAGATCTTGATCTCAGTGGGTTTATTATTACCCGGTTAAATTAAAAAAATGACTCAAATCAGGAAAAAAAATCTTGAAATATTAATTATCATTTTAGATAGATGAGATAGAGATTAGAAGATAAATTATCTGCCAGTGGAATAAAATAATTCTACATAATATTGGACTAATTGTATGAAAAACAAGATACCTTCACCTGTTAGGATTTCATTTTCTGCAGTATAAGGTTGTGTAGTGTGTGTGTTACAAACTTTATTACATTATTCGTGTGTGTCTTCCAGACGAGCCAGATGTTTCGGTGGATGGGTTTGATGGAAACTGGTATCTGAACCGAGAGAACGTCCAGCTGAGGTGCCGAGCTGATGCCAACCCAGCTGTCTCCCTCTATCAGTGGAAAGTGTGAGTCCAGCTCGTCTTTGTTTCTAAATTTATGAACCAAGCTAAATGTAAATGAGGGATCTGTGAGTTCCTAAAATGAGGAGAGGACACTTCAAGGTTAAGATCGTTGTATCTTCAAAACTGAGTAACTGGAAAACATGTTTTTTGAGGAGACCTTTTGGTTTTTAAGGTGGATTTTTTCTCTCTTCTGTTTTCTGCAGGATAAACGGCTCCATACCGAGCAACGCTGAGATCCGAGACAACGTTCTGACCTTTAAAGGGCCGGTGACATACGACCTGCAAGGTCTCTACGTGTGTGATGCCACCAACAGCATTGGCACCAGCTCCAGCTCTGTAGAAATCAGCATAATAGGTACAGATACTGGGGGTCAGCTATTATATTTCATCATAAGATCACATTTTCCCTATTTGTTTTAATTAATTAATGTTTAATATTCTTCTTTATTTGGGTTTCCTCTTTAGAAAAGCCATTACCGCAGATCGCAGCTGGTGATGTCATCAGTGTAGTCGCCTTATTACTGGCTGCTGGAGTGCTCATGGGCATTACCATCACAGTCCTGGTGCTCAAAATAAGAAGTAGAAAAGACAACTCCTCGTACGTACCTTTTCATGCTTCCTTTTCTTCATTACATATGCATGTTATTCCCCAAAGGCTCCTTGTATCCTCATTACCAGCCTCATCATCCATCTTACTGTCTGTTTTCTCTTTGATCAGAAGTGACTCTCCGTCCGGTAAACTGTCCCAGCCAATAAGGAAAAGACCAGCAGATGATATCCAGGTTTGTAATTTACATATCACATGTTCAAATAATTTAATAAAATATTGAATTTGGCAGTTATACTAGATGTTAAATCAAATTAAGTCTGTATTTCATCCGCTATGTATCACAATTAGCCTCATAGCATAATTGCCTAAGTCATTTTTTGGTCAAATTGAGATATTTGCATAACTTTACTCTCCTACCACTGCTGCATCATCCTGTTTTCCTGCCTACGTCACTGGCCAATTACAACACTCTTAAAATTCATTTTTGTCTTGTTTTCCAAAAACATTGAAATATGACACTAACAATATATAACCATGTATAAAAAAATGGTACCGCTACCAACAAGTTTCACAAACAAAGAAATAAAAACTGCTGAAGCCTAGCAGTAAAGATTAGACGACTTGAACGTCTATGTACATACTTTGTATTACATACATACTATTTTTTTTAATGTTTCATATTTATATGAAAAACCATTCAAAATGTGTTTTAATGCTTTAATATGCAGAGTTCATATTAAAGGCTCTGCTCACTCACACACATGCACAGGTGTTTTCAATTATTCTGGCTGATTAGTCTGCTCAGGTTGAAGTTGGGCCGAAAATCACAGGTGTAAATATTAAGATTAGCGGTGAATGAATCCATTAACTGCTTCAGTTTGAGGGTTCTTGTACTGACTCACTGTTGTGACACTTGAATATACCATCATTAATGCAATGGAAAATAAAGGTTCATGTGCAAAGGAAAAATAAGACACAAATAATAGGAAATAAATACTACTAAAATAAATTAATGTATTAAGTTATTTGAACTTATGGCAGTCCTTTATACAAATGGTTCTACATTCTGTCATTGGTACTTCTTCAAGGACCCTTATTTTCTATAAGCACTTATTCCTCATTAGGGTCACGGGGGTCTGCTGGAGCCATAAACCCCAGACAGGTCGCCAGCCTATTGTGGGGCACACACACTCACACCTATGGGCAATTTAGTGTCGAATTAACCTCAGCATGTTTTTGGACTGTGGGAGGAAGCAGGAGAACCTGGAGAGAACCCACGTAGACACGGGGAGAAACATGTGAACTCCACACAGAATATAAAGGCAGACCTTTCAACCTTTTCTCCATGGCTTTCCTGCTTCTTCCTCTTTCATTGTATCCATTTTGTCACAAAATAGCCACAACCAGTGTATGAACTTTGGTCACCAAACAAACGTTTGTTTCTAATCATGTCCCATCTCTCCGCAGCATCCAGCGCGGTTTTACGAGGAGCTTCCTAACACAGCGGACTACGTGAGCTACAGACTGGCCTGTAACAAGGAGGACTACCCAGAGCCCTACTCGCCTCCCATCAACCCGCCGCTCTCATTCCTCCCCCAGCAGCCCTACAACTCCCAACCCGCCGCCTCGTCCAGCAGCAACAGCAGCACTGCCGCCTCCAAAAACACCTTCTCCCCGCCCTCGCACACCACGGCCGTCTTTAAGTACCCGTCCGTACCGGGCCTGTCCGGTCCTCCCCCGGGGGTGGCGGCGTACACTTTCCCCAAAGAGCAGTACGTGTGAGAACAAACGTCTGGTTACAAACTCACAACCTCACCCCCATTCAAACTCGAACCTTTTCCCGAGAGGAGAAAGTAGGAGGCGGTTCGTCTGCACCATTTGAGTCGACTCAAACACAATGCAGGTTTTGTTTAAGGACTTATTATGGGATTATGTCAACTTTTTAACACGTTCTTTTTCTTTCTTTTGTCTTTTACTGTGTTATCTGTTGTTTGAAAAAAGGGAACCATTATTCAACTGCTTGTCGGCAAGCTCTAGTTTTAGGTTAGAGGATGTTTGTATTGCATGATTGTATTACAAGTCACTGGGAAACACTGAATGGATGTGATTATCTATTCATGTCAGATGTGGTTGACTCTAGTATTTTATCCTCTGTGCTTTCATTTTGTACAAAAAGAAATGTGACAAACGAAAATGAAAAAAGATGATGACATTTGCTACTTTATTTCTAATGCTCACTCTGTTTATCCTGCACTGCAAACACTGACCTCCTCGGTTTTACCTCCTGTTGTGATGTTATACTTTCACTGTGCTTGTCTTTTTTTATCATTTACATTTTTATTTACTGAACTTGACGATGGATTTATGAACTTGATGTTTTTATTCGTGGTATCTGTCGGTTTTTAGTATTCATTGACACTGGTTGTTGGATGAACCTTGACCATTTTTAGCATTTAAATTAAAATGATCATGTAAACTTGTATCAGCCGTGTACTACTAGACCACAACATGAGAAAAGCACAAAATCCTCTTATCTTTCTTTACTCTAAACAATCAGTCACAAGCACCTCTCATCTGGTAGGCTATAGAAACACACACACACACACACACACACACACACACACACACACACACACTCACACAAACCACGTACCTACACCTAAGCTTAAACCTTTAGCCACTTATTTTTAAGTTCAGTATTATTGATCCTCAGGGAAAACAGGGTGGCTGATCCTTCACAAGACAAAGGAACAACAGCTTTCAGCCATATCAATTATTGATTATCTGTCTGTTACCGTAGTACAATTGGTTACGGCATAAATGATTAACCGACAACCTATTAACCGCATTCAGGGCTCCACATTGTTCACAGGAACTGCTTCACAAAAGCCCAGAACTTTAATACAGTATGTAATGTAATATAATTTATCTAGATAAAATACTATAATAAAAATGTATGCAGTTAACTAATTCATTAATCAATTAAAATATTGTTTCCCAAAGCATAAAAAACAATATAAAAGCTTCAGAGAGAATGGAGGATTTATAATTAATACTTTTAGCTGGGTGGTTCACTAATTGGGCCCAGACTGAAATATCTCAACTATTGACTGGATAGTTTTATACAAACATTCATGGTCTCCAGTGGATGAATCCTAATGTTTGGAATTCATCTCCCAATCACCTGATTTCCATCTAGCACCACCAGGTTGCCATTTACTGATTTTGACTGAAATGCCTCCACAGCTATTGAATGGTTTGGCATCATTTGGTCGACATTCGTGTCCCTCAGAATGAGCTGTAGGCTGATAACTTCTCACTGCTCAATAACAATGGTCACAAATCTGTTACTGGGCTGTGAATTCATGTGAAGTTGTATTCAATTAGCTGTGATATGACATTTGCATCATGTCATCATTATGTTTCACATCACACTGGGATGTGGGAACTGGTGGCACTGGGACTGTTTAGTTGTGACATCACAACTTCCCTGAAGTCCTGACGGCTCATTTTAAGGCACAGTTTTAATTAGTTAGTAATTTAGTTTCTTTTAATCACAAATAAAAGAAAATCTCCCTTTCTACCATAACGGGACTTTTATTACGTTTGTGTTAAATAGGTTTCACATTTAAACAGTTTAAGTTCAAATTAATTTTACGTCAAATATGCCTGTGGTGTATTTTGTATCTTTGAACAGACGTTTTAACGTCTAAGTAAAATGTCTCTGTTTGCAGTGTACCTTCCTATTTATATTTTTCTTTTCACTTCAATTGATCCACTGTGTTATTTTTACACAAATATGACTGACAGACTTCTGGCTCAGTGTCTTTTCAGGTCATGCCAAGTGATGAAAGCTGATCACTGCCCTGCATTCATTCATGACGTGACGCACTTCTCCCATTACATGCTCACTGCTCTACTTAACAAACCCAAACCCTCCCCTCTCTGGCCTTTATAAATTCATAAACTCCCACCAACAATCTTTGAAAAGGTAGAATAGATGAGAGAGAGAGATGTAAAGACATATATGTGCAGGATTTGCATCTCATTAACCAGATGCTGCAGCATATGATTTCCATTCTCTTTGTATATCATGTGTGCATCCAGTGCAGGGCTGTCTGTAAAGGTGCATGACGCTCATTTTGTCACCACAGTTTAAATAGATTTGAAACGTGTGTGTGCTCTGAGGCAGTGTGAGATCAGTGTATTTTAGTGTTTCTCCACTGAGGAATGTCCGTGCTGAGACCCTGGAGGTCAGCTATTAGTTAATGCACAGGTGTGTGTGTGATCTAACCTGTCCACCCATGCATCTGTCCTCCATAATAGATGAGCTCAGTATCACCGTGTTATTCTAACCCCACTGGAGAAAGAAAGAGGGATAGCGGGAAAGAGAGAAAGGAAAAACAGATGAATAATTGAGCTCAAATCAGTTTGTCACCCTCCGTCTCTTCCTACTCTCAGTCTAATAAAGTCAGTGCCTGCAGCTGGATTCTTCAAGAAACCTGCGGATCGGAGAGAGGGAAACACAGGACTTCAAGTCTTCCACGGTCAGTTTTTTGTAGTCCAAAACGTTTACCTGTGGATCAGCTCTGGTACATTTTTTCAGAGTAAAGAGCTCGTTGGATTCAGGATCATCATGATACCATGGTGGCCCATCTGCTAGGGCTGGCCTTTCCATTTCTGCTTACTGGCCTGTTTGACCTAACATATGGTAAGGATTTTCCACTGTCCTTACATTTATTTACACTTACCTGACTTGCAGTTCAAAATGGATTTTAGAACACGATTTAATGGTTGATGAAAAACTGATGGAAAGATATTATTACAACTACGACTGTGTACTTTATCTGACCAATTATCTTTTATGGACTTGAAGTAGAACTAAATCATCAATTGATCATATGGATTTACAAATTTTAAGATTTTAAGAATAGCCCGATCAATACTGGAATTATTTATTTATTTATTTATTTATTATGGGGCTGATAATTAGATTGATATATGATATATATCTAAAAAATATTGGTCAATATTCTTTTATTATAAACATATACACCGAACATTCAATTTTAAATATGAATTACTCCGATTTTTTTTTACTTTTAATTGAAGTATTTCAATCAATTTACATAACATTTCCTGAAAACATAAATGAAAAATACAGAAATAATAAACAAAAGAAAATAAAAATACAATAAAAAATAGTGAATACAGGTAGAGAACATCCATAGAATAGATGAGTAATAATCATTAGGCATCCACAGAGGAACTATAGTCTGTCTCACCATTACCCTGTCACATCCGTCTGTCTTGCTCTATCAGACATTCAGGTTCTGTGACACACATGTCCATTTCTGCTCAAAATCGTACATAGTTAGCTGCAGACTTGCAGTCATTCGTTCCATCATGTACACATTTTTCAATCTCTGCACCCAGTGAGTTATATTTGGTGGTTTTGTATCCTTCCAGTTCACTGTAATCATTTTTTTTGCTATCAATAGAATAATTCTAAGTATTTTCTGCTGATCTCTATCATATAAGTCTTTAGGTATGTCCCCCAACAGAAACAAAGCTGGTTCTAGCACATCTACCCCCAAAATAGTGTCATTTTCCTTTTTGACATTACCTAGACTTTTTAAACAATTGTGATAGATGATATTGACCAAGCAGGACACTTAACAAGTAAATTCTAGGAGACTGTAATTCCAGACGTTTGAATTGCTGCCCACATGTTGAATATATTCAGTGATATAAACAGTGTCTGCATATGGAAGTGACACTAAAAGGCAGTTTAGTCTACTTTAGTATAGTGTAGCAATAACAGTCAATTAATAACTATACTACTATACTAATAACTGAACAGAATATAGCAATAAACTGTCAGATAAAAGCATCTGACATATCATCTGATTTTCCAGCTAAGAATTGAATTGTTTTTTGTTGTTGTTTTTGTTGTTTTTGTTTTACATGTCAATATTCACCAGTTCATTGTACTTAATGTCAATCTGAATATTTTATGTATTTTTCCTAAATCCATTCGCTCTGGCCAGGTCTACCACAGTGGATATCAGCTGAAAAAATACTTCACTGTATTATTTTATTCATATTGCAATTTATAGGCCTTTATCTACTGTTCCAACTGCCAACCATACATGGTCAGAAGGAAACGGATGTCGAGGATAATGCAAGAAAGCAGAAGATGAGAGATAGTTTTACTGTGGAAAAATAAATTGAATAATCCAGTTATCTCTTTTGAAATCCCCTATTAAGCTATGAGAGCGCATCTGAAACTTACAGTGTAATCAATCCTGTAATCCAACACTGGCAGGGTAAACAACACCACCATCTCCTCTTCCTACACACACACACACACACACACACACACACAAACACACAAACACAAACCTTTGTGTGCATGTTTTTGTGTCCTCTCCTTCCTCCAGCGGTGAAGATCAATCACAATGGGGAGGTGGTGTACCAGGACAGCAGTGTGGATGGTGTGGTGAACAAAGCCGTGATCCTGGAGTGTGGTTCCACCGCTCCTGATATCTACATATGGAGCTTCACCAAGCCTGGTACTGAAGCTATAAAAGCAGTTGTGTATGATTTGGGGAAAGGACCAAAGATCCAGCAGCTCGCCAAGACGCTGGGACAGCTGTCAGTCATCTCTAACAGTGCTGCTGTGAGCATCGAGAAGCTGCCTCTGGCTGCACAGGGCCTGTACACCTGCCAGGCCTTCTATGACATAGACAAGGAGCCTATAGTCTACTACTACTATGTGCACCTCACTGTCCAAGGTAAGAACTCTTCCAAAACGGTATTTATTTTAACTTTAAATATGTTTTCAAAAGTTACATTTGTTCATTAATCAATCAACATCTGCAATATATGGCTATTTTGTGATAAAATCCAATTAGTGGATAATAGCACTTGAAGCAGGGGAACATCTAAATCATGCAGAGTAGACGTGCTCCAGGACCAGGATTGAAAAAGCCTGTGGTATAGGAGTCTTATCAAAAGTAAAATATTTGCTTCAGTATAACTCTCTTTAAGATGCCCCAAGTTCCTGTAAATGCATGTGGCTGCATTAACTGGGCTGAGTATGAACAGTATTACATATAAATGATGAAGGAAGTAGAGACAGAGATGGATATGATGTAGTCAGGAGAATTATAGCTCAGCATAGACAGGAAGCGGGGAAACAACCAGCCATTAAACCACCTACCAGCATCTCTTAAAGGTCACTAAAATACATGTATTGTTTGTTTAGCCTAGGTCATTTTTATGCACATTTTGCTATGCAACCAAGAAAACCAACTTAATTTATTTCCTTTTAGAACTTGTTATGGATCTCCACTATATTTCTATAAATAAAATATATTGCAAACTAAATACTTTCCTTGTAACACATCAAGAAACCCTACCTCACTTAATGACTTGTTCAATTAAACTGGGTCAGCTAGTAAGGTAAAATGGGACAGCAAATTGTCTGTTTCTTAGCAGGCTAAAGGGGAAAAGGTATGATATGACCTTAGCAATATGACAATTAACACACATAAATGTTGTGACTATCTTCAATAGTTCCGGTCACTAAGCCTAAACTCTTGGTGAGTAACGAATCGCCGGTGGAGGGATCGACCATGTGGATGCGTTGCCATCTGAAAAATGGGACAGAACCAATCCAGTACGTGTGGCAATATCAAAGCCGCAATGGAAACATCTCAGTCTTTGCACAGACCAACACCAGCATGGTCAACGTGACTGACGTCAACCGCAACCACACGGGCTCGTATCACTGCGTGGCCAGCAACGCAGTCAACAGCAACCGCTCAGACCCCATATGGCTGGAGATCATCTGTGAGTAGAGGGGATTATTAGAAATCATAATTGAACTTTTAACTGAGTAAATGAAATTTAAAAAGAACAAATTATCTAAACAGCGGCACAGCTTGCCTCACAGCAGGTCTCAGGTTCAAGGACTAGAGCTTTGCATGTCCTCCCTGTGTCTGCATGGGTTTTCTCCAGCTTCCTCCAAAAGCATGCTTAGGTTCATTGCAGACCCATAGGTGTGAGTGAGTGGTGTGTACCCCATTAGAGACTGGTGACCTGTCTGTGTGTATACTGCCTCTCACCTGAAATACGCTGGGGTTGGCTTTCAACATAAAATTGTGAGTTTTGTGGATGTCAGAAGTACCAGTGTCTGGATGTAATAAATGACTACACAAACATGAATTCTAGAGGTCTGTAATATGAGTCAGCAGTTTTTCCTCAAGTGGACAAACCTGGGGAAAACTTGATATCTTGAATGAATATGAAGGTCAAAGTAAACACCCACATTTTGTATGAAGGCACTGTTACAACAACCAACCAATAATTACTAGTGTTTTTCATAAAAAAGTCTTCTCAATGTAAGAAAAGCATGAAAGAGAACATCTGGAATAGGCAACTAAAGATTATTTTCCTTATTGATAAATCTACCGATTATTTTTTTCTATTAATTGATGAATCAATCACTGTATGAATAGTCAAAAAATGTGTAAAGTACAGAATTTCCATAGTGCAAGGTGACAGCCTCAAATATCTTATGTCCAAACCTGAAAGATGTTCAGTTTACTAATATATTTTTTAAGAAAACCAGAAAACATACACATGTAAGAAGCCAGAACGCATGTTTTTGCCATCACTGCTTGTCACTGTCATTTTCTAATTGACTCTAATTAACTGCATCATCATTGCCGCTTTAATCAAATCACAAGAGAACAATCAGCTAATAGAGCCTGGACAGGAAAAAGGGACAGATAAATGAATGAGACAAGTAAAGAGACAGAAGGAGACAGAAGAAAAACACAACACATAAAACACGGTGACAGAGCAATAACATTGTTATGGTGGTTGTGGTGGAACTACACTGCTTTCATTTGTAGTTTTACTGTTTTAGATCTAGTTTCACCACCCACCGGTTTGTCGGGAGAGCTTGATGTTGCTCAGCTGTGTATCTGACGGGTCCATCGCAACTTGCTGAGTGTCCGTGTCCTTTCTCCTCCAGTTGGCCCGGACATTCCTCAGATAGACGTGACTCCGTACACTCTGACGGAGCGGGGCTACTCGGCCCTGGAGCGAGAGACTGTTACTTTGCTCTGTCAAGCCCGGTCCTACCCGACCAGTCAGTACGTGTGGTTCTACAACAACTCGCAGGTGTACACCGGCCCGCTGCTCACCATCACCAGGATCCTCCGCATGCACACGGGCGACTACGCCTGCTTGGCGCAGAACACCTACCTCAATACGCGCTCCAAAAAAACCATCAGCCTGACTGTCTACTGTGAGTCTGACCTCTGAACTTTGACCTTGGATGATGCCTTCAGCCTTTCTAACCCTGACCTCACACACGCTTCACCTGTGGCCTTCTGTCTTGGTACATGCAAATGGCAATGAAACTGAAATGGGATTTAAACCATTCAGAGTTGACATTTACAGTGCAAGACGATACAAATACAGGATCTTTATCACCCATGAGTCCATCTTTATTATCAATGTATCTCTTAACACAACTTTCCGATCATTTCACTTTCAGTGGAACTTCTCCTGTTTTCAGACGAAACCTCCTTCATCTCGCCTCTTTTCCTGTGTTAAATTTCCATCATCCATTCCACCATCTCTAAAATTCCCAGCACTTTTACTCACTATGTCTTCACAAATCAAAGCAAACGCTTGCAAATGCACATATTATGCTTACACTCCAACACACACACACACAGACACACACCAGCAGAGTGTGGGGAGTGATCCAGACCAGTTCTCCTGTTCGGATCGCCGGGGAAGTTGATGGGACTCTGTGGCAGGTACCTCGCTGTGACGTCACAGCCATGGCAAGCGTTGGTTGGCTAGAAGGCCGGTGCTTGTCATTCTGCTCTCCTGTTTGGTTTTGCTGAGTTTTTGTGCCAGGTCAAGTGTCTGAACAGTACATTACACAACAGAGGTAGAGTGGTCACACTAGAAAAGACGACCATCTGTTATCCAGCTGTGACATCAGAAAAGGTTGTAGATAAAAAGAAATATTTCTCTTTCTATTGTTTGATGAAGACTCATACCCAGCATCCTGAACACTGTAGCCTCACAGGCACTTTCTGTGGTCCTGATGACCGTCCGTAACCCCACTTTACACATCACTGCCTCGTTATGCTGTATTTTATCCCCACAGATCCACCCGATGGCTCCCCTTCCTGCTCTGTGGAGCCGGCATTGAATCACACCTCTCTGAGATTTCTCTGCTCCTGGTCTGGTGGATTCCCTTCTGCTTCCCTCCACTGGGCCGGAGACCTGAAACTTAAAGACGAAGCCTACCCGACTCCACTGACCAACACTGCCATCTTGCTGCCGTCTGAAGGCCTGACTTCCAACAGCAGCTTGTTCACATGCGTAGGCTCCCACCCTGCCCTCAAACAGCCGACAGAGTGCAGCACACGCACGTGTGAGTGTGGAAATAAATGGAGAAAAGACAATAAAAATCAAAACAAACAGAATATTTTGCGTGCTGATACCCACACCTCTCACATGTCACTCCCCTTCTCCTCCACCAGATGTCCCCCCCGCTGAGCCGGTGTGTTTCGCCTATGTGACAAGTAACAAACAGTACCTGATGCTGACCTGCTCCTGGGACGGAGGATCCCCGAAAGCCTTAGTGTGGTGGGAGGGCCCGAGTGGCCAAGGCAAAGGTGGCAAAGACAACTCCAACATCCTGGTCCTTCGCTATGGCACCGCCCGCAGTGAGAAACCCTACACCTGCCATGCTAAACATCCACTTCTGGTCCAAACCAAGACCTGCAGGCTCACACTGGGTCAGTCCACATCGCCATATAAACTTTATTATAGTAGCAGATATATTTTATTTTGAGGTTTGCAGGTTAGGTTTGCATCAAATCTATTTTATGTGCTACAGACAAATTAACAATCTCTACTTAATTTAGCATCAGATTGAAAGCAAAAAAAACCAAAATATTATTTTATACAATTGTTAATATATCCAGGCATTATTCAGGCATCAAGGGGTTAATAAACGACTCGTTCATTATATATATTGTGGCACCTAATGTAGAGTGGTGCATGCATAGTTCATTAGAAACTACTCAAAATGTTGGGTCCCCTTTTTGATATGTTCCTTTGTCACCTGTAGAAGCTCCCGTGTTGTTGACGCAGCGGAGAGTTGTGTCTGTATATGAAGGGAGTGACGTCCAGCTCACCTGCAACCTTAGAGCCAACTACCTTCCTGCCAATGAAATAACCTGGTTCAACAATCAGGGTCTAGACGTGAAGGGCACGTCCAAGTACACGCTCCTGCGAACATCTGCGTGGGCCAACCTGACTGTGCGAGACACGGACCAGGCTCAGGACAGCGGCGAGTACAGGTGTTCCACCTTCAACGCAGCGGGAGGAACCGAAATCAACGTCACATTAGTGGTCAAGAGTAAGAAACTTTCCTTTATCCTCCTAGGACCTGGCATCCTCGCATGTGTACTCCATGAATGATTAAATTAGATTAGATAGGACTTTATTGATCCCTTTGGGATCCCTCAGGGAAACTGAAGCTCCAACATGTCAAATGCACCACTGTTATAAACTTAAAACACACAAACAGAAGAGCAATATGTAAATAAAAAAAAACCTAAATACCAACACCAACAGAGAAAATAAATAGATAATAAAAATAAATGCCTATATAGGTGAGTAGATCATTGCACATGGAGTTATTGAAAAAAAATATAAATAAATTACACATGGTTACCTATTGTACATTATTATATACATTATTATGAATTATATACACTACAGTTCAAAAGTTTTAGAACACACATTTTTACCTTTTGATAATTGAAATTTGAAATTTAATCAGTGTAATTCCAATATATATATATACATATATACAGTATATACATATACTGTATATATGACAGCAGAGAGTGTATTAATACTGTCCCATGTTTAAAAAACACTCAATCCACAGAGAAACATAAACAGCCTGTATTCAGAAAGTCTGCCTTAAAATAAGCAGCCAAGACTTATGTGAAGTTGTGATGTCACTACTATACAGTCACCACCAACACCCCCCACGGGCATTTAAAGAGGAGGAGGAGAGGCTTAGAAAGAAGCTGGAGAAAAGAAGTGGAAAACTATACTGAGATGATCTTTGCTACTTAAATATTGTCTAGTTAACTTATACTCACAGCTTTTCTGCAGTAATGGACTTAAATAAAGTGTGAAAAGTTGATCCAAACATTTCCTACAAGTGCCACAAGTTTCTCTGGTTAATTAACCCCCGTCTGTATATCAGCATGGATGAAGCCTGATGTCTGGGTCTTTTCTAGGACTAGAGCTCTAGAGCTAAGCAGAACCCCATGATCTAGACCTAGTTAGTCAGGAGTTCATCCTACAGCAACACAATCCACATCAGACCTCTGGGCTGTCACATCATCATCTGTCACATGACACATTAAACTATGACAATTTATAGAAAAACTGAAAAATCTAAACTTTTGACCGGTGGTGTATATACATATATCCTTGTACGTGTGACATATACTATTGTAGATTGTTATATTTGTGATTGTTGTATGATTATGGAGTGATTCACACATGTTCATTTCTGTTCATTTTCCTGTTCGCCCTCCTCCTCCCAGTGAGGAGTTCAGCAGTTTAATGGCACAGGCACAAAAGAGTTTTTCAGTCAGTTTGTTCTTATTTTTGGGAGCAGCAGCCTGTTGCTGATCATCTTCTCTGGCTGCTGTTGGCTGCTGTTGTCCATGATGTTCAGCAGTTTGTTCCTTTGTTCTTAAAGCTTTCCTGCCGTGGTTGTTTGGTTCATGCGCAGGTGTTTCTGTTTCATGTCGCTTGCCCTCAGAACACCCCATGCCACCCAACGCGACCCTCGTCAAAGTGATGTACAACAGCCGAAAGCGTAACGAGGTGGAGCTGGAGTGGGACATAGAGAGCGAGGCGGAGAGCAGAGGCGGCTGGACAGGTTTCATCCTGGAGCACCTATGGGTGTCAGAGCGGCCGGGGAGAAGAAGCACCAACGATTCAAAGGAGGCGACGGAGGAAAGGATCGGTCCACCAGTCTGGTACCGAAACATCATCCAGGACCCGGAAACCAGAAGCCACACAGTAGGCAGCCTGACCCCGACCGTTACCTACCAGTTCCGCATCACACCCGTCAACCACCGCACTGTGGGACACCCTTCAGCAGCAAGGACCCCAGGTACAGGAAGTGAACAGCAACATGTGGTTAGATATACAGCTTCTGACAAACAGTGATGTGAGTGAGGGATGTCGAACCCAACAGAATTATACGAAGGTTGGAAAAGGCAGGAGAAGCAAATAATAATGTAAAATGTCCAAAAAGCGGCAGGTGATTATTCAAAGGCTGGTGCTTTGCTGTGATTGCTGATACGATGATTGATACTCTGGTGACAGTCTAACAAGTCTAACATTTTTTTATTCTTTTTTTTTTTGTTATCCACTTAGGTGAAAGACTCACACACAAACAAAAATAATGCATACAAACATTTACACATATCTCACCTATCTCTTCACACTGTACAGTCACTTCTCTTTACTTTCTTCCCTTTTCTTACCTTTCTCTAACTGGCCCTGTGTGCTTTTTTTGTCTTGAAAATTGTGTCAACTATACCATGTCTATTAGGGTCTGACAGCGCTACAGCCAGGTGATTGTTCAGGGGGGTTTAGGTCAAAGGACCAGTGGTTCTCAACCTGTCAAAGTAGGGCTATAAGCTGAAATCAAAAGAGCAAACTGAAATCCTAAAATGTAGTTGAATAACGTAAGTCACCTGGCTCAATATTTATAAGATGTTAGCCACCATGAGCGCTAGGTCATATCAGAACAAATACGGCTGTAGCAGCAAAACAAAGCAAAGGTGCATTTTATTGGCAATAAATTTAGTTGTTTTATACATATGAGGAAGAATGTACCTTTTCTTCTTTTAAAATTACATTGCCTTTAATACAGCAGCCAAAATGATTACAGATTTCACACATCCCAATGGGTTGAGAACCACTATGAGACAACACTCTTTCCAAAATGAATAAAAAAAGAAAATCATAATTACTCAGTGTGACGGTTGTGTGTGTTGTTAGCAGTGTGCTATCTTGCGATGTGTAACTGTGTTGTGTTGCAGCCGAACCAGGCTTCAACGCCTACCCCGCTGTGATCGGAGCAGCTATAGGGGGGATGCTCTTTGCCGCCATCGTCACGGGGCTGCTGCTCGTCTACATAATACGCAACCGCAACAACAACCCACGTGAGTCTGGAGCACAACCACCGACGTCCTACTGACTTTTACGACTGAACAGTGGTCAGATTAGTTTTGGCATTAATGTTGCTTGTTGGTTCCCACAGGGCTACATGACATGCTGTTTGGCTCGTGAGTACAAGTCTACAGACACATGCCAACAATGACAAAAAAGAATGTGCAGTTTGTTTCGACACTGAATGAGAGTTAAGTACATTACCTTCAAAAGTTTGGGGTCACTCAGACAATTTAGTGTTTTCCATGAAAAGTCTCTGATTTACCACCATGAGTTGTAAAATGAATAGAACATATCATCAAGACGTTGACAAGGTTAGAAATTTGTATTTGAAATAATTTGTCTAATCATCCATTAGCCTTCTGAAGCAATGAACAAACACATTGTTCAATTAGAACACTGGAGAGATAGTTACTGGAAATGGGCCTCTATATACCCATTGCACCAAAAAAACAGACATTTGCAGGTAGTATAGTCATTTACCATATTAGCAATGTATAGAGTGTATTTCTGATTAGTTTATAGTTATCTTCATTAAAAAAAAATGCTTTTCTTTCAAAAATAAAGAATTTTCAAAGTGGCCCCAAACTTTTGAACAGTAGTGTACGTGTAAAGATACAACACTCAAAGGTTTCTTATCGTGGTGCGTTCAGGCAACACAGACAGTCGCGGGAGAACATCAACTTCCCAGAGGACGAGGTAGTCGGCAGCCAAGAGGGAGGAATAGAGGAGTTTGGTGGATCATCAAGTCCAGGCAAGACGAAACCACATCCACACATTGATGCAAACCTAGAGGCTGCCAATATTTAGGATATTTCATTGACTTTAAATTTGGTCTTTCTTTGTAAATCCAACCGAATTCTAAATGTTTTTCTCATTGCAAATTTCTGAACCATTATGCGAGATGTGAAGAGTTGGCTGAAACCCTGTAGATTTAGTTCATGGATTTACAACAGAAGGCCCTGCAGGTGTTTCCACTTCTGAATCTGACCTCGATGCTGATCTTTTCCAGGTCCAGCTATGGCGTTACCCCGGGCATCTTCACCTCTGACCATCTCCCCCATGAGTGCCACTCCCACTGTGGGCCAAGCCCCGCCCCCTGGGGATGATAACGAGCCCGTCAACGTCACCATCACCGTCAAAGCCACAGGCTCCTAGACCCATTTATGTCAGACTCCTTTGCTATAATGAAAACGTTTTTTTTTGTAGATGCTTTCACGTCATTGATAAGTGCAGCCTATGATTTAGATGTTAATTTCACTACAGTAACACTTCAAAGCTCTCCGCATAGATCTTTACAAAGATATTAAGGGATTAATTGATTACCTATAGTAAATGTGTATTGTCCACCCAACATGTTTTTTTTTCCTTTTTTAATAGAAAATATTTTAGCTCTAGGTACATTGAACAGTTTCTTGTATTCCCTTGTCTTTCTGAAAGTGAATTTACACAGAAACAGGACCTGGTAAAAATTCATCTCATATCTAACCTTGTGTTTTTTTTGAGTTCTCCATTATATGAAAAATATAATCACAGAATATTTCACATACAATGTTGGTCTTTTAATATTTCTTTCAACTGTATCATGTCAAGCATATTCAGAACAAATCTGTCTCCTCAAAAGGCAACATGGAGAAACACAACCTGGACCTTTCACTGACAAAAATTAAACGTAGCGATGAGAGTGAGAAATGAGCACGGTCTTAAAAAACAAACAAACAAAAAAAAACCTTGTGACATGTAACACTGAAAAGTACAAGAAAACAAGCGCCAAAAACAGACCATGTCTAAAACAGAACAGCTAAATATATACAGGGTTTTTTTTCCTTCCAATGTCCAGATTAGTTCATGATCGCTTGTCACCAGAAGCCAAGGGGCTGAGGCGCCTCATGTGTTGGGGAGTAAAATCTTCTGGTTGCTGACGATGTCACCGAGCTTCTGCTTTATCTTCACAAAGAGACGCTTAAACTCCAGACCGTCGCCCTGGAAACATGGACACAATCAGCATCTCCCTCAAGAAAATGTGCTCTCACACAACGACACAACAGCTTCATGTGCTTCAAAAGACAGGATTTTTTATTTGTGCCATTATCAATCTCCTTCTCTGAGGAAACAGCCAATCATTTTTGCTGATTGCATCAGATGGTTTAATCGTGTTAAACAAACCACAGACAATTTTTAACTGCAAAAACCCACCTTAGACAGTCTGAAGTCCAGCAGCACTCTCTGGTCCATCTCAAGCAAATGCACTTTGAAGATGAGTTTGTTGTTGCGTTTGTCCAGTGTGCTCACCGTCACCTGAAGGGCAAAGAGAGGTTAAACACAAGTTTAATAAAACGCATTATGTTATTATTACATAATATATTATTCATTTTACAGCTACATATAGTTCAACACACACATGAGATAGTCTTCTTCTAATTAAAGCCGCACAAATACATTTTCATTTTAAACAAGCTTTTCCCAACTTTTAGAATTTATTTTCTCCCAAATTAACACACTTGAAACCACATTTCAAATGGCCACATTTATGACACCATTTGTGACTCCATTCATCCCGATCCAGGCAAAAAGACCCTCCGATTTCAATCATGCAGCAGTGAACCGAAAGGAAGCCAACGAATAAACCTGTCAATCTATACTGAAATCAGAACAATGGTCATCAAAAAGAAAAAAAAACAAACTGTAATGCGTATATTTAAAAAAAAAAAAAAAAAAAGACATTTTTCATCGTAATTGCAGGCTGAACACACAAAGTGTATATAAGTTGCCAAGACTGCATGTACATAAGGTAACGTGTGTGCCAGGATGCAGATTGTCTATTTGGTTGTTTTGTTGCAAAAATACAGAGGAAGTAACAGCAATGGTGAAAAGTAAAACCAGAGTAAGGTTGCTCAATTATGGAAAAAATCATTATCACGATTAATTCGGTCAATATTGAAATCAGGATTTTACAAATGAGTTTTCTTTACTTACACAGTGCATTTATTCAACATGAGTGTCTTGGTGCTTCTGTTTGAGATGGTTAAACAGATTTGTTGTGTTGCTAAGAGTCATGGATATCCCCTCATAGCAAATCCTGTACGTTGTGTTGCTTCTGCTCCTCGTCGGATTCTTGGAACCTGAAGAGTTCCCGCATAAGAGAACTTTTCTGACAGTTTTTTTTTTTCCAACCAAACGACTCTGCCCTCCCTCTGACATTTCACTTGCTCTCTCACTCACTCTGTGCGAACGTATAGCATAAACGTGTCTTTCAGAAACTGTGTAAAGAAAAATGTCAAATAAATCAATTCAACCCAATTATATGAGTTTGTAGTTCAAGACCACCCCTCTCTCTCTCTCTCTCTCTCTCTACGTGTGACGTGGTGTGTGTCGGTTTGTGTTTGTTGAGTGTGTGTCATCGTATTTTAAAAGCCTCTGTTTGCAGTCCCATCATTTTCCATACTAAATTGGAATCAGCATTTTTAGGGGTTCAAAAACAGCCGAGGAAGCTGTTGTAGCAAAAGCTGTGTTAAAACAAAAAAGGTATTAGCTTTAAACTTGGGATAGAACTTTAACTGCCAAAGCTGAATTACTCGAGTACAGACGTACCTGTTTGGTGCAGGTGAGTTTGAAGCCGAGCGCCAGGCCGTCGCAGACGTCTTTCAGGGCAGAGAGGGAGGAGTCAGCATTCACAGAGGTGAAGAAACGTGTCATTCTCCGAACCAATCTCTGCCACGGCGTCTACGCAGAGGAAAGATGTGGGGAAAAAAATAAAAGCATTATGTGCATTGATGCAGCATTAAGGTTGGATACAATAAAAAAATGATTATTAAAAAATAAAATAGAAAACACTTAACGGGACAAAAAAAAAATCATTGTTTCTCTTTTGTAAATGACGAAACACCTGAGAAGGGGTTATATTATTATTTTTAGGGCTGAACGATTTGGGAAAATAATTGTGATTTTTTTCCCCCAATATTGCAATTGTGATTTAAAAACTACATTAAATGTATTTTTTATTTTATCCATTTTCTCAACAAAATATAATGTATGATTTAAATATGACAGACAATATTAAGTACATACACAGTATTAAATATGTTCTCGTGTTTTTTAATCTGTTATAATTAAATTAAAAGATGTATGATTTCAAATAAATGACATTTATTGATCTGCTCATTTCAGGAACATCTGTCAGATATCCCTCTCGGGGTATTTGGCTTGTCTGGAGCATTGGTGCTCAACATTTTGGCCATACAGCTGCCGTACAGCACCACACAGCTGCCGTACAGCAACACACAGCTGCCGTACAGCACCACACAGCTGCCATTTGTGGTATTTTTTGCTGGAAGTGCTGGGATAAGATAGATGAGATAAGATGATGGGATAGAGGGTGCTCCGACTCTGGTGGTGGTGGGTTGACTCTGGAGCAGTTCCACCCTGTTTCTTCAGAGAGCACTACTTGGTGTGAAGTAGCAACGCTACCATTCTCTGCAAAACACCAGACGCTGTGCAGCATCTTTTTTTTTTTTTTTTTAAAGTAATTCCACAACACCGACGTGCTGTCCCTCTTTGAGCCTAAATTCTCGGCTCCTTCTGTTTTTTGACTGTTCTGTTGAGGCAGAGGCCGTTACGCAGCAGATTTAAGGCTAGCGTAAAAAGTTGATGCAGCTGAGTCATCCACTCGTTCGCTCTCACGTGTTCATGGTGTATAATTGTGCATGTTGGTTTTAGAAAAATCCCATATTTTCATATTGTGATATTATTGAAAATGCAATTAATCGTTCAACCCTATTAATACATTTTGTTATTCTAAAAACAGTAAGTATGTGAGTACGTCACTTACCTGACTGGCTCCCGGTGTTCCCAGCAGCTGGCTACCCAGCAGCATGTGCTCGGGTTTGGTCGGCTGGGAGAAGCTGACCTGCCCATCCGTTTGGCCAATCAACAACATGGCCTCCCAGCCTCCTGCTGCCAGATCAGGCTGGGAGCTGGAGAACTGCATCCTGTCATCGCTACAGAACAACAAAGGCGGGTCACACAAGAACAAACACACCAAGGAGTTAAAAAAACAAACAAAGCTTTTCACCTGTTGGCCCGGGATATGAATCCTGCATCAGGTCGAAGCCGCTTGTTCCCCGCTGAGCACAGAGAACCAGGCAGTGGCTTCACACCTGCAGAAAAAACACTGACATCAGTCCAGTGAACATTAAACTTATTGAGAATTGAGTTGAAGTGATTTTTGGGGACTTGCCGTGAGTGAACCAGCCATCTTTCCGTATTTCTGCAATGTTGATGCGTGCGTCTGGACTGGCCAGCAGTAATTTGGACAACAAACCTTGAGAGAGAAGTGATGAGAAATAACTTAAGACAGCGGGGGGAATGTAGTATATAATAATTATATAATACTAGCGCAGTGCCCCTAGGAATTATGCTTTCCTATACAATTACTGAAGTGAGGTGCTGAAATTCTGATGATATGTACTGATGAGATCACTGTAACAAGGAGGACATCCAGCGTAGGCATCAGCATCCAAACAGAGTAAGCCAGGCTACAATTTATGTTGAAAGTGTGGATCTCGATCTACTTATTAGTTTTTAAATTAATGGTTGATAGGCCAAGTAAAGCGGCTGCACGATCGGTGCAGGAAAAAACACGACAACAGAGCTTTGAATTGTAACGAAAGTGCTGGGAAGCAACGTGAGGAGGAGCCGTGATACAGAGATTTACACTAGAATTACAGCTCTGCTGCAGGATAACGCTGTGACAGGTATGTCTATGGGATTTTAACTGCGAATGATAACAATGATGTTTTAAATATCAAAAATTCCACAAAAAAATGTACCACAAAAGGATGTACACCATGGTGCCATGTGCAGCTATATCTGAAAGCTGAAGTTGATCTGACAAACAGAGAAATACACTAGACACAGACACAAGAGTCACTCCTTGCTTTTTAAAGATGGAGATAGATGGATAAAAACTCACCGAGAGGCATCGGTTGTATTTTCTTCCAAGGAGTTAGGTATGTTTTCTTCTGGAGCCAATCGGAGTATTCTTGACAGCTCTCAGAGGGCTGGTCCCAGGGCAACTCTTGGAAGAAAAAGAAGGAAAAAAAAGCAATACAAAATGTTTTTACATGCACAAATCGTTTTAGCTCAAGAATGTGCAATTGTTTCCTCCGAAATACAATCACACAACCTAATGACTATCAAATTCTTTTGTTATTACAGTACTGTGAGTCCACACCCTGTTAACACAGACTTCTCTGTTCCTACCTCCAGTCAGCATGGCGGTGAGGACGATCCCACAGGCCCAGATGTCTGCAGGCTGAGCACTGTACTCTGTTTGGCTGAGAAGCTCCGGGGCCACGTAGGGTAGAGTCCCACAGAGTCGGCACAGAAGACGCTCCCGTCCTTTAAAACGAAACATAGTCGCCAGGCCAAAGTCTGACAGCTTCAGGTTATCTGAAAAGTAAAAGAACAGCAGCAGATTATGTTTGTAATGAATGCAAATCAACGCTATTCCTATTTATCGCCTTAATATCCCCACATGGTACTCCTTCACCTTTGTTATCCAGCAAAATGTTCTCCGGTTTTATGTCTCTGTGGGTGATGCCAGAGTTGTGGAGGTACTCCTGCAAGAGGTGCGACGGAGAATTTACAACTGCAGCAGCAAGGGTCAAAGGTCACATCCACAGAGATTTCCTTCACTCACCACAGCTCCGATCAGCTGCTGGAAAAATCTGTGAGCGTCTTTCTCCAACATCCCCACATCAGGCTCTAAGAAGGAGAGGAAAATGATTTTGTTTGCATTATATTCATTTATACTGTGTCATCTGCTGCAAATATGTCATTTTTTTTATCAATTTCAATTTAAAGGAGCAAGAGTCTAAATTTCTATCCAGTCAAGTGAATTTTAAATCAAATACAAATAGCTGAGTTTCCATCAATTGGCAATGCAAAGAGAGTTTATTTGTATAGCACATTTCAACAAGGTAATTCAAAGTGCTTTATATACAATAAGAAAAGCACCAAGATACAATTTAAAAATAGTTGATTGAAAGGGGAAAAATCAAAAATGTAAAAATAAAAAAACAAGAAAAATTAATACAAATTAAATAAGATGAAATATCAACAAAAACATTTATTAAAAATAAAAGCAAGAACAAAGTTGATGATTTAAAAAAAGTTGATTAAAAGTTGGGCTGATAAAAACAGGTGAGGGTGGAAAGCACATTAATAGTTGGTTAGAAACCAAAGAGAATTTTATATAACAGTTCCCTTGTCAAATAAATGTTCATTGTTCATAAAAAAGTCACCTTAAGTAAGCATAGACTTTTAGTAGTATATAGTATATTTTAATTTGATAATTTTCTTTCACTTTCTATCATCTGTTATCATAATTAGGATGAAAGTAAATAAACAAAATAAACAGGTTTACTGTTAAAAAAAATGGTGAATCTCACCGATTCGGTCGAACAGCTCCCCTCCGGTGCAGTACTCCAGGAAGAGGTACATGGTCGGACCTTCTTTCCGGTGGCCAAAAAAACGTACGATGTTGGCGTGATTGAGCATCTAGCAGGTGCAAATGTAAATGTGAATGTAACTTCAGTTTAATTAAAAAAAAGTAAATAAAAAATCTGAAAGGATGGTGAGGGACAGCTTGGTGCTACCTTATGGACGCAGACCTCCTTCTTGACGTTCTCAGCGCACTCTTTAGCCTGAGAGGTGTCGATCACCTTCACAGCCACGGCCTCCTCCGTGTGCCTGTTCACCAGCAGCCTCACCCTGATGGAAGAGACGGGTTGAAACCATGCAGTATTAGTAAATTTACTGGCCATTTTTACAGTCTTATAATCAGTTCAAACAATTAACCAATTATAAGAAAGTAGAAAATGTACACTGACTCCAGCTTTTTTAATTGTTTTCTTTTTTAAAGTCTCTATGAAAATAAACGGATGACAAAATAAAATCGTTGAAAATTAGGCATTGATAGTTGCATTGGCATTTATTTTTAGAATTAACAGACATATCAAACGGTTAGGCATGAAAAATAATCGGTAGATTAATCAATTGTAATTTATGAATGTTTAATGGAATAAAGCTATTCTGGGGTCAGTTTTCTTCCAGAGAAGCAGAGCCATACTGACAAACAAAAATGGTGAATTCATATGAAATTTAAACTCTGACTAAAATGGTTTGACTGATTAAAAAATGTGAAGGTCCTATATTTTGCACTTTTCATAAGTTTTAGATGAAGTTTTAGAACCAAGAATCACCTCAATATAGTTCGGTTTTGTGTCTGTCATTAATATTAATAAGACTCTCCTCTGATTGGCTGTGAATGGGGGGGATGTAACTGAGTAGTTGTGACATCATAAAAGTCCTGACAGCTCTTTTCAAGGCACCATTTCTAAATGTAGATTCAGAGTCGTGATGCCTTCAGTGAGAATCTACAATGTAAATAGTCTTGAAAATAAAGAAAATCCATTGAATGAGAATATGTGTCCAAACTTTTGGCCTATACTCTGTGTGCGTATGTATGTATGTATGTATGTATGTATGTATGTATGTATGTATGTATGTATGTATGTATGTATGTATGTATGTATATACACACACGCGCGCATACACACACACGGGAATGACAGAATGAATACATATTTAGAGAGTGATAAAGAAGCATTCATACTCTCCGTAAGCTCCTTCTCCCAGAGTCTGAACCAGGTCCCAGTCCTGCACAAAAGGCACCGCCATGCTGAAGACAGAAAACAGCCTGTCACATGACAACACGGGTTAAAGACAACTTTAACCACAGCTTTATTTACGCAGGAGTTATTAAACAGTTAGATAGGTTATTAAATGCCTCTACGGTGTCTGCAGTGTTAACCATAGGGTGTTAACGTTACATCGTGTATAACCCACTTCGCCGACTGTTAAATATCTCTTCATCATATTACATTATATTATATTACATGGCGCGCAGCGGCAAAAACCAACAGGAGTAGCCGGTGTCGTGCAGCCTGTGGTCGGGTACATATCTCACCTGCACAGCCTCCCTCAGACCCAAAAACCGCAGGTAAACTTCCACATACGTCAAACACGGCATCGGATCTGGCACAACTTTGGCGCGTTATCGTTTCATTCACAACTTCCGCCACCTTGCGTCATTTCCGCTACGGGCCTACGTCACCGTCTTTTTCTTCTTCTCCTGAGGTAAATTGATGCTTTACCGCTTTCCATCTGTTATGGAGCTATGGATTAGAATGTCTAACAAACTACTGCTATTTATATATATTAAAAAATAATTATAATGTTATACACATAATTATAATGTTATACACATACTTAGGTTGAGCAAAACTACTATATATACTGTATATATATATATATATATATATATATATATATATATATATATATATATATATATATATATATATATATATATATATATATATATATATATATATATATATACATACATATATTTATATATACATATATATATATATATACATATATATATACATATATTTATATATACAGTATATAGTTCTTTATATACTTGTATATATATATATATATATATATATATATATATATATATATATATATATATATATATATATATATATATATACGACAAAGTCTTAATAACAAAGTCCACATTCTTATTGTCAACAAAAAAATTTATAATTTTCACTATTAAAGGTAGCTCAATTTCCTGGGACTGTAACCAGCTCTGCATCTCATTCCAGAAAGTTGTTTATTATTTATTTATTTATTTTATCTGACTTATGATTTATCATAACAGAATACAGTAATTTTGTGCATACCTGTATGTTTGTAGCCTACAACTGTTCTCTTCCTATGTTGCAATAAAAAAATACAAATGAAAGTCACTTTGGTCATTACAGTTTAACAAAAAACCCATGCAGATAGAAAAATCCTCATGACAATATATTTAGAAATAAATAATAAAGACTCCCTCTTGATGAGATCCATCACAACTCCTTAAATTAAAAGGATGCTTAACTCATGAGTGTGCACATCAAGGCCTATTAAACATGTAATAAATACTGAAAAGCACTTTAAAATGCATGAATCTTGTTTTACAGTCAGTAGATGGTGCTCCAGTTTATTATACAGTGGTACAACATATATGTGCCCAACTAGTAGTGTGATTTGTCCAGAGGGTGGCAGTGGAGGACAGGAATTGAGGTCAAAAGGTAATTACAATTTCATAGTAATCTGTTAGATTATCTGGCGTTTAAAGCTGATTTTTTTTTCAAATTGGAAAGATATAAGATAAGAAACATATTTTCTCCTCCTTCAACTGTACCTAATTCATCCACAAAAACAGGAAAAGTGAATTACATCTGTTGCAAACCATCTCTCTAACTATAGGCTAATGGTCAAATATGTTAGTCTGAGAATGGTCACTTACAGATTTTACAAAATTGTTTTCTTTCTTGGTATTTCTTTTCTTTCTTCTTAATTATTATTATTATTGTTATTATTATTTATTTTGCTTCTTTTAAGTTTAATTGTAGAAATAGTGGTCATTTCCAGAACGTCACACACGTCAATGCTCCAGCTGTTACTACTGTTACTGTCAAAGAAGTGATTAACAACCAGTAGTTTACAGTGATCTCTGCCCCTTAACCCCAACTCCCCCAAACCTTCACAGCTTTGTTCCTGTTGAACTTTTAAAATATATCATTAGCCTAATTTCCTAAGTCACTTTTTGGCTAAATTGAGATATTTGCATAATTTTACTCTCCTACCAATGCATCATCCTGTCTTCCTGCCTATGTTATTGGCCAATTACAACACTTATTACAATCCAAAAACACTATCTGCCTAAGTCATTCATTTGATTTAAGCAGCTCTGATACAAGCCAAATGACAGAGAGGAAGAAGCAGCTATATTACTTCAGTTTTCTAGACACTAAATGTAATTTCAGTCAATCGAAGGGATTATGAACTGTGTAGCTTAAAATGACCTTTTTGCTTCAAGGTATAATATATATAGTTTGCATTTATATCCCAGTGAATCTTTCCCACAAAAGAATTATTAGCAATAAACAAATAAAGAGCAAGTGTTATTATGTGTGGTATTAAGGAGCTTATATTCTGTTATTGAATCAATATTTAACTAGCTTGAATTTGCTGCTGTGTTTTGGGAAATGATGGTGTAATTGTGTGAACTTTGTCTCGGTTTCACAAACAATTTGTTGTTTTAACCGACATGTGACCCTGTGTGTGCACATAGGCTGGAAAATCCAGAGTCGAAAGGCACAGATGTGGCCTACTTAAGGTCAGGATACAACAAATTAAACCTGTGTTGGACTTATTTTAATGTAATGATAGGAACCTCAGATCTTTTTTTCTTTTTTTGTACATCGTAAGAGTATACATTGTTTTTACTACTTTATTTGAAAATATATACTGAAAACACAAATAACCAAAATAATTTGAATCTGCCCCATATTTGGAAAGGACACACCATTGATCTCCCTTTATTTGTCGATTAGGTTAATAAGTACCTGGTCTTAGTTTGTGCAGTCCCCTCTGTTTGAACGTCACTCGCCATTTGTAAATAAATGTCCTCGATCTGGAGAAATCATCTGTTTTATGTAGTTTAAGTTTCAACATGGGCTTTTCTATCCACAGGATTTGCTTTGCTGTGCTGTCATGTCTCCTCTGCATGGGTGAGCATCTGTTTCAACTCAGATAATATTTTTATAATGTTCCTGTATTTATATGTATTATAGATGTTGTGCTATGCTACTTTTTGTTATTAAACAGCCAGGCACAGTGTTTTTTTCTTTATTATTCTTTATATTTCTTAATTTATGGCAGACATTTACAAAACAATACATTTTAATATATTAATATTGAAATAACGTACAATTGTATGGCAATTGTTAATTTTACATGCTACTGAAAAAAGAGCTTTAAGATTAAATTCCAGATAACACTGAATATTTTCTTCATTCAGAACTACTTTTAGAACTACTTTTCTTCTGCAGTTCAGCATGTAATAGATATTTGGAGATTTTAAAAGTTATCATAAAGACTGGTTCATGAAGTAGGACCTTGTTGTGAATTTATAAAGGACTATTATTATTATTATTGGCTTCCCTCGAAGCAAAAATAGAATTAAATCTGGATAATGTGGGCACTGTAGTACCTCGTGAAGAAGTAAGAATATAAGTGCCTTTTCTATTCAGGTGGAGAGGTTTGGTGTGATTGCCCAAAGGAGACTATGCAAATTGAGAGAAGTCGTTACACACTGACCAAGGGGCTGAAACCTGGCAGCATGTTGACCTACCACTGTGATGAGGGCTACTATCCGTACCCCGACATGACCCGTTTGTGTCAGCTGTCGAATCAATGGGATCCGCCACACAACAGATTTAATAAGCAGAGATGCAAGAGTAAGTGATGCGAAGACAACTTGTTGTACCTCGCCTCAAGCCGTCTGATCTGCACCATGATGCTGATCAGATCCTTTTATTTTGTTTTGCAGAGGTTACTTGCCCAAACCCCCTAGTACTGGAGCACGGAAGCGTCTACCCGACTCAGGAGTTCTATTTTACGGGCGATGAGATAACGTTTGAGTGCTACTCTGGATACAAACTAATTGGGTCAGAGACACGTGTCTGCTTACCCAACACAAAGTGGAACGGATCCACTACCATCTGCAGCCATAGCTGTGAGTCCTGAACAGCAACCAACATCTGTTGTTCCTTCCTTTTTTTTCTTTAAGGTTTCAGATTTGTTAGATTTTATGACTTACTTTTGGTCCTTTTTTTCCCTCATCACAGCAGAAGCTAACTGTGGTAATCCTGGCATCCCACCTGGCGCCTTGAGAACTGGGAACTCATTTGACTTTGACGATAGAGTGCAATACACATGCAGTAGCGATCTCTTTTTGGTGGGGTCGCCTGAAAGAGTGTGTACAGAGAGCGGCTTCTGGACCGGCACAGAACCACAATGCTACTGTAAGATGGATACCTACCAATGCTGTTGACATTTTTGTGTTATTCGACCTAAGTTTTGTAAGTTTTGCGTGGGAGCCTCCTGCAACACCTGTGATGCTGCAATACCCAAAAGCAATGACTAACACTGTCAGGTTAATTCAGAGGTGTTAATGTGACATTTACAAACGTGTGCAATAATGGTTCACTTTCTAATATTTACTAATCTCACAGTTTTTCTATGTCAGTGAGTAAATTGCACTATGTGAGTCTATTTCTGTGGTAGCAATAATCAGGAAAACATTTTGTCTACTCTCATGAAAAAATATGATCTGCTTGTCAGTTAGTGCAGTTTACCTTGAAGGGCAACAGAGTTAAAGTTAAAATCGGCCCTTATCAGACTTCAACTTGTCAACTTTTTCTGTCACTAAGTGCACTCACATGTGACCTTATTTCAGAAAAATGTTATACGGTGGTCAATAGCGAGAGGCATCTGTTTAAATAGTTTGAATCACATATATGATGTTTTTCTGTTTATACAAAAAGTTCCCCATCTTTTGTAGTTTTGTATGAGAGCACCAGAATCAGAATTATTTACTTATTTATTGTTAATGCTAATCTATTTTTTTTTTTGCAAAGTATGCTTGCACATACAATGAATTTATATGTGTCTCAGTGTTGTGGTGCATAAAAATTATACCCACATAAAAATATGAGAAAACTACAACTGCTGTAAGATACTAAGACTAAGGTACAAATATATAAATACAATTTACAATACAAAGGTAAAATATATATTTTAAATATAAATATATTTAAGTAAAATAAATTCTTTAATTTATTTAATTTCTTTAGTGTCACTTTTTCTTGTTACTACATTAATTCCAAACCCTTTGCTGACGTGACTTTTGCTTTTTGCAGACAAACACACGTATGACACCATACAGGAGGTTTCAGCGGGATTTGGCAACTCAATCAAAGATAGCTTTACTGTAATGGAACCAACAGGTAAGGTTATTGAACTAATGATAAGTTATCAAAATTACTGACAGAAATTCAGAAGACACCGCCTTGTCTTCCCAGGTTAACTATTTTTGAAATCTGTCTAAAGTCAGAACATTGAAAGAGGGTTTCCCTCACTGTAATCATGCCACCTGTTTTAACTGGTCATTGAAAAATATCCTTCAATTTGTAGTTTAGAGTGAGTCTGCACTGTTATTTTGTGAAAAAAAATTATTTTAAAGATTATCTCTAACATATTTTTATAGGCTTTATGTCTTTTGCATATTTAGAGAACTATTCATTCAACAGACTTCACACCTGGCAGGTTTATTGCTAGGGAACCGACTTCATGCAGTGCCAAATTTAGTATTATTTTAACAGGTGACAGACAAACAATCAGCAAGCTGTTATTCTTCCTATCCACAATTGTTATTTCAGATATCCACAAAAACAATTTCCCTATGACAAATTACTTCACTTTTGCCATTCTTGTGTATGGCGTTTGTTATTATAGATATCTACATTTCTCATTATCTCTTTAAGATATCCACTATGTAAATTAGGGACATCTGTAACTGAATTACAAATAATACTAATTCCAGTTTGACCTACAATTTGATTCAGATAAGTCATAATTCCAGTCATTCAAGATATCTTTAATTCACCACAATTGAAGATACCTGCATGTCCCTTTTCACATATCTTAAATTAAGTTTCGACGAGGTGAAATGAGGTTGTAGTTATCTATATCTGGAGTTATGACTAGTCAAAGTTGTATATATCTGTTACCAGATTATAGATATCTCAAACTGAATTTTGATTAGAGATATCTGAAATGGGAGATATGTGTAACTTTCGTTCCACCCAGTCAGAATGAAATTGAAATTGAAATTGTTAAAATGGCTTGTGATAATGTCCTTTCATCTGATCACCTTCAACAGGGAACATTAGTAAATTGCAGCTTCTACCCATAGCCCGCACTTAAGGCATTTAGGAGATGGGAAATGTTCTCTGTATGTATTGAAAAATTGTCTGTTCTTAAGAGGCTTGTTTCAAATCCAACACTGCACAATTTAAGTTGGAACCAGTCAGTCATCTTCTATACCTGCTTATTCCTCATTAGGGTCACAGGAGCCAATCCCAGTGCATTACAGGCAAGAGGCAGGGATACATCCCAGATGGTCGCCAGTCTATCATGGAGCACACACACCATTCACTCACACCTATGGGGAAATTAGAGTCTCCAATTAACTTTAACACCGGAGAACCTGGTGAAAACCCACGCAGACACAGGGAGAACATGCAAACTCCACACAGAAAGGTCCCAGACCCAGGACCAAGGAGGTCTTGAACCTGCGACCTTCTTGCTGTGAGGCAGCAGCGCTAACCCCTGCTCCACCGTGTCACCCAAGTTGGAACCAAATTACTAAAAAAAGTACTGTAACACAGAAAGATCTATTTGATTTGGGTAATTTGGGAAACTGAAGGGTTTCAACTAGGGATGCACATTTTGGATTTTTTTTTATGATAGTTAACCAACGCCCTTTAACAGTTAATAACCGTTCACCGATAAGATTTAAATGCCCTTCCATGCTGCCATTCCGACATACTACCATTTAGACATATCACCATCCTGAAATACCACTATTCCAACACACAAACGTCCCAGCATTCCGACAAGGCTTTCCATGCAAGATAAGGTTGGAATCAGAGAGTCACTGACTCAGCGCTGTCTGGTGCTGAACTGTAGATTTACAATGACGGCAAATAGTTAGATTACTCATCTAAAATGTAAAAAAAAAAAAAAAATATGTCAAGAGTGAGCGCGCTGGTGATTTCTTTGTGTTCTGCTTCATTTCCAAAATAAAGTTTGAGCTTCTGAAATGTGATTTTTAAACAGTGGTGATGGAGCTCAATGTTTACGTGACGTGTCTGGAGATAAATAAATAATATTCACTGTAATGTGTTTGTACACACCCTCCTCTACTGTACAACACCAAGGAGACTAGTCATTGACTTCAGGTGTCATCTGCAGAGCCGTCATTGATATCTGTAATATTAATGTTCATATGATGCTAGCGTGCATGGAGACACACGGGCTCAATGGAGAGCTGCGCTCCAGCTGGCTGCTGTGACAGGTGAGATTCAGACATGAATCTAACATGCTTCACACTAGCCCGAGTTACATTAATACGTGTACTAGACATATACCGCTGTACCGCATCATTTGCAAACGACCTCCTCCTCTTTCCGGTCGAAATTGTCCCACACAGAACTCCTTTAGTCCTTTTTGCTGTCTTCATCTTCGCTGTAAAGTGGGCTGTGATGGAAAGCACGTGATGGCACGTGTTGCACCTGTCGACACGCCGCCATGAGTTGATTGAATTACGTAGCTTAAAAACAAAATTGACCGTTAATATTAATTGGTTAGAGTTACTGTTATCGGTAAACGGTTAACCATGTGCATCCCTAGTTTCAACTTCTAATTACTAGCATAAATAGAAGAATGACATCTGACTGTAGAGACTCTAAGACATACTTGAAAATTTGTGTACCTGTATTTGTCCTTGAAGTTCTCAAAAACGACATACTGTATATTGCATTTGGCACAATAACAGTATTTGTTGTCGATTGTTCAGGTGACATACAGGGGGAGAGAAAAATCAGGATTTCAAAAAATGGAACACTAAACATCTACATCGCTGTGGATACTTCTTCAAGCATTGATCCCGATCATGTCAAATTTGCAAAAAGGGCTGTGGAAGAACTTATTATGAAGGTGAGAAACAACATTCTTTTCTCTTGATTAAAAGTGAATTTCCTGTGTATGCAAAATAATAATATACAACAAGAGTATATATTAAATATTTTCCAATGTGTGTGTGTGGCCACCACAGACCTCTCTTCTCTCTTTCGATATGATGATTTTTTTATAACAGTCGATAACATTGTGCTGGGACTAGAGATGCCAGATTGTCATAGTTTTGCTGATTTTAAAGCATGAACATGTACAGATTGCTGTTGATAGATGCTGGCAATAAATTTGCTGAGCTGTTAAAACATGTTAGAAATACAGCAGTTAGTGTGACTAATCTGGACATTTATTCAATTGCTTGATTTGATGAGAAATAAAATGACAAGTCAGAGTTTGTATTGACCTCTGGCAGAGTAGTACAAAGTAGGACAGATTATCGCTGGGTAAGAAAAATGAAGTAATGTTTTAGCAACTTTACATTCTTTTATTTTTACTTAAAAGTATTTTTCTCACAAATACTTGCTAGGATGGAAACCCAAGACATCCAATCACATATCTCTGATCTAGAGCACAGTGATGGTCTGGGCTTCAACTAAAACACCACATATCATTCCATGTTCAGAACATTACACTAGCTCCTGGTTGCTGAATTCAAATTCAAAAACCTGATACGATATAGAACCTAAGACAGGACCAGCCTACTTGAACTCCTTCATTCAGGTCTGGTAATACCACCACAACAGTGTCCTAAGTTACTAGCTAGACTCTTTCCTTGTGGTTCCACCAACCAACCCCCATTTAATTTAAAGAATCCCTTTCAGTCTTATATATACCTCTTAAGATGCACCCCCTTTTTCAGTCTTATTTGCAAAAACAGTAAGCCCAGTAGCATAGATTCCACATGTCACAGATTTGGATGGTCTAATCATAGGGAATTTCCAGTGTCCATCAAAACAAAGATGGTCAAACCGTTGTAGTCTGTCCTCATTGGCTTTCATGCTGACTATCTCCTGATACCATGCTTTGATTGGCTCGTGCATGGTGTCAATCAATGCGAAACAACCACAAGACCATAATTTTTGCACTATTTGTGCATAGAAACTAATGACAGAAGCATAGCAATGCTATAAATGACCCCCTGCCACTTCCTCATACCACTCACGGTACAGGGTGTCTTAAGAGGTTGATATTTTATCTTTCAAACATTATTGGCATCCTATGGGCTGATCAGATCATTGGTCATTCAGACAAATTCAGACTTCAGATCATTCATTGTCCCCTGTGTTGAGATGTTGTCTTAGCAAAACATTTCACAGCAGTGTTACAAGTTTGACTTTTTTACAGACTTTTGTCAGAAGTTCATATCATTAGACTCATAGCATAGTAGGACTTAGGCCATAATGCTATGAAGCTAACAATATGATACTACTTCCATTTGATATTCTCTTTGCCTCCACAGATTTCGTCTCTTACTGTGACTCCAAACTATGAAATCCTCTTTTTCTCGATGGAAATATTTGAAGCTGTCAACATTCTTGATTTTTTTAATGCTACGAGTGAAAAAGGCACCATGGATCTGGCTGCATTTAGCAACTTTGTTATAGATGGTGAGTCAAACGGAGCGACACGTTGCTAGAAAACATACAGCTTGATCCTAAAGTTTTTGGCCTTACTGTGTGTCTGTGTGCTTCGAATCAAAGGAATCACTGAAGGGACAAATATGAATCTCGCCTTCGAAACCATCTTGGAAAAAATGAGTTACATAAAGACTCTAGTTGGAGAAGAGAGATTTAAGGAACATCGTCACGCTATCATTGCTTTTTCAGATGGTGATTTACACCTTTTAAAATATTTGATGCACTTCCACAATGAAGCTGTAATGAATATACACACACACACATATATATATATATATATATATAGCCTCTAATGTTTTCTTTCTTTGCAGGTGGTTATAATATGGGTGGTTCACCTGAAGTAGCTGTGAAAAAAATTAAGAACATGGTATACATGGGCGATGAGTCGATGAGAAAAGAACATCTTGGTTAGTTCTATATTTGGTCCCTTGAAATTGAATTAAATTAGGTTGAATGTGTTTTAACTAAACAATGATTGTGCTATTTTTCCTGCAGACATTTACATCTTTGGCATTGGATCGCTTATTTTTGATCACGACCTGCAGCTCCTGACAGTCGGCACCGGTGACAAACATTACTTCAGATTGAACTCAACGAAAGAATTGTACGAAGCCTTTGACAAAATCATTGGTAAGTTGTCTCTAAAAGTTAGGGGGCCAGAATAAATTTGGTAACAAATTTTGTAATCTCTACTTCGATTATCTATAAGTACACCTTTCATGAGGTCTATTTCGTGGCCAGACACAGGCAACAAGTGGGGACACAACAGTTAGCCTTGGTCAGTGCTACGTCTTTGTCTTTGAGCTCCTTTTGAATGACACATCTTAGTATATTCTATCTTATCTATCTATCTTTGCATTTTACATCCTAAATCAAAACGAAAATGTGTATGTTTTTTAATTGCTTACTACAGAAAATGAAGAACAATTAATATTAGGCTGTTCAAAGAAACAGCAGTATCCTTACAAACTTACATATTTACTGTAAAAACTGAAACATCTACAGGATTTAGCATTCCTGTGATTCACTAAAGTAATATTTAGTTGTATAACCACAATTTCTGAGAACTGCTTCACTTGTGTTGCAACGAGTCGACCAACCTCTGGCACCTATGATCTCCCCACATGTGGCCAATGGGATTAAGGCTACTGAAAAGGATTAGGTTAGCCACTCCATAACGTTTTGTTGGTCTGGAACTCAGATACTACTGGTTTACTGGTGTGTTTGGGGTTGTTGTCCAGTAGAAACACATATTTCAAGGGCATTTCCTCTTCAGCATGAGCCAACATGACCTCTTCAAGTATTCTGATACAACCTATTCACACTCACTGATTCTATATGAAGCTCCTTTACACCTGGATACTTTTTCTTCTTTCGCTTATTTGCAGTCCCGGGCCTACCTTGCATCGGTTTGTCAAACGATTAGACTTTAGACATTACTTTGTGCAGTTGATGAGTTTTCAGCAGCTAGCAGCGGTTACTCACTCCGAACATCAAACTGTCAATTCATAATATAAGTAAATTAACAAACCCAAACTAAAGATCAAAAACACTCGAGCAGATCTATTTGACCCCTATTATCACTAAAGGAGGCAGAATAATGGGGAATGCGACACCAAGCGGGACAAGGATAGGTTAGCCGACTTAGCTTAGGTGCTAAGCTGAGGTTGTAATTTGGTTTGCATGAATGTATCCATTTTTTTTTTAAGAAAAACATTTATATGTTTTATATATAAAGGGGGTGTAATACACTAAATCAATCTGATATAACACCTGAGCAATGTTGACTTTGTTGCTTTAATTATCATGCATTTCATTTTTTTTCACGCAGATGAGGAAGCTGTTATGGATCTATGTGGTCTTTACAAGCCTCTACAACCAACCCATAATTACCGAAGACAGTTCCCATGGGTGGCATTCATCAATATCCTGGTGAATAGCTTCATCATTCATTTATCCATGAAATAAGATTCAAGACCGAATAAAATTGGAATATTTTTCTGACAGAGGAGAACAGCTATGCACAGAGATTTGGTTAAGTGATAGGACCAGATGTGAGATTTTGTGGAAACACTGCTTCCTAATTATTTACCAGCATGTCATGCTGTGCTCGGTGTCTTTTGCAGTGGTGCTGAGTAAACACAAAAATAGAAAATCGGTTCTTGCTTCTACATAATATACTATAACTATTTTTATTATTATTTTACTTTTTTTATTAATTCATGTGTCATGTAACGTCTGATCATAAGGATCGGAAGTGTTTAGGCGCTCTGGTGTCCAAGAAGTTTGTTCTGACTGCTGCTCACTGCTTCAAATTTGACGATGTAAAGGAGAGGATCACTGTTGAGTTTGGTCAAATAGATGATGAGAATCCAGAAAAGAGAACGAGTAAGTCAAATTTTCAGGCGATATCTGTATTTTTAAATATGTCTCTTTTCTTCCGTTACCTGAACCTAATGTATGGGCAATTTAACAGTTCACCTTTATACAAAAATATGTGTTATAAGTAGTGATTTGATATGGTAACAGATATTTCTAAGGTTACAATTTGCTATAGTAAAAATAGAAAGCATTTGTGGTTATTCAGCAACAATAATACATTTGATTGTCTCTCTTTTACAGAATACGAAGTAGAAGATTTCATATTACATGAAAAATACAATGTCGGTGCCAAAAAGGGTTTAGTAAAGGAGTTCTATGACTTTGATTTAGCTCTCATCGAACTCAAAGACTTTATTGACATCAGTGTAAAACTCAGGTAAGAACTCACGCATACAAACCACAGATCTAGAAGAATAATCACAAATTCCTAAGTATACTTGGTAAAATAACATTTGCGGTATCTCGTTTTCTAATCAATAAATATGCGGTATCATCCAATCCTTGTTATATATGTTTTTTTGCTATCTCATTCAGACCTATTTGCATACCTTGCACTATTGAAACACGTGATGCTCTAAAAATGCCTGCTCATTCCACCTGCAAGGACCAAGGTGACGTATTTCTGCCAACACACTGTTACAACAATACAGAGCTTGGTTTTCATGAATACTAAAATAAATGCTCATCTTTAAGGAGAACTGGGGGAATTTGACTTAAATTGAGTTGTCTAAAGTTGTCAAGCTGTAATACGTTAAAATGGCAACTGAGTTTATCTCTAAACAAGCCACAATTGGCTTCAGCTAATCCCTGCTTCCTTTAATGGATGTTGAACATCCTGTACTGCACTGCACATATTTTTGTAGTTTACATTGACAAGAGACACCTCATATAAATAAAAATGGATGTGGATTAAAATAAAGTACTTTTTTTTTTTTTAAATCTCTTTCATAGAGAATTTCCTGTTAGCAACTGATAAGGAAGAACTCTCTTTCCTGACCAAGAACGGCAATGGTGCCCTTGAAAAAACTGTCCACGCTAAGTTGGGGGCTGCTGTGAGTTTTAAATGAGTAGTAGTAAAAGTAGTTTTGTGTGTGTGTGAGATGTGGGCATGTGTTAACTTTGTCCATTTTTCATCTAAAAGTCATCCTGAGTAACTCTGTTACTTCGCTCTTATACAGAGGGATGAATGCATCAAACATGCACTAGTGGCAGAGGGCATGAATACGACTGAGCCAACGGACGCTGTGACCGACAACATGCTGTGCACTGGTGGAGACAGAGATCAAATAGCATGTAAAGGTATGTTCCTCTATGTCATGTTAACAGATATATTTATTACGAGGAGCTGCTAGTTACTCCATAAAGATCATTGAGAATGAGCTAAGCTAAGATCATTTCATCAACATGCAGTAGTACCTGCAAACCTCATAAAGACACGCGTGTGTGCATGTGTGTGTCTGTGTGGTGTGTGTGTGTGCGTTTTGACAGGTGATTCCGGAGGTGCTGTGTTCAAGAACTTCCGTAATCGTACAATACAGGTGAACAGTTTCTTTTCCTTGCAGCAGATCATAAATGAATGTCACCTGGGGGCAAATATTTCTTACAAGTGTTAAAAAAAAACGGTGACATGTAAAGTAATCAGCAATTTCCTTCACAGGTTGCAGTGGTCAGCTGGGGAACTGTTATCAAGTGCAAAGAAGGTGGTCTTGAAGAGTCTGAAGGGCACTCCAGAGATTTCCATATTAATCTTTTCAGAGCTGTACCTTTCCTCAAATCTGTTCTTGGAAAGGATGTGGATCGCTACCAACCGCTGAAGTTTTTGGACTGATGTGTTTTTGCATTTCAGTTGATTTGTGTAGACTGTGTGTTTAAAACTGTATGTTATCTTTGCTGATCGATGCATGACTGATCGCATTCAATCATTCCATCTGTTCTTTTTTTTAGACTAGTTTATAATGAGAACTTGATTTCCTCTGATAAACATTGCAATATTTTATGAAAATCCTTAAAATCTCCTTCCTCATTCATATTCCATGTATGACCAGAGTTTGCTCTAAACTGTTTTTGATGTTGCAATCCTGCTTGTTGCCCCTACCCCTAAAACCAGATTTCCACTGAGCACAGAGAAACTTTTCACCTTCAGCAGATAAATGTGAAAACAGCCTTCTAAAAAAACATTTTTGAGTGGTGTTGGATGTTAAATTCTATTTAAATGCACACCTTCACAATAAAAGCATCATAATAACTACATTTATACAAACATTCATGCTGTTCTATGCTTCATGAAGTCTGCAGATACAATTATTCAGCACTTTTAGCATTTCAGTGTTCTGATTTTATCCATAAACAATCATGGCGATATACTGTGTAGCAATAATGCAATAATGTAGAAATTCCCACACTGATTCATAACGCTTCCATCTGTGAGGTCACCAGCTTTGTGACATGTTGAAGAGTTTCACTTTCACCATATAAAACAGTTCCATTAACAACTGAGAATGAGAATATTCTCAAACACAGCAGTTACTCACGGCTACATTCCTGATAGGCTGCTGTACTGCTGGCTTTGCTTTCATGTGACAGCAGGAGGCAGGAAATGGTTTATTCATATTTGCTAATGAAAGTGATCAAATATGCAGACCTCTGCGTTTTGTGAGTTGCAAATCGCTTATTGTCTCTCTTTTACCAGACAACTGAGCAGTGAATAAGGTCCCTTCATTTTGAAGAGTGCTGTATCATAAAATAAAAGTAGAAATGTTAGTGTAATTTAAAATGACACAGTTTACATTCACAACCACAGGTGATGAGACAGTTTCCTTTTCTCAGGCCTTTTCTAAAACCGCATTAAAAAAAAAGGAATGACTAAAAGAATTACTACATTGCTTAAGAGGTTTCATCAAAACTCTTTTATGGATACTCAGCTCTGCTGATGGAGCGTCCTGCTCCCCCTCAGGTCAGTGATTCAGGGCTCTCGTCCAGTTTTCTGTGCAGGACTACGCATTGCGGGCACTCAGGCTGGCAGCGTGCCTGCTCAGATCCGTCAAATTTAATTTAGTAGGAGGTTAAGCTGTTTTTTTTTTTTTGGTGGGAGTAGAGGGGTGTAATTACGTTTTTTTTTTTTTTTACCCCCTTTCTCTTTTTGGCTTTCAGATGGAAATCAGCTGAGTTTGTCATTCATTGCCTTGTTTTTACAGCCCACAAACAAGCGAGGCCATTGCATTACAAATGATTTGTTGTGGTCAAAGCAAGTTTATGGCTTCACATTATGTGTAACTATGATCTGTTGACCATTAACCTGTCGGGCTCACTTCAAAATCTACATTTGGCAGTTTTCTTTACTAATGCATATTGGGTAAAAGTCCAGCATCAAAAAAAAAAAAAAAGCTGTGGAGAATTTTCAAACATCCACGTTAGTCTTCGCTGAGGGAGCGTCCACGCATGTGGGTGCGTTTGGTCACGGGAGCGTTCGTCTGGTTTTCCCCTTTAACTAATTGGGAAAAGAGGAGGAGGTCAGTGGGAGGAGAGGAGGAGGCAGCAGAGATGGAAGAAGACAGACTGTGTGAGAGGAGGGACGAATGGGAGAGGCTTAATTGAATGAAAAGCCTCTTCTGGTCTCAGATGCCGTAAACAAGAAGGGATTATAAAACAAGGATCGCTCCTCGCCGAATCCCTCCGGAGTGCTCCGTTACCTCCCCGTCTTCTTCTTTATTGTTCAGAGCACCTGCTAACCCCAACATCCTGTAATCCACCTCCAGTTTAAACGAAGCCGAATCCCTTTGGCTGAAACCAATCTGTCAGGCCTAAACTGATTAGCAGTGTTTGGATTGAGCGGCCTGCATGCAGACAGTATATTCAGGTCAGCAGCCTCCCCTCCCCTGTTCAACGCCAGCACACACAGCATATTCCTGATGAAGTATCCTGCTGTTTAAACTCTGGCTGATCTGTCTCTCTGCGAGCCCTAAATCAACCTTATGGGGCCATTTTAGAAATTACTACCATTAAGAACTGCATACATACACTTTTCCCCCCATTTGTGCTCAGAAAAAGCCTGCGGGCACGCGCACGTGCATGCTGCTGACCCCGATGCTCGAATATGAAATCATCGTGATGGAAATCTCCCCCGACCGTATCGTTACATATTCACCTGAATCATTTAATATTTATCCGATTCGAGTTTCAAAAATCAAACTAAACTCATCGGTTTCAAGGTGCAAATCTGTAAATTGAAGTCTGACATTTTGGGGAATTCTCGGTTCTCTCGACATAATTTAGATGAGAAGATCAATAGGGCTCTCATGTTTGCAGGATTTATACAGAGCTACAGTCAACAGCTGCAGTTTGTTCACTTAGCTTCGGAGAAGCTGCTGGAAACAGATTAATGTTTCACTGGCAACCAATTAAAAGTCCTGAAAAATCCTATTTTCTCAGTCAGCTTTATATATTCTACTCATAAACTCCTCCATGAGAACATTTTCTGTCAAACTGACAACGCGTTTGGCTATTTTACATTAGAGATTTCCTGTGCTGTGCATTTTCTCTGTGCTCTTCTCGCTTGCGTGAAGTGGGCAGGGCTCAGTTGGTAAAAGATGATGTCATATATTTCCCTGCGCCAATTAGCGTGTAATAACATCTGAATCAAACTGTGATCAAAGTTGTACTGGAGCGTTTTTCTTTTTCTTTGCTTATGTTGCAAATCACAGTCCCGGTGAAGCAGATTACCAGTGTTTTTGGTAATGTGCCCTGCACTCTAAATAACACTACTGGTATTTATATATGAACTTGAATTGAATGCATTTTGATTGTTGATTATTTTGTCTAAAACATATTTCATGTCACAGAGAAATATTTATTATTTGAAGCCAGATTTTTTTCAGTCTTTAGGAATAAAGCAAAAAATAAAGGAACACCTTGTCCTGGAAATGGCAGCTGTGATAATGATTTGTCTGGCTTTGCACTGAAACTCATTAAAAGGAATACGTCTTTACAATGGACCGGAAAGAATATTTAAAAATGTGCATAATCGAGTTAAGGGAGATCATTTTCATCTAACACTTTTGTAATGATAATACCCAAAGCTTAAGTAATAAAGGAAGGAGTGAAATCTGCCTCTTGTCAGCGTTTACGATGAGAAGCACTTGCATGATTAGATGTCTTGCGATCGATGCAGCCTCTTCTCCAATCATTAAGACTGCTCTTAACAGATTACAGCCCCCTCCCAAACAAGCACAGTCTCCTCTCCTCCTCTTCCTGCTCCTCACTCTGCCTCACACACTCACTCCATCAGCCTTAGGACACACAAAACAGGAGTCTTGGACGTTTTGTTTTAATCTTTTTTTTTTGGTGCATTTTCTTACACCTGAAGCTCTGGAAGTTCTGACTAGTTTAAGGTGAACTCCACTGATGAACAGGCAGCGGAATGACCTAAAACACAAGAGGTGGTGGTGAACACGCAAAAAAAAAAACTGGCAGAGATGGACCTGCTCACGATCTTCTGTCACCTCCTGCTTGTATGTTTCGATCCATGTGGAGCCACCAGCCTCATCACAGGTAAGCCTGCACACAGAAACACACGGCACACACACAAACTCCTGCTCCTGCTGATTGTGGATCTCTCTTTGAATTTCCTACTTGTGACCTGTCTTCCTGACTCTCTTCTGGATGCTGGACTCCTCAAGCGGATATATTTGAAGCCAGAGGTAAGAACACACTTCTTCTAAGACTCCTCTTTCATGAAATGTCTGTCTGAAGTCTCTGTACTTGTGGTTTACACATTGACAAAATTCCCAGAAATTCCCAGAAAACATATAGCTCAGGAAAAAAAAATAAGAGACTACTGCAAAATTATCAGCTTTTCTGATCTGAAAAACATAGTTTCCTTTTTGACATAACGAGCAGCCTTCTTTTTTTATTGTGAATAAATGCCCATGTTCATGGTGATAAACAAACATTTACCTCACTGATGTGTTTTTAATAGTTTTTGGTCAACATGTACCTAATTGATAATATACCTAATTGAACAATATTATTAAATAATTAATGTTTCAATTAAAATTAAGATTAGTAGTGAATTGGTAACCCTAACCCTGTAATATTTCATTCCTATAATAAAGTTGTTCTGTTATACAGCTCTGAAAAAAAAATAAGAGTTCACTAGAAAATTATCAGTTTTATAGGTATGTGTTTGGGCAAAAGGAACATTTCTGTTTGAGTCTATTCCAAATAAAAATATTGTCTTGAGCATTTATTTGCAGAAAATGACAAATGGTCAAAATAACAAAAAAGATAGAATGTTTTCACACCTCAAACAATGCAAAGAAACAAGATGTAATTCATTTTAAAATGACAAAATACTAGTGTTTACCCTTAAGAAGAGTTCAGAAATCAATATTTGGTGCAATAACCCTTATTTTTAATCACAGCTTTCATGCGTCTTGCCATGCTCTCCACTAGTCTTTACCATTGTTCTTGGGTGACTTTATTCCACTGCTGGTATCTCTATAAGCAGAATGAGGTGTGAATGTGTTGGAATTCAACAGACGCTGGAATGGAATGGCTGGGATACAAGTGGAGATGCTAATTTCAGAAAAAAAATGTAGTGGTTTCTTTTTTTTTTTCCAGAGTTGTATTTGATGAAACATAATTCATTGTACATCTGGCAGTGGCATAAGGTGAATGTGTGTGTGTGTGTGTGTGTGTGTGTGTGTGTGTGTGTGTGTGTGTACAGGCCAACGTGTGTGTAAGGCAGGGAAAGGGAAGCCGTGCTACAAGCTGGCCTATTTCTCTGAGTTCCGCCGGCGGCTGAACTTCGCGGAGGCCCAGCTGGCCTGCCAGCGGGACGGAGGGCAGCTGCTGAGCGTGGAGTCTCCGTCCGAGCAGGAGACCATCGAGCAGCTCATCACGGAGCTCCACCCGAGTGATGGAGACTTCTGGATCGGTCTCCGCCGTAACCATGGAGACGCGGACAGCATGAGCGACTGCTCCGACCAGTACTACTGGCTGGACGGCAGCAAGTCCACGTATAGGTGGGCGAGAAAGACCGGGACAGGATGTGCATTGAATTCAACTTTTTGAAACCATTTTTAGAAGCAAAGTAAAATGTCACGCAAATCTTTTGCAATGATTTATGTGTGTGGTCCCAAGGCTGGGCATCATCTGTAAAAAATAAAAATGATGGCACCAGTGCCAGAGTTTCAGTACAGATAAAAATATCTCTACTGAGATATTATATACACGGTACAGGCCAAAAGTTTGGATACACCTTCTCATTCAATGGGTTTTCTTGATTTTCATGACTATTTACTTTGTAGATTCTCACTGAAGGCATCAAAACTATGAATGAACACGTTTAATGATGTTATGTACTTAACAAAAAAGGTGAAATAACTGAAAACATGTTTTATATTCTAGTTTCTTCAAAATAGCCACCCTTTGCTCTGATTACTTGGCATTCTCTTCTATTTCACCTGAAATGGTTTTCACTTCATAGTTGTGCCTTATCGGGGTTAATTAGTGGAATTTCTTGCTTTATCAATCAGAGCAAAGGGTGGCTATTTTGAAGAAACTAGAATATAAAACATGTTTTCAGTTTCACCCTTTTCTTGTTAAGTACACAGAACCATAAACATGAGTTCATTCATAGTTTTGATGCCTTCAGTGAGTGAGTAAATAGTCATGAAAATAAAGAAAACACATTGATGAGAAGGTGTGTTCAAACTTTTGGCCTGTACTGTATATTCATTTCCTCGGAATACATACATAAAACAGTCCCTCCATGGCATAAAGATCACTAACCTGTTTTGAAGGCTGTTTTCCATTGCTTCTCAAGGATTTGTAAACTAAACCTAACATAATATTTTGGCATTTCTCTACAGCAATCGTACTTAACTTATTAAAACCTATTGGCCACTCACTTTGTCTTCCTATAGTAGTCATTTAAAATAGTCGAAAACAGACCGTTTTTTTAATAACAAAATTAGTAACTAATATAATATATAATTGATATTGATTATGAAATCTGACTCCACAGGTGCCAGCTCTTGGAATTTAAAGTTTTTTATACTCAGTATTAGTTAATACTACATATAGTATTACTTCAGTATCAGTCACATCAGTACTGGACTGCATTTTCTTTCATCCTCATTTAATTAGTTCTTTATATGGTGATGTATGTATTGTAAACATCTGGCTATGGCAATGTTGAGAAAAAGATGATTTTATATTAATTAATTTATTTTGCCATTTTACTATTTTGTGTTTCTTTTAAAAAAAATAATAATTTACCTATTTATTTATTTCTGTATTTCTTCACCCATATGGTAATAAGGTGATGCACCATAATGGTGTCACTTAACAGCTGTTGATTAATTTAAATTTTAAATTTATAAATTTATTTTCAAATCAACATGCACATTTATTCATTGAATTAGTCTTTTATTTCTACATTTCTTGTTTTTTTTTTAATTATTTGATGGAATGATTCATTGAGTTATTTATTTTGATTTGATTAGATTTTGATTATGAGTTTTTAGTGATGTGATATGGATCTGATATGGCTATAGAAATATATTATAAATTATATAAATGTAATATATATATATATATTATATATATATATTATATATATATATATATATATATATATATATATATATATATATATATATATATATATATATATATATATATATATATATATATATATATATATATATATATATATATATATATATATATATATATATATATATATATATATATATATATATATATATATATATATACACACATATACTGAATATATATGTGTACGGAAATTGGTCCCAAGCCTAATTGTCAGGGTTAATATCTCTGACCAAGCCACTTACAAAAGAACCTGACCTCCCACTGTGTGTGTGCGTGTGTGTGTAGGAAATGGCATTGGGACGAGCCGTCCTGCGGCTTCGAGGTGTGTGTGGTCATGTACCACCAACCGTCCGCCCCCGCTGGTCTGGGAGGGCGCTACATGTTCCAGTGGAATGACGACAACTGCGAAACCAAGAACAACTTCATCTGCAAATACACTGCAGGTACTGCAGCAGATTCCTATTCAATGGTCTTTTACTTTGAAAATACCACAACACCATTTCTCTGTGGTTTCTCTTCTCTGCAGAGAAGCCAGTGGATCCTTCCCCTTCTCCTAACACCACACAAACAGGTAAAACCTACTCTGTGAGATTTAAAAAAAATTACTAGAGTGATTTAAAAGACAGTTTGGACAGTTTGAGAGTGGCTGCCTTCAATATACAGTGAGGCACTGAATGTCACGGACGCCTTTCATTGCAGACACCCTCCCCTCATCTGTGGCGCCGTGGGTTCCAAATGGCCGCAAGCCGAACAGTACAGGTTGAATAACCCATTCATTCATATCCATAAAACATTTTCTGCACGAGGTGTGTGGTCGTGTCCTAATTCCATTTCTGCCACCAGTACATCTGCTGTGCGTTTCTCTCTTCTAGCTCTGAATCTGGTTTACATCATCATTCCCAGCATCCCCCTGATTCTGCTGCTACTGACAGTGACTGGAGTCTGCTGCTTTAGACTGCTCGTCAGACGGTGAGGATCCAACACAAAGACAAATACCTAATACTGAGGACAGACAAAAGTCCTAGTGACCTTTGATCTAATGTGTTTCATTCATTTGACAGGCAGACTATTCCATATTTTCTGTGAGGCAAATAGTGTAAGTAAAAGTTAGGAAAGAAAACATTGTCGTCTTACTAGGTATCAACATTGTCATAAAAGCATAGTTTCCTTTTTGAGTATCTAGAAGCAGCAGCCTTTTATTTTATTGTGAACAAATGCTCTTGTTCATGGTGATAAAAAAAACATGCACCTCACTGCTGTATTTTTTAATAGTTTTTGGTCAACAGGTACCTAATTTATCAAACAATATTATTAAAGAATGAATGTTTCAATTCAAATTAAGATTAGTAATGAATTGGTAACCCTAACCCTATTTCTGTATTGTAATATTTTGTTCCTATAAAAAGGTTATGTTATACAGCTCTGGAAAAAAATAAGAGACCACTGTAAAATTATCAGTTTTTCAGATTTTATTACACATCGGTATGTTTCGTCAAAAGGAACATTTAAGTTTGATTCTATAAACTACTGACAACATTCCCCCCAAATTCCAAATAAAAATATTAACATTTAGAACATTTTTTTGCAGAAAATCACACAAATGGTCAAAATAAAAAAAAAAGATTCATTCCCCTGATACTGCTGTTTTCAGACCTCAAACAATGCAAAGAAACAAGATCAAGTTCATTTTAAAACAACATAATACTAATGTTTACACTGAGGAAGAGTTCAGAAATCAATATTTGGTGCAATAACACTTATTTTTAATCCCAGCTTTCATGTGTCATGGCATGCTCTCCACTAGTCTTTACCATTGTTCTTGGTGACTTTATTCCACTCCTGGTTCCTCTTTAAGCAGAACAAGATGTTCATGTGTTCAACAGACGCTTGTTCCAAAGCTGTATCTTCCACACTTGCATATGTTGCAGTCTGGTTATCACATGTTTTGTGGTGTCTCGTTTTTTTTCGTCTCTCCTCTCAGCGGAAGAAGAAAAGAGCAGAAATCAGAAATATGCCAGACAGAACCGGGCGGCCTCTGCCCCAGCCCGACTCCAACTGACGTCTACAACGTCATTCGCTCCCAGAAGGATGACGACCTGGTGTCGGCACGCCCCAACACCAAGAACACCTCCTTCCTGTGCTCCTCTCCTGACACCCCGACGGGAGATTACGACAACCTGGGCGGCCGGGACACAGAGAGTGGCTTTGTGACGCTTGCCAGCACAGAGAGCTGCTTCCTCAACCTTGACCTCAACGACCTCAGCCTCGGGCGTCGCACCACTCGCGACTTCTACGACACCAGCTTGGGCCGGCCAGGAAAGAGGGACCTGGCTGACAGCAGCCTGGGTCGCACCGGCCACAGAGAGTTTTATGACCGGAGTCTTGGTCGTCGTACGACGAAGAGCGAGCATTACGGCAGCAGCATGTATGGAGACCACGGACTGTATGACGGCAGCATCAGAGGAGGGAGCGACCTCTATGACCCCAAACTGAGGCCTGGAGGTCCCACAGTCAAGGCTGACCTCTATCAGACATACATCAGCAACGGCAAAGAGGACACGTACCAAACCAGCCTGGGAACCTACGCAAACCGCAAATCCTTCCAAGCGAACCTGGATTGCTACAGAAATGGCCTGAATCTCGACAGCGGAAGGAGATACTTCAATGAACAGGAATGGATCAACAGAGAAAACTACTGATCCTCTACAACTGTTCCATTATCGTGTGTATACAGCAGCAAGTGTGACTATGGCTGGGGCCAAACACTGTGAATGTATGTGGTTGTAGTTCTTTGTACGCTATGTTTCTGAAGCTTAATTCAAATTAAAGTTTTTCTATAGTTTTATATAGTAGGTATTTTGGGTTTGGTTTGGTCAAGCTTTGAGATAACCCCAGTAAAATGGAACTGAATTCGGTTCGTGGAGCTCACAGCACTTGAAAATGCTGGTAAGGTCTTAGATCAGGGGGTTGTCTGCAATTATCAGACACACTGTTGAATTCTGAACATCATTTTTCAGTGCTTTCAGCACAAAAAAACAAATATTTTAAAATCTGGACAAATAAAATCCAAACAGCCTGCATGGTTAAATAACGCCCCACTACAGGCAAGTATGTAACAAAATGACTTACAACTGTGTGAAATGAAACAAACACATTTCCAGAAGATGCAGTATAGGTAATACTCTTTGAGGAGAGGAGGCCTTGTGCAGAAGCTCATGGAGCATCATCACTTATTAATTATATATTAATATTAATATTATTAATAATATTAATATATACAGAGATAATACCCTTACCCTCAAGTAACAGCACAGAGTGTCTCAAATTTCAGTGATTATGAGCCACTTTGACAATTAAAGAGCGTGTAGCAGCCTGTTTGCATGGTCTTGTCATGCTGCCCTTGCTTGGTAGGATAGCTACTGAGGTCTTAGACCTTTATGTTTGCTGTGCCTGAAGTTTTTTATATTCACTCCCAAGTTCACCTGTTATAAACCCACAAACAGATTTAGCACATATTTGAATACTGCTTGAAAGAATTGGTTGTTTTCATGTATTGCAAGTGTTTTCCAACATAGCCGTAAACTGTGAGTTGTCAAGAAACAGCTGAATTTAATTTACACACTTGTTCCCTCGTTTATTAATGGTCTTCTTTGTCATATTGAGTCAATCAAAGACAGCCAAAGAGAATGTTGGCGAGAGGAAAGGGAGCTCCTAGTGAATTCAGCTCGAGTGCCTGCAGCCTGACCACAGCAACGGCATGATATAGAAGAGAATGATAAAATATAGCATTATCTTTATTGTCCAGAATGTATAAAGCCTTGACATCTCTTCTGTAAGTAAGAGTGGTTTGTATGTTTGTTACGTCTTCAAATAAAATGAGATTACAACTGAAATTATTCATAAATTCCTTCTTTCATTCATTCTCAACACTAAAAAGAGATATTATTCAAGTGCAGACAAGTGAACACTACAAGATTTCTTGCATTAATTAATCAAGAATTTTCTTTCATTAAGGTCTAAACACAATTTGTAGAGTGCATCCACTATAAGACATTTGATATTTCAGAGATCAGACATAAAGACATTTCAGTCAATGGAAATGTTGGAAATCAACATGGAATGATGGTTTCAACAAATGTATTTAATCACTGGATTAAATGTATTAAATCACTGGATCTTACTGAGGGGCAAGTTACAGGCATTCTACCATGGATGTAGTATAGACTTTCTTATAATTCATCCATGCATGCTAGATACAATTATATCGTGAGCTTTGGCCAATCAGCTGGCGCTTTAAAAAAACGTCAGCTACGTCATACTTGACGTACTGGACACGTTTCCCGCCAGTCCTGCCTTTCCGTGGGAGTAAGTGGACTTTGTAGGACCCCTGTGGCGCTATCTGTCCAGATGTCTTCATGAAGGTGAGCATGTGGCGGTCTTGTTGCACGTTGTTGTATCTTAAAGGGTGCATTAGTCGTAGTTTTGCTGGAACTAACAAATAAAACGTAAAGCCTTGGATATGGAAAAATAACTACTGACGGACAGCTAGCCATATTGCTAACTATATGAACCCTGGACTAAAGTCGACAGTGGTGATAGATAAAATTTAAAATGTTGACTCTTAATAGGAAATATTTTTGTCGAGGCCGTTATGTTTATATTTAACATTAGGGACGACAGACATAATGGCGCGAATCGACACTGCAGCTTGTCCGTTAGACTAAGATGTTCCGGTCAAATTGCCTGATCACAGTATCACAATATCACTCCGCTGCCTCAAATGCTAGTTAGTAGCCTAGCAACCGAGATTCAGAGCGCACGTTTTCTTCAACGTGACACTGGAAACACACCAGCAGTAAGAAGTCACTGGCCTTCTGAAATAACACTGTGTCAGGTAATATTTATGTCATCACCTCACCTCCCTTCACTCGTTAACGATAAGCCACAACGGGTCTCTTATTTCCCTTATCGCCGACGAGAGATATTAAATAGTCCGGTCAGCCGCTCCTTGTATAAACATGATTTTAATGGTAAAACCAACAATAAGGTATGAATAATTGATTTAAGTATACCTACAAACGTGTCAAACATCGCGTTTTTTGTCATTTGGGTAATTTAAGGTCGTGCAGAACCGGGGAGTTTTTCAGGGGGCGATGCCAGCGGGCGGCGCACGTGGAGTCTCACTGCTGTTGATGCCTGTTTTTTCCCCATACACGTCCGTGCACCGCTCCACGGACTTGTACACAGTAAAATAGAGATGAGAATGGGGCAGAAATTGTCACCTAAAAGCGTCTCATAACAAAGAAAACAGACCCTTATGACTGGACATGTAGATTTAAAATATTTTTAGTAAAATATTTTAAACAATAGTTTTGTTCTTACCCACCAGCTAAGGATAGGAATAATAATAAAGACGAAGCAAATGTCTTCTCAGAGTACACCAGAATGCTTCAGATATGTTAAAATATTTTAAACGAATGAATTTAAACGATTCTGGTTCCTTTTCTGAACTAATACCCTACTAATAAATTATTTTTAACAACATTTCACATAATAATTTAGACAAAAGAGTGGGAATTTAAAGAAATACAGTGCGTTAATTGGTGATTTGCAAAGGGTGAATATCCAAAGCAACATCATTGATTGGTCGTTCTAATAATTAAGTAAAATTAGATAAGAATCAAACAGTTTGATAAAAACGCACTGGTTGATTTTAACTCTATTCATGTTCTCTCACTGTTTACCAGGGGAAAATGTGTTAAATGATGCAAATTGCGTTTAGAGTTTTGTATAAATTTGATTTAGAATTTAGAGAGTAAGAACAATGAAATTGTACTTAGTGTTTAGCTGTTTGTAGTCATGTCTGTGAGCTTCAAGTATTCAGAGTAGCGTGCATAGTTTCATTCTTTGTGTGGATATATTATGACTGTAAAAATACAGGCATCAAAAATCATACTTTGATATGTAAATGTCCTCATTGATTTCTGTTTGTGTCTTAGGAGTTCAACAGAGGAATGGAGGACATGAGGAAAATAATGGATGTGTTGATACGGCAAAGGGAGGAACAGGAGAGAGAATGCTGGAGAGCGCCTTTCTTCCCTTTCTTAAAGGAAACCAGAAAGAACTCTCTGAGCAAGAACCTTGCTACCAGGTAGAACTGTCTAAGAAGGAAAAAAGCTACAATAGTCTAGATGGAAACAGGAATCAATGAGCATATAGTAGATTTTTTTCCTCCACCAGTTTTTCTCTTAATCTTTGAAGTGTCCATTTTAAAGGGGTGTTCACACCGGACAAAGACCCGACGAGATTACATGTTAAGTCAATGGGAAGACGCGATTTTTCGTGGCGTGACGTGATGGACGCGATTTCGCGACGTGATGGACGCGATTTCGCGACGTGATGGACGCGATTTCGCGACGTGATGGACGCGATTTCGCGACGTGATGGACGCGAAGTGGCGAAAAATCGCGCTTCGCGACGCGAAATTCGCCTGTCGCGTCAAGTTGAAAATATTGAACTTTTCTGGCGAATTCGCAGGATGACGTAGCGCGACAACCAATCAGCGTCGAGATTCACTCCACGTCTCCATGACAACGAGAAATTCACTTACCGCCAGTCTTACTTTTCAACGGACTTCAACGGACAACGGAGCCGCATCATCCAGGCGGAGTTCCGGTAGAAACCAGCCGAGCTCTGTGCACCTCCAGAGGGGATCATGTACCCAGAAATGACGGCGGAGCTTCGGACTTTCAGAGCTGTACAACGCAGTGACAGTGGTGATCACACACACACACGGATGATGAGAGAAAACATAACAGACGGGGACGCGATGACGCAATCTGGCGAATTTTCACAAAACAGCGCGACAAAATCACATCCATCGCGCGAAAAAATCGCGTCAATTGAGTCTGGTGTGAACACCCCTTAAGACTGAAAAAAAGAAATATGCATATTTCCTTAAGTTAACAAACCTATTTTTCTACACAATTTTGGGCCAAGTAAATTAATAGAATTACGCCAGTGGCATGGTCAAGAAATATAGCAAGGTTGACCCTGCCGGCATGGTAGAGGAGGATCAGTATTATCTCGGTGTCGGGGTCCTCGTCACACTGGACTTGTACCCCACTCACCAGTCTGGTGAAGGTACAGGACAACACAGGTCTCTGACTCCTCCTGGTTTGATCTCAGGGCATACTGTAAATCTCTAAAGCCTGAACATGTAATTTTTTTTAACACAAACCTGGATATTCAACAGATAAATTACTGATAATGTGATAAATATTTTCAGCTATATTGTGTCTATATGGATTTGGGGTAGATGTAGTAAATGGTTAAAAACAAACTCCTTGGGACGTTTTTTCATCCTGGCACATGTCATTCTTAAATTAGACACATTAGAAATGTGTCTAATCCCAAAATCTTTTCACCCAGTGTGCGTTTTTGAGAATTTTCACCTATTTTTTGAGAACAAAACCAGCTAGAAATTCAACACTTAATGGAGGAAAGCCTCCAACTTGAAGTTTTCTGCCTCAGCTGATCTTTTTCATTCTAACAACGGATTTCAGATGACTTCAGTTCTTATAACTGAAAATATATTCTTTCCCTATTCAGGAAAACAAGAAGAAGAGATTCTGGAGATGGAGTCACAATAAATCACTGACAACACCCCAAAGCCCCCCACTACCTCACCCCAGTACCCTTCCTACCCTCACCCCCTACATCCTCACCCCCACCCTATACATCCTCATCCTCAACCCTTTCCCCCTCACCTTCACCCTCATAACCCTACATCCTCACACCCCTTCACCCTCATCCTCACCCTCACTCCCCTTCACCCTCACCATCACACACCCCTTTCATCCTCACACCTCCTCACTCCCTCTCTCTTTTATTCTGTTTTATGGCATTATACTTAAAGTTCTGTTTGAAATAAAATTTATTGATTATTTTTACTTTTTTTCTCTAACATATTAATACAGACTACAGATGCATCATTTCTGCACTGACACAGTCATCAATAAAGGATGCTTAGTATCTTATGTCCTATTACACCAACATCAAAGGTTTGCAAGCCAATACATAATTCATTATGTATGGAGGTGATTAAATAGAGAAATTAATTAAAGTTAATGCAACTCATATGGCCTGCAGCTCTTTTCCATGAGGTCAGTAGTCAAATGGTGTATACTAAATGATTTATTACTAATTCATAGTCGTAATAAATTAGTTACAACTTAAAAAGCATTTATAAAAGGTGAATTAGTATATTTAGCTTGCTTTTAACAGCTTCATCAGTTTGTCATCACTAGTTTTTGAGGTTCTTCTAAGTCGTTCTGATTCTAAATTTCTAATTTTCCCTCTTCAACCATCATATGATGATTTTCATAATAAAGGATTGTTTCAGATGTATAATGGCATCGACAGCTTCGTTCATTGATTGACATCTTTGGGATCCCTGATGAGTCAGGTTGTGTAAATTGTGCCCAAAAAGAAATGATTTGGTTCACATCTTTTCTAACCAGTGTTAGGAAAGGGCGTTCAATTAACCAACTTATTAACAGTAGGCATTGCATTTTCCAATAGAAAAGAATAGACGAATTTAGGGTCCTGTATTTTTTAAAACCTGCTTTTGTTAGATAATATGTACCAATCCAGCAGGTATTGTGACATCTGGAAATCTTCACTCTTTATTACTGTGGGACAGAAAAAAGCAGTAAAAGTCTGTTGCCCTTTTGAACATTTTTATGTCATACACTTAGGATTCCAATTTATAACAATGTTCTTGTTAAAGTTAATCAACACTAATTACAATAAGGAAGGAGACATCATAAATGCAGGTCATCATAAAACCCAGTCCACCCAGTCTTACCGTAACTGTCATTATTGCCCTTATCACAAGAAACACCGCTCAGGTCGTAAAAACAGTCTTTGAAATCTGTGGCCCCACCCCTTCAGACTGCCTTTTATACTACCCCCATATCTTCTCAACTATACCTGTTGATCTTCTGTGCAGCAATGGTCTCTAAACGTATTTGCACAGTCCTCAAATGGTTTCTTGTTCTCACAGTTGTTGCCTCCTTAATAGGTAACTTTGTCCTGATATGGCTCAATACCCAACGCACTCCAAAGTGCCCTGCTCAACAGCTAAACCCAGTCCGACCTGCAGCGCACAATGAGCGCAGTGACGTCTTTGCAGACCTCTCTGTGGAGGAGTTTCTTCAGGTTCGTTACTACATGTCCAAGATCCAAGGGCTGAACATCTCATCTAAACCGAGTTCACCTCCTTCGGCTGATTACCTGTATTTGATCGAGCTCTCTCTGCCAAAGAAACAGGATGTTTTGCATTATCTGGACAACAATGGGCCGAAACCAACAAGAGAAGCAACTGCTGTGGTTTTTCTCAGCACTCAGAACATCATAAAGGAATATGTAGTAGGTCCTCTCTCTAACCCATCCTACCACCGTGATGTTACCTTTGACAGGTATGAAATGGAAATACCTCTCACTGCACGTCCAGTTCGCTTTGGGGAGAGTGTTCTTCTTAGAAGGTTTCTGCATGAACAGCTTGAACCAGTCAGCACACTGCTGAAAGAAAGTTTTGGTATAGATGATACAGCAAACCTAGCTTATTACAACAGCCTGCCTAGGGGGGTAAAGTCAGGGGACAGACAGACATGGCTTTCACTCTGTCGGAATGTGGAGGGATTCTACATCCACCCCGTAGGCTTTGAAATCTTAATTAACCACCAACACACCAATTTTCTTTCTTGGTATGTGATGAAAGTGCTTTATAATGGTCAGTACTTTGACAGTGTAAAGGAACTGCAGGAGCATTATGTGTCAGGAAATGTGACAAAAGTCTTCTACAAGCCTCTGCCAAACTATGCATCGCTCAAGCCCAAGCAGAAACCCACGGGTATTGGACCTCAGCAGCTTTACATACAAGGCAAGAAGTTCAGTGTGAAGGACAACCACGTCGCCTACCTTGACTGGAGCTTTACCTTCGGATTGAGTGTGCTGAGAGGCATGAGAGCTTTTGACATTCGCTTTAAAGGGGAAAGGATCATCTATGAGCTTAGCGTTCAAGAGGCCATGTCAGTTTATAGTTCGGCGAGCCCCAATCTCATGCTCACCAAGTTCATTGATGGCAGCTTTGGAATTGGTCGGTATGCTTACGAGTTGGTCCGGGGGGTTGACTGTCCTTATTCAGCCACCTATATAGACACTTACCACTTTCTGGACACTGGTGTTCCACGGCGACTCAAAAACTCAATTTGCATCTTTGAACATGACACTGGTCGACCTCTACGGAGGCATTTCTCAGAAGGAATCAGTTATGGAGGACTATCAAACAGCGCCCTAGTGTTCAGGACGATCACGGCTATAGGGAATTATGACTACATGTGGGATTTCATCTTCTATCAGAGCGGCTCAGTGGAGGCCACAGTGCACGCCACCGGCTACATCGCCTCTTCCTTCATGCTGAATAACAGTTTTCCATATGGTCACCAAGTGGCAGAAAACGTCACAGGAAATATCCATACTCATTTTGTCAACTTCAAAGTGGATCTTGATGTTTTAGGTGAGTGCTGCAGGAATAATTTTGACATTAATTATATTGTATTATTCTATAAATAAAAATGTACCATCTCTCCAGGAGTAAAGAATACATTCCAGACCAAAGACATGGAATTTGTGAATGTCTCTCTGGCCTGGATGCCTCAAGGCTATGCCATGATCCCTCAGATAGTGGAGAAACAACTCAAAACAGAACAGGTGCAGTGTTGTAAAACATTTAGTATTTATGTCAAATTGAATTTGCAATTTAGTATGCACTCTTTTTAAATAGGTACTACTGTTCAAAAGTTTGGGGTCACAGAATTTTTCTTATTTTAAAAAGAAAATCACTTTTTTTCAATGAAGATAACAAAATAAACAGAAATACACTCTATACTTTGCTAATGTTGTAAATGACTATTCTAGCTGCAAATGTCTGTTTTTTAGTGCAATATCTACATAGATGTATAGAGGCCCATTTCCAGCAACTATCACTCCAGTGTTCTAATGGTACAATGTGTTTGCTCATTGCATCAGAAGGTTAATGGATGGTTAGAAAACCCTTGTGCATGTTAGTACAGCTGAAAACAGTTTATCTGGTTAGAGAAGCTAGAAAACTGATCTTACTTTGACAAAAGTTTGAAGGAAAAAATAATTTCAAATACAAATCATTATTTTTAACCTTGTCATTGTCTTGACTATATTTACTATTCATTTTACAACTCGTGGTAAAAAAGGCAACACGTGGTGCAGGGTTTAGTGCTGTTGCCTCACAGCAAGACGGTCGCAGGTTCAAGACCTCCTTGGTCCTGGGTCTGGAACCTTTCTGTGTGGAGTTTGCATGTTCTCCCTGTGTCTGTGTGGGTTTTCACCGGGTACTCCGGCTTCTGCCCATAGGTGTGAGTGAATGGTGTGTGTGCCCCATGACCATCTATGGTGTATCCCTGCCTCTCACCTGTAATGTGCTGGGATAGGCTCCAGCAGACCCCTGCGACCCTAATGAGGAATAAGCAGGTATAGAAGATGAATGAATGTATGAACACAAAATTCATCTGGGTGACCCCAAACTTTTGAATGGTAGTATAAATATCTTGTTTCCTGTAGGTTACAGGAATGCAATTTTGATCAGCAGAGACTATTGAATAAAGTTATTTTGATCATATGATCTATCAGACAGAACATGCGTCTTATTCTATACGTTGCTTCACACAGGAGGCGGCCCTGCGTCACGATGCCAAGACTCCCCGCTACCTCCACATCGCCAGCAACCGGACCAACCGCTGGGGCCAGCAGCGCTCCTACCGGCTGCAGGTGTACAGCTTCATCGGGGACCACCTCCCTGAGAGCCAGGATGAGGAGCGGGCCATGTCCTGGGCCAGGTGAGGAGACATGCTCCCTGTGTATGGATATAAGAATGCTCAATTCCTGCATCACGTTGACGGTGTAGCTATGTCTGCAGAAGTATAAACTAGGTTTTAATCTCAATCCTCCCAGGTATAAGGTTGCTATCACTAAGCAGAAGGACTTGGAGCAGGGCTGCAGCAGTCTGTACAATCAGCACGACATGTGGAATCCAGCTGTTGACTTCAGCAAATTCATTAAAGACAATGAAAGCGTTGAAAATGAGGTGTGTATGGGGACGGGGTTTGTTCGAAAAACATTTCTATAATATACACAATATAAAAGTATTAAATACCATCTCCATCCTATTTTTTCTCCCTAATTTTTTCCAGGACCTGGTCGCCTGGGTAACCACCGGCTTCCTCCACATCCCTCACGCCGAGGACATCCCCAACACAGTGAGCGTGGGCACTGGGGGCGGAATCCTGCTGCGACCACACAACTACTTTGACGAGGACCCGTCCGTCCACTCCGCTGATGCGGTTTACATGAGCCCGGGCAGCGAAGAGAGCTGCGACAACAACAGGGTGGCCTGCCTCGCTCAGGAGACCTGCAGCCCCGTCCTGGAACCATTCACCTACCACAGCTTTGGAGAGTTGTAGCCTGAAGGTTAGAGAAGCAGCAGGAAGTTTGTCGGTTCCATACCTCGACTGGCAGCTTAAAAGAAACATGAAATTTCCCTGAATAAATAAAGTTGAAAAGAAAAAGACTGGAAGAAAAACCTAATTTTACCTTCTCTATATTATTTGGATCTGTTTTTTTTCTCTAACTCTTATCTATGTTTAATCTATACTTTGCTTGTTATCCATGATGTTCCTTGGGACACCAAATGGCTGTATTACTGACAAATATAAAAAGGTAAAGTCAATATTCTAACTCTAACATTGTATGCAAGAAAATATTTTGACCTAACAAAGTTCCATTTAAAGCACATAGACATAAGGTCATATTTAAAAATGCATCATTAGACTATTTTGTACCATCACAAGACAATGTATTTCTTAGAACAATTTTTGTCATTTTCTGCAATTTCTACACGAGGGTTTGTGTGGTACCTCTGATACCTCATTTTAATTTGCTGTACTTCCTGAGCCACTTGCCTGTAAGAACCTATTAAGTCATGATGTTCTGTTTTGATTTTCTGTCTCACTGATAAGAATTAATTAGATACATAAATAACAGAGGTTGGTTCTGCTCTTTGCCCAGTTGGTACCACAACAGGTTGAGTTTGTAGCAGTGCTCCATAACCTCAGTTACTCTTACTTTCTTTTATAGCAGCTGAAGAGCTGCTGCCCTATATTTTAGGAATCTCCCAACCCTAACTCACCTGATTCTAATAATCAAGTCACAGCTGAAGCTTGTCAAGGGTTTAATAACAGATTAATATTTAGAATCAGGTGTGTTTGAGTGAGGAGATTCCTGCAACATGCAGGGCAGCAGCTTCCCAGGAGCAGGGTTGGTCAGCCCCCTTTTACAGGGTGGACAAAAGACCATGTAACGAGATTACAGAAGTCTGATTCAGCTGTAATAAAATAATTTTTAAAAACAACTCAGCAATAAAAGTGAAATGAAAATTAAAAAGGCTGAATTAGATTAATGTCAGAGAGAAAAATGTGGATAAATGAAGCTAAAACTTTACTATTGAGTAATAAAGTTCTATCTTTGTGAAATCACTTCACCATGAAAAATTAACCAGCTTTATCTGCAAATTTTAAAGGGTGCTCGATGTGATCAAACAGGATTTAAAAAAAGAGAAAGAAGAAAGAGAAATAAATAATCTCTTAAATGTTCATATTTCACCATGTTGATATATGGACATTGTAAAAAAAATCTTGATCCTGTTTGTTCTCTGAACTTTATTTTAAAGTATAAAGTGTGCTGTGTTTGAGGTTGTGTTGTCCATTTTTTTTTACCTCATCAAAGGGTTTTTTTTTAGGAAGTTTTACCTTGTATGATTTGAGAATTTAAGGATAGGGGATATTATATTGCTGTTATACAAACTGTAAAGCCCTGAGACGTTTCTGTGATTTTTGGATTTTGATCTATACAAATAAAAATGACATGTATAAATCCTTTTAGCATCATCTGTGTCTTTTCTGATTGTATAAAGCCTTGAAATCTCTGCTGTAAGTGGGAGTGGATTGTATGTTTGTTGCGTCTTCAAACGAAATTACAATTGAATCCATTGGTTTATGGCGCAGTGATATTTTACCACCCGAATAAAAAAAGAAAGACAGTGTTCACAGTCATATCAGATTTTTATTAACATTTCAAGTTAAATTACTCACACAACCTTACTTTCATTCATCACCACCACTCACACCCAACAATGCAAACAAGGAGATACTGTTCAAGTGCAGATGAGTGAACACTACAAGAGTTCTTACATTATTTAATCAGCAATATTCTTCCATTCAGGCCACATTTTCATGTTCAGGATGAAAGGAAAACAGTATTTCCCTCTGTAACGGCCGGTCCTGGACTAAATACTTGTTAAAACTTGTAGTGTGCATCCACTGTAAAACATTCATTTAGACACAGACAAACAAAGATAAAATGTTTGACACATTTAGTTGATGTCCGCCAAGCACGCCTGCGTTCTATACACACCATTTTCTCTTCACTCTCTCTCACACACACAGAAATACCAGCTGTTTTGATGGGAAATGATTGCTTTGTGGAATAAGGATTTTGTTCTCAGGGCCAGGTTGAGGTTAAAGGTCAGCCATGGGTCCGCTTACGAGGTTGCTTCTGCCGCCGTGGTTTCAAGATGACGTAACGTCTGTAGGTGGTGTGATGATCTGATATAAACGGGATGTAAAACGCTCTGAAGAGAGGCGATGACCTGAGGAAGAATATACACGCAATACAGATTATGAAAAGTTCAATAAGTGTCCTGTATGCAGGAAAATGATTGGAGCTTTTTTAATAAATGTTCACTATTGTCAAAAAATGTATTGGCTCAGTATTAATGATGCTGGAATAACTTTAAAACATTTTTTTCATTCTTCTAATTTCTTTGGCATTACTGATTTTTTTCTGTCTAAATCTTGTTAATTTTCACAAGAACTGATCAAGCAACCTGGATAAAACTATTTTCTCTATTATTTCTTACAGTGATCGGTATTGTAATAGTACTTCAGAAGAGAAATTAATTCATAGGAAATTGTTTGAGCCTTTCCCACAGAAAAATACTAGAACCTGACCGATATTTAATCTTCTGAGGATGACAATGATATTAATATTTGAGAATTTAAGAAACCAATAACATAAACGACCCTGATACATGTCCCTTACATTCTTCTTTTCTTTATGTAGTTTATTTATTGGTACCCAGACACATAAATGCTCATTTTACTGCTGAAAAATCAACTTGTCAGTGATCTCACAAACTACAGTATGCAATAACAATTTTACTCCACATCTATTTCAGCATTTACATACTGGCTAGACTGATTTATTGTTGGACCTCTAGAAAATACCTTGATGCTTGAAGGAAAGGCTTATAGGCGATGATGCTCCACTCCTCTTTGTTGGCTGAATAACGTGGCTCATGTGGCGTCTCTTCATCAATGTCTAGATCTACCAGGTAGTGGCATTGGCGTAAATCTACCTGCATACAGCAGACATGTCACAATTAAAAAGCAACTGCTGTTATCTACAATATTCAAACATTTCAAAAAAACATGCACATGTGTCTGAGTCACTCACATATCTGTTTGGCTCCTCGAGGTTCTGGTCGTTCATATTAGCTGGAATCATCTGCGTGGCCAGAGGACCGGAGGCGTACGGCTGAGGCAGCTGCCCCTTAAACTCAGACTGAATGAAGTGCAGTTGCCAGCTGGAGATTAGGAAGAGTAAAAATCAGAAAATGACACAGTCATGCTCATGCTGTTTTTTCTATATATACACAACAAGCAGACAACCAAGCAAACCAATAAACCTAAATGAAAAAACACCCATTTTCCGTATTCTATTCCACATTGAATACCCAATAACGGATCCTAGATACTGACTTGTGGGGAAGCAGGAAGCTGCTCGGGAAGCGGTACCACTCCTTGCCCACACACACGCTAACAGGCCTGCCTTCAGGCACAGAGTGCAGAGTCGGATCCTTGGCAATGCGATGAAACTCGGGGTACAAGTCCAGGGGGGCGTGGTAGCCTTTAGAAAGAGAGAAAAAAAACAAAAACGACTATTTTGGTCAAATTTTAAACTGTCACACGTGTCTGACTGATGCTGGCGCTTAAGAGAACAGTTCCTGTGTGTACACACACCTCTGAAGAGGGCGACGGAGCGAGACAGTGACAGCACCGTGAAGACCATGACGGCGCTAAGAGCCAACCAGTTGGAGGAGACCGTGTAGTGCTCCAAACGGTACCGCTGGAAAAGGAAGTGGTAGCATTTCTGTAGAAAAAGAAGTGAATGATATTATTCAAACCAACTTGTGTAGTAAAAAAACTGCAGCTTTACATTAAAGGTCATAGAAAGTGAAACTATAATGTCTTTTAGATCATAAGGAAGGTCTGAATGGTATAAAAATACTGAAATGCAAACAGCCCTTAATCAGAAACTGTGACTTAAAACTAGCTGTCAAGACATCTGTGGAGTTGTGGTCTCACAACTCTATAGTTTTGAGACCACAAAAACCTTCTAGATTTCTTTCTAGAGCTCCAGGGAGAAGCTTGAATTTCAAATAAATCACAGGAAAAAGTGGATAATTTGAGACCTTTAAAGTTCAATAATGGCAAAAACCCACCTGCAGAGAGGAGAGGGCTACAGCCCCACTGAGGCAGATGAGAGGATAGATTGGAAAGAGAAACCTTTCTTCTTTATGAGGTCTGGTGAAGAAAACCAACATCCACAGATACATGGGGGACAGAGTCAGCCAGTAGGGACGACCCAGGTTCTGCACTGCAGAAAACACACGGGTGCACAAAGACATGAAATCACAAGAAAAATTACAAGAAATATAAATTCTTCACACAAGAAATCTAACTAGATGAATTACAAACACAAGATGTTAATTATATGCCTGAAGGGAACTGTGCAGCTCTGCATTAATTGATTTGCCAACGTTCTATATAGTAACAGTAAGATTTCCTTTGGTAATTGTGTTTTTATTCCCGCAGATCAGCCTTTAATTTCTTTTTCAGAATAATAATTAAATGAAAACAGAAAAGCACTAAGAAACTACACTTCACACATAAGCTGCTGAGTTCAAACAGACTACTAACATTTCTATTCCTGTAAAAGGGCAAAAAAACATTTAGACATTTCTTAGTACTGGCATGTGAAACACACACAGTCCTCACCATTGAATCTGTGCAACAGTGTCTCCATAAGAGCAGTGAGTGGCAGAGAAAATAGAGCCAAAGCAAACACCAGGTTGAAGTTCAGGAGTCCATTGACAAAGTAGAAATGCCATGGCTCCGTACCTGAATATTAAACAGAACATTTAGGCTCATGTACAGAATATTATTACAATATAAATATTGATTACTTTAAGGGAAAATCCCCAGGACAGTATATAATATTTTATTACACATGATAAAACACTGAATATTTTGGAGACAAAAGCCAAAAAGGTTCTGTGTGTGTGTATTATTGTAATTAATCTGTCAACTAAATAGAGAGAAATACAACGTATTGGCACACACTGAAATGGTTTTAATGTGCTCACACACCCCCTGGAGTTCAATAAAAACAATGCAGCATCAAATTGTTCACATGTTTTCTTTGAAGATCCATCTGCTCAGTTCTGTCATTAAATTAATAAACCATCAAATTTGAAATCCTTACATTAACAACCCCCAAACTTGTGAGATTCACTTCCAGAACACAAATATAACAACTTCAAAAAACATTTGAATTACGTAGCACTGTACTGAAACTTCTGTTTTTATGTGTGATTTCGCTGCCAAAATGAATATTATACATTAATGGTGTGAGTAAATTACCATATAGATCGGGCCCATGTGGTGTGAAGACATTATATAGTAGAATATTGAGAGGAGCGATGACCATTTTGCCATAAAAGAAAGAGTCCACTGCCATCAAGGGTACCTGGAGACACAATGATTAAATACAACATAATATTATATTCTATATGCACCTCTGAATTTACAGATAACAGGATAACATTTCTTTTTTTCCACACGCATTTTTCAGGAATCTCACCAGCAACAACAACAGAGCAACAGCTGACCAGATGATAAAACTTTTCCACTGCCTCTTTAACACAAGCAGGTCAAAGGCAATGGGAACCCTGCAGAGAAAACAAACCCATGTGGGATTAGGAATAAAGCATTTTGACAAAGTCAGTCTTGGAAGAGAATTGCCAACAAAAAAGCTATTTTGGTTCATGACCCTACCCAACCAGAGCAGAGAAGGGCCATCCGAGGATGGCGCCGGCAGCCACGCCCATCACGGCTAACGGGGTTGAGTCCTGAAACCATCCGGTCATGGCCACGAGCGTTGTGTACATACAGAAAGAGGAAGGCAGGAATGCTGCGGACAGAGAACACCACATGGATTTTTAATCACAAAAAAAAATGCAAAACAGAAAGCAGGAATCTCTAACAGAAATACAGTCTGCCACTGTGTCTATGGTGGAGCCTTTTGTTCTTCAAACCTTCAGAGGAATACATTTACTGCTTTGCATCACAGAAACGTATCAGAGATATGAAATGCTCCTCCCAAAATGTACTTAGACTTAGAGGACAGTGCTTTACTGAGAAAAAATGCCTCAGTTAAAAAAGGAGGGTGTAAATATTAAGTGAATAAATATGACCAACCTGCAGATGAACAGAACATCCCAGTGCTGAGGACAAGAAACGCCAACATCAAGCGGCCCACATGCAAACCAAACTTCTTACACACCGCCCTGTGTCATACACAAACAAATCAAATAGTTAACTTACTTATCAGATAAATACATGATTATACTATATACACTACTCACTATAACTTAGGGATATTGTTATTTAAATGAATGTTTTTCCTATTTAGTCTTAATTTTAATGAAATATGTAAAAGTTCCCTTTGATATTACTAATAATGCATGAGCATAAACATCTTTTCATTAGTTTAATATTTATTACCCCAGTCTCTCAGAACATCCCTAATTTATTGTGTGTATTACTTGCATTTAAGAGGAGGGTATACTCACTTATAGAAATAGAGTTCACAGACACAGCAGGAGAACGCTAAGACACATCGCACGAAGTAGAACACCAACACCTGCAACACAACCATGACACAAGTCTGTAACTACTGCACATGTTACAGCACCGGAGGCCACATGTAGGATAAAAGCTTGAGATAATGCTGCAAGGGATGAAGTAAATCAAAATATCTAAAAAAGAACAGATACCTGGGCCTTACCTTGTTTGTCTGTAGTACATGGGCATGCAAACAAGCAGGCAGGGCGTGTAGCCATAAGTAAGCGTAGGATCTGATGGCGTACAGTGGAGAATACTCCCATGTTTGCATCCCTGTGCCATAAAGCAGGTAGTGCATCTGTCAAAAGATGTTACACAACAATTACAGACATGAACAGTAAAAGTAAGACCTGCAGAAAGAAGATAGAAGTAAGTGTTTCTACACCTCGAGTGGTCACAAATGGCAGCACTTCAGCATTTCTGACAGTACTGGTACTCACAGGCTCCCAGTAGTTGAAGGTCTCATCGCAGTCTGAGATGTTGCTGAGCAAAGCTGCACAGAATCGTGCTGAGAGCAGGCATTTAAATGCAGTTGAACCTTCAGGAGCCCACACCTGCCCTCCTCGACTTACCGACCTATTAAAACAAACACACAGAGTCTATATTATATCTTTATTATTTTTAAAGGGCATCAAACATCATCAGAATCCAATGCACAGAAAATAGTGTATAGTGTCTGCTTTGCCTATATTTTATAGGAAATGACATGGATCATGAGAATAATCAGTATCATTAGTAACACCTGTGTTGTTTACCTTCTATTTCATGTCAATATGGCTGCCGTGGAAAAAAGATCTATGGGCCCATGGTAATAAGCTCCCAGATGTGGACAGCTGTGTACGTGTTCATCACTGGTTTGTGGTGATCATAGATGAGTGGGTGTCCCCTTGTTCACTGCCATCACCATCAGATTAGTTCAATTAGCCCCCTTTGCTGCAGCAGCGCAGCATTTACACTATACTAACATCACGCTGTTTATGACACGTCACCTTAAACCTCAGCGTGTCATTCGATGGACTTCAGCGTCGTGTTAATAACAGCAGCCAGCGAACAGACGCTTGTGTCTGACCTGAGCACCTCACGGGAAGCTACGGTGAATCTGGCAGCTGGGAAGAATGAATGAAGCTGAAACCAGGTGTTCCGGTTTAACTGGTGACCGCGTTAACTGGTGACTCTCAACCGGATATGCCGTGGATGCTCAGAAAAGTGAACGCGTCTGTAATAATAACAATGTAGTATTTAAGGAAACAGTGCCTAGACGAACACTTTTTTTGTGTCGAGCATTCATTTTAAGATAATTTTAGAGTTTTTTTAGTAGAAAACCTACGTTATGTTCGTGTTTTCAACAGCTGCCGTCACCACGACAACCACGTACACATTCGGTTGGAAGTCACCAGTTAACACGGACACTAGTTAAACCGAAACACCCGTAACTATTCATTTACGTTGCTGTTAAACAAAAACTAAGGTTATTAGAGCGAAAACGCAAACTAACAGACACTACTTTTCAAACTAATGTAAACATATAGCTATCTTTATGGTTTGGTGGGCGTTAAAATCGTTTTTATGAACAAAATCCTGCTCCACGTATCAACAGAGCTAGCTGGCTAGCCTCCGCTGCCCAGGCTGCTGTCAGTCAGTCAGAGCCGGGGATGGAGCTCACAGCCCCGGCTACACCACCGCATCTCCTCCCCTCTTATACTCACTCTTGCCGGGTCTCTGCGACTTTACCGTCGTCGCCGCCTTTCTCCTCTTTCGGTGGCCGAGCTTCTGTGGATATGTTGACGTTGTTCGCATCTTGTTTGCTGCCTCGTCTGGTTCTCTGCCGAAGCGCTTTGGCCGCCATGTTTACCGACGCCGCTCCCGAGTCAGGCTTCGTTCATTTTCGGCGCTGTTCGGTTTATTGACAGCTGTCATCACAGACGATAGAAACAATACTCGTGGGTGGAACCACACAGACTTCACTCAGCTTCTGTTTCTACACTTTATCCATATTATTTCACCCTCGCCAATGGAGGAAATTTTCATTCCTTGTATTGAGCATTCGACAGTTAAAGGTCCTATATTTAACACTTTTCCTGGTTTTATGTTTTGATATCTCTAACAAGATATATCTATGGGTTTAATACCAAAAATCACCGCTCCCTATGAAACTTAACTGCAGCTCAAGAACAGATTTTTGTCGCTGTATTATTAATTATATTTAACCTCTCCTCTGATGAGCTGATTTGAATGGCTGTGAATTGTGGGTGACTGCATAGTTGTGACATCACAACTTCACAGACGTCTTAGAAGGCATAGTTTCTATATGGGTTGTGTATTGAGTGTTTTGAAGCATAAGACAATATTTATTTTAAACTAGACCACCCTTATAATTAAAACACAACTAAAACCACACCTTGCCTACTATTCCCAGTATACATTAAGGTTGAGGAAGTTGGTGTGGTCCAGAACTAGTAGTATGCATACAGTTAACTGGACTGGCAATGCACAGGTTCTGTACTGTTTATTTCTAAAGAGACTCCATGTGCAGTACAATGCTGAGCATCGTTTATCAGTCACTTGTAGTCAGTCCTCACCTGGATGCTGTTGTTTGCTGGAGCAGTGTGACAGAGACTGGAGACACTAGAAGGCTGAACAAGCTTATTACAAAGGCTGGTCAGGTTCTGGGTTTCACATTGGACTCTGTGGAGGTGGTGGTTCATCAATGTGTCACAGCAGAAAAGCACTTTCAGCAAGAGACTCCTCTAACTATGATATACTATGGAGCAGTTCAGGTCAACCCTGCTGGCTGCCATTCAATTGTAAATAAAGTACAAATCAATCAATCAATGTAATAAAGTATGCTATGTACTTGCTCCCATAATAATTAGTTGCAGTGACACCAGATTTATACTTTTATACCTTGCAGAAGTCAAATTAAAAAGGAAGCTTTTTAGTGTGCAGTTTGTGTGAATTTGACTATTTCACAATGATGCTCAATAGGCCACAAATGTCATGATAAATAACAGGTTTATTGTATGATAATACACAGAACTCCAATCACAGTTCAAAGACACTATAGCAAGCAATGCCTCAACTACTGTAAACACTGTTCAACTACAGTTACTGGTTGTAAGATTATAATTAGCAGTTGCATATAGACTTGAATTGTAATTTCTCTGAAGGACATAAGGTGGAATTCCATTTCCTTCTAGAGTTTCAAAGTTAAACGCAAGCTACCTGATGGTGACTTGCAACCGAGAAGAAAGCAGGGCCTCCAGGTGTTTGTGGAACTGCAGGGCCTGTGTGTGTGACAGGGCGTGTGTGTGTGAGTGGTAGCTGAGTCGGTAGCAGTAGCTGGTCTGGCTCAGGTCAGGGTACGAGAACGTATCGATGAGTTTGACCTGCTCCACGGTCCCGCGGCCGGCCTCCCGCACCACGCCGTGGAACTTCTTCTCCTCCCAGCTCGGCGCCGTCCAGAAGCTGATGTCGAAACTGAAGACTTCTGGGAACAGGGAGAGGGGCTGGAACGGCGTCCCCGGCGACGGGCGCGCCGCGAACTGCTCCGAGAAGCGCGGGTCACGTGACCACAGCAGCCGCCAGTCGGGCATCGAGAACAGGAGCGTGGCGAGCAAGTCCAGGTTCAAGGACACGGTGACACTGATGTGGCCCAGGATGTCGTCTGTAGCGCCAGCGAACACTCTGCCAACCGAACCCATCGGCTGTGCCGTCAGACACAGGCCCCCCTGCTCTGTAACCAGGGAAACCCCGAAGGGGGCAAGCAGTGTTTCAAGCCTTTGTCCGAGCAATTTGACCGGCTCGCTCTCTGAGGGGAAGATGCCTCTGAGGAGGAGCTCGTGGAAGGCAGGTAGAGCCCAGAGGTTAACGGTCACGTTCCTGAACACAAGACCACTAACGCCAAACAGCGAGTTTGTAATAGCACTACAGCTCTCACTCTGCTCCTCCTGCTGGTTTCCTTTATCCCCAACTTCCCTTTTATTACTCCCTTCTTTCTCCCCACCACCCCCAGCGTCATGAGTCAATACTTCTCCTTTAGGTAGAAGCTCTTCCATCTGAGGGCGCAGGGATGGACGCAGCACATAAAGACCTCTTTCCTCTTCAGGGTCAACATCAAAAGAGCATGCGATCCTTAAGCTCTCGAGCCCTTTGCTCTTCACCCTGTCCGCTTTCTCACACTTGGCCGATCCGGCAGCGTTTCCCGTGTCCGCTGGTCCCCGACTGTCCGAGGATGTCGACTGGTCTTTGTCTGTGGAGGTGTGAGCGTCAGGGTCGAGGTCGTTCTGAAGCGGGTAGATCCGGTAGCAGTGTGAAGTCTCTGTGTCACGGCAGCACATCTGCAGCTGTTTGGCTGTGAGGAGGAAGGGGAGAGTCTCCGTTGTCATGGAGACTGACCACTTCTCTGTTAGTCCTTCGAGAAGAAAATCCTGCGTCAACCTGATGGGGTGGACGGAACCTGAGGACAGAAATCCCCTGATGAAGGAGAAGAGGACACGGTCACTGCCAGGATATGTCATTTTAGACTTCTGACAACAAACATCATAAAATCTTATATAATTTATATTTTGGTAAATAACTTTGTTCTTGTTTTTATTTATAATTTAACCTATTGAAGCCTATGACTGTCATTTTTAAAATAAAATATAAAACTCATACAGCTTTTTTCACCAATATGATAGTAGAAACCTTTTTACATTAAGTTATTAAGTTTCCAAGTGCTTCCTTTCATATGACGTCATCAACTTCCTACTCTTTCCTCTTGAGAACATGGAGAAAACAAATCCTCTCAGAAAGAGGTCATTTTATTAAAATTATTATGATTTTCAACCCTGACATGTATATATCTATTTAATAATTCAAGTCTCTAGAATAATCCCCCATGTTAATGTGCATATTTGTGCAAGCAGCAACTATAATAATCATTAAAATTCTATTTTCTGCAAAGAAAAAAAAGTACAAAAAGGAAAAAATAGATACATAATATGATTGTTAGTGCCTCAACTGATGCACGAAATCTCTAAAAAAAATCTAGGCTTAAATGGGTTAAATTGATAATACATCACATTTAATTTTAATTATTTTTTCTTGCTTTTAAATTTTTTATTTTTCCCCTTTCAGTCAACTGTTTTTCAATGGTATCTTGAAGCTTTTAATGTTTTATTTAAAGCACTTTGAATGACCTTGTTGTTGAAATGTGCTATAGAAATAAACTTGCCTTGCTTTACCTGAATATGTAATCACTGAGCTCCGCTGGTATGTTGTACTGGACTTTCTCTCCTCTTATTTCCTCCTCTACTCTGAGCGTCTGCACAGAGCTGTAGGGAAGGCTGCGTGTAAACACGTGGAGCAAAGCATTCTCCACATGAAAACCCTTATCCTGGCTCCTGTACAAGAGCAAAACCACCATTAGTGGAGTTCCTTATGCAAACATGCACGCACACACACACACACACACACACACACACACACACACACACACACACACACACACACACACACACACACACACACACACACACACACACACACACACACACACACACACACACACACGGCTGCATCTAACTGTATCGTTACACTCACCTTTACTCCTTACCTGTATCCAGTGCACTTGTAGTTCTTGTATTTCTCACTTTCAAAAGGAAGGACATCACTAAGGACGAGGTGTGCTTCTGCTGCCATGGCAACGACCTGCCAACTGTTGTGCCACTCTCGCTTCGGCTGGTCCAGCGGTGTCCCACCCTGACCGTTGCACAAGGAAACGTGAACCTCTCCCTCTTCAGCCAGAACCTGAACACAACTAGAGGAACAAAGAAAACTAACACAAGTACTCAGCGTATTGTTGTAGAAGAAGATCAAGAATTAACAGGTCGAAAAATAAATTTAATAAGTAAGAAAATTAAGAAAGTGCTCCTACCACATTTATTATATAATCAATAGGCTTTATATTTAGGATTTTGACATATTATAGGTCAAAAAACACAGATGTAAATAATAATATAATAATAATTTGTTCCTTTGACTAGTGAAAAGGTCTGCTTTTGAAAGGCTTAAAATATTAAATAAATGATCCGATAACTTAAATTTGGATACAAATGAAGTAGGGCTGCAACTAACAATTCTCATCATTATTGATTCATCTTTTAATATATTTTTAATTAATTGATTGTTTGTGAATCACAGTTTCCCAAAGATGTTTTGTTCCAACCGACATCCAAACTACTATTATAATATTATTATAAGACACTAAAGTAAATATATAAGTAAATATGCATATGGAACCAGATAATTTGGGCATTTTTTTCATACAGTGACTCATGACTCAAATGATCATAATTTGATTATTAATTTCGTGTTAATGGAATGATTGATTAATCCACAGATTTTTGCAGTTCTAAAATGGAGCGTTGTGGATAAATAGAGTTTAATAAACCTTATCGCAAAGTACAAACTGACCAGTCCTGCAGGGTGAAGCAGTTCTACCTGAGGAAGAAGCTTTTGAGAAGTTGCCTGTTCTTTTTAACCCCGCTCTTCCTCCCACAATGAGGAAAGTTAAACACCACTCGGTCAAACACTCGTCCCCGCAGAGAGCCGCATTCCCCCAGCTTAGTGCAGTCCACCTCAAACAGTACAGTTCCACCTGAATAGCACAGAAAGATTTTTTTAAAAAACGTGCAGAAAACAAAAGCATGACCCCAGTAAATAAAAATGAAAGCAAAAACCAAGTACCGGAGTCCTTGATGGTCTGGATGTTGTGGGCTGCTCCCTCCTGCCGCAGTGCCTCCTCCTGATGCTGCAGACAAGTGGCCGTCAGGCTGCACCACTGGCTCAGAGAGGCAGAAAACGAGAAGTTCCCTTCTCCCACCAGCAATATGGACCGTGAAGGAGACATGGCCAGTCAAGCTGGAAATCACAAAAACTCAATTCACAACTCGAATAACAACAACAACAAACATCTGTGCCACTTTTATAGCTTTTGCGAAAAGGAGGAGACGCGCGGAGGAGCCGCAGCGACCACCTCCCGCTGCTTTTCCCGGTATCATGAACGCTGTAATTGCAACTTTTAGTTAGAAGCGACTTATGTGTAAAGGTTAAAAGAATGAAATCATTACCTGTGACGTTATTGTTGAATAGAGCACGTTAACCTTCTCATGTCTATGGGCTCACCTGTAGCGGCTTACGTTGAGCGTTGTGTCGCAGATACAGTCATCCGACGGGAAACAAATTTTTAAAAAACAAAAACGGCCAACTCAACAAACACTCAGCCTTGATTAATTTAACTTATCTGGGTGTAAATGTTCTGAACATATTTTGTTCCTAATAGTACCGAGCACACGTGTAAATGTACAACCGTGCACTCCCACATCGCGAGACTCCAGTCGTTGTTTCCGGGGGGACATGTATGCAGGGTGGCGCATCACATCTGGAGGAGGGAGCTATTTTTGCAGCATCAGTTGACCAGAGCATCAGGAGCCTTCGTCCATTAGTTTGTCGTATTTATCCGGACGGTCCCACCTGACAGCTGGTCCGGGTTGTTAGTTCCGCTCCGGGGGTTCTGGACGTGTTCTAATCACATCGGAGGCAGGTAGCAACACGTCTGTTTCTGCTGAAGCTAAGGTCATGCTAGGATGCTAACTGCTGCATCTGCACATGACAACATCAGCCTCACAGGATGCTCACAGTTGTAACCATACGATTCATTGTTGTTAATGTGCAATACACACATCTGAAACACTAGAAGCATATGAATGTTAATCCATCTGTTGTATTCACCCTCTCTATGTATGAATGTAGATGTATGTGCAACAAGGTTATTTATACTTCAGGATCTCATCAGGATTACACACCATGTCTAAGCGATGAGAGATTCAATCCTGATGTATTTCAGGATTTATGCTCCCTCTTTATAATTCATGTTAGACAGAGTCCAACTTTAAGGATGCAGGTGGGATTAGTGCCTGGGTCGTAGCATCACCATGTAATCCCGTCCATTGTGTCTTGTAGGAAGGGTTTTGCGCCCACATGGGCAGCGTTCTGGCTTTGTCTTCCGGTCCGGGCCATCAGAGCTGGCCTTTCTCCACGGACCTGCCTCCTTCCCGCTGGGACACTCATCCTGCTCACTGGGACAGTCCGCCACGCTGGGAGAGGAGAGATGGACGCCTGCCAAACCCGGGCAGCTTCCACTCTCTGCACAGGAGCTGCAAAGGTACAGCACCATCACCCGTTGATGTGCTACTCATACATGATACGATATACTGTCACGCCATCATGAGTTCATTCCAATCTTCAGATTTTCAGACTTTTTAACATCCCAGCATCATGTCATTGCACTAAAAAGTGCCATTTATTACTATTAACAATAAATAATCATAAATAGCATTGCAGTTAATCATTCTGCCAATTTCTTTGTTAGGATGAATTAGCTTCTCTTAGAGAGTATAAAGAAATGTATGGTGTTAGATTTATTTTAAAAAGAGGGAATTTTCCTCAAGCAGAAATCAATCTGTGTTACTGGAATTTACATTTTTCCATAACCTGAAAAAATAACATTTTAGTTTTATTTTATCTTAACTTTTATTTCATTTTATCTTATCTGCATCTGCTAAACTAGGTGTTGAACGTTTAATTTATGACTTTTTTTTTTCTTCCCTTTTTCACCACATCAGATGTGTTTCCTCAGCAGATTGAGGGAGTCAAGATGATCGTCAACAAAACTCTGAGCAGCTTCTTTAAGGTATCAGCTGTGGTTATGGGCTGTAAATCTCTTACTTTTTAAAACATAGTTTTTCCTGACCTTTACTCTGCAGTGTGTATGTGTTTCCAGGGCAGCCACACGGTCCACCTCAGCGCCGTCAGTCCTTCGTACTATCGTTTCCACGTGGAGCATCTGCAGTCTGACGACTACAGCAAGGACAAGGTCAAGCACTAGTTGTTGGATAACGTCCTGTGTCTGTGTTAGTGTTAAATATCTGTATAGAACACTGTGAAACAGCTGAAGCTGCAGCCTTTTTTTGAGTTGAACGGCTGCGTCTTGATCTTTCTCCACATCCCAGGATGCCCCGGCACTGATCGGTGAGATGGATTCTTCAGGCAGCCTGAATGCCCACGCCCTGCTGCATCTCTCTGAGCGGGTACGAGCCAGGACAGTGTTCCAGGTGAGGTCCTACTTTGTATTGTACCGTCTCTGTGAAAGTCATTTCTTTCACTAAAAATGAAGGCTTGATCGTGTTTTAGACGCAGCAGTCCCAGTTCATGACGTGGCAGTTTGAAACCGAGTACAGAGGGAACGACTTCACTGCCGCCGTGACGGTAGCCAACCCAGACATCCTCAGGGAGTCGGGTAAGAAAAGACATAGGAGCATCCCATTGGAATTTACTGTATTATCTGATAAATATGCAATATATTCATGCTATTATTCAATGATTCTATATCAGGGAAAAATAGTGTTGTAAACAACCTAAAAATAATTTTAAAGGTTATATTTTACAGATGATTTTCTATAGGATTCTTACAATTGCTGGTTACATTATCATGTTATTTTTCTTGATATAATCAACAAAAATAATCTGTATCTGGGTCAATGACAAAAACTACCATGTGGTGTAACTCTAAAAACTTGGTACCAGATAGAATTTCTTAAAAAGGTTTTAAACAGATGCTATCAACAAGCTTTAAATCCTAGGTGGATTAAATATTTAAAATTCATCATTTTTTCCTATTACACCATTTGACATTGTGTAAATTGTGATTTTTGTAAAAAAAAAAAAAAAATGATACATATGGACTTTCAAATAACAAGAAACCAACAGGAACACACTGTACATTTTGAGAGACCTGAAAAATGCTATAAAAATGCTGCTAAATCTCAAAACTGTATTTTAATAAAGTTTTTGACTTTCTCATCTTGGCAAACATTATTTGTCACTGATCCATCTCTATGTGTTTTATCCTCTTGGACAGTGATACTAGTGGCACACTTCCTGCAGAGTGTTTCCTCTGGTTTGGTGCTGGGAGGGGAGCTGGTCTACCACCGAGGCCGAGCAGAGGAGGGAGGAATTCTAACTTTAGCTGGACAGTACTCAAGTAAGAACTTTGTCTTTGCATGCTGATCCTTTTTTTTGTGACTGATCGGTTTCAATTCATTTTAGAAGCAGCGTTTTCACTTTCTCTTTTTTTGTTCCTGTGTTCAGGACCAAACTGGGTGGCGACGTTGAACGCCGGCAAAGGAGGAGCCCACGCTAGCTACTATCACAGAGCCAACAAGCAGGTAGATGAAATATCAACACGCTGTTCATACAGATTCAATTCTGTACAGTCAGATTTCTAAAAAATGAATATTTCACAGAATCTAATCATTCAAAGATTGTTTTTTCAACAAACTTCTGCTGTATTTTTGTTCTACATGTCCCTGGCTATGTCTGTGGACAATCTGTAATCAATTGACTCAAATTGACTCAAGAGACTATTTTAAAATGGTACTGGTAATGTTTTTTTTGCCCTTGATCAATCACATCCCTGATAAACACACCATATAATATGATTGTTGGTGTCTGGTCACCAGATACAAGTTGGGGTGGAGTTTGAAGCCAGCACCAGGACTCAGGAGACCACCACCTCGTTTGGGTACCAGATGGAACTCCCAGAAGCCAACATGGTGTTTCGAGGTAAACATCTAAATCCTTCTGCAAATCATCATGTTTGATGAAAACTACAAAAAGACCATATGTGACTTCCTGTGTGTGTACCCAGGTATGATAAACAGTCGTTGCATCATAGGAGGTGTGTTAGAAAAGCGTCTCACCCCGCTCCCCGCCACCCTGATCATGGGCGCGTTTGTGAATCACCGCGGCGACAAGCTGCAGGTGGGCCTAGGTGTCAATGTGGGATAATCGTCCATTAACTCCTGCTGGGATCACAACTGACTGTCAGGACGTCCGTCCAGAGACCCGCTGGTTTATCAGTCTCACTGTAACACCTCCTGTGAACCGTCTTTGGATTGTTTCCTAAAACGAACGCATCTTATCTTTAAACCTAGCGCTCAAAGCGGAGGGAAAGGATTCAACAGGAAGAACGGATGGGAACATTTTGAGGGTCTGTCACTGGATGTATTTTACTGCCCTGGGATGTTGCACATTGCTTTATGCAACATCGCATCTAACATTGCACATTGCCTTCTGGACAATGGAAAAAGGGTAAGAGGCAGCATAATAGTTTTATACTGCAGGTAATTATATAGACATTTAATGTAAATAGATTGTATTAGAAGATGATTATGTTTTTCATGTTTTTGTCCATTAACTGTAATAATTAATACTACTATACTTGACCTTTCTGCCATTTGTAAAACCAATGACTTTCTTGCAAGTAACCACTTGAAAATCAACTTGTAGAAACAAGAAACTTGCTTTGGATTGGTAGTACAAATTACTACACTCCACATTTCCCACATTGTCACCATCCATTTGTTTGTCATCATCTTAATCTTAATGTTTCCCAGTGCACCAACAGAGAATTAATGCCTAAAGGTTCCATCTACAAAAGTGGTTGGCAGTGCTTTGGGTGAGTTTCATTAAATAGGTGAAATCATGCTAAAACAGACCTGTATGATCCTTAATATTGTGTGTTTGAGTATGTGATTGTGTGTTTGAGTCTTTCTTCGCCAGCATATAAAAGAGTGGGAGAGTTCCACACACTCAAAGAGTAAAGGGACTATTCCATCCATATACTGTACACTAAGCTCCAGCTGAGGGATGTGAGAGTGGCTGAGTCTAATGATCCAGGACTGTACTGTATGTATATAGAAGACAGCATGAGGAACACTGACCTGTATGCGACCTGCACTACTCTCTCTGCTTCAGGACATTTCCAGTCCTGTCAAGCATATGAAATGTTATTAATTGTCTACATTATGTAGCAACATGTCAGCAGGAGAATACATGGAAGTGAGTGACTGTCTTTTTGGACTTAATTTATTAAAGATGTTATTTATATCAGAGTCACTGTTTGTTTCTTCACTATGTGAATTGTAAAGTGTCATAATTCTCTTGTGTTTCATTGATCAATATTTTCAGTATTAACTATGGATCAAATGACAGTGTTGAAGGGTAACATGTAACTGTGAACTTGCCCTCAGCACCAAGGTGCTTTTTATCCTGATTTAGCTCATAGTTTAGGTTGTGTATGTAGTGGAACAGCAAGTTAAAGACCCAAAAGTTTCTTTCAGGAGGCGTAACATAAAGTGAATGTTAGACATTCATCAGGCTAGAAACAATGGAACAACCAAAAACAATGGATGTTTAAATAAGGGGTGAAAAATCTTTAAACTCACTAAGAGGTCCAGTTGCTTTTCTCTACAACTCTACAAGATACAAAAATATTGAGAACTGATTTAAGAATATTGTGTGTTTCAGCCTGTTGGCTCAGTGTGGCTGTAAAAAAAATCAATAAGCCTTAAAGGTCCCATATTTAACAATTTTCCTGTTGTTTTTTTTATTATTTTTTGTCCCTGACAAGATATATTTGTAGTTTAAAATAGTGAATATCATCTCAATAAAATTTATCATCCCCTCCCTTAAGCTTCTCTCTGCAGCTCTAGAAAGAACAGGCTCTATGTCTGTTTCATATATATTAATAAACCTTCTTCTCTTCTGATTGGCTGATTTGAATGGCTATGGGGATGGTGACTGTGTAATTGTGATGTTGTTGCATCATCGCAGAAGAAGAAGACAGTTCGGTGTTAAAGCACAGTATCTGTTCTTACCTTATCTTATAATACAATTAGAATGAAAAAAAAATCAAATATTGGACCTTTAAGATCCTGTGAGGAAAAACAAGCAACAAGTTGAGAGGCTAATTCAACTTTTTTATTATTAAATCATAAAAAATGACTTTATACAATACATACGTATATACAAATATATGCAAATTTATATTTAAATATGAGGTTTGTAAACATTTCTCTTTTGGCGCTGATAAAATGTCACAGTGACTATCATCTGATAACATTAGCTCATAGTGCTGGCAACACAATACTCTGTCCTACGATACTCTCTGCTATTTGTCTCTGAAAAAAGAAAAGAAACCTTTCCCCGCTTCTCCCTTCAGTTTCAAAGACTTGCTTCTCTGGAGTCCTACTGGACTGTGTTTCTGCTGCTGCTGCTGTTCTTTCTGTCTCTCCTCCTCCCTCTGCTGCACCTGCTGAACGATCACCAGCCGCATGTCCTCCTGCAACAAGTGAAAAGGGTCAGACGAGAGAGAAAAAAATATATATATGCTGCTCGTACACTATTGTTTGGATCATTTTGCCATAATACATCATCATTTGTTGGCACTGCACGCATACTCACCTGCCAGGCATCCAGCTCCTGGGACAGCGCCACTTTGTGTTGGATGGTGTTGAGAAGCTGTTTGGTCAGTGTTTCTTTCTCCTGACAAACGGCAGCCAGCTGGCTCTCTAAAGAACTGTTGATGTGATAATTAGCCCACATATAATAAAACGTTAAACACATGATATAAACATAATACTGTGGGTTTAGTTGAACTGAAACAATGTCATATCCAATCAGCATATATGTTGTGTGTTTATTACCTGTAGCTTGGCTTGTCAGGACTGCTTCTGAATGGCTCTATTTCTTCTCTCAGAGACTCCAGCTCTCCTTGTTTAGATTGCAGCTGCATAGTGTCAAATTAAAAGGCATATATATATCATAATGATCAAGTAATATTAGGCGGCATAACATTTATTCCATTTATCTAAACCACACACGTTTCCACAGGATATCAGGGGTGAACTTTTCTTTTTTTTTAAAATAACATTGCGTCTAGGGCCGAATATGCAAGACAAATACATGAAAAGCTAATGAGGGCACCCTATTCATATTCATAATTATAATTAATGATAAATTGATTAATGATGGTGTGTATATATGCTAAGATGTCATAATAAATTGCATGTTTTAAACAAATATTCTTCTATTTTGTTCACATTCCCATTTTAAAGCTGCAGCTGTATTTATCAATATTATGTCTTTTCTGTAGGACAGGCTTACTGGTGTATATATTGTTTTAAATGTGAAGTTCTGCAGAATGGCTCTGTATCTCAGAATGAGAATCATATTGTGAAATTAAGTAGGAGTATTACCAGGAAGATATATTAATATTTGCGAGTGTAATTTCCATATATGAATGGCTTCTGCTGACCCTGCTATGAATGAATATGAAACCAGCAGCACATTACAGTATCTCTTCTACTTTGGTCAATCAAGAATTTCTTTTATATTCAAATAAAAGTTGTGAAGCTGTCAACAGACCTCCTCTTTGAGTGCTTGTATCTCCTCATCTCTTGCTTGGAGGACTGTGGAGTGAGCTAGAAGTGCCTCTTTAGCCTGGTTAGGGAGAACAACACAACAACTTATTACAATCAGGACCATCAACAAAGCTGCACCGCTTATCAGCTGTTTGTGTGTTTACTTTAAGTTTTACTGCAGAGGGGAGACAGTTTAGTATCAGATTATCAGAAGAAAGATGTCAGTACAGGGTTAAGAATTAGTACAAACTCACAATTCACAAGTTTTACCATAAAGGTCATTGGGCCTCATTCACCAACTGTTCTTAGGGAGAAATTGCTGCTTAAAACACACTTATGCAGTTTTTATTAAGACTGTCAAATGCTTAGCATGCATAATTTTTTCCTGCTATTTTATTACTGATGCTACTTAATACTAAATATGATAGATTTGTTAAAGAGAGTCCAATGATTTGTTTCTGTGTGCTTACAGCCCTGCAGTTTCATGCCTGTTCATGGGGATTGCCGAGCATTTATCTATACCGATTAGGTTCACCTGGCACACCTATTCACCTTACATTGACAATAGGATAATGAACAAATCTGCAACAAACAACTCTGTTTAAAAATGTTTCAAGACTCTGACTTAGAGATTTCTTGGGAGTTTTATATATATATATATATATATATATATATATATATATATATATATATATATATATATATATATATATATATATATATATATATATATATATATATATATATATATATATATATATATATATATATTTATATTTATATATTATAAATATATATATTATTATAATATATATATATATATATTTTTTTAAAGAACAAATAATAGATTCTATTGGTGAATGAGGCCCGTTGAGTGCAGCTGCTCAGAGTGTGTCTCTGTGTGTACCTGTGATTGCTGAATTTCACTAAGCAGAGACAGAGGTTGTGTTTTGTCCAGGACGCCCTCTTCTCCCAGGTTCAGTGCTTTCTGCTGTAGGGAGCGATTCAAGGTACGCAACTCAAACACCACTCCCTGCTCCTGCTCTATCTACACACACAAACACACACACAGACCAAGAGCTGCAGTCAGAGTGCTGTAATTAGTTGTGTTAGTTCCTTCTGTTAGGGATGAGTAATATTTACTGCTGTCATATTTCCTTTCTGTTTCCTCCTGCTTCATCTCTTTTAACTGCAACCAGTCAGACATTGATCCTCACCTCTGCTTCTTTCTCTCTCAGTTTGGCCTGCAGTTCTGACAGTCTGTCTCTCAGCCCCTCCCTCTCCATGCGGACTCTATCGTTGTCCTCTTGTGTAGCTTTCAGTTGTACCTCCATGTGCGACAGCCGCTCCAGCAAAACTCTGTTCTGTATGGGAAGGCAGAGACAGAGAGACAGGCAGAGGGAAGAGACATGGATGGACATACAATACTTTACAAATGGTGCAATGATGCAGATAAAAGACTGAAAACAGAAATAACTGCCATACTTAAATCATGAAATGTTATGTGTCTATACAAAACATCTCATAATAAGTGTCAAGTGAATGTAATATTATTAAAGTAGGTTTCCTTGTGGAAAAAGATTCTCTATTACAAGTCAAAGTCTTGCATTTTCAATCTTAATTATTTGAATATTAGTATTAATTCATTGATGTATACTTGGAAGCAGCATTTTATTATTGGCAAGGTAGAGCTAATTTTAACTCACATATTCTAAAATAGTTGTTGTTCTAATCCATAACAAGGCATAAATGGATCATATGGATTAGATATAAAATATTGATCTGAAAAGTACCTTTTAACTATAGTTATACTATATATCTATAGGAAATAAGGTGCAGTAGATTGGAAAGATAAAGTAGCACAAAATGAAAATCATCAAGTAAATTATGACCTCAAAAGTGTACTTAAGTGCAGGATTTGAGTTGAGATTAAAAACCTCTATTCTACAGAGAGATTAACCTGGTTGTAATAGGATCATCAGCATTGTTTGAACCCATTTAGGCAATAAGTTGGATCCATTTATATATAAAATTTTCATAATTCAGGTTTATTTTCTGCTAATATTACAATAAACCTGTTGTCTTGAGAAGGTGATTTGATTTGACTGCTATGAGACATGATTTCCTAAAGACTTCCCTAAAGAAATGCGACCTGAGCTTCAATAAAGCAATATTGTTTAATTAGACAGCAACAGGAGCCTCCCACCTTGATGTTTAATTATTAGGCATGATTCATAATTTGCTAGTGAAGAGTGACTTGACTTCGACTTTCCCCTGGATTTCAGATGTCTTAATATGTTCATGATTGTCTGTGACATTGATTTACTTGTGCACAACATTTAAAAGGGACTGGTTTGTATACCTCTGCTTGTATGTTCTCTACTTGTGTGAAGCTGATATTCCGGCTGAAAGCTGATTCTTCCATCTCTTCTCTGAGGGAACGGAGCTCAGTTCTCAAGGAATGTTCCAATGTCACCGTCTGGACGGGAGGGACATAGAGAAGTTGAGACGGGCTGTTGTTCAGGGGGTGCCTCCCTAAACCTGCTGGTCTACATTGTTCAAGTCTGCGTCACTGTGACTTCACACCATGCACACACAGACAATACCAACACACATCATCTCTTTTTTTAGCACTAAAACATAATCAAAACATGTTCTTTGGTGGGTTAGTGAGGACAGACCTGCCTGATCACTGGCTGTATGAACTAACCTCAGCAAGCTGCTCCACCAGGCGCTGGTTGTGATTGGCCAACTGAGTCAGCTGGTCGCTCTCGTCCCTTCGCCGGTGTCGGCCTTGGCTGTGATGTCGCTCCAGCTCGTCCTTTAAGGCGGTTAAATCTGCTGTCAGCTCTGCCTCTCTCTGCCCGGATGCCAGTTCGCTCATCTCCAGCTTCCTTTGAAGAACGTGCTTCTCCTGCTGTAAAGCCTGAGACATTAAGTACAACAGTAACATGACTTTACAGAAACATCAAATCTATAATCTCATACCAATGAAGCTGCATTATATATAACGGCATGCATGGATTAGTCACCTCAATGCTCACCTCAATGCTTTTGCATTTTCCTCAATGAGACTTCCCTAGCCAGCATTTTCATTATTACTAGTAATAAGAGTGTAATTAAAGCTTGTGCTCGCTTACAGTATTAAAATAGTTATAAAATAGTAATTACATAGCCACAACAAAAAAAGCTTTATAACTTGTTCTCTTCTATATTTTTGAATCTGTGTGTGACACATGACCATCCATGAGAATGGTGTGTAAATGACCTCGACATCAACTACTACAGCCAGTCTATCTTCATAATGATGAATTAGAGAGAGAGAGAATGAATTCAGCTGAGAATAATACATAGGTCAAATTGATTGCATTTCACTGTCTCTAGTGCACTGTCTGTGTGTGACATCACATCTGTCTGTGATTCAAAAACACATTCCACACTCTACAGTAGGCTCCTACCTACTGACTACCTTTACACTGTAACCACACATTCCACACATAATGGCGATGTCTCAGATATTAAAGACCACACCAAGCCTGGAGGTTTGAACAGCACTGAATTCAACACTACACTTCCTTGGATCCCAAGAACTGTACTTGTCAAATTTGAAATTCATCAGAAGAATGGTTCTTGTGATAAATGACTGCTTACCATGCTGAAAAAAAAGGTTTGTACTGTTCTGCTCTTCCATCTTAACTAAAGTTTGCATAAGTAAGCACAATAAAACCCCCAGCATGATCATTACCTCCACCTCCTTCTCCCTCTGCTCCAGAGACGCTGCCAGCTCCTCATTCTTCTCCAGTAAGGCCTGTCCCAGCTCCGCAGCCAGTATCAGGTCAGTTTCTAGCCCTCCTCCACCGTTAATGCCGCCAGAAGAGGATGTGGATGGGGGCAGAGCGAAGGCGTGCGAGACAGGTGAGGATGAGGAGAGTGGGAAGAAGGAGTCCTCCAGGCTGGGGGAGGGAAGGCTGTTTTTCCTGGGGGTGAACATGGTTGACAGTCGTGGGTTTGACCCCCACGTCCTGGGCATGAAATCCAGACTCACACAGTCAGATGGACAGCCACAAATGTGAAATAGTAGTAATACTGATAATTTTAAAAGAAATTGCTGTCCCTTTTGGCTTATTGTGGTCTGGTCTGATGTGGCTTGATTTAGTTGAGTTTATTTTTCCGTTTTGTAATCCAGTACATCCCTGACAGTCTCGTATTTTGCTGTGCTGCCAATGGTCCTGATGCTGCTATCGTTCAAATCTTCTCAAGATAACCCTGTAGGCGAGAAAAGACACTCAACAAAGTGGAAAAAACCCTGTGGACAGAGTTATTAACTGTAAGTGTGAAATTCAGGACATGTATGAGTATCAGACTTGTTGTTTTCTAGTAACATAATCTCACCCTGGCCTTTAAGGAAGCTTTTTGTCTGAAGAAGCGCTTTTGTTACTCTGACCGAAATACCAGCTCCTGTTATTATCTTTGTTTTGCTCCCCCCTCCCTGAATTCCAAAGGTATTGTGCTCCATTATATCCTACAACCATGAACGAAGTCTTGAATGTTCATAATCCTGCCTCTGAATGGATCTAATTTAGGGAATTCATCAGAAAACTTACCTTTTAAAAAACAGTTTCTTCCCACAAAAGAAACAAATAAGTTTCCTGGTGAAAAGCTGCTGCCACATATTATTTCCATAAACTGCACAAGAGAATATTTCTAAATTCCATCATGAATGTATATGTAAATTACATTTTGCTCACAATATTTGCCCTTTAAAATCACAGCCTCAATCTGCCAAGAATTTATTTGTTTAGCACATTTCAACAACAAGACTACACAGTTCTTTACATTCAAGATTAAAGTCATTCAGACAACGTAAAAAGAAACTGATAAAAGGACATTTCAACACAAGTAAAAATAATTATTGAAGAGTCTGACGTCACCATCTGCCATTTCACCTGTTAATACCATGAAATCATGTTCTCGTCCCATTTAAAATCAATTTAAAGAAAAGTAATTAATTCTTACTTTAACATTTTCCATGATAGGAAATGGCAGAACTCATATTATTTCATGTTCTACCTGACTTGGAACAAGCATAAAGAAAGTCCTGACTTACCTGACAGTTTCCAGCCAACTCACGCTAAACAGGTACAGTCTTCCTGTTTGGCGAGTGTGTGTGTGAATGTGTCTGTATGTGTTTGCTCAAGGGAGGTTCAGCTGGTTTCCTTGGCAGTGGAAACATACAGCATGTAAATACGACCTGTGGCTCCACCTCCTGAGTTAAACTAGGTAGAGAGAAGCAGGAATGAAAGGGAGAAAGAGGAAGGAACGTGTGCACTGAGATAGCCACTGATCTGACATCTAGTGGCTGAACGAGGCCGGGAAAAACACTGATTAACTCAGAGGAATGCGTTGCTGCAGAGTAGAAGACACTCCTGTTTGAGCGGGGGTGACACAGGGTCAGGACACAAGCAGGGGTCTGTCTAATCTGGCCCCCCTACTCCTCATCCCCCATCCTGTTTACCTGCTGGAAGGTTTTGAAAGGACCTCTGTCTGTGTGTGTGTGTGTGTGTGTGTGTGTGTGTGTGTGTGTGTGTGTGTGTGTGTGTGTGTGTGTGTGTGTGTGTGTGTGTGTGTGTGATCTTGTATAAGGACGGGGGCAGGGAGAGTAGAAAAAGGGACAGCCATCACTTCACCTCCTTCTCATAGACTGCAAAGGGGAACAAAAAAAGTCCACAAGACAGAACAAGGCCGTTTGGATCAGTATCTGCACTCACACTCAGACATGCCCTGCAGACTCTGCCTTGTTCTTTCTGTCTGGCTTTTGCTGCCAAGCTCTGATGCTGGAAAAGAAATGTCTAAACTCTCTGAGAAGAAACTCTGCGCTGACGCCGATTGCAGCCGTAAGTAGCATGATCTTCTTTCTGCTTTTAGTTATCACTGGGCTTTAGTAGAGTGATGTGATTGTGTTATATATATGCTGTAGGTAGAGGAGCTAAATGATAACACGCACACACACACACAGAGAACATTTAAATTTGATCAATTCTCCCTGTTCTATTCCTGCACAGACCCTATCTTGATAGCTCGTGCTGTGCAGGATTACTACCCTGCAGACTGCAGGTTCATCTCCATCAGACAGGGGCAGCTCGTCTACGTCTATGCGATGCTGAAGGACAGAGGAAACCTTTTCTGGGCCGGCAGCGTAAGTGATGAATTAAAAGAAGTGATAAAAATCACTGTTTTTTGACTACAAAACGTTAGCTGGGACATGATGTGTCTTTGTGACATGCCACATCCATGTGCAGCGTTCACAGTCACCTTTCAAACGTGATGTTGTCCAGACCCTTTGTGTGTATCATGTCGTCTGTTTTCAGGTGGAGAGTAACGGACAACAGGAGACTCGTCTCGGCCACTTCCCCAGCAGCGTAGTGGAGGAGACACACGCGCTCATGCCAGCCAACACTGAAGTCGAGACAACTGTGGGTGAACACATGCATGGATTCATACATATGTGTAATGCAATGCTTTCTCTTTACTATATACCTATGTTCTTATTTCCAGAAATGGGACTTCTACTGCAACTGAAGTGGCCTTCACCAACAAAGAGAACGGCCATAATTGTTTTTGACATTATAGCACAATGAATTGTTTTATTGCCAGTATATATGGCAATAAAACAGTATATATGTAGGTTTGCATATTAACACTTCTGATTTAGGGTGCTATGATTAACAGCTTTACCAGATGATCATAATTTAATGCAGACTGTCAGAAACAAACATTGCAGCTTCTAAGTCCTCCTATCGTCTGTTTCAGTGATTGATAGAAGTTCTCACTCTTTTCTCTGTTTTGCCAATATTTCAGGTGTGTTTTTTTGGTGTAAATTTTAAAATACAATGTTTTAAGAAGAATAAAATGTGAATTGTGTCTTTTTTTCTGATTCCTGTATCTATATCTACTACACTTACTGCTTTTTGTTAGTGATTAGGTGTCACAAGATGAATATTTGGCAACAAGCAACGTTAATTAAACCCAACAATAAAAGAAACAGCAGTGTTGAGGGTGAATGAATTTTAAGGTGCCATATTTTAGTTGAAGTTATGATAACCCTATCGAGATATATATTGTTGTTTTAAGAACCAAAAATCATTGAATTTAATTGATCATTTCCTCTCTTAAGCATCTCACTGGGGCTCTAGAAAGAACAGGTCTTTTTGTGTCTCATTAAAGGTCAGAAATTCTAGAAACACCTCTCCCTCAAGAGGGATTGTGCAACCCTTTCCTGAATGCACCTGATTGGCTGAATGCTTTCAGGCTATATTAGCCAAATACTTCACTAAAAGGTGTTTCTGAAAACATTTTAGCTGCTGAATCTGTCTTTGTGTTAGATCGTCAGTGGCTAATTCCAAAGTTTGAAGGTCATCTCTTTGAGTGAAGCTTGACTGCCAGTAAAAGTCCAGGCAGCTTATTTTAAATGCTTTAAATTTAAGTTAAGGCTGTGTGCATTTCTCTGTGGATTTCTCTGTGCACCTACACCTTCCTTAAAATAAAAAAAGCAATTAAAATCTCACTTTTTACGACATGGAACCTTCAAGATATTTGTAAATGTTGCAGTATTGACTGGACAAGTCTAGACCAATGAACAAATAAAATCTTCTCTGAGCCAGTTAAACAAGAACACTGTCTAATGTATCACCATCTTATCCCCAGATATAATGTGTGTTGAATTAAAAACAGGAAGACTGGATATAAAAAAACACACACACACAAACGAGCCCATAAATGTTATGTTTCATCATTTATTCTATTTGTTGTTTTCTGCGTTAATATGCCAGGGGGTTGTTACCGATACGAAAGAATGATAGAGCTGTAATTCTTGCATCTACAAGCACATTTGTACTGAAACTGTAAACAAAACTGTCTCTCTCTCTCTCTCACACACACACCCACACACACACTTCCATAGCAGCTCAGAGGCCATGCTCCCCAGTGGAAAGGAGCCCAGTGATAAAAGCTAACCGTCTCCAAACACAAGTTCTCTCCTTGTCCACTACTCCCCCTCAATCACCCTCACAAACCTGGTCCCAAGTCCTTCGGTGGCTTCTTGTGAACATCTAAAAATGACAATATATGCGTCCAGAGAACTCCCACCTCCTCCTCCTCCTAATACACACAGGAACCAACGCTATCCTGTCCCAAAGAGAACATCAACACAACTGTCATCTTACTCAAACCCACCCAGACAGTACTGTGTACTGTAGATACAACAATGGTACCTTTGTGGGGCAATTTTGAGAATAAGTCCAATACTGTATGTGCTGCAGGCTAGTTTATAATTAAAACTACCAAACATGTTCAATGATCAACAGCTTACAATATGGTCACTTACAGGGGTCAGTACAGATGTTATTTACTGTAACATTCAAATTGACTGATGGTTCAAATAAGATCATACCTTAAATGTGCCTTTTACATACACAACAGTGTGAACATATTTGGCAGAGAGGTATGTTTTTTTAATAGTAGATTTTCAAGGTTGTGATAGGAAAATTGACTCCTAGGAGCTCATGATCCTGATGTAAAGCACTGTTGTTTTTGCAGAAATATAATGAGTAATAGTAAGTTAGGAGTTAGATAGTGTTCATTAGAAGGCACTTGCCCTTATAGACATCTAGATACGATATGTATGCTCTTCCTATGTGCGTACTGAACTGTAACAGGTTAAATATAAAAACAGGCAGTACTCTGGGTTAGTAGTGAAACAGGGTCGGGAGCTGTCGGACTCTTGCTCTACATTTAATGTTTCGCTGATCCGTCTTCACTGGTTATGGGAATGTTGCGCTCTGGGCCTCCAGGTGACCGAGGTGCAGTGATGGTCAGCACGCCATCGGATGACAGACAGGAGGTGACCTCAGTGGTCGTCACGCCAGCAGGAAGCTTATACTTCCTCAGGAACTCTCTGGACACAAAGCCGTGGTCGTCCTGGAAACAAATTTAACCAGTATATCGGTCAAATGTCACCAAAATGGTCGTTATTTCTGGAGACCTCCGTGGTTCAGTCCCTCTCACCTGTCTGTCTTCATGTTTGCCGTGTATCGAGATGAACTCGTCGCTGATGCTGACGGACAGCTCGTCGGGTGAGAAATGCTTCACGTCCAGAAAAATGACGTAACGATCCTTTTCCACACGCATCTACACAGACAGCACACCTGTTAGGAACTGCACTGGGACATTTTGTTGGTTAAGATGCCTGAGACCTGGAGTCAGCTGGGCACAAAAGCACACAGTCACTGTTTCTGGCATTTCAGGGCATGACTCATGTTTTTTTTCATCACTTTTCACTCAGTAATGTAAAAATCATATGTAAAAATCGTATAAATTAAACATGTCTGATGGCCTGTTACATCATTATACAAGCATTCGAGTAGGCACTGTTTTTAAACAGTTGTTTGGGGTCACTTAGAAATTTCCTCCACTGTTTTTTCAAGGAAGATAACTTTAAACTAACTAGAAATACACTCTATACATTGCTAATGTGGTAAATGACTATTAAAGCTGCAAATGTCTGGTTTTTAGTGCAATATCTATATAGGTGTATAGAGGCCCATTTCCAGCAACTATCACTCCAGTGTTCTAATGGTACAATGTGTTTGCTCATTGCATCAGAAGGTTAATGGATGATTAGAAAACCCTTGTGTAATCATGTTAGCACAGCTGAAAACAGTTTAGCTGGTTAGAGAAGCTAAAAAACTGACCTTCCTTTGACGAAAGCAAAGTTTGAATGGAAAACGTTATTATTTCAAATACAAATCATTGTTTCTAACCTTTCCAATGTCTGGGTGACCCCAAACTTTTGAACAGTAATGTAACAAGCTCCAGTTTATTAGTTGTTATTACTGGTGTAAGGATTAGAAGACCGGTAACACATATCACATTTGACTTTGTGATTATTCCAGGAACAGCCGGGTGAATTTTACTGTACCTCAGTGTGTCCGTTCTCGGGCCAGTTGAACCAGCGCAGGAACGAAGGGCGCATCCAGGGGAAGTTCCAGGAGAAAGGCCACATCAGCGGCCAGTCCGTGAGAGAGTCTGACATGGACAGGTCAGACAGGCGGTGTGGGAAGGCACGGCGGAACCAGGGGTATTGGATGGGGATATCCATGATGAGATTCCAGAAGGAGATGACAAATGATGGATGTGTAGAAGGATGACTCTGGGTCTGAGGTCGGTGCTGCTGGGCTTTCTCTGCAGCACATTTATAGGCCTTCGCCTCCCTACCACTCCGGCTGTGACCCTGCCAACAGGCTGATCTTTCTGGAACAATGATGTCAACTGTTTATCCCTCCATTACCCTCATTGTTTCATCTGTCCGACTGTGACTGGTCATCTCTCTCTTTCTCTCTCTCCATCACTATGTGTCTCTGTTTGTCCCTTCTCCCGGTCATGAGAGGACTCTGGCTAGGAATACTGCTGATGCACTCCCTATGCTCATTCCCCAGGAAATGCCCCTGTCTGGGTGTGTGTGTGTGTGTGTGTGGTTTTGTGCGTGTTTGTTTGAGGAATAGCTGCCAGAGCATTAGCCTGTGGTGCTCCGGGTGCCAGAAGCTTTAGGTTTGTGTGCAGAGTGGAAGTGTGGTTGAATGGGAAATGATGAGTTTGTATGGGACAGAATTAGGTGACACTCTAAGCGTGTATCATTTTGCTGTGAGCTCAGATGTAAAATATGAAGTCCTCTCCAACTGTGGCCTACTACACCATCATCTATACCACAGAGTTCTTTCAGTCTCTTTTTTCCTCCAAATGGTTTTGTGTCCAGTGTCACACAAATTACTTACTGTCTTATCAATGAAGCAATGAGATTTTAAAGAAAATTTTCAACCCAATACAACAAGGTATTGTGCCAACCTGTCCTTTCTAATCACCAATCCGAGGCATGAACCCTTTTCAGACATTTTGACACAGGTGGGATATCATTAATGAAGGCCATGTTACATATAGGTAAGTCATCATCATTAATGCTATTATTTATACTTGTGCTTCTCCTGCTTCAACAAGTCAAAATGTGCAGTGAAAAGGGTCTATAGAGCCAGACTAACACATCTCATCTCTACATTCTACTGGGAACCAGGTAACCATCAAACAGAGGACTGAAACTCTGCATATAGCTGAGTCACCTTGCAGTGACTCAGCTATATGCACAATCATATCCTAGGGCTAGGAATTTTAATGATAATCAAAAACAAGATATTTAAACAATACCTGGAATGTTCAGAATAATCAGGCGTGCATGCAATCCCTTAGGAAATGAATAAAGGTCATTTTGACCCATAGAATGGTAGTGATAGGAAAATGATTTTTATTCAACAAAATAAGTTGAAAATGAGAAAAATGAAAGCAAGGACTTGTGATGATCAAACACAAGTTAATTGAGGAAAACCCGAAATGTATCCTTATTTATGAGATATAGAAAAATCTAATATTTGGACCCATGTTGTGAATGGAAGGGTTAATCAGTTACTGTCTACCCTGGTTAAATTCTTAAATCAGCATCTTCTATCGTTTATTACAAATAAAATATGTCTCAATCACACTTTAATCACTTTAAGTCACTTGTACCTTTAACCGTTGTCATGGTCACCGCTTTCCGTCTCTGGTGTCGTTACCATGGTGACATGACTTGCCCCCTGTGGATTTGAGCAGCTTGTTGTTGTTGGATATAAACTAGTTCGCTAACAGGAGGCTGCAGCACCTTAGTTGGTGAAGTTTACAGCTGTGGCCACAGCAATGGACTTTCCAGCTTCATATTACGGGAAACTTGACAAAAGAAACCCGGTTATTTCAGCTTTTGAACGGGACACGAGCTCCTTCATGGCGCTGATGAGACGTGCAGCGTCTTCGAGCAGCAGAGACAACAGCTGCTGTGCTAAAGGGTAAAAAGCTGTGTTTAGTAAAGTTAGCTACAATATTATCTAATATTACAGTAAATGCAGCATTTAACAACTTCTTATCATATAAAAGAGCTCACGGGACAAAAAGGTTTGGACTTTAATAGTACAGTGTCATTTATGAACTCATCATTTTGTGTAAATAAAAAATATCTGAAAGGTAACTAGTAAGCCAAATAAAGTTGTTAAACATAAGTAGTGGAGTGTAGTATTTTACTACCACAAGTACAATATTTGCGCTTGTGGTAGTAAAAAATAATACCAAGTAAAATTCTGTTACCATAAATGTGGTACTTGAGTAAATGAACGTTTTTATATTTCATCATTGCCCGAAATCCAATTGTAATGGACAGCAATGCCTCAGGAGTTTGTGATTATTAATTAATGTTGATCACTCATTCTTGGCCGTAATGTGCAAGCAGAATTTGTAAATTGTTTCTGAATGATAATCATTTGAGTTGATTGCAATGGGTAGTTATTCAGAAAGCCAACCTATAGGAGAATAGGTGCTCCAACTTCATAATAGACTTCTGATTCATTCACTCTCTTCTCACCAGTCTTAACAGTAGCCTGTTTTTAACTTTAGATTTTATTTTTTACTTTTTGTTTGAAGGATTAAAATCCTGGTGGAGATATGGAAAAACTACAAACATCGACTGCCTCCGAAGTGGTTTCAGGAACGCATGTTGCAGATTGCAGATTTTCTCTATGGAAATAAGGTGATTCACAGAAGTCTAGAGACTACTTGAGGTATCCAGCTGCAAGTCTTTTTTACAGAACATCTTGTCAGTCATACATATTCACGGTGGGAAAATGTCAAATAAAGCTGGTGTTAAATTCTTCAGGTTTAAATTAAGGCCATTAATGTCACATAATGAGTGATCTGAGATGGATAAGACCAGCTGTTCTCATGGTTGAGATTATACAAGGTGTTTGGTTACTGATGCTCCCTAATTTCTCACCCCTCCTTACATCTCTGCTCGCCTCAAAATTCATTAGTGGATTATTGTTTAAGTTCTGTTCCCATTATTAGCCAATTCTGATTTTTACTGCTGCAAAACATGATGCATGCGATACATTCACAGTCGTGTTTTCCTCCCCTCTCCTCTTTTTCTGTAGTTGTACCAGTTGGCTCTGTGGCAGGGCTACAGCCTCCACCTGCTGCAGTTCAGCTCAGTGGACATGACTGACATCAGAGATGTGGAACATTTCATGGCCTGCTACTTCCCTGAAGGTTTTGATACAGACCAAGATACCTTTGGCATGAAGGTATTTAATGAATGTGTGATGTTGAAGGTGTGGTTGGATTGGGAAACATGCTATACTTGTTTTGTTGTTTTATATTACTAAAAAATGTTGTCATGTAGAGAAGTCATACTTTAAAATGTTTGAATTGAGCTTGAACTTTGTGTGCGTGTGTGTGTGTTTGTGCGTAGATCCGTGCAATGCAGGGCTGTGTGCTGTGTATCTTTGAGCAGGAGAAAAGGCACGGCGTCCTCAGGCAGAAAGGACTCTGTAAACTCCTTCAAGTTTTGAATTTCATCAGGATCATGATGCAGGCTTTCCAGCAGCATGAGCACCTCTACTGGCAAATATATAATGGTATTATTATTGCAAGTTGTATCTCGTTTTTCAGTAATTACTTTCTGTCCTGCAGAACAAATTGAGTTGTCAAAGTGTGAGATGGGACTAGAGGAGAATTTGAACATGTGCCCACAAAGGAGGGTGTGTGAGGTGAACAATGCCAGTGTTCACAGACTCTACAATGCCCAGAAATATATCAGCACTGACAGTAAAGATTACATAATACCACCTAATAATGACAATTTGTTGGTTGTTTTAAGTAAGTAGATGAATATTGATATTATATTATAGGTCTATATTATATTATAGGGCTATCATCATCTGTTTTTCGTTCTCTTTCAGGTTCATTACACATCTACAACATCTGCCGTTACCTAATGACCATGAATTATACTGCACAGGTACTTGTAGATAAAATAAAGATTTAGATTAAATTAAAGTTAACACATCTTCCTTTCTTCTTATTATTATTATCATTTATTCTTTCTAGTGATTCATAATCACTGGGTTATTGGTCTGTAGCTGTTCTTATGTTGTTCCTATAGACATATAATACTGGGTTTTATGTAATGTTCTCCTGTCCAGGCACTAGAGTACCTTCTGTGGGCCAGCATCAGTTTAGAGCTGTCCATCCCCCTGATGACTGCTAAGTATCTGCCATGGATTGTTACACTCTACTGTGCTGTCTGTCACTGTTACTATGACAACCAGGCTACAGTGAAAGCGGAGGTGAACACACACACACACACACACACACACACACACACACACACACACACACACACACACACACATACACACACACACACACACTCACCATCTATATCCAGACAACTACACACGTAATCTCAGTGGTGTCAAAAAGATGAGATGCTCTAATGAGTCAGAAATACCAACCATCATCTGTTGTTGATCCGTAGTCTTCTGTTAACCAGCCAGCCAGGACGCACTTTATTTGGTGTTAATTTGCATCAGAGAAGATAACCTAAGATCTGCTTAAAAAATCTGCTTTGATGTTTATCCATCTGCAGTATCGAGATATCGCTGCTCTAAACACAGGTTAAATCATTTATTCCTCATGCATGTGTGTGTGTTATAAGAAAATATTTGTGAGGTTTATTTTGTTTTGACATGTATGGAAATTCTGTATAAAATTTAATCCACATATTAAATTCACAAAAAAATTGTCTGAAACTGTATTTCAGAACTATGCTGAAAGTCCTATTTGCCTTTTATTGGTTTTGTTTGTGTGTATTTAAATGCTTCCAGGAATTTGCCAGACGAGCTCTTGGAAAGATCAACGACCTTGCAGTGCTGGAGGAGCAGAGCGGAGTTCCTGCCACCAGAGAGACTCAGAGAGCTTATAAAGAAGCCTCTATCAAGGCAGGAGACTCCTCTCAATGAAAAAAAACACACCTTCAATACTGTTACTGTAATAAAGTGCGACAGATCATTGACATTGTGTTTCCCAGTCAGCAGAGAAAAACATCAAAAAACATGTAAAGGAACATTCATATGGAGGACTGAAACTACCATTTTCAAAACTAATTGAATAAATTACTTAATTAATAAAACAATACAAGATATAATCAAATAAAATGTGCAGGCTAATGTGAAAATAAATAAATATTGTAAAGTACATGTGAAATAATCCAGGTCAGTCTAGACCCCTAATCAATTCAACTGCCATTTAAGTGCAAGTTACACTGCCCGAGCAAAAGAAGCTTAAATAAACTGATTCTAGTGTCTAACATTAGAGCAGTGTTTGAATGAATATGGATGTATGGATTTTTTGTGGCTTTCTGTGACCAAGAAATCCCAATGTTGATGCACTCTTTGGTTTTGAAAAGAGAAGCTAATTCAATGGTCTTTCTTTTTTCAGCTGGCTGCCATGATGTTCAAGCGGGCGGTGTTTGAAGCCAGGAGGAGGAGGACACCCAGATATGTGCTCAAAATAGAAAACAAACGCACCATGAAAGACATACCTAATGTAACGAGAGCCATTAAATTCCATATCCTTATCCATATTCAGTCCTAAAGCTCATCCACAATAGCACAATGTCACTTTAAAGATAAGTTATACCTTATTGCAACAGTCTCTTTTACTATCAATGCTCATTGTGGCTGGCACCTTCCATTGGTGCCAGTCAACTGATTTTGTGATTTATGTAGTTTTTGTCACATTCCTTAAATCATATGCTTTCCTGTATGTACTGTAGGCGCCATGGCCTCGAAACACAACAGAGCGCATGCTGATGGAACTGTTTGATAGTAGTGCAGCACAGTTTTTGGGCATCTTGGAGGCCCTCTGGGACAGCACAAAAGGCCAACTGCACACGAGGGCGTCAGATGAAACTGAGCCGCAGGAAATAGTCCTGGAGCTGCTGTCTGCTGGCATCAGTATATTATCTGGTTAGTAAAGCCAACACCTCACAGGAAGACATACAGGTGTTACAAATGCTTTAGAATGTGTAAAATGTAGTTTGGTATATAAATTGAGGGAGGTCCCCTTTCTGTACTGAGTGAAATGGTGTATTTATGTAACCCTAAGAACTTGGTAACAGGTAGTTTAACTCTCTTAAAAATAAAAAAAATTAAATAAATGAATAAAAAACAACTATCAACTGCTAGCAATTAACAAACTTTTATATTCCAGGTGGATTAATATTAATTATTAAATTAATCATTCTTTTATACCATATGACATCTAATGTAAAAACAATCACACGTTCTGTGTGATTTTTATAAAAAAAAAAATAAGGGTACAAATGGACTTTCAAAGGAAATGAAACCAACACGAACACAAAATGTACATTATGGGATACCTGATAAATGATCTTAAGCTGTATTTTAAAAAGTTTTTGACTTTTTCATCTCGCCATCATTTGTCACTGACTCTTATACTACTGTATATTAAGGAGGGGTAAATACAACTGAGCAAAAGCGTGACGACCACCCGTGCGTGTCTCTTTCTGCACTGACGCCAACATCCACTCAAATGGATTTAGCCCTTGCAGGTTAGTAACAATTTTGAATTTTTTTAAACATGTTTTTACCTCAGGGGACACAGTGGTGCAGTGGTTAAAGCTGTTGCCTCATAACAAGAAGATTGCAGGTTCAAGACCTTGGATTTGGACCTTTCTGTGTGGAGTTTGCATGTTCTCCCAGTATCTGCATGGGTTTTCTCCAGGTACTCTGGCTTCCTCCCACAGTCCAAAAACATGCTGAGGTTAACTGGCGACTCTAAATTGCCCATAGGTGTGAATGTGTGAGTGAATGGTGTGTATGTTCCACAATAGGCTGGTGACCATCTGGGGTGTATCTCTGCCTATTGCCTGTAATGTGCTGGCATTGGCTCCTGCGACCCTAATGAGGAATACATGGGTATAGAAGATGAATGTTTTTACCTCACAACCAATGTCCTATTGAGCAGTTTATGATGTGTTGTTTCTTTTGTTCAGTGGTTTGGATGTCAGTGTGTGTTACAGTGATCTATTATGTTGTGTTTCCAGGAGAAAACAAAGTGTCCTTCACATCTGCAGTGAGGTTCATTAAGCTTTTGCTTCAGTACAAGCAGCCAGATGTGTTCACTGAACTTGCCAGGGAGATGTTGCAGGTTTTGTCTGTGAGTAGCACACAATCAACCATTGTAATTCCTGTGACTTATAAAAGGAAAATGCATCCATTTATTCCCATTTGTCGTTTCTCTAATTTAAGGTTTATATGTGCCGTGTTTCTCATTGATCTGAAGTGTGAGTGTATCCTTGTGTCTCTGCCAGGGTGTGGAAGGTCAGTCCTACAGGAAGTTAGAACTGGAGCTCGCTTTACTTTACAGTTTTAACAGTCTGCAGTCCTCCCAGAAGAGTCGCGCTAGAAAGGACAGCATCATCAATGGTACTAATACTACAATTTTGGACTGATGCAGATCTTTAGGATTCTACATCTTCATCTAGACCAGGGGTGTCAAACTCAATTTCATCCAAAGGGCCAGTTGCAAAGATAATATAAATATATCTGCTTGTTTAAAAAATTGCCTCTTCATTAATACTAATGTCTGAATAATTATAACTAATAATTAATTAATTAAGTTGTTTTTTATAGAATTTAATAAGAATTTAGAATTTATTAAAAATGCTGCAGTAAAATATGGAAAATCATCACAGATATCTAGAGACTCCTACATGAATATGCTCATAACCACTACTAACAATTTCATTTTATGTATTTTCAAAGTTTGGAATCTATGTTTTTTCCTTGCTATGCAGATCATATTGCAGTGAAAGAACAAGAACATAATGGCAAATGCATTACGACAAAGGGAAAATAAGGAAAAGGTTTTCTGTTTTAAATGACTTTTGTGGCCAAATTGAGAATAGAAATCAAACAAAGGAGACTGTTAAGTTAAAACATATTCGCTTTCCCTTCTGTCCCCAAAAGTCTGTGCAAGCTCTTAAGGGCCACATAAAATATGATGCCGGGCCAGATTTAGCCCACAGGCCTTGACTTTGACACACCTGATTTACATAAATATTTTTTTTTATTTTTACATTTTTTTTTGTATATTTGTATTTTGTATTTTGTCTACAAAGGAGAGTTGTAAGATATTTATTGCTGTTTCCCAGACATTGATGGTTTAACTGCCTTCTTATCTTTGCATTACAAACAGTCGCACTTTCTTCTCTCCGCTGATTTCCTTCGTTTGTCTGAAGAAGAGAAAATAGTTGAAATGAACATCGATAGGGACACTATTTATTACTTTATTACTGCTATCAAATATATCACTTTGAATTGAATTGAATGTTTCCAACAGAAACACACAAGTCTCCATTCTCAGTGAGTGATAAGTTCATTGGCCTGATAGACACCTTGCACAAGTCCGTTTGTGGCCCTGCTCCCGTAAGTTTCCATGTTTTTTGTGTGTTGGGGTTTAATCTCTTAGGAATTTTGGTTCAAATTAAAGATGACCTGTATGCGTGTGTTTGTGTAGGAGGTGCAACCAGATGGAGACTTGGTTTTGGAAGTTGTGTTATTTCTGTGGCGTAAGGTAAAGGCAGCGAAGCACACGGATCAACTGCAAAACCCAGAGTTTACACAAAACCTTGAGAAGGGGGATAATTACCACAAGGTATGTAATTAAAAAGTTGATCAGTACTGAATCTGGCTTTTTCTGGAGTATATTTTTCTCAATTATAAAAAACACTACTTTTATCCTCTACGGTCAGCACAGAATTCTTTTATAAATGTAATTTAGGAATTTTGGGGTTGAGTGAACAATAATTTGGACAGGACAAATCACATAAATTACTTTATATTGCATTTTTACAGTATGCTTAATGTATGCATCCAACCTATTTCTCTTCACATGTATGCTGTATTATTTATGGACATGTTTGCAGTGGGTGTGGTGTCTGTCTAAGCTGTGTGAAGCAGCCATTGCCTGTGACCTTGCAACTGTTGACTGCATAACAACAGCAGAGATGATCCACATGTTGGCCTTAGAGCTAGAGAGTGCAGCTGAAAGCAGCAAACTACCACACTATCCTGGTGAGGGAGTTCTTCTTGCACAAATGAAATTATCTTTTATCTTGAATCTAATTATCCAGATTTGGGATCTGTACCACCAAAGTCACAAATACACAGGTGTACACACATAATTTAAATATACATTATTTTTTTCCAGTCATAGCTATTATAACTTTATTATCCTCATATCTAATATCTTGCAGTTTGTGAAGAAGAAGATGATGGTGTGAAGTCACACTCTTTCACTCTTCCTGAGGTATGTGAATGGATGGACCATCTGTGGATTGCAGAAAATAATATCTCTGTATATTGTTAGGGTTAATTTGGATCAGCTGTCCACAGCAGCACAGAGAGTGAATAGCATTTTGAATATCAATGGAAAAAAAAGGTTGTGAATTAAACTGACAGATCATATATTGAATGAATATCCATTGGAATATTTATTTGTTATTATAGACCTGAGATTGCTTATTGATTCAATTCTATGAATAATGCATCAAGATACAATTTAGAAACAGTTGATTAAAAGGCGAAAATTCTAACATTTAAAATAAGAACAATCAGAAATTAAAACTTGTCTAAAGGAAAATGATGGTGGTGCAGGGGTTAGCGCTGTTGCCTCACAGCAAGAAGGTCACAGGTTCAAGACCTCCTTGGTCTGGGACCTTTCTGTGTGGAGGTTGCATGTTCTCACTGTGTCTGTGTGGGAACTCAATTGGAGACTCTAAATTGTCCATAGGTCTGAGTGAATGGTGTGTGTGCCTCATAATAGACTGGCGATCATCTCATGTGTATCCCTGCCATTTGCCTGTAATTGGCTTCAGCAGACCCCTGTGACCCTAATGAGGAATAAGTGGGTATAGAAAATGAATGAATAAATAAAATTAGATGAGATTAAAAACAACTATCAGTTTTAAAATAAGAACACTCTTATAAAATAAGAAATTAAAACTTAATTCAAATTAATTGGGGTTAAACATCAAAACTTGAAATTAAAAACAAAAAACAAGTAAGATTTAATTTAGAAACAGCTGATTTATTGACTATTGCAGTCTTCTGTCTGATGTTTTTCAAAAATACTGCAAAAAATTGTATTATAGAATGTGTGTGTTTGCAGAGGTCGAGTACAGAGCTGCTCCAGGAGGTGTGTGAGTTGGTTAAAACAGGTCGTGAAGTGCTAGAGAAAGGTGTAGCTACAATTCTGCCCCAAGATTCTTCATCAATCACTGATTTTGCCTTCATGCAGGTACAGTAATCATTCTGTGTGATACTAAAAAGCTTGCCAGTTCAGACTTTGATTAATGAGAAATCAGTGTAGATTGAGAAAAATACAAAAAAAGGTGTGTTGCTTAAAGGAATTTTCCTCTTGTTCTGATAGAAATTAAGTCCCATCTCTCCAGTGACTTCCTCCCGGCCTTCTTCATCAGAAGAGGGTAACAAAGAAGATGAAAGAAGTAAGAAGGAAAAAAAAGAAGAAGTTGAACTCAAGGCAGAATCAGATATCAAAACGGCTCGACACACTCCGTCCATGTATGTGTCCCTGCTGGCCACAGACCTCCATCTGGAGCTGCACATCATCCACTGCAGGGCTTCCCTCAGGTTACTGCAGCTAAATGCAGGTCAGGCTCACTGCCACATTGACATATGTACTCATTAAAATCTCATCATAACAGTGTTATAATTAGCCTTTATTCATTATCCTTTTGTCTACATTGAGTTTGCACTTTCATGCAAAGGATTCAACATTGATAGAAATGGTCAGGCTTCCTTATCGTGCACTTGATGATTTCAGAAATTAAAATCTCTGACAAAAAATCATTGTTAGGTAGTATATATCCATGTTTGGGGATTTATCCTGAGATTTTGTTGGCTGTTCTAGTTGCTGAGTCTGATCTGTTGGATCAGATCAAGAAGAACAAGGTGTCCAAAGCTCTTTTCCTGATTCAGAAAGCCTTGCTGCTGTACAACAACATGGAACTGAACAAAAGCAGCAAGATAAAAATTCTGCTAGAGGTTACACACTCATTCATTCTTTCTTAAACATTCTCACAAATATGCATGTAATAGCATAGAACGAAGATGTTACCATATTCTGAGTTTTACTTCTAAATAGTGATTAAGTTGAGCTCCCAGAAGGGTAATGTTTTTTTTTTTTTACTGTTTTTTTGTCCATGTGCCAGGAGGCCTCCACTCTGATAGAGAAAGCAGAGGCAGAGGAGAGAAAACTGTATATCGCTAACGCCCCCAAGGCTCCATCTGGAAATAAAGACAAAGGGGAGAAGGAGGGAAAAGATAACCCTCCACCTCCCCCCATCCTGCTCTCACGCACTGAACACTCCTTTACCTTTGCCCCAGCACCTTACCACATGGAGGGACAAGTGAGATTTGCTTTTATTTCATTGCAACGTTGTATTCTCACTAGTAAATAACACCTTACAGCTTCTGTATTTGTGTTTTTATTTATCAGGTGTGCTGGTACCAGCTCTGTGGCCGAGCAGCTGAGGGCATTAACCAGAAAGTCCGAATTGGAGACTGCAGCTTGTTAGGAACTGGAAATATGGTACAGTTCATCTCCGTTCTAGCAGGACACATCTTGCATTATCTTGCATTATCTTATCTTGCATGAACTGGTGGGCGGACGTTGTGTGGTTCCAGGTACCAGCAGCGTCTGGTGAGTGCATGCTGAGGGTGGAGGGCCTGGAACCCAACCAGAAATACGTGTTTGCCGTGGCAGCCTACAACAGCCAGGGCAAACTACTCGGCAACTCCATTGGAGGGACAACATCCCCGCTGCTAGCATCCATGCCGACACCACTGCTCTCTGCGTGGGCTCATTTTGCACAGGTGCCTGCTGTGAACATGTAATTTTCATAGAGAAAGCAAGGCCACAGTTGACTTTTTTTTTTGACTCTGTCCTCAGGCAGCATTTCAAACAGAGCAATATGACATAGCGAAGAAAGCCTGCAGGGAATTATGGAGCCACTACACCTTCTCTGACCCACACAGCACACATGATAGACTTGCTACCACAGGGTAAGGAGGAAAATACATACGAGCCAGCACAATTAAAATCAAGGTGCTTGCACTTCTTTTCATTTGCTCATCTCTTTTTACTTAACCCTCACTGCTGAACACTGAATGCTGGACATGCTGAAGACTGCATATCCAGACCCTGCAACACTCCTCGCCTCTCCTGTGTCAGCTGTTCCTCACTTCCATCTTCATTGAGACAGACATCAATATTCAGCAGGGATCTCTATATTGTGATTCAAGCTGTGACAATGGAGTGTTTATCTGGGAACAGGTAATTGATCTGTGCAGAGAAGTGTTTGTCAGATATTAGTCAGTGTTTGCAGCACAGTATGTTCATGTGAATCTTTCGCTTGCATTGATGATAAATGTTATATTGGTTAAACTGACATGAACATAGATACATTATCTGTGCACATGTATGTGTATGCAGGAAGCAAGACTGGCAGAATGTGAACGAATGCTGGTGGCCATGGACCTGGCGATGTGGTTAAACGACAGCAGCGCTGCCTTGCAAGCTGTAGTCAGCTGTTACGGCCTCTTGGCCCCTCTGATCTTCCATCAGATCACTTGTGACCCTGTGGTACAGGTATGCAAAAAGTTCTAATTGTCTGTGTTTGCTTTGTTCACATGTATCATTATAACTATATAACTCATTCATTAGTATGTGCGTATGTGTGTTCTGTTTTTCAGTTGCTTACAAAATGCCTGTTAGTTTTGGAGGAGAATTCAGCTCTCCTCAAACAAAAATGGCCAGGAAACACCTCAGAGTCATTGATGCATATGATAGCCTGCATCACCTACTACCTCTCTAAGGTGGGTATGCAGTCTTTAATGATCATATAAGCATCAAATATGTGTGTTAGCTACATGACAGAAATAAGCATCAACCCTTGATTTTATTGTGGCAGAAATATATCCAAAGAACGTCTTGAAAATGACCTTTGTGGCATCACATCAACACAACACACATTGTTGAAAATGACTACGTCCTGATCACAGTACAAATTACTACAAACTTTTGGAACATTTTGACATACCAAATGTTTCTAATGTTAAATACAGCTTAAATATGTATGAAAGTACCATACATTTAACCTTTTTTACATAGTATCCCAGTACTCTATATACATTTGGTGTTTAGCAGATAGTGCCATACAATGACTGTAACTACAGTTTGATTCCCCCAAATGACAAGCAACCAGCTTTTTACATAATAATTTCTTATCTTCTGTCCTCCTTGGCCAGACATTACGTGTGTTCAAGGAGCATCAGATGGCATCTGCAGTGATGGACTGTGGTCGCACACTGCTCCAGGACGTCTACAATGCTCAGCTGCAGATCATTAAAGCTGCCAACAAAGCTGTGGGTGTAAGACACAGTGGAAAAGTGTAGATTTTACTGTTTAGCTTCATTCTTAGTATGACGGTAGATCATGAAATTAAAGTAATATGACTACCTATTATAGTTTCAGATTTCTATGACTTTTTCTCTGTGTTTCTGTGTATGCATGCATGTAGTCTAAGAGAGTAAATGCTGCAGAAATTGTGGATGAAAGGAAGATGAGTCTTCAGCTGAAGGGACTGCATGGGGAGAACAAGAAAATTATGACATCTGAAGCACTTGTCTCTGCAGACAATGGTAACACACAAAAACACACACAGACCCTGGGCTCATTTAGTTTTTTAAAGTGTGTGCATGATAGGTAATCATACTCACTAAAGCTAATGCTGGCATGTCAAATGTCTCTGTATGAATATTCAGTTTAAAATATTTCAATCCATTTTCTTTGTTTTGTGAACAATGACTAGACCAGTTTGAGCATAACAACAATGCATTTTATACCCACACAGTTTGTGAGGATCCTGCCACACTGTATGATCGGATCTCCAGCAGCACATTATATGATGCCTATCAAGATGGTAGGTAGCATGCATTCACTTATTTTTATTCATTCATTCTTCTTCTATACCTTTTTGATCCTCATTAGGGTCACGGGGGTCTGCTAAAGCCAATCCCAACGCATTACACGCAGGCAGGGATGCACCAGAGATGGTCATTAGCCTATCGTGGTTACTTTTTATTTTTCTGAAAAATTAGTTCATTCACTCCTGTGTTTGTTCTCTTAATAGTCAAGAAGCTCAAATGCAAGTCATATTTCGTCGAGTTTGCTGCATTACTACTTCAGAGAACCATGGAAGAAGGCCACCCAGACCTTGTGTTAACGTGGGGGAAAAACATGTTTAAATGTCTTTCCAGGTATGATAAATGAAAAATTCAGCTTTAGTTTCAGAATCATTGTGTTGTTTTAATATTGGGATAGTCAAATAATCAAATAATACATGAATGGCCTCTTTACAATGGATCTTACTGCATGTGAATGGTTCTCTCTTTGTCAGCCGCGACGAGGCCATGAGAATGTTCACAAAGTGTTCGGAGGGAAACAAGCAGAGTAAAAGCAAGAGTAATGTTCAGGCTCTGAAAGGAAATGAACCACCCCAGGTAAAAAAAACGACAACAAAAAACACAAAGCACAGAAATACACACCATATACATGATGTGGCGACACAAGGACATACAATATCCTGAACATCTGTTCCATATCGAATAGCTGCCATTGGTATCCCTCCAGTTTGCAGATGATGTCACTAGACTTTGATCTTGCCAAAGTCAAATTTTCTTCAGTGTATATTATTTATGAATGTTCTGCGCTTACGTGACACTGAAGAGATACTTTTCATTGAATCCTTTAAACTATTCCACACAAGCACACCAGACTGGAAAGAAGTGTTTCTGATATTATAATATTGTCCCATCATGTGCAGCCTCACGAGAAACAAATTCAAAAACTTAAAAAAAAGGATTACACTAGACCCTATTTTGACATTTTTCCAGTTTAATATTTAATTTTCATGGTATATTTATAAAGCTTAGCATGATTTTATGGTCTAAAAACACATAGTTAGACCTGTAGCAGAAATGCAGTCACCCTTCTCACACACTCACTCTGGAAAACTATGTTTCCCCCATTCCATTCTGTAGTGATTGACCTAACTGACCCCTCAGACAGCTGGGGTTGGTTGGAGAAACAGAAGTTGGGTTGTAACATGGATCCAGGGAGTGGTTACTATTAACTTTTTTCTCTTGTTGTAACATCCAAACCAGAGCCATTTCTAAAGGGCTTGTGTTCACCCAGGTTTCAGCATCACAGAGGAGGCCATACCATAACAAAATTAGCTGTTTTCATTATTGTTTTTATTTCACAGTTTGTGTGATAGCAGGAATACCAGAGACCTAAACAATTACTTAAAAGCACTAATAATGCGTTGTTTTTTCATAATAGAGCCCGATAAATATTCATAATTGTTTGTCAAATTGTTTTAAATGTGAAATACAAATAGAAAATGTGCTGTTTTTTGTAGAAAAACAAGAACACAGATCAGGATGATTTGAGAAAGAAACTTAAGCAGAAAATGCCACCCAGCATGTTTCAGAGAGTGAGAACTAACAGGTACAGTATGTGCTCATGTGTGTGTGTGTCTATCAGGGATGTCTGTGTGTGTGTGTGATTCTGTGTGTGGGTTAATGAATCTCTCTGCCTGTGTAGGGAGATGCAGGAGTTGGAGAACTTGCTGACCTTGATGTCATCCGTGGTGCAACGCCACAAGAAGCAGCTTCAGCTCAGGAACTCATGCTGCGAGGAGAGAATGTGGAGATCACACCTCAACTACAGCGTGGCTCAGGCACATCTAACGCTGCTTTACCAGGGCCTGGACCAGCAGCATGGAGGAGATGTGCAGCACAGGTTCACACACAAATAACCACGGCTTGAATGCACATAATTTGTGTTTTTCTGGGAACTATTGATTGGTTCCGTTCATAACCATTCATTTGTTTGTGTGTCATATTGTACATATAAGTAAATGATGTTGCTGTTTTGAACTGATATGATGTGATTTACTGCTGTTTTCGAAATTTGTATCATTAACTCAATTATATTATCATTAACTGGCCTAAGACATTGCTATGATCACAGTATTAAAAGACATATTTCAGCTGAGTGGTTATTTGTATTCTTTATTGTGATGCTTTGTCTTAAAAATAGGAATTATTCTTTATACACTATGTATTAATGCCTGTAATCTTAAAATATTGTATTCCATATATGTTTTCTCTCAGGTACAGCCAGTTAAATCCCTTGTTTTTCTCTCTGGCCTACACTGGTGACCTGATGCAACAGTCCTCTAAATATGAGGTTGTCTCACAGAGCGACTCCTCTCACTCCGGTCTTAGGGATCACGCAATGGCTGCAATCAAAGACAGGAGTAAAAAGGAGGGTGAGGGAAATAACTCACTCTGAAATGAAGAAATGTTATTACCTGGTCTGTGTTTCATCATTGGCGCCACCCTTTCTTTCAGAAGTTCGAGTGGATGACTCCAACACAAAGAAGAGTCATGAGGAGGGAGAGGACAACTCTCTGTCTGTTGAAGAGCAGCAGAATCAACTGCTGCTGGACTCACTCAACAATGCTGCTTTACATCTTCGAAGGGCCATGGTACCACACACACACACACACACACACACACACAGACATACACGCCACTCAGACACATTACATGTGACTGTAGATTGTACATCCAGACTGTAGATATCATTTCACAATGTGTTTATTCTGTTGTTCAATCACAATCTGTACAATGTACAATGTAAAATGTTTTGCCAATTTTTCAGTCATGGAAAACGGAAATGGAAAATAAGAAAAAGGGCTAATGTAAATTAACGGAAATTATTAAGTTGTCCTGTAAAAGTACCCTATTACATGTTCATTTGAATCGCTGGCATTTTTATTTCCACTGTTGTTAGCATAAATGAATGTGATAAGGTACACATTAAAGGGGAATGTATTAATGTCATGATAACTAAAATGTCATGGAAAAGTCCTGGAAAATAATTTCAGGTTAGGAGTGGGAACCCTGGTTATGTATATGTGCTGATTTTATTTTCTTAAATTGTATATATTTTACATACAGTTGCAACTCTTTTTTTCAGGTGTTGGCCCACCGTGGCAGCCACTGGACAACTCTGCTGCATGTGTGTCAGACTATGTGGGATCAAAGCTGCAGAATCGCTGTATTAGTACAGAGATTTGCTCAGGTTAAACCTCCCTCCCTGCTGACAGCAGACCAGCTGGACACCACCTTCACCCCACTGCTGGTGCTGGCTACTGACCTAATCATGGACATGCTGGACAGACTGGGGGTAAGTGTCCCTTATAGTTATATTAGTTACAGGTGGTAACAATAAACACATGAATATTCCAGACAAAACTTCTACATTGCACACAGTACTATTTCATAGTTCTTTTCATCTTCCTTTTTGTTGTTCCTTCTAGCTCTGGGGTTTGTATGACAGAGACTTCAGTGAGGAGGAGCTAGAGTGTAGTCGCCATTTCTCAGCACCACTGGACGACAGCACACAGGTGGACCTACGCTGGGTCCGCACCTTGGTGTTGCAGACTCTGGAACGGCTCCATGACAGCGGCAAATGGGAAAGTCTGGCCCACTTTTCCCTACTTTTCAACTCTTACACTCGGTGAATAAGAAACTCTTATAAATATGTCATGTTTTTGTAAGAAAACCAGGTTGTAAATCTATCAACGTACGTGTGTTTATATGTCTATCCCAGGGGTCATTATGCCATCATAGTAACTCCCTTACTCGTCCTCGCTCAGAGGAAGCTGCTTGAAAGGATTAGTTCTTTTGGAGGGCCTGCAGTCCCACAACCACACCATGTCAAGACACAGAGGGCCAGTGGCATGGAGGTAGAACCTAAACTCACACAGCCAAGTTCAAGCAGCACATAAATTTAGATATGAACAAAAACACATTAAATTCCAAATCCCTCCAATCTATATGTGTATATATGTGCAGCTGTCTTTTTTTTCATTTAAGGTAACTTACAGGAGTTACACAGGCTGCCAGCTGCTCAGCGAGTGGATCTGTGACAAATCACCAATTAGGAAACGTACTCGTCGAAACCCAATTAAGCTTAAAGGTTTGAGCAAATATCTCACTTCAGAAAAGGATTTTTTTTCTTGCATACACAGATTGGAAACAGTACATAATTTAATTAATACTTATTGCATGCCCGTCCATCCTGAAAAACTTTTTTTCCCCATAAAAGTTTCTTTTAGGGAATTTTTACTCATACAACGTATGAGGACAGGGGATGTTGTGTTGCTGTTGCTTGTAAAGCCCAGTGAGGCAAATTGGTATTTTGACCTATACAAATAAAATTGGCTTGATTTGACGTGTCAAATAGCAAAAAACATCAGAATGATATAAGGTACTAGATGAGGAGAAATAATGTGAGATACTATGGTATAAATTAAGTAAACCTATCTGAATAGTAGGAAACACACAAACATGAATGGTTATGCAGGTTTGTATTTGCATGTATGATGTTTTCCATGCTGTTTTCCATTCTGTGTGTAAGGTGCAGAGATGCAGCGCTCCATGTCTCTCGTGCGTGTTCCTTTGGATGTGGAAGACACGCTGCACTGTTACCATCAAGCTCTTGAAAGAAGGCCACATTGTCTTCAGGTGTTGCAGCATAGCCGTTCGTTGCTGCTGCAGCTGCTTCTGGCAAACACACAGTCTTGTGAGTTCAATGCTGATAAACAGACACACACAAGATGTAAGACAGCAACTGTTTGAAACTGTGACTGATTTCTCGTACGTGTCTCTCCAGGCTTTGAGGCACAGCTGCAACACTGTCAGAGCAGCAGTCTGAGCCATTCTGCAAGCGTAGTGGATTTCAGCCCCCTGGTTATGTCAGATCCAAACACAGTCACTGCTGCATACTCCAGATCCATTAGTAAGAACAAAAAAGACAACCAAACTAAATGACAAGATAATAGCATAGAATATTTGGATGAAATATTCAGGGTCTCAGGGTCTTTTGGTTTTACTTTTCCTTCCTATCTCCATCCAACTTTTCTTCAGAGTATCTCCAGGCCAGCAGCCATGACTCCCTCAGAGTTTTGGCTCTGCACGAAATGGGAAGCCTGCAGTTCTATAATGGAGACACACGGTAGGAAATCTGTTTTTATCTTCTTAGCGTGTATGTGTGTGTGTTGAAGCGAGTATGTAGCCTGTTGTTGTATGCATTTAGCCTATAATTATCCAGCAACAAACCAATATAAACCTGCAGAATTTCCTTATATTCTCATTATAATTTTGTTTTTCTGTTTTATCTCCAGAGCAGCACACTCATACTGGAGCAAAGCCGTAGATTCTGCCTTACAGAATTCAGGTGTGCTAGAGAAATGGGATGGCGTGTCCTTCGGTGGTGGCACCCTGCAACAAACCCTGAAACAGTGCGGCCTTTGGGGATGTCTACAGGCTGCTGGGCTCACTGCTAAGATGGCACAGTAGGTTCCAGTAAGGTTTATCACACATTTGGTTTGCTCTTTGTTGTATGTGTTACCTTTAAAACCCAATTTCTCCATGTGTTCTGATCTACAGGTATTACTTGCCTTCTGATATCAGCCAGCGGACCAAGTGTTCTCTCTTGTCTGCTCACCTCTTTAAGGTAAAATTCCAGGGTATTTTAACATCTCTCCTCACAGATATGATTTTTATTCTTGTTGCTGAATATATTACTATTAGGGAAACAATAACAGGATGTGTTTTTGCTCCTGTAAGCGTATGCTGTATGTTTTATCGTGCGTGTATATTTATTCGGGCATGCTTGTGTGCATAACCCACAGTGTGTGCTGTGCTGCTCCCTGGCTCAGCCCCAGGCCGACCTCCATTATGCTTCCCACAGTATTGGAGAACTGCTCCCTGGGGTCGATCTTTTCTCCGAACCCAGCAGGGTTCACCTCGGCACCACCGTAACCAGCCTGAACTTCATCTGCCACTGGCTGTTCACCACAGGCTACCACATCACGGTACACACATACACACATATAATTACGAAAAGTTCTTTGTCTGTCTCTGTCTTCGTTTTAAACACCCAAAGTAGGTAATTAACTTGGTGCTAAATTATGCTTGAAATTTCAGCTTCTGCCCATGCTGGCCCTTTACCTGTATTTTGTGGGGACTTTGTGCAGGGATGTGCATCGCTCTGTTGAAGGCAAAATACTTAAGGTTAGTATTAAGTATTTGTCTCCCATATGCATGAATAAATATTTTTCCTCTAATGCTTCTGGTGAAGTTTTAATCTGATTTTGTGTTTTGTTTTGTTTTTTTGCAGATACGAACTCTTACTGAACTGTGTCTGTTCACTGAAGCTGTACAGGAGGCAGTTCAGGTCACACGAGGAACAGGGGTTTGTCTGCCTAATGGGAACTACTTCAACCAAGACAATCCACAAGTATGAGAAACACATGCATACCCTTTTACTTGTCTAATCCTGTTTTAACTGGTAAAGTTCCTACAGGGTGCCTACAGGTTTCTTCATGTTAAATTCACGTTTTTGTAAGATCATTTATATAAAACTTAATACCTATTTCACAGACCTACCTGCAAAGAAAAACATTTTTTAATTTGTGTGGAATTTATGTGGAACATTGTTGCATGTCTTCTTCGAAAAATATGGTTGTCCATTTTGTGGCTCTAAATTAGTAGGAGACTGACTTGTCGGCTTTTTAAAATATTTGTTCTAGTGCTGCCTGTTAGAGCAGTTCTAACACATTGTGCCTGTTGTACAGCCTGTGAAGATGTTCCACTGCAGCAAGTCTCTCCTGGATAATGCTGAGGTACTTTCTGTAGAGGATTTATTTAGCTTTCTAAAGAAGATTAGGAGGCATATCACCAGTGTAATTCTTTGTAAATAATTCAGATTAATCAAATATATTTTCCTTAAAATATACTTACTAAATATGGATTTCTTGTGAATGTACGCTTATTGTTTTTGCTGTGTAGGCTTTGGAAGAACTTGTGAACTGTGACTTTGCTCCAGAGGTCAGTGCACTGTATGGATCTTCATTGTGCCTTAGATTCAACCTGGCTCGTATTCAGCTAGTCCTGGCTCTCAGTAGCACCGTACATGGCCCTCCCCTACCAGGTCTGTAAACTACATAGAGTACCTTCTTCTCTCTGCTATATATGTTGGATCGTATAGATGTATGCCACTACTTTAACCACCTCTAATCTCACAGAGTTAAATGAGATTCTGTCACTTTTTAGATTCTGTTGAGGAAGAAGCCTGTGCTATGAGGAGTTGTTCAGTGAATGCAGATCACCATGAAATGGACATGATCAACTCTGAGGGCTCCTGCCTAGAGACAGAGGAGAAAAAAGTGCTGACTCTTGATCCACAGCAGGAGAATCTCACTGCAGGAAGGATTAAGGTAAGACTTCTGGGTGGATGACCTTTACCTCAGGGATTATTTACTTAGAGTCCTCTTTGAACTTTACAGCTCATTTGTGTCAATGCATATGCATCATCTCCTCTGCTGTAGTTCCTTTTGCTAGAAGCAGCATCCACCTTGTTGCGCTCCGCTTCGCAGAAGCTCCCATCTCAGTCCTGTAGTGAATCTGAGAACCTGGAATTGGCAGTAGAGTCCAATCTTCTAAAGGCCAGCCTCTACCTGCAGCAAGGACGTGCTGCACTTAGGTACGATGACCTCATGGATGTGTACTGTTTGGGCATTCTCTTTGTATATCCTAATTAGCCTAACCACTTTAACATCCTCCTTCAGTTCTGAGATGGCAGTTTCATCCTTGGTGCTCCTGCAGGAGTCTCCATTAATCATGAGGGCATCTGTACCTGGCTCTGAGAAACCTGCGTCTGAGCTCCTACGAGCTAGGACTGGAAGTGAACGGGTAGTTAAAGTTTTGGGAGAACAAAACTCATACATATGAAATAACTTCTTTTATATTGTGTAAAAAACATAATTACAAACAACAGAACCAACAACAAAACATTAATGTGGTCATTATATTATATTTTTCTGCCTATATCACCTGGCTACAATAATGAGGCTTTGGAAAGGAACACATTTAAGAAAACGTAACCCTTTAACCTGAAGTTCAGAATGAATGGGCTGCCGGATTCAAATCACACATTTCGTATACATTCAATCCACTTGATAGTGATTTCACCTCTCAATTTAGCATTTTAGTAGCTGAAATGTGACAATTTGACCTTTTTTTAATTAAAATATACAGTAGCAGTAGAATTATGATTCATTTTACATGAGGTATGTGACTATATGTCTTATATCCTATCTACAGGGTACTAAGGATTTCAGTCTGTCAAATCCCTTACATGGAGACTGTTCCCGAGCAGTTGAGGCCAGTGAGAGAATTGGAGTTATTCTGTGGTTACGTTGTCGCCTGGCTCTGCTCCGCAGCCTGGTTGCTGCTGCCCTTTCCCCAGGTTTCACCATGTGTTGTGCTTCTCTCTATATATATAATAATTTACTTGTAGACTAGTAAATGGATGTACATTTGAATCAACACATAGAGTATAGCACCTTGTTTCTTTATATTGTTCCACATACAGAAGAACACTCAATATATTACACCCAGTGTGCATTGTGTCCTCACAATATTTTGTGCTATATGCTCAGCACTTAAAATGGATAACTATGTTTATCATTAGCTGCATGTATGCAGCTCTGGAAAAAAGAAGATGCTGCTGCATTTTTTTTCCTGAAATACAGCATGTATTACAGCCATTCCATTCCAGCATCTGTTGAATTCCAACACATGCACACCTTTTTCTGCACCTATTCCGCTTAAAGAGGTATTGATTAGGACTTGTGGAGAGCATGCCAAGATGCATGAAAGCTGTGGTTAGAAATAAGGGTTATTGCACCAAATATTGATTTCTGAACTCTTCCTTAGTGTAAACATTAGTATTATGCTGTTTTAAAATGAATGAATTTGAATGATGATAAAATGTTTCTATGCATTGTTACATTACATTGTACTTTCTTTTGTTATTTTGACCTTTGTCATTTTCTGCAAATAAATGCTCTGAATATATTTATTTGGAACTTGGGGGAAATGTTAGTAGTTTATAGACTCAATTAAAAATGATCCTTTTGCCCAAACACAAACCTATAAGTTGTAAAATCAGAAAAAAACGTTAATTTTGCAGTGGTGTCTTATTTTTTTCCAGAGCTGTATGTGAAGCACATGATGCTGAATATTAGAATTAAAATCAGTGTCTGCATGTCTGTGTGTGCATATAACGGTGTGTCTGTGGGCATTGTCTTTAAAGGTAAGAATGTTAATGAGGAAGCAGCACGGACGTTGCAGGAGGGCCTTGATGAATGTGTGCTATGGGAAGACATTGACATTCGAGCCCTTTTGATGGTTGAAGGTGCGGAATTAGAGCGAGACAAGACTGATGGCAATATGGCACTGCTGCAGGTACCAACATGAACATAGACATGATCATATTCAAGGAATGTAACAAATAAGAGAGTACTCTAAGTATTATTTTAGAACAGATCATAAAATGTAAATGGAGAAAAACAGGGATGCTGCAGAAACATTGCAGAGCACTGAGTGTTATCACCATTTCACCAAATGAATTTGTCACAAATGACATTTAAGTTTCAAAGATGGCTCATCTTGTACTGTTCTGTTTGTTTAAAAGCATAATTTTTGTGTTTCAAATTAGGATGAAAAGTAAGAAGCATTTCTGTAACCACAAAGCAGATGACTAACGACTATACAATAATTATAGCAGCCCAAACTAGCTGTAGTTTCTTTGCTCCATGAAGATTCCTGTTATATCGACATGGGTGTCTTGAATCATGATTTACTTTTAACAGTTACTTTCTACCTTCAGGGTCAAGTTTTGTCTTTTGAATCAAGATGCAACAAAATTAACATTAAAACCAAACAGGCCTGTTGGTTTCTTAGCTAAGTGAATTTAAAGGGGTAAGATATAGATGTATAGTGGATTAATTTAGGAAATAAGGTGTTGTTTTAAAGCTAAAGTCAACACTGAGCTAGCCAGGACTCGAAGCTAGAATCTTCAGATCCGAAGTCAGATGCGTTATCCATTGCGCCACTAGCCCTTCAGCAGGCCTGGAAATATGGTGCCTAAAACAGGTAAATTTTCATGAGCTATACAGTTTAAATCTTAAAAAATGGAGCTGTGCCTATGGCACTAATGTAGAAGATTAAACATTCCAGATCCTGCTGTGACCCGGATTCAAACCAGGGTTGCTGGGACAACAACACAGAGTATTAAGTACTATACAATATTTAGCAGATTCATTTAGGAAATGAGGAATATGTGATTTTTGACAAATGTTGGTGCTGAGCTAGGAGGAGCCAAACGTGGAATCTTCTGAGCTGTAGGTCAGATGCATTGTCCATTGTGCCACTATCCCACATTATAGCACCAATGTGTTTAATGAAAGATTAAACATTCCAGATCCCGCTGTGACCCGGATTCAAACGGGGGTTTCTGCAGCCACAATGCAGAGCACTAACTACTATACAATCACAGCTACTCAGCTGCTGGCTGCCTTGTTGACATCAGTCTATCACACAGACTACTATTGTATTTCCATGGGCTTCCTGGAACTTTGGAGCACAAAAGACAGTCCAGTTTTGATGATCGTTTTCCTCTTACATTCTACATTGGCGGTCAAATATCTTTATCTCACATTTGAATCTTCAAAAGTGTAAATGTCCTTTGGCACCTGGCAAATCGAGGCCAAGTTTTTTATTGCAAAAAGAGATGAAAAGTAAGTAGCATTTAAAGCCAGATGGGCCTAAACATACTTTATTTAACCTAAACTGTAGGGTTAAGGAGCCTGTTGGCACATCCATGAATGCCATTTACTGATGACTTGGCTGCTTTCGGGTAGAAATGTCCTTTCATCATTAAATTCCTGTTCCATTCCTCCTGCTATTCATTAACTGTTATGAGTTTGAAATGGCAATAATGCAAAATGTCACAGCTTATTTTTGTACATGTATTGGAACTCAAATAATTATTATTTTGAATTGCAACATCCTTGCAACATATGGCCTGTAGTCAGAAATATTATCCACTTACCAACCTGATGTCCAGATTCACCTCATTTTATTGGTTGATACGAACAAAAATGACAAGTATATTGAGTGTAACCATCCATTTCCTTTTGAGTTTTTAAATTTATTTAAAACTCTTGCTGTGTGTATATCTGTAGGAAGCAGTGAGCCTGCTGTCAGGACGGACATGTTCGCCACCAGGGTCCAGTATCACTCTGGCTCGGGCGACTTTGCTGCTCAGCGATCTGAGAGGAGCACAAAGTACCAAACTCCTAAAACTGACAGAGAAACTGATGCAAAAGCAGGTACACAAACAGAGAAGCAAAGAGATCCATACACATTCATACTATGGGTATATTAGCACCAGTCAGTATTCAAAAAAGAGGAAAAAACTTAGAATAACAGTTCTCTTTCTCCGTTTATTTCAGCTGTCTGTTTTTGATGAGAATGAGGTGTTGAATGAGGGAAAAATGGATTTCTCTCCTCCTGGAAATGGCAACATATACCTCCCCTACCACCACATACTGGATCAGATCACTTCACGAATTGGTAAATAAAGATCTCGACTCTTCAGCTTTTACCATCCATCTTAAAATACTGTAAGAGAAGAACCACTCAGACCCTCAAAAAAGCCTCAGAAGAAAAGAAAGTCTTACATTACAATTACAAAGGTATTGAAAATGTTCTTCATAGTCCATAATGTAATGTTGAACATGTAAGTGACTTGTGTGGAGACTGTGAATATGTGTATAAAAGTTTGTTCCAAGCCATGCAGTAGTTGTTGAGATATTTCTGTCTGGGAAATTTTAAATCTCAAGACTTCTCTCTAAATGGACATTTCTCTTTATGGAGATCCTCAATAGGTTCCCTGTAAAATCTGAGTTTCATTCTCCAAATGTTGAATGGAGCCCAGAATTTGCATGAAACCCATTGGGGACCTCAATGACTTCTATATCCCTGCAACTAACAATTATTTTCATTACATGTTTATCTGACAATTATTTTCTCAATAATGTAAATATTTATTTTCCTGTAAGATGTCATAAAGTAGTCCCATTGATTTTATGTCAATTAAATATTTAATAAATGACTAATTGTTTCAGCTTTACTTTTAAATCAGAAAAGCAGCCTCACCACTTCATCCAGTTCTTGTCAAATGACGTTATCTTGTGTCGTTGCCACAGGTCACATCCTGAATCCCAGCACCATGGAAACGCCAGTCTCTGCCCAGACTTCAGTGTTTACTCCAGTCCACCCAGACTGAGAGAGACTCTCAGATACAAATTCCCTCCCTGTGCAACTCAGGCATCTCCTGTCTTTCAAACGCTCCACACTTCAAGAAAGCTAGAATAGAATGACACCCATAAAGTGTTGCACTCTCCCAGTCCTGTGCCTTTTGTGTTAGTACAGAAAGTGCAGTGTGTTTTTTGGTGTGTCCTAACTGTTGACTGGAACTGTAGCTGGACACTGAAGTGGGTATATGGCTGAATGTATGTGTCTATGTTCCTGTTATTTGTATTTTGTTGTTATTAAAGAGAAAAAGAGAATGTTGTGGTGCAATGACATTTTTCATGATGAACTTAGTTATGTAGAATTGAAGTACTGTTAATATGCTATTACAGTGGTTAACAATGTTAATGAAAAGAATGCATAAGTTATGTTATGGATGTTTTCAAAATCAAACAGTAAACATTGAGATTTTATTCTAATCCTGGTTCCCAGGGTTTTCTTGTTAGTTGTAAGTATCCCTGTAAATCTGATATTACATTTGAGTGAGAAACTGTCTGTTATGCACAAGAGTAAAAATTGTATTCATGTGAAAGACCAAAGAGTAAATGTAAATGGAAAGTGACTTGGTGGGTATTGGCATTGTTCAGTGAAGCTCAGACAAATTGTCAGGTTCACAAATGATTTCACATTTATGAATTTAAAAAAGTATTAAAAGTATTAAAGATTAATAAAATAATAAGATGAAATTACCAGTCAAAATGCACTCTATAACCTTTAAAAATAATATGAACCCTCTCTAAATCCATTGTAGTCGATATCAATGGTGTTTAAAAACACAATATTCTGGACAACAATATTACTTTTATACATTAACATGCTATTACACTTTAAAACCTAAAATTACATTATGTGACATAGGTTTGTTATTGATATAATGGACCCATTTCAAGGCAGCCATATTGACATGATACTAATTAATGTCTTATTAATTAATGAGTCTTATAGTAGCAGTTTTTATCAATAACAAATACATGTAAGAGTATTTTATTGTTGTAGAATATAAATGTGGAGACAATTTTCAATACTTTGGTTATTTTTGATATTACTATTTATACTGTAGAACTTCATCTTAACATATAAGTGTATCATTTGATTTTTTAATAATAATAATAATAATAAAACACCTTATTTACGCAGCATCTTTCAACATAGATTCCATAACAGTAGTAGACAATAACAGGAGTAGACAATTTAAATGGTTATAATATTGAAAAATAATATTTTATGTAAAAACTCAAACTAAAAAGTGTCTACATGTGACTAATTAATGTAGTGGAGTAAAAAGTACAATATCTCCCTCTGAAATGTTCTGGAGTAGAAGTATAAAATAGCATTAAATTGGAAATAATCAAGTGAAGCATAATTACTTCAAAATTCATACATAAGTACAGTACATGAGTAAAAGTACCATGATCCCAATTTTTCTGTGCGAGGTGGTTCAAGAGTTTAAATACATAGGAGTCACTCTTGACTCACAACTTCTCTTTAAACTACAAATAAAAAGCACAGCAGATCGAAGTTCAATTTTTCCAACATAAGGTTTATTAGAAACAATCCAACTCTTGAGTCTACTGCATAACAAATTGGGTATCGGCCTCTAAGACAACACTAAAGCTGATTAAAACAGTTTATACACAAGCACTGAAAGGATTGGATTAAAAAACTAAAACATATCATTGTCATATTAAGTTGGGAAAACACTGTTAAAAACATTGACTCCATTTTGATTTACAAAATCTTCCATGGCAAAGCACCTCCTCCATTAAAAGAATTTGTGATAAAAAAAAAAAAAGCCAATCAAGCCACATTTTCTATTGGTGCTTCTCAGACCTGGAATTCAATACCACACAAATATGACCTCTGACCTCTTTTACATATATTCTCAAAGCTTGGCTTTTGGAAGAACAGTTACCACAACCACAACCATGCCTAAAACTGTATAACATTTTAACATTCTAGCACTCTGCATTTTGATCACCTTCTGATTTTTTATGTCTTTTCTTTTCTAATGCTCTAATCTGTTTAAATCTTATTGATCTCATTCTTTTTCTTTTATTTTTTGATTCTCATGTTGGTGACATCAACCTGCCAGTGAGGACTAAGGATGGAAATTAGCCTTTGGCTATGTTCTTGCATATTTACAAATATATGTTCATTAAAATGCATTGTCCCTGTTTTAAATAAATAAACTCAAACATTTCACCACTTCTTTCCAGTGACTGTTTTATTCTGACTCTGACCTTCAGTGAATCTTCATTAGTATCACGGTTAACACCTGTTTGCTCTATTTCCTGTTCTTACGGATGCCGTGAAAAAAGTCCATTGTAGTCAGTCTCAGTTTTATTTTGAAAGGCGCTACCGGAAGTGGTCGTTACTGCGGCACGGTAGCTTGACTCCGGTATCCCGGGCAGCGGCAGACAATGGCAGAATAACGGTAGCCGTCTCCCTTCCGATCACTCAATTGGCCGAGTCGGTTGACGTTTCCTGGAGTAACAGCGGTAACGTTACCCGGTAACGGAAGGTCTGTCCGGTGTTTCAGGTGAGCCGTGCACGAGGCGATGACGCTTCTGGAGCCAGAAGATGATCGCCTCACTGTCTAGAGGAAGTTTGCTGGACGAGGTTCTGCACGGGGGCTTTAACGAGGTGAGTTAACGTCCCCCCCCCGAACCGGTAACTGCTGTTCGGTTCCCCAACGGTTTACCAAGCGGAAGGTGGTTAGCTAACGGAAACCCGCTAACCGGCTCGTTAGACAGGAACGACTAACGTGTAGTTACTACAACGTTACAGGTGAAAACAACGTCCGCTGTTTGTCCAACTGACGATAACATTAAATAGTATTATATATATTATATAATACAGTTAACAGTAACCTGTAATGCACTCTAAATGCTTCCGTTACCGTAAAGTAGAACGGTTGTCAGTTATATTACGAGTTTAAAAAGCTCCAGTGAAACCGTTGCTGTGTTCGGGGATATGGAGGGGTGGGGGGGCTTTTGGGGCTTTGTAACGAGTCCCCACGCTGTCACGTGATCGAACGGGACCGGTAAAGGTGGAGTGAAGCGTGTGAAACGCAGTAGAGGAGGGAGGGGGTGTAGGCTGTAAACACACTAAACCAGAGGCGTCAAACTCAGCTTCATCCCGGACCTAGTTTCTATCAAAGGGACAATTATAAAGATCACACACACACACACACACACACACACACACACATATATATATAATAGACAATTTGGTTTTAAAAATATTTTAAAATATGCTGATGCAGAAATAATGTTATATTGTTGGTAGCATCTAATTATTAAAAATGCTGCAGCAAAACATTGAAAATCACCACAGATACATACAAGAATATGCTGATAACCACTATTTACAATTTTATTTATTTAATGGATTTTAATGGAAGATTGGGATCTATAGTTTTGTGTTGCTATGCTAAATATTAAAGAATAGAAAGTACAAGAAAGTAATGACAGATGTACTTCAGCAAAGGAAAACAACAACAACCTTCGTGGCCAATTGAGAAAAGATTTTGGAGTGAACGAAGTCGTAAAAGACAATGTGACGTTAAGTTCAGACATTTATTCACTTTCCCATCTCTTAATGAATCACATAAGTCTGTGTAAGCTCTTGAGGGACCACAGAACATGAGGTGCTGGGCCAGATTTGGCCCCCAGGCTTTGAGTTTGACACCTATTCACTAAGCTGTCGACTGAACAGCAGTGTGTGTGTGTGTGTGTGTGTGTGACCTTGTTGCTGCTGTATGTTAATCAGCAGAGGGCTGCTCCCCATCCCTTTGTCCCAGCTCAATAAACAAAGGCTCTGTCCTGGTTATATGTCCTGGTAGTCCCGGCAGTCTGTGTCCCCTCATCAACGTGATTTCATTACTTTAAGCTGCCTGTGCTCTGTGGTTTGTGTGTGAGCAGCAGCAGCTGGCGGCCTACGTTTCCTGGGTGAACTCCCAGCTGAAGAGGAAACCGGGGCTGAAGCCCATCGCTGACCTCCGACATGACCTGCAGGACGGAGTGGTGCTCACCCAGCTGATAGAGATAGTTGGTAAATACACACACACACACACACACACACACACACACACACACACACACACACACACACACACACACACACACATACACACACACACACACACTCACCATCTATATCCAGACAACTACACACGTAATCTCAGTGGTGTCAAAAATCTGACATGCTTAAAGTGCCACTGGAGGAAGAATAACAGTTTATTCATGAGTGCATACTTTTTAAAATAATGTATTCATCATTTTTTACTTCATGTCCCATATTATATCCTTTTCTGTGTTTTTGTATGAAGTTGTGATATCCTTACCTAGAATTATTTGTGGTGTTAAGAACCTTAACTCGTCTCATTTACTCTCTCATGCTTCTCTCTGGAGCTCTAGAAAGAACAGGTTGTTTTATTTTTGACTTCTCTATTTGGCTGATTTGAATGTGGTGAATTAAATGATGTCTATATAGTTGTGACATCACAATTTCAAGGAAGACCTGTGGGCTTAATTTAAGGCACAGTTTCTGATTAAGGGCTGTTTGCATTTCTGTGTGAATTGTGCGTTTTGAAACATGGGACAGTTTATAATAAAAAAAGCAATTCAAATCTCACTGTAAAATATGGGACCTTTAACAACTGGCTTACAATCAAACCCTAATTACTATATTCATTAATAATGTTGCAGCTTTTCTCATCAATCACATAATTACACTCACTACAGTATGAGTTTAATTTGATAGTGTGTTATTTATCATTCTACTGGACAGAAATGTTTGGCTAGAGATTATATTTTCACTATTGCTAGTAGAAAATCAATAAACTGATCAATACAAACTAATTCATTTCTTTTAATTGTGTTTTTTCCTCCTCACATCTCATACAAATTGGCAGCTGGGGAGGTGCTAGAGGGAGTGTATGTGTCTCCACAGAACAAAGAGGAAAGCAGGAAGAATGTGGAGCAAGTCTTGCAGTTCATTTCCTCCAGACACATACGCATGCCACACATATCCGCTAGAGGTAAGTCTCTGTGTTTTCTCACTTCCTTTCACAGCAGGTGATTCTAACCTTTTCTGTGCTTTTCTTAGCTGACCCCTTTGCAAGCACATACAAATCTTGACATTATAACAAACATATTTTACATGTTCATGAGCAGTGTCTCGCTCACGAAAAAGAGACTCTTTAAAGAAAAAAAAAAACACAATTTAACTTATATTATAATTGTTTGTCTATCTGCTTTCTTGGGATTTCATGCAAATGCTTAATCACTGAGAACCTTTTCCCCTCTGCAGATATTGTGGATGGTAATCTGAAATCTGTAATGAGGATCATTTTGGCGCTGGCTGCCCACTTCAAACCCTCGGCCAATCACAGGGCTGCGTCAGGAAGCGGGCGGAGCTTGACGAGAGGCTCTTCAAGCCACAACCCTCTCTCCACTGTTGCACTAGCGCAGCGTGCAGCTGCTGCTCTGGCATCAGCACGACATGATGCCTCACAGCCTGCAGGTGGCCCACGCATCCACAGGTATGCTGCTGCAAACAATTATAACAGACTGTAAATATAATCAGAAACAAGATAATACAACTATGTTGAGGTATTTTATATATATATATATATATATATATATATATATATATATATATATATATATATATATATATATATATATATATATATATATATATATATATATATATATATATTTGTGTTACTATTTTTGGCTTAAAAAAGTGAAAAGGTCACATTCCTTATTGTTTACCAGCCAGCTATTATCTGATCATTCCTGTAAATATAATCATAAATATGGACACAAACCCATGTCATTATCTTTCTTTAATACCCAAACATTTTCTGACACAGCAGCCATCTGGTACATGTGCAGTCTTTGCTGGCCTCTGCTGGACAAACAGATCTATATTATAAAATATTAAATGCTGAGATCAAGCTCATGTCTTTCATGTTACCTATCAAACTGTATGCATTTCCTTATGTATAAACACAAACATTCTTCTTTTTCTACCATCTTTCAGTGGCTGGGGGTTGGACATGGAGAAGGGTGTGTGTGTTCGTGCACTGGTTGAGCAGTACGAGAAGGGAACTCCAGATGAGCAGGACAATCCACAGGCTAGCAGGTAATCTGCTAATAATGGTCAAGGTCAAGATCCTCAAAATAAATAAATAAAGCATTAATTGTAGCAGTTAGAATCTAAAATCAGCCACGGGAAATATGCTTACTGTATATATGACCAGAGCTGTGTGCTTTGAGAGGCTAGAACTATTACTACTTTAGAATCTTCAGTGTAATAATAGCCAGGTGGGATTCAGATAGACATCACGTTTCAGCAGAAAAGTGGATAACAAAGTGCTTTTGCAAGCAACGTAAAAAACAACTACTTGCTGAAGGACAAGGATAACACTGGTCCTAGATTCACTTTTATAACGTCAAAGAGGTAGTTGTAAAATATCTTGTAAGGGTATTTTATTAATAAATAAACTAAATCATAGAAAGAGATGGTTGAAAAAGATATTTCCGTTGCTGACCTAAATTCATAAAAGTAGCCTGAAGACAAATGATTATTATTTATACTGTACGGCTGATCGATTCATTTTATTCTTTGTACAAATGTTTGCCATCATTTAATTTTATGCAAGTTGTCAGATTTTCTGTAACGCCGACCTTTCCACACTTGCAGAACAGTGGACTGCATTTTATGTTTTATCTTTGTGTTTATCTGTGTGTACGCAGTTATCACTGCCTGACTGAGCACATGACTTTGCTTTTAGTACTCCAAACTCCACCCTGCCGTGTGTGTGTGGTATTTCAAAGACACCCAGGCAAAACACAGGCAGATGATAGAGGAAATAAATAATCAGTCTTTATATTCTCCAATCACATGTCTGGTTTGCCGGTACTGTGTGTGTGTGTTTGTGTGTGTGCTTTGATAACAAGAAAAAGTCATGCATTGATTATTTATAGAATGAGGATGTAGTGAAGACAGTTGGAGAGTCAGAGATTCAACTAGACCCATCACAACCCGATGCTGCTTCAGCAGATGCAGAATAAAAAAGAGAGAGATGCTAGGCAGGGTACGCTGTGCTGGTTGCCACGGTAACACTTAGCTAGCTAGCAAGAGAGGGGCGGGGTGTGTCGGAGTGAGGAAAATCACAAACTGTCATGAGTTTGTTGAGATGCCAGAGATCCACATGCAGGCTGGAAGTCTCTTTTGAAAGGACTATGCACAGTTCAAACCACCTGTAGCCCACAATGGGGGGGACACAAATTAAATGGTAAGACCAGAGGCTGTGGCTGTGTGGATTCTGGTGTAAGTGTGCGTGGGTTCCTGCTTCTGTTACTGTAGCCATAACTATTTAACCATGCCGGAATGAATAGTCTAAAGTGCGTATGCACTGTGAAGTGTGTAAATGCTTTAATTTATAGTCCTGCTAGGATTTAGGAAAAATTGATCCTTTTGGTGAGTGGTAAATTTGACAAGGGTTTTTACATGGACATTATATTTAGTTAAAATTCAGTTTGGCTATTTGTTTTGTCTTATTTGAGTCAAGAGTTAGTCAATGGAACCCAGTAATTTTAGTTTTATTCATGATGTTCTCAGTTTTATGACGCTGTAATGGTCTGAATTTTTGAAGGACAATGTGTTTTAGTCAGCTCGGCTGAGAATGTGTTACTGACTTACCATACTTAAACATTAATGCCTAAAATTTGCTCGGAAAAGTGTAATACAATACAATATTTCCTCACAGTGTTAATTTTGACATAGATTTTAATTTAACCTCAGTTCACATGGAAATTATATTTAGTAAAGGTCATATTTTAGTTGTTTTATTTTAGTTAAAATTTAGTATTAAAATTCAGCATTATGTTTACGAAAAGTTTTAATCAGAATTTTCATTGATACAGTAAACACTGCTTATGGTAAATTAGGATTTCAGAAATGATGTGTCATTCCCATGTGTTGTTTTTGTCCATTTCTGTCCCCTTTATTTTCCTCTCTTACAATGTTTCTTTCCAAATATGAGTCAGAATTTCAGCACAAGGAGCATTGAGAAGAGGCACTGTGTGTGTAACAATTTTCATTTAGTGCACATTTCAATGACAGATTTAACGACTTCTAAATGCCTGAGAGTGTATATTACAAATACAAATATCACAAATTGAGAAGTCACCCAGCAAGGTAAAAGTAGATTGTAGCACATTACATCGTATTTTATATGCATTGTATACACACAACCCTGTGCTTCTCCGGAGTAAATCGATTAATCAGTGATTTGTCCTTCTCGAGCCTCAGCTCAGTCAGTCCATTGTCATCTCCAAGAGCTCCAATCAGCAGCCACACAGACAGACAGCAGGACGACCAGCAACAGCAACAGGAGAGCAGTGGTGAGTTCAGGCCCAGACAGCCCCGCACTGTCTGATTAGTAAACCCCAATATTTATAGATGGATATGTGTGTCACTGTTTCTGCTTGTTGCAGAGTCATCTCATGCGACAGTGGAGACAGCATGGGAGGATTCTGTCAGTGAAAATTTGGAAAAGGAGGTGCAGGAGACGCGTAAAATGGTGTCTGCTCTACAGGTACACACATATTGAGTTTTAAGTTTGATTCTGAGGATCATTTGTAGAGTAACCATAGTTTTTTCTGTCAGTATAACCTTTTGTTGACTTCAGTGTTGATGATAGAGTGCTGCTAAATGTAGCTTCAGTAGTTTCTCATACAGTATAGCGGTATCATTCCCAGTAAAGGAGAATTGGGATGTAAAGCTGGGAAATGAGCAGAAAAAACACCAATCCCAAAACTGTAGTTCACTGAGTGACATGTTTTGCTCATATTCATGTGTTTGGTAAAGATATCTTCAGCTGCTTTTGACGTGCGTCCCAACAATACTACAAGGAAAAGTGTGATGTTACAACACCATAGAGACAAGGGTTTAATTCCTGGCAGTATTGTTTCTGGTTTGACTGGACCAGGATACACTTGGTAGTGTTTTTGCCGGCTGTCTGCCTTGCTTCACTGCTACTTGGAGCTGCAGCACCTGTGGTGGGACACTTTAACTAACTCACATTTTAAAACAACCTACTGTATTTGAGCTTCTTGAAGGCACTGCTAATGATTAATCATACTACTGCAGCTTTAACAGGTCAGAGCCTTTTAATCACATCTACTGCCAAGTACACGCTGGTGTCACATGTTATGCCCGTTGTGTTTTTAAGGCCCTGCTGCTCCACGGTGCGTTGCCCGAGGACGAGCAGGATGCATCTTTGACTTTGGAACAAGGCAACGCTGAACAGCAACTGGTAATAGTCGCTTCTTTTTTGTGTGTTTATTTTTTTCATCCAGATTTTCTGTTTTTTTTTCTGTGTCACTCTGTTCTTGGCTCTGTTTCACCAGCTCTTTGTGTCCAACATAGATCACATTTCTTTTTCTTAACTGTGGGTATGTGTGTTTGTGCATGGTTATGTGTGTGTCAGAGGGCGACACGGGTATCAGTTTCTCTGCTTTTTCATTCTATTGTTCTTCACTCACACATCCCTTTTCCCCTCTCTCTCTCCAGGTAGTCATTCGTAGTCGTTTGGACCAGAGTATGGAAGAGGCTCAGGAGCTTAAGGTATTTGTTTTCTTTCTAAGCTGTATAAAATGTTATTTTTCTCTTTTTTCAGACTAAATAAACACTGCTGATAGAATAAACTTTTGGGATGCACATAGATTAATATTTAATTCAGTCTATTACTTACGGTTTGGTTTAGAGGGAACTATTGCGCTGTAGACAGGAGATGAGAAACCTGCAGGGAGTCAAGGTAAGAAACAGCCAGAACTTATTACTGAGTTGAATATCATTTGTAGTATTGTAGTAAAGTTTCTGCTGAAGATATTGATCAGGAGGGTCTTCCTTCAGGAGGCCCAGCAGCAGAGGCTGTGCACTCAGGAGGCTTCCATCCTGCAGATGAAGCAAGAGCTTCTCAGAGCTGGCATGACCAAGGATGAACTCACCAACCAGAAGGTACGAAAAACACATAAATGTTTGTCAAGAGTCATATAAGTCTCAGCATATAAGACATATAAGTCTCAAAAGTCTTTTTTTTTTAAATGGAGATAAAAATGAGAACACTGAGTATGTTATATGGATTCCCCTCCTACATATAAATGTGTTGTGCTGTAGGCAGAGCTGGAGTGGAAGCTGGAGGAATGTACCAGGGTGTGGGGTGAATGCAAGGTAACATACTCCAAGCCCTCTTAACTTTACACCTGTTTATTGAGTTTGTACAAAACAATTAACCCAACTTTGTCCTCTTTTTCCTTTCATATGCCGGTGCAGAAGGAGATCGGACAGAAGGACAGACTACACCAGCAACTCAAACACAAGCTTGAAGAAAGCCAAAAACAGCAGGTGTGTTATTCATTTACAAAAGGCTCAAATTCTTGTTTCCAGCTCAGTGTGGTATGTGAAAATATGAGCCCAACAAATTAATCATTGACACATATTTTAAAATGTCCTTCACTTTTTTTTTAGCTCAGTTTTTATCAGCAAGTTAATACTAATACAAAACAAATGTCCTCCCTCACTTAGAAATTGAATAATTTTGTCATTTCAAAGTTTCTGAAATTTCTGAGGCATCAACAAGATCTATTTCATACAAGAGTTAGAATCTATGCAGTTTATATTAGTGTTGGTTTTCATGTCTAATTTGGTCTCTTTGGCAGAGTGAATTGCAAAGAGAGGTAGAGCATAAAAGCAGCATGCTGCAGGAGCTGATGAGTAGAGATCTGCAACAGGTAGCATTATTTCTAAAATAAATACCATCTTCATCCATAAACCCATTCAGGTTTCATATTCAGTCTGCATCAGGCAAACAAGTAACGATATACATTACGTACTTTTTTGTTTTCTTTTTTTCAGATTTCCACTGGCACAGAAAACAATGGATATTCCGTATCAAGTGTAAGTATCGTTTCTATTAATATAGGAGTTCAGTCAAATCAGAACTACTACATATATCATTCACAGATAGTAAATTAATCAGATTCTTTTGATAGGACTTGGAGACGGTATTTGTAACACGGGACAAAACATGATCGCTGTCCTTGCTTAACAAAATCAACCTCTGCATAACATTGTTCTACGTTTAACAAGCACACGGCTGTTCTCGGTAACATGTGATTTTGTGTTTGTGCTCTGGTCGCAGGCAGAAGAGGTTCAGCTCCTCCGAGACGCACTTAGGAGTTTGAGGAACAACTTCAGAGACCACGACCCGCAGCACCATACACTGGACACCCTGGAGCAGGGCATTGTGTCGCTCATCGACAGGATGCACGTTCTGCAAACACACCGGGTACAAATACAAGCATAAACACATCTGACTCTCAACAAACCAGCTTTTATTTTGTTCAAACTGAACAAAAAAGGAGAAACTCAAACTCAACATTTTTCCAAATATTGCAGGGAAGAGGAAAATCTCCAAGGCGTAAAGGTCAGCACACAGACTCAGACTCTTGGCCAAGTAAGTTGTTACAACTTCTACTCCTCAACCACGCAGGATATTTATTTTATTACTAATTATGTTTTCATTGTTCGTTACAGAGGTTTCTCAATCCCACAGCAGTTCATCTCCCTCCACGAAAATCCTTTATTTCACTGGAAAATCCCCAACACCTTCCATGATCAATATACCGAAGAGGTTTGTATTGTGAGCATGTGTGTGTGAGAGAGTGAGACTATGTTGAGGTTTTACATTATATACTGCACATAAATTCATGTTACAAATTTTTGCTTGAAAAAGTAAATGTAGCCACAGATCTTATTGGAACCTTAGAATTTTAGGTTAGTTTAAGAAATGAAATTAGAAAAGAACTCCCGCACACTCATCATTTAGCAAATGGTAATTTAATGTAATGACGTATCGGTACTCAGGCCTTCATCAGGTAGTTTTTCAAAAACCTTTTTAAAAAAGTTTTTAAAAAATACCTGATGAAGGTCTGAGTACTGGAGCGTCTTTACATTAAAATTACCATTTGCTAAGTGATTTATAGTGTGCAGGAGTTCTTTTTTCCTGTTCCAGTTCCAGTTTGCCCCTCCTATGCACCTGTCCTCTGCTGAGGTGTGCACACCCTTCTCTTTTGAGGTTTGTTTAAGATAGATAAAAAAAAATAAAAAATACATAAAATGGTCATGATTTTTTGTCATGACTGTCGCTATTTCCACTCTCTGTTGTGGTTGTCTAAACAGAAAGTATCTTATATTTAAGAGTAAAATGTTATCTGTCTTTGTAAAATGTCTTTGAGTATCCGGAAAAGCTTGATATGATGCTAATGTATTATTATTATCTTTCCACACATATAGGCTGGGTGAAGTTACTCTCAAGGATGTTAAGGCAGCTGTGGCCCAAGAGGGAAACTACAAGTACCACTTCAAGGCCCTGGACCCTGAGTTTGGCACTGTGAAAGAAGAGGTAAGAGAAGGATGGGAAAGACATGCATATGTGCATATTCACATGCAGTAGCATGTGAATAGTGTTATAATATACCTCATGATTAGAGGAGACATACATGTAGATAATGTCCTGGTGTATGTGTGCAGGTTTTCATGGATGGAGCAATAGTTCCTGGCTGGGAAGGTAAAATAGTGGCCTGGGTAGAGGAGGATCGTGGTGAGGAAAGGTAACATTCTGCAGCTTTAGCTTCATTCTCATTCTACCTGACTCTCGGTGGTAATAACCTTATTATGTTTTATGTCTCAGACCATTGTAGGTTCCAGCAAAGGAGACATGACCATTTTTTTGCTCTTGATCCCAGAAGCACATCAGGGCAGCTGTTCAGAACAGAAGAACAAGTGGACACTTTTGAGATTTGACTTTTGAGAAAAATGCTGTAAGACTTGTCAACAAGAGATTTGAGTTGATCAGCTGGTACTAAACCCTGCGAATAGCCCAACTGACTTCAAAACAGTGAATCTGTGACTGATGTTTGCAATATAAACTCAGTGCCTTACAAAGGAAACCTATTTCCATCATATTCTTCACATAGTCAGGCTGTAACTACTGTAGCATCTAAATTAGACTCAAAATTAGCCAGAAACCTAATTGACAGTAGTGTTTTTCACCTTTAGCTGAGGCTGTTTTCAAGTGTTCAGTATCATTTTTCATTCCTTTTGTAGCAATGTTGTCTTTGAACAAATACCACCATTTTACATGTTAGAAAATGTATTGTTTATTGGTCTTGATTGTGAATGTAAATTGGATATACAGTATTATCTACCGTAGCAGTTAGGAGAAGTTGAAGTACCAAGACAAAAGGACAGAAAACACAGAACTTTGTAAAGCATAAACTTTGTTTAGTGGTGCATAAAGTTTCTCTTTATTCAGTCCTGATACCAGCGACTACTGCAATGCTTATGGTATTAGTTACATCTTGCAGTAAAAAGGAGGTCGACGATCATGTGGAGATTTCTGAACAAAAACGCTCTTTTACAAAAAGGAAAAAAAAACACTTGAATGTATTTCAGACTGTTTGAATAAAAAGGAACCAGATTTAGGTTTAAATGTCAGACTGTAGCACAGAAACTAAACTGCTGACAGCAAATAGATAGAAATGATGCTGGGACTTTTATGTTCATGTAGAAAATCACATAAAAAGCACTGTCATGTTGTTTACTTTGTGAAATTGTTTTGTATATTTGTGGAAAATATTTTCACTATATCCTTAAATATTTTAAGTTCATGGTTTTGTTGTTTGTTCAAAGAAAGACTCTTAGAAGGTGAGAAAGCTTCTGCTCCTGTTTTAAAAAATATCCTGGATGCAAATTTGACAAAAGAGATTTAAAAGACTTTTACACTTGAGAACTGGACCAGCCCAATATTTATTGTGTGCGTGTGTGCGTGTGTGCGTGTGTGCGTGCGTGTGTGCGTGTGTGTTTGTATTCTGATTGATTGTATTCTGCAGTAAAATACTCGTATTGTTAGAATAACAGCAGACGCATCTGTAGAGAAAACACACTTTGGTAAAGACTGAACCTGGCAAACCTTTTCCCCTAAATTCAATCTTCCCATTTGGGATCAATGAGTTTATTTTTCATAAAAGCCAATATAAATATGCATTGTCTTCTTTTTAACTAAGACCCACTGAATGCCATAACCGCCTGAACTGTAAAATGTACAATTTGTGGGTGAAATGGTTATTTTTCTTTAGAATATTCTTTTTTTTGTTTTTTACAAAATATTGTGTAAAAAGGTTGCATTTGTTGATTGTTCAAAAGACTGATATTGTGAAATAAAACCTGAGTTTTGTTTTTAAAAAGGTTGTTGCAGGATTTATTGTAGTGATAGAAGCAATGGCATGAGAGCTGGTGGAACTGGATAAATGTGGGTTAAATGACCCTTTAGTATTGGTGGTTAAAAGCAGTTTATGTCCTACTTTTTTATTGATCAAAATGTATAAATTAGATAAAATGTATTCAAAATGTATACACATGTGTCATATGGAATGAATTGGTTTGAAATTCTAGGTAAGATCCCAACATTTCTAAAAGATAATTGAAAGTCTTTTTTTGAGCTAAGTCAAATGCTGTAAATGCAGAGTGGGCATTTCGATCGGGAGGGGAGGGGTGAAACATGTTTTTTCAGAGAGTGTAAGAGAAGGCAGGTCTAACTATACTTTAGCACCATAAAACTATGCTATTTTATACATATACCACAAAAATTAAAATACTAAACTGGGAAAACTAAACAGGGCCATTTAACTCGTTCAATGGGAGTCTACAGATGACCTATAGAGTGGTTGTCAATATTACGATTTTTTTCTTAATATTAGAAACCTAATAAACCCATGACAATGTCATTGTGTTGCTTATAAATGAACTTATAATTAAAATAAATGATTCTCCTTTTTATTGGGGCCTCCTTGTAACCGCCTCAAGGACCCTGGGGGTCTCTGGACCTCACTTTGAGAACCACTGTTGTAGAGGGCACCAAAAAGTCTCGTCTGCTGCAAATCTCATCAGGTGGAATTGAAGTTGACTTCGTTTACGACACTTCTTGCGGACAGACGGCAGGGCAAGCAGAAGAGTCGTAAAGCGTCGTGTTTTGAGCTGGAGGAGGTCATTAGAAAGTGAGCAGCGAGCTGACGGGGTTTTAGTTGTGAATCTTTTTTATTTCACGGCTCTGTGTAGCGCCTCAACCCCTGCGACATGCTTCGTCTCATTCTGCGGCTCCGGCCGGCCGCCGGGCTCCCGTGTCCCCGTGTCCTCCCGGCCAGGCCTCCCGCCGCCGCCGCCGCGCTCGGGTCCGGTTCCCGCTGCAGCCCGGGCACCGGCTGCCTACGGCGGCTCCACAGCGGGGCTGCCTCCCGGGCCGTGAGCTTGGGCTCCGGCTTCAGCCACAGACGGGCTCTGCTCCGGTGTCCCCAGGCGGACGGCCGCCACAGCACGCGCTACTACAGCCTGCCGCCGCACCAGAAGGTAACCCGCTAAACTCACCGAGAACTTACCCGGTAACGCTGCCACAGCCGGTTTTCATGTTGTCATAGCAGCTGCCTTCACCGTTAAAGCCAGCTTGACCTCCATAGCTAGCGCGGGTTAGCACCGGGATGCACCGAACAACGTTTAAAGGTTAAATTCAGACTCACACAAACGCTGCTGATTCACGTAGCTACAAACTATAGAATCAACTTCCAGGTCCGATCACTGTAAAATCAGACAACCTAAACATTGATATGTCTGCTCATATTAATGGTATTTGATGTCATCAGGTGGATTTGGGGTCCAGTGATGGGTTAGGGAGTGTCTCTGTTCTCGTTTAGTGATGTTGGAGCAGATCCAGCATCTCTGTGGATCAGTAATGATCCTGTCTCTGAGCTGCTATCAAATATGGAAAATGATATTGACATCACTGTATTTATCTCATGTGTCTAGAGCTGCATCTAATATTTCCCTCATTGATTCAGCTTTTACCCCACATGCACCAAATAGAAAATAAACACAAAATCACTAGCAATGACAACAAAACAGCCTAAATATAAAGTCAAATGTAAAATCTCAGTGCTGGAAGACATTTTGTTCCAGAAACAATTGATAATTAATATTATTGTATTATTATAAGACCATTTTATGCCACTGATGTAATGATAATATAATATAATAGCATAACATACTTTCCAAGAGCAGTGAATTGTGTTCAAAAGTCAATACAATAAAAGTTACTCTTTATAAGACATAAAAGGTCAATGCAAAGACATGAATAGATGCAGATTTGGTCTTTTTCCTAAAATATTGCATCTTTATACATCACGATAACTACTTTATGTTGGACGAGATATAGCCTGGTCATATGTTGCACAATAAATCAGTACGAGGTATTTATTGTGGTGAGTATTCAGTTGTTCCACAATACGATGCACAAAGGAATTGGACAAATTCAATTACAAATGAAAATAAATGCTGGATAGAGGTGAGTCAGCTTCAGAAACACAATTTCATTAGTTTAGTGAGTTGTAATGAGTGGTGACACGTTGGTGTAAAATTGTTTCTTCATGCTCAGGTCTTTTTCAGCCAGTACATAATGTTTCAGCCAGTACCTGTCTCTCTGCTCATGAATCACCACTGTCAGATGTTACATGGCATCAAAGGCTACTATAAAACATCCCAGATGTGGTGAAACTCAGCTGTATGTGGGTCATTTATTGAGCAAGACAATGAGGCAACAATGATTTAGAAACTGCTGTTCCATCTCGTGCCAGCGTTCCTGCTGCCCGGTCATGGAGCGGCTGTAAAGTGTCACCGGTGGCCAGTGGAATGCAGTTTGTGTCTGTGTTCAACAGGTGGAGCTGCCTGCTCTGTCGCCCACCATGCAGACTGGAACCATCGCTCGCTGGGAGAAGAAGGAAGGAGACAAAATCAACGAGGGAGAACTTATAGCTGAGGTTAGGAGTGTGTGTGTGGGTGTTTCTGTATTACTATAAGGAATCGTTCCTATAAACACATTTTATAAAATTCCTATCTGTGTAGGTGGAGACTGATAAGGCCACGGTGGGGTTTGAGATGCTGGAGGAGTGTTATCTGGCTAAGATTCTTGTTCCAGAAGGGACCAGAGACGTCTCGATCGGAGCAGTGATCTGCATCACAGTTGACAGGTGCCATGACAATGTTCATTACAGACTGAAAATCAAGGTTAAAGCTCGTTAACCTGAAATGATACTCTCCTAACTATTGGATAACAAAGTCACTTCCTTAATACTCCAGATGCTGCAAACCTGTTGAATAGTGAAAACAGAAATCAAGCTAGAACAGAAACATTCCCAAAGTCATTCAGTCCTATAGAGAGAATCATTAGATCACACACACACACACATATTGGTGTCATTGATTTCACTTAAATATTGACATTTCTGAACTATGTAGACTGTGAATTCCATATCTCTGTATTTCAAATAAAGAGCATTATAGTTTTGAGTACTGGCATCTAGAAACCAGAGTTATTCATCTTTGTCTGCATCCAGTCTTTTAGTTTCCCTGTGGTTGAGATTGTAAATGTAATATTATGTGTGTGTGTGTCTGCAGTCCTGACCTCATCGCAGCTTTTAAGGACGTAACGTTGGACTCCATTAAAGCAGCCGGTGTCGCTCCATCAGCAGCAGCCTCTGCTCCTCCTCCTCCTCCTGCTGCCTCCGCTGCTCCTGCAGCCCCAGGAAGCTCCTACCCTCCACACTTAAAGGTAGGCATGTCCTTGTATAAATAGAACAGGTCAGGTGCAATAAGAGTTTGTTTACAGGCTGAACAGCCCTTCATGAGGGTTGTTCAGCTGGTCTGTGTGACACAGTATCATTGTGTGTCTTCTACAGAGATGTAATTTTCTAGGTTGGTGCGATCAAGGCTTTTCTTTTAATTTATTAGTCTGTGGCCAGTTCTGTAAATCCTAAAACTTAAAAACACTATGTATAGATTTTGAAAATTCTAATAGATCTGACTAAGACATTCTGCAATGGATGAAAGCAATGCTTACACCAGTTTAACCAGAGTAATGTACTGAAATAAATGGATTACATTTATACAGATATATTCTTTATCTGGAATCTCATAGCGCTTCACACTACTCTTAAAAGACAAAAAAATGAAATTGAACACACTTTAATTAATAGGGTTAAACACTTATCTGAGCACTTTCACCCCGTTATTCACATTCTTCAATAACCATATTTTAAATTTAATTTCTTAGGTACATTGTGATGATGACGTGGGCGATTCTGAATCAATTCACAAATGTCAAAAATCACATTTTCTTAAAAATATATAAATATTTCAAATTTACCTTTTTTAATTTTTTTTTTAAAGAGTACAATTGTATTGTTGTACTTTATGTTTCAGTTATCTTCTTTAAAAAACAGAGTTGCAGCAGACCTGCAGTTTTCTGGGTGTTTGTTCAGACTCCCAGCAGAGCAGAAAGCAAAAGACGGTAAAACAATTAAAATATATATATTTTTTAAGATAATGATATTGTGAAATATCTTGCATGCAGTGGTTATAATAATATTGAAAATTGTCCCAAACCAGCTTTTTTATTAATCTTTATTAACAAGAATTAATAGATGTAAATTAATCCATATGGTGCTTATCTTTTTTTATTATTGATCATCATAAATAAATGTTTTACTTGTCACACAATGAGAACAATTCAATCATGTATAGAAAAAATTATGCATATAAAATAATTAACTAAAGTAATTAATCAAAAAAGATGCATCAATAATCATTTTATTGTTTCATCTGAATCTTAATCAAATTCTGAGGTGGCCAGAGATTCTCAGTCGTCTTTAAACATGAGCTTCAACTAGACATTCTCATTACATATAATGTTGTTTTTATATGTTTATGTAATAATGGATTGTTTTGATGATGCGTTAGTGAGTCGATGATCTGCCTCCACCTAAACACACTGAAATGACAAATTGTGTTGTTTCTGTTTAAAAGACAAAAGGTTTTCTTGCCATATTTAACATGGCTCCTGTGTCAACTCACATCCAGCCGACCAGATTGCAGCTGATGGCTTATAAAATATATTAATTAAAATCCTTTTCGCACTCATATTTGTTACTCGTTGTTTAATCAGCCAGACAGTTTTCAAAGCTAAAGATCAGCTTTAATGTTAGAATCTGCTTGAAAAAACGTCCCCAGGAGGGAACCACCAAAATGACAATTTGTGAAAATTTGAAACCAAATAAAATTAAAGGCATGACCGAATGTCAAATACGGATGTTATGTTTTTCTTTTTTTTTAATATTTCATAAATATTTTAAAAAGTTTAGTATCATTTTTTAGACATATTTCTTTAAAGAAACATCTCCAGGTAAGCACACATGAGAGAAATACCATCTGCTCGGTATCATGTTACAGGGTCAATGTTCTCCACAGAAACAGCTGATCCTCAAAGCCATGAACTCCATCACGTTCTCTGTGATTCCGTTTGCTTTGGCACTGTCCTTTCTGAACTTTTTTGACTTTTAAAAGACCTCGGCCATGGATGGAGTGGGCGTGCTCTCGTACTCAGCTGCTGTTCAGGGTGTTTGGCTTTTAGACGACAAATTAAAGCAATAGTGCTAAAGTTCTTTGCAGAAGAACCACCTCTAGATATTTTGGTTGAACCCTCATTGCTAACTGCGATTCTATTCTCACTCTCCAACACTTTGAAATATCTCCACACTGTGACATTTAACGAAGGCGCCAGGTCACCACAGGTCACTGTGAGTTGTTTGACTGTGTCACACTCTGATATTCAGCTTGGCTTTAACTCACTCCACTAAAGGCTGAATCTGCTGTTTTTTTTTCAATATTCAGACAAATATATTCAGTTACTGAATATTCGGTGCATCCTTAGTCGCCAGCCAGGTTCGATACAGGGATGCTGCGGTTACAAAATCAAAGTTTAAATTACCCTGCAGCCGACTTTCTAGACAGACTTAAAACAGACGCGTTTCATAATTATTAGGAAAACAGGGTTGATTTTGTATCTCCTTTGAGAGGAGATTTTGTGAAGTGAGACACTGTATTACACTCCACCAGCAGGAAAGGGATATATGTAAAAAGTGTGGAGATGAGGACTGGAGTGAGGGAAAAGAAAAAAGAAAAAAAAGGTGGTGTTTATTTCGCATACTTACTCTACTATAATGTTATGTGAGATTTTATGTCTATTTTATTCTCTGTCCCCTGGTGGAGACTTATGAATTTGTACTGGATTCAATAAAAAAGTAAATTAAAAAAAATATCCTTCAGCCTTAAGTGCTTGTCACAAGTTTTCTCTATAAACTAGTCAGACTGAAAACTACAGGAAAAACATCCCCCTATCTGGACATGTGTCACTCAAGTTGACGTGTTGCTGTGTTGCAGATCACACTTCCTGCTCTGTCTCCCACCATGACGATGGGCACGGTGCAACGCTGGGAGAAGAAGGTTGGAGAGAAGCTGAGTGAGGGCGATCTGCTGGCTGAGATCGAGACTGACAAGGCCACCATTGGTAAATTTACTACTCAATCCTGAAATATTTACTCTGCCAGTGCACAACATAGTATTACTGTACTGTTTAACATCTCCTAATTATTATTTTATTTCGCCATATGTGATGGACGGCAAAAAACACTTGTCTACTGGCCATGTAAAAGGATTCAATCGTCCTTTTTTTTAAAAAAACTGCATATACATACATGCTAATTTGGGCGTCTTCCTCATGTGATTTCTGTTTAGGCTTCGAGGTGCAGGAGGAGGGATACTTGGCCAAAATCTTGGTGCAAGAGGGAACACGTGACGTCCCGCTGGGAATGCCGCTCTGCATCATTGTTGAGAAGGAAAGTGACATCGCTGCCTTCAAGGATTACGTAGAGACTGGCGTGGCTGAGGTTTCTGCACCTCCTCCTCCTCCAGCACCGGCTCCAGCTACGGTGAGACACACACAAACCTTTACACTACTCACAATAAGTTAGGCATATTGTTATTTACATGAGTACTTTTCCTGTTTGGTCTGAATTTTAATGAAATAAGTAAATTACTAAAAATGAATGAGAAGAAACACCGTTTTCATTGGTTTAATATTTATTGCCCCAAAAATGTATGAAATCCACTGATTCTGTAACAATAACTTGCCTGGTTATAACGGCCGTTGTTGGTTTACCCTCTTGGCGCCCTGAAAAAAGAGCTTTTTACTCACCACTAGGGTTGCAACGGGGTGGAAACTTTCCAGAAACGTTCCATGGGAAGCTAAACTGAGGAGTTTTGGAAATATTTCAGTTTTAGCACCTAATTTACCAACTAACTAGCTATTATGCAATACATTTCAATACATTTTTAAATTTAATATTTGCAAGTTAAACATGAATACATTTATAGATAAAATATATTTAGTCCACAGTATTATCAAAACTTACCTCACCACGCTGTGAGATAATAACAGAATGTTAGGAGACGGAACAGTTTTTCCGTTTAGTGCAGCTACTAAACCTGTCTGAGGTTCACACACTGTGTCACTCCACCCAGTGGCTTATTGAAGAAAGTAGTGCTGAGTGTCATCATGATGATGGATGAATTTTCAAAAATGGTGAACTATCCCTTTAAATCTGGTTGTTTTAGCCAATATTAGGGTACAATATATTTCCCCAACTAAATGTAAGTTTCCCATTAAGGCCCAACCTTTGATTTCAATTTATTCCCTTTTACAGTATTATTATTCTCCTATAATCCTGTTAATTCTCATAGAAAGTTTGCAACTTTTAAAATTCCTGGAATTTTGCACCCTACTCTCATCCACAGGAACAGAAGTGCAGCGCTCATTCAGAACAGGTATTTCTTAAAACCTAGAGAGAACAGCGCCCGTCACCTAAATTGCACCGCATACTCTTCGTCATCCTTGGAGAGGTCGGGTCCTCCAGGCCGTAATCGGCCTCTTCCAGGCGATGATGACCCAGGCGGAAGACACAGGAGAGGCAGAATTTGATGGTGAAGAACATTATGAAGTTGAATTTGGAAAGGAAAAAATGCAGGGAAAAATGTGGTAGCAGAGGGTAACAAACACTAATTTGTGATTCATTCTTATAATGACTTGGTGAAAAGAGTACTTCTGTATAGAGAGCGAGTGCTGGACGCCTGCCTCCCTCTGATCAGGCAGTGAATAAAAACATATTTTCCTCAGGTTGCTAAAACAACAGAAAAGCCGAGGTAAGAGCACCAGTTGCTGATGTGATTACCTGATTAGTAAATGGTTTTGGTTCCAGGCTGCTCCAGCTGCTGCCGTGCCCAGTCCTGCCCCTGCAGCCGCCGCCCCAGCAGCACCGAGGAAGGGACGCGTGTTCGTCAGCCCTCTGGCCAAGAAACTCGCTGCCGAGAAAGGAATCGACCTGACACAGATCAGCGGTAATTCACAGCGTCACCCTTTGGTAAAAGAGTCAATCCAGAGCTATAAAAACAAATGGTGAAATATTTCTTCTGTCCAGGTTCTGGTCCTGATGGACGCATAACCAGGAAAGACATCGAGAGCTTCGTTCCACAGAAAGCTGCACCTGTAAGTGAAAGTCAACATGATTGTCTGTGTTCAATAATAATAATCTTTGACTGTGAGAATGTTATGCTGAATTGATTTGTTGATAAACTGATTAATCATTATGTCCTAATGGCAAAAGTCTCTGTTTTTTTTATTTTATAAAACTTTTTTATTCTATATAATATACAATAGAATTTTTCAGGGTTTTGACTATTTAATACAAATTACCTTTTGGAAGATGTGTAAAATTGAGATGATTTAAATTACTTTCATTTGAGGTTTCATTCACTTTTTTAATTCATGTTCAGATGTTAAAATATGCCGTAGGGTTTTGATTCACACTATAATCAACATTATAATTTTTGCTGTACTTTTAAAACCCTGTTTCCAATCAAACCTCAACATTTCAGTGTCATACTTTATATTCCTTAATGTTATGTTGTAATTGGTTTTGATGTAAATTAAACCACGTCCTTTGACAGGCTGCAGCTGCTGTTCCCACTCCCACTGCAGCTGCTCCTGCACCTGCTGCAGCTCCTGCTGCACCAGCCGGGACCTTCACAGACATCCCTATCAGCAATATCCGCAAGGTGAGCCTGCACACACACACCTGACATTTGCTGCTTATAAACATAGAATTGACCAACGGCTCATTCCTGTTTGTCATGAATTACGGATCAAATCTGAAGGGCATATATGTGTCTCTCCTGCAGGTCATCGCTCAGAGACTGATGCAGTCCAAGCAAACCATCCCCCACTATTATCTGTCTGTAGACGTCAACATGGACCAAGTCATTGAGCTTCGGAAAGAACTCAATGATGTGAGTTTTTGCTCGTGAATACTCGTGTGATAGCATGAAAATAGGACAGGCGGGACACTTTTAGAGAGAATAATTCCCTGTATTTCTCAAACAACCTGAACTTGTCTCTGCAGGAAGTGAAAGCCCAGAATATCAAACTAAGTGTGAATGACTTCATCATCAAAGCCAGCGCTCTGGCCTGTCTCAAAGTTCCTGAGTGCAACTCCTCCTGGATGGACACCGTCATTCGCCAGTGAGTAAACGTGCATAAACAGAAATACAACAAAATGTTTAGTTCCAATTTACAATAGGAGGATTTGTTCTTGAGTTGTAGATAGACTAATCTTCATCGGATTAATTAATACTGCATGCATTTCAGCAGATCTTAGATTCTAACTTAGATTCTCACTCTGAGGCATTTTTAAATATTTCCTGCTTTCACTAAAATATGGAATCGAGCTTGCACACCGACCATGATATCGAATTATATTTAAAAACCTATCTATATAGCAACGAGCGTCTGTTTGTCAGATCAACATCAGCATTCAGATATAGCTTGTGCATAGGACGATGTGCATTCTTTTATGTGGAAGTTTTCTAATCAGAGCTCCTGTATCACAGCTCCTCCTCGTATTTCTTCCCAGCTCTTTCATTACAATTCAAAGCTACATTGTACCGTTTCTTCCTCCACAGATTGTGCAGCCAATGTAACAAAAGTATTATAACGTCCCTCAAAAACCACACGCTAAGACGTTAGCTGGTTAGGCTGCTGCTTTAATCCTCACGCTAACACAGGCTACCGTGGCCATAACCAACAACAAACTTTGTAAAAAGAAGTTCATGAGCGCCGTTGACTTTTCTTCTTTCAAAGAACCACTGTACAGACTAGCTGCAACATCTTACTCCAAGACGCATTCACAGGCCCTCAGGAAATCACAGCACTGTCGCCTAACAGAACAGAATCTAGGCCTAAACTCATTTATATAGAAACATGTATAACAGTAGCATCCCCAGGTCCTTACAGTATACAGGAAAAAGTAAGAGATTTATCACAAGTCAGCCAAACATGAAAAATCTACTGCCACTTTTCTATAGGAATATATACAGTACAGGCCAAAAGATTGGATACACCTTCTCATTCAATGTGTTTTGTTTTGTAAATTCTCATTGAAGGCATCAAAACTATGAATGAACACATGTTTATGGTGTTATGTACTTAACAAAAAAAGGTGAAATAACTGAAAACATGTTTTATATTCTAGTTTCTTCAAAATAACCACCCTTTGCTCTGATTGATAAAACAAGAAATTCCATTAATTAACCCTGATAAGACACAACTATGAAGTGAAAAGTTCATCAAGAGAATGCCAAGAGTGCAGTAATCGGAGCAAAGGGTGGCTATTTTGAAGAAACTAGAATATAAAACATGTTTTCAGTTATTTCGCCTTTTTTTGTTAAATACTTAACTCTATGTGTGTTCATTCATAGTTTTAGAATCTACAATGTAAATAGTCACGAAAATAAAGAATGAGAAGGTGTGTCCAAACCTTTGGCCTGTACTGTACTTTCTACCTGCACTGCACTAGTATTAAAACATTGACCACTTTTGCTGTCATCAGTATTGACTTTAGTTTTTTTTTTTCAGGAATCATGTGGTAGATGTGAGCGTAGCCGTGAGCACAGCCAGCGGCCTCATCACACCCATAGTGTTCAACGCCCACACCAAAGGACTGGCCGCCATCAGCTCTGACGTGTCGGCTCTCGCTGCCAAAGCAAGAGACGGAAAACTGCAGCCACACGAGTTCCAGGTATAACATATATTCTGATTCAGCAGGAATATAAGTAAGTGTAGGAGAATTAGTTATATCATTAGTGAACCGATGTGTTTCTTTTTTTTTTCCTACCAGGGAGGTACGTTCACCATCTCTAATTTGGGGATGTTTGGCATCAAGAACTTCTCAGCCATAATCAACCCTCCTCAGGCCTGTATCCTCGCTGTCGGAGGCTCAGAGAAACGGCTCATGCCCGCTGATAATGAGAAAGGGTCGGTGTCAAAGATCAAATCGAACACATCTACAACCCTGTAACAAGTTGCATTTCAGAAGTCAAATCTCCGGCTTGTGTAGACACTGATTGTGGCGTGTGTTCTTTGGTTTTTCAGGTTTGACGTGGCCAGCGTGATGTCTGTGACGCTGAGCTGCGACCACCGGGTGGTGGACGGGGCGGTGGGGGCGCAGTGGCTCGCCGAGTTCCGCAAGTTCCTGGAGAAACCCGTCACCATGCTGTTGTGATCGGACTCTAACTGCCATTACACTGCAGCAACAGGCCCAAGCCCCTCACTGAAGTGATCCGATTGGTCTAAACCTGTCCTCCGGTGATCGGCCGGCCTGCCACTAGGTCACTCCCTGTGAGGGGGAAGAGGCAGAACTCACTCCACATACCCGTCTGTCTCCTGTCTATCTCTCGCTCTCCTCCCGCTCTCACTCGTATTCTATTTATTGAGGCCCCCCCATCTCATGAGAGACCAGAATTAGATCTAATTTATCCTAGAATAGAGACTGGCCGTATGTCACTAAAACATCGCAAATGTTTTACAAAGGGAAATGTTATATCTTCAACCCAGCAAGCGTATGTATCCCCAGACGTGTGTATGATTCTACACACTTTTATCTGTGATTTTGTGTGAATGTGATAAAGTTGATGGCAAGTGCAGCTATCTGTGTCTTTTTAGAAAAGGCTTGTGATTTTTGTCTGCTTGCAGGCAAGAGGAGAAAGGACGAAGAGAACGTTAACTTTCAGACACCAGAATCCAGATCGACACACACACAAATCCTGTCAAGTGGTCACACACACACACACACACAGAATTTGACTATTTTGTGCGTAAGTGCTGTTGATGCTTCACTTTGGGATGAATGATGACAAACAATCATAAAGGAAGTACTGAACGGTTTCCCCAATTTCTTTCTTTTTTCAACTTTTCTGTGGGGAGGTTTATTTTCTAGTCTCAGAGTAAACACTGACCTTTGAAATATTCTGTATTTTACAGCTGAAACGCACAACGCTGGTGCTGGATGTTATTTGTTGAATAAATTCAGAAGAAGTCAACCAAGCTGTGCCATAAGGTCTTTGGTTTGGGATTTTATAACTAGACTTGTGGTAAAAGCCCAAATTAAAGCAGTTACTAACAAATGTTTATAATGTAAAAATTAGAGAAATATTTATCTGGAAACCAGGATTCCAAAGATGTTACTGACCTATTTTCTTTCATAGAAATTATCAAATCTCATAGTCAACCTGTGTTGTAATGCAGTCATTCCCATACATCTATCCTCAATATCTTGGTCAACTTCACATAGAATAGTGTGTGTACATAAACACACACGTGACAATAAAAAATCCACAGCACCTGCAAACAGGCTCACACTGCCTCCTTATTCATTAACTTTTGTTTTAATTTGAGTTACAAAATTAGCCAGTGTCCTTTGTCTTTTTCCCCTTTCCAGTATTGTATAGTATCACCATAGTAAAATCAATATATTTAAATGAAATGAGGAGAAACATGAGTCCAAGCAAACAGCAGGTGGAGAAGTTAAACAGCTTGTATCAGAAACAGGAAGATATTTAAGATTTCTTTGAGGTGATATAACGGGTTATATTTGAGGAACATTGCTTTGCTGCTGTTTTTGTTCCAGTTCCATGTGAATATTTAGCCACTGAGGTGTATTTATTTCAGGAAGAATTAGATGTAGAAGTACTGTTGTCTAAAACACTCAGTTACAATTAAAAGTTGTGTTGAAAATGTTACTGAATATCAGCTAAATGTACTTAAAGTAGGTAAAAGTACTCAATATACAGACCGTTATATACAAAATATTATACTACTTGTCAGAGTATTAAATGTTTTATCAATGTGGAGCCAGTTTGAGATACTGTGCTATATTAGTATATATAAAAAGTGTATTCAACAAGCATGATAAACTTACTATTAATCTATCCAGTTTTCACATAATATCTATAATACACTTACAGATGATTTATACAAGCATAAAGTAGAATCACAGGGAAACACAACTAAAGTACAAGTACCTCAAAACTAGTTGAGTCTATATATTAAGTACTTGGAAACAAATGTACTTTCCATGTGTTAAGATGCAAATGGTGCAGGTCAGTTTGTGTATCACAGCCCACTTCTCTCCTAAAACCTATTTGACTCGATTTATTGTTTTACCAACATGTTTAAACACTTTATTTTTATTATTATTTATAATCCATTTTCAGTCGGTTCCCACCTCAATTTTGAGATTTAATTTTGTAGTATGTAACAAAGATATTTAGAGGCAATGTAGAGGAGTAAAAATGAAAGTTGGTAGAACTATAAAAGTTATACTCCCAAAAATAATAACAGGACGGGACTCAGATTGATTGTAGGACTGAGTTCCATCGATGTGAAACTGAAGGAAAAGAGGAATATGAAGAATATGAGACTAAATTAATAAAAGTCCAATTAAACAGTTCCACCCCAGACCAACAGGGGGCGCTGAGATATGACCAAGAAGAAGAAGACAACCGTCTCTATGGCAACAACACGTTGCTGTAGTTTCTCAGCTGTAACTGGAACTTAAATCATCTTTTTCATCTTAGCTGACTTTATTACGTTTAGTTAAGTGAATTATCCGAGCTGTTAGCTAACACAAAACGCGCTGTTACGTAAAGTTAGTGTTGGACACGCAGCGACAAGCTGGAAGCTAACACTGTTAGCATTAGCTGCTGTAGTAAACACTTAGCATTAGCTGCTGTAACCAGCTGAAGCTTCATGGCTGAACGCTGGAACACAGACACCGGGGAGGCTGTGTACCGGTCCCGGGATGCCGTCAAAAACCTGAGGATACGGTGAGCAGCTTAGTTTAGCATTAAGACTCGTTATCGGTTTGTTTCAGGATTAACCAGACAAAAAACAACTGGGTCTGTTTAAATCCTATTGGCATCAAGTTTAAAGGATTAGTTTGCCAAGTATAAACTCAGATAATGAAAACAGAATAAACATGTCTCTGGTATTACACCACAACAGGCCATACCTTATTTTATTAAAAAATATAGTCCTTTTTATCTCATCCAGATTTGATGATTCTAAGTATAGTGTTCTTTTTTATCTACCGTGTGTTTTGTTTCATAAGCCAAAGAAAGGTTTTAATAACCTGACCTGAGTCTCCTCTGCAGGGTTCGTATAGAGCGGGTGACCTCCACCGCTGCTCTGTCCCAGCACCTCCAGCAGCAGGTCCTGTCCCAGCAGCATGGAGGAGACATCCACATGGACACGCTGACCTCACGAGGACACACAGGTGAACAGTGTCGACCACTAAAACTATAACACAAGACGAAAGAAGGAAAAAAAATAATACAGAAGATAAAGCCATTCCAAAACAGACAAGTAAAACTAGAAGAAGACTTAGTAATAAAATTAGGTAAAATAGAAAACTATTTTACAAATAATATGCTAATTTTTTTTTTATCTAGCTCTGTGTTGCACTGTCTCATTCCTTTTCAAGTGTAGTTTCATTTCATTATTATAATGTATTTATTTTATAGTATTTTCATTATTTATAAATTATTATTGGTATTTTACATGTATTGAATGTGTCTGTTCTTCTGTCAGCAGGTGAGAATGTTGAGGAGCAGGTGGTCGGCTGGCAGGAGAAACTCTTCAGTCAGGTACAATATTAGAGTCTCTAAACTTTATTTAAAACTTTATTTACCACATAAACAATTTTTTTTCATTTTGACATATTATACCAACATACTGGAGCCATACACCTCACATCTGATTTGACAAATTGTGTTTTTATATAATAAAACAAGTATGTAATCGTGGGTTATAATGTGAACATACGTATATGTCCATTCACACAATTTTCCTTCATTCTGTATTATTGACTGCCTTCTTTCTCTCACATTCTCACATTTTCACAGTTCAGTTTCAAAAGAGGACAAAGAAAGAAGATATCAAATAAAATGTCTCCACACTGCATATGCAGCTTGTATAATTTTAGCAGCACAATGGGTAAACGCATGCAGGTGTAAAAACTATTTTATAGTAAATGAAATCCATCATATTTCTGTTTTTATTTAATCTGCCATGGCCAAACAAAAACTGGAATAGAGTTTCAGGCCAACGTTTTCTGAAGAAGTTGTTAATGCAATCCAATGCTCCATGTGTCTTTTTTTTTATGCTGCCACTTCTTGAAACAGATACGTGATCTAATCCTGCCAACATGAACAAAGATAAACTGATTATTATTACCTTGATTTCTGTTCCAAAGCCAATTACCTCTGATCCTTGCTCTTGACCCGCCCTGTGTGTCTGTTTATGGTTCCAGTATGAGATGGAGCTGTTCCAGAATGAGTCGGCCTGTCAGACTCCGCTGGACCGTCAGTACCACGCAGAGATCACAGCAATGAACAGAGCAAACGGTCGACAAAACCGCCGGATCTTCACGTACACAGATCATGACCGCTACACCAACTGTCTCCCGCTTCACCAGCTGGTAAGTCTGTGCTGCGTCTGATCCACACCAAAACATGTGACAGGAAGTCAGCATCCTCTGTCCTGTGAGGTTTAACGTTTGTGATGGTTTTGTCACACATGGAGCAGACGGGGAAAGTGGTTTATCTCTTGTATCTGTGTTTGTGAACACTTTGTTGTTTTTGACCCTGAAAGCAGCATAGCACGGAGCTGTTGACCACGACCAGATCCACCCCCACCCTGCTGGCTGAGAGGATGGCCGGGCTGAGGCATCGACGACAGGACCGACGCACAATGTAGGTGAAACACCAACGTTCTTATTAAAACGGAGGGTCGCAGTGTTACTGCAGTTCTGTAACTGAAGTTCTGTAACTGCAGTATGATTTTAGTGGAGACAAACGCTCATGTACACCAGCATAGGGTTCTATCACGTCCAGCCTAGGGGAACCGAACGTGGCAAGAAAGTGACGCTCCCCTCCTTCCCCCTACCAAGAATCACCAAGGTCACAAAGATGCAGTCCAACCAAAGATCATTTATTAAATTGTTATTTCAAAAGGTGGTAGTTTAAAAGCTTCAGGGTGAGCATGGCCCAAAACAACAAACAAAACAATCTGATCCAAAAACTATCTTACCTATCCAAAACAAGAAAACACAATACAGGTTTCTAACCTGCCTCCTTATAAAATAAACAGGAGAAAAAGGAGATGAACAAAAAGAGCTACTCACCCCTACAACTACCTGGACTGCTGAGCTAAAGTCTGCTAAAGTAGACAAGTATGATTTAACAGAACACAATACAACACAATACAATCCCATACAATACAATACACGATACAGCCTGGTGCAGTTGGGAATGAGGTCAAGAGAAGAGAGCGAATGAATCCAGTGGCGGCCATTTATAGCAGATGATGCTTCTATAGTAGATGATGATCACACACTCATCAGAGAATTCATAGACAGACTAATATTATTATAATCCGATGATAATTGAAGGGGTCAGAGAGATCTGCTGAAGAACAAGGATGAGGACCAGCTATAGGTGAAGGGAGGCTTTAGCCAATATAAGACCTGATACACACTCCACTTAAAGTGACAGGAGCATCTTTGGACATACGGAGGTTTTCACGCCACACATTTTCATCAACTTCTCCTTAGACAAAGTTGTCCCACCATCGACTGGTTCTCCCAGAATTGGTGTTTCCGATACATTTGTTGAAGTGACTCCTCTATGTTTATTTAAACTGCCAGAGCAGCTTGAAGGTTTGAAGGTTGACACATGGAAATTATCAGCAAGTGATGGTTTATTTTCCTGGTACTAGCACAGGGATCCTATGTAAACATGTATGCTACATAAGCAAATCTGGGCAGAGTTTTATGTGGTTTTGGATGATATCTGTTCTTTGTATTTTTAAGCATCAAAAACAGCACATAAAATAAGTTGTAATATTTTTGTAATTTTTACTTGCAATTGTTCTTGAGCAAATAGAACCAGAGAGTTTATATAAACGCTCACAGAGGTATGTTTCTGGTGTACTATAAACTGTTGCTCAGCCTGGTATGTTTTGACCCATATTGTGCATCAAAGGGTTAAGAGACTTGGAGCTTGATTGATTAATTGATTATTGATTGATGTGAGATGGTCTCAGTGGTTGTATCTGGCTTGTTTTGTAGGGATTCTAGTATTCCTAAATCAAAGATCATCAACTGGGAGCCCACAGAGGAGTTTATGAAGAACAGTCATGTGGTGAACAACGCCATGCAAACGATGCACATCATGGGAGACCTGGGCCCAGCTGGACGGTGAGACCAGCAACACAAACTCCTAAAACTCCATCCATTCCAGATTAGTTCCATAAGAATGTGTTTGTTCTCTCAGGTTGGGCCAGAAAGAGAATGAGTGTTTGCTGTTGACCATAAAAACAGACGGCACTGGAACAGTCATCGTAAAACCTGACTTCAGCACTGGCAAAGAGTCCTACAGGCAAGTCCAGATCCTCCAGGATCACTCGGATCCTCTTACCCCTTTTAGACCAACTGGAATCTGGTGCTGGTGTTAGCCAGTCCACAGTTGGTTCAACTTGTGAAACTGCTAAGAACCGGTTTGCTTTTCTACAGGCTGTAGCTGGTAAAGTTATGTCACTGTGAACATGTGCATCTCTTCTCTCCCACCCTGCAGGCACAGACTGTTCATTTCTGTCATTCACTAAATGATTAGAGCCGAGCTTGAACATTCACAGATGAGGACAAAACAACACAGATGTGTCGGCTGATCTCTGTATAATGGCTGCAAAACCTTCTGTGTGTCTCTGATATTAGGCTCAAACTGAAGCCAATCATGAAATAATCTTTAAAGTTAATGATTATTTACATGCTTTAGAACATATTCAATGTTCATGTTTTATTTCTATAATACACAGACTTTCTCTCAAGAACGAATAACCAGTCTCCCTCCATCCTGAATTAACCCTCTTTTTTCCCTCTTTCTTTTAAAACAAACCACTTTACTCTAAATGTTATTAAAGTAGAGTGTGTGTGTGTGTGTGCGCGTGCGTGTGTGCCTGCAGGGTCATCGCAAACGGAGAGACGAGAGACATTTGGCGTCTGACTATTGAGAATGTGTCGCCCTCCATGAGATCAGAGGAGAAGCAGAGGGAGCAGAACATGATCAATGATGTGAGGACTCGTCTAACGTTGGTCTGATGACATGAGAAGGTTCTAGAACGTTCTACCTCAACACTTGTCTTTGTTTCTAGCTATACGTAAGACACAAGGAGTACCTCAACAGCCTGGTTGGTCAAGACTTTGAAATGGTGAGTCATGACAAATTGTCATTGTTGTGTATTTATGATTTATAAGTTTACATTTCAACAGTCCAGAACGGAGAAATCTTCAGTTTACTTTCACTGTTCTTTAAAAGAACATCAAATCCTCACATTGAGAAGCAGGAACCAACAAATCATTCACTAAACATTGTGTGTTGCACCTCTCTGTCCTCCAGCCTCCTGCAGGAGTTCTACGTTACATCATGAACGGAGAGATCGGTGAGTATCTGACAACACTCATGCTTATTTATTAGATTTTAATAACCAGTCTTCCTATATTATTAAATGAATTCAAGACCTAATGAAAACAGGTTAATTCTACTCAATTAAAAGTAAGGTGATAAGAATCTGTACAACTGAGGGGCCATCCACACCAACGTGGGTATTTTCAGAACCGTGTGTTTCTATGCATGGTTTCGGCCTTTCACCCACCAGTTTTTTTGTAAACAGAGTCCGGGGTGAACTTTTTTGAAAAATCCAGTTTCAGGAGTCATGCGGACGGGAAAACTGCAGTTTCTTGTCGACATTATTTGACGTCACACTGTGATGGTAAACAGGAAGTTGCTATCACCACCTACTACTGGTCCATCAGAATCCATTCAGTATTTTTCGATAGCTTATCACTGGCTCCACCCCTTGACTACATGGTTTCTTTTGTGTGTTTGTTTAGTTATTTTCACCTCTGGCTTACACCATACAACAATACACATCAGGCTGCATCCACACTACTTAATTGTAGTATGTAGAAATTAAATAATTTAATTGATCTCAATGCAGACTGGATTGTCTTAACATCAATATATATTACATTATTTAAGTAATTAACATGTTTATTATTATTAAAATTTACTCCACATATAATAGTATAATTCATTTGAAATTACTGAAAGATATTCAGCACAGTCACCTTAAAACATATGAATGTGGATTCAGATAATGTGGTTGTTTAAGATGAATTCTTCTCTTCCCAGTGTCAGCCGAAGGCTTTGAATACGATAACTTATACATCCACTTCTTCATGGAGCTGCCTGACAGTAAGTCTCACTCTGTGTTCACTGCCAACGTGTCCAGCTGGGTCCAGCTGATCATTTGGACTTGTATCGTTGTGGTCCGTTGCAGACTGGTCCAGTTTGCCCTTCCAGTCCCTCTCAGGGGTCACACAGACCTGCCGGACCAGGACGCTGGGGAAGGTGTGTATAGAAGCTAGTGAGCAGCTTTAAAGCAGCGTAGCTGCTGAACCCTTTTCAACTCTCCACATTCTGTCTGCCAACAGGAGAACGTGGCTTTCTTCAGTTTCCCTTTCAGCTTTGAAGCGTTCTACATGAGTGAAACAGAGAGTGAAGGTGAGTATCAGCCACACAATGTTGTGTTTAAAGCGTTTGTGATTTAGTTTAAAGAGATCCGAGGGATGCTCACGCTGTTTCCTTGTTTCAGACTCGGTTCTCCAGTGGCCTGTGCTGTACTTCAAGGTTCTCTCTCTGGACACCTGGCAGCGGTATCGAACTGAAGGCTATGGCTACCTGCTGTTTCCTGCTGCTCCAGGTGCTGTTACCTTCATTATGGAGTGGTCGATTGAATATTCTGCGATGTCTCTGAGCCCTCAGGTTTCATATCTACTGTCGAAAAGACAAAGATGTGTAATTCACTCTCATACATGACAAAAAAGCAAATGAGAAGTGACTCAAACCACTTCATGATTACCAAAGCAGTGGCAGATGATGTTCTTAGGATCTACTATTTGTTGTGCAGAAACAAATCATCAAATATTTTTACTGTTTTTCAGAAAGTGAAAAATGATTGATGTAAACACTCAAAACTTGACTTATTAAGAGATAAATGAAGAGGTACACTATTGTTCAAAAGTTTGGGGTCATCCAAACAATTTTGTGTTTTCCATGAAAAGTCACACTTTTTACCACCATGAGTGTTAAAATGAATAGAAAATGTTATTAAATAATCTTCTGGAGCAATGAACTAATGCATTGTATCATTAGAACACTGCAGTGATAGTTGCTGGAACTGGGCCTCTATACACCAGAAACAGACATTTGCAGCTAGAATAGTCATTTACCACATTAGCAATGCATAGTGTGTTTCTGATTAGTTTAAAGTTATCTTCATTGAAAAAAATTGTGCTTTTCTTTCAAAAATTAGGAAGCGCTATTTAACATTTTACATTTAAAATTTTCATGTTGAATAAAATGTCTGTGTATGTGTGTCAGGTAAACACACACTGACATGTCATACGTGGAGACCTCTTCAGACGGGGACAGTTTCTGCTCTGAGACGTTTCTTTATCGGAGGTTCTCCAGAGCTTGAAGACCACAGCTACGTCAGAATTCCAGGAACCTTCAAGGTAAACAGACCTCTGTGGGTACAAGGATCATTTAAATCATTTTATCGTCAGTTCATGATGTTGCTGCTTTTATATCAGGGGGAGAGGCTCAGTCGCTTTGGCTTCTGCACTGAGAGCACAGGAAGTGTGACCTTTAACCTACACTGCCTGCAGCAGGCCAGGTGAGTCCCGGTGCTGCTGTGGATCCACAGACCAGCACATATCAGCTTCACCGCTGCAGCCATACATCAGCCCCTCAGTGAATTAAACTTATCATGGAATAAATTAAACATTAGTTCATTTAAATCGTCAGTGAATTAAAATCATCGCTTCGCTATACAGACAGATTTGGACATCAGGAGTCAGATCCAGATGTTTCAGTCCATCAGACTCTCAGATGAAACTCTTAGATGTGTTTTAATGGAACATTGCGATTGGTTGCAGTGCTGCCATTTGGAAAGTTGGTGTAGAATAATTAGTTTAATAATTAAAGATTAATAATGAAAGTTTAGAATAATTTGTTCAGTATAAACATGTTTTATTATTAGAGACACATGATGATACGTGATTATATAAATGTACAAATATACCCAAGACAAAAACAAAATAAACAATACAAGTTAATATCAGATATGTTTTACTTGAGTACAACCCAGACTCACTGGTGCTGCTCATCCCACAAATGCATGTTCCTAACAAATGGGACATTTAAAAAGGAAATAAATAGACTTTCCAATAGTATAACATTTATTGACAAAACTGTCAAATAGTCTACCAAACACCTTTTCTATCTTTTTGTACAATGTTTATATATAAATCAATGGTTTGAATAAATGTATTACTGTATTGTGCAGCAGCTCGGTGTGTTCTCATGTTCATGTTGTGTGTGTGTGTTTCAGGGCCTTTGTTGATGCGTCCTTGATGAAGAAGAGGAGGCAGAAAGTGTTTGATGAACTTGGAGGATTCAGTCAGCAGGGAGCAGTCTGCAGCATTCTGGGTAAAGTCATTCACTCTGGTTTAGTTCAGGCAGTGTACCCTTTTATTTGTATAAATCATTAGCTTGTTATTAAATACATGAAGGGTTTCTGTCTAAATTGTATTGTCTATCTGTGGAATGTAGCACCATTCAATCCTGAGACAGCTACTGTAGTTTGACACAAGGAATAAAACACCTATGGACGGGTGCAGAAGACTGAGAGTTACAGAAATCACTTGATTGCAGTGATTGATCAAAAAACTGTGCAGCAAAACATTAAGTTACGGTTCCATCATTTTTATCCAGGCCAGTTTGATTAGTTGTTGTTTTGTTTTGTTTTTTATTATTCTGTCAAAGCACAATTCTTTCATTTATTATTATGTTTGGCAGTTTCAAGTTACTTCAGTGATCACTGTGGGTTTTTCTTTCTTTAATGAGGGGGTGCAGATATTTGTATCCATGTCATCACATATATAGTAAAATATTCATTTGTTGAAGGGGAGCAAATATATATGAATAACAATAAATGAATAGCACAGCACAGACAACAATATGAAAACAGTCTTGTTAACCTACTAACATCATGTGTTTTGTTGTCAACTTCACACTGACTGTTTCTATTATGTGTTGTTTATTGTGTCCTCTCTGTCAGAGGCCTTCCAGAGGGCCAGAAGAAAAATGCAAGAGGTCCGTGAAGGTCTTCCCAGAGACCTCATCAACACCACCTCCCAGCTCCACATCTAGTAATTATCTTATAGTGAGAAGTCTGGAACTTTAAATCTGGAGGAGTCTGGAGCTTTAAATGTAAAAATGAGCGGGAACCCTGGGATGTGATGTAGACTGTAGACATCAGCGTCTGATTAAAGACGGTGAACATGCTGGGCTCATGTTTCTGGTAAAATGTTAATTTATGAGGTGGTGATTGATGAGTATGGATCACCAAGCACTAATACTGTCTCTTTGTCTCAGAGTAGAATAAATGGTCATTTCAGGGAGAAAAACAGAAAACTAAGCAAAAGGAATAAAATGCTTTTTCAGATTTGGATTGTATATTTTCTATTTTCTACAGTAGAATTTAACCATTAGAATTATAATGATGTAATGTAACTTGTTTAAAATTGTTTATTAATAAAACTTACTGTGTGTTTCAAGCAGTGTTTGTTTTCCATAAAGCTGGTGATCTGAATGTGACTTTTTGTATCAATATAAGTAATTTAATATATGAATTATTTTTTTCATCAATATTTCGTTTGTGTGACGCAACACAGCCGGTGTAGTTCACAGAGCAAGACTCTCAACAGATTATTAGAAGTACTTCAAACACAGGATGCTAGTAACACTTATGTACTTAGCTAAACATTTGAATGCAAAAAATATTTTTTTATTATCTAAATAACCAACAAACCTCCTGACATGATTAACAGACTGAAACCCACCAGTTCATTGTGGCTAAAACACACCCACTTATTTATTCAGTTTATTTGTTTTATATATTTTTTATTTTTGTTGAACATGGATACACTCAGTCATTTGTGTTCATTATATAAAAATAGATTCATAAAGTAATAATTACAATAAGAAAAATGACACGAAAAATACAGAAATATATTTTTTATTAGTAACAAAATTCAATAATTATGATATTCAACACATTTTTCATGTTTTTATTTATTTTAATTAATTATAAATATGTGTGATTGCACAATTGATAAACTGATGGGAACACATTTCACTGTGCTCGTATTATATTATATATTGTGTGTGTGTATATATATATATAAGGTATTATATATGTGACAAAGATGTTTGATTGATTGACATCAGGGTCAAGTGTCGTTTCGTCACTGGATCACAGTCGTTTCCTCTTTGCTGCATTCACTGCTGTCGTAAACAGCGGGTCTATAACGTTACGGATAACAGAGTTCCGTTATATGAATAAAAACAAAAATTATAAACTCCGTCAGATAAAGATACGACTCTCCCGTGTTCAAATGATCGATCTGTCCCAATCATTCCGCTGTATTAGTGACATCACATCTTCTTATCCTGTCAAACTCAAAGGGGAAGTTCTCCCGTTTCCCGATGACAGTGAACGCACCATTACTTCCAGCTTCTCCATCTTCTCCCGCAGTGAAGACCTGATCTCCCGCAACACTCCCCGCAACACTCCGCCAGGTACCCGCCGTGTTTACGCCTTATATCATGTTATTGTTCATGTCTGAACGCGCTGACTCATCAGTTTTTAGCCAACCTTAGCTTCCCGCTAACCGCAGCAGCAGCGGTGGAAGTCGGGCCGCTGTTCACCTTCCGTTTTACATGAACTACTCTAACAGCTAACAGCTAACTGATGCTAACTGGCGCTAACTGATGCTAACTGTGCTGCTGGTCCGTGGTTTAAGGTTATTAGCTTCAGGTTAGCTCTGTTAGCTCCAATCACTTCTGATGCATTAGCCTGCAGCAAGCTAACGTTAGCAAACTGCTGTAACCTCTCTTATTTTCAGTTTTTACTAATGATCTTCCACTTCATCTGAAGCAGCTGACTGAACTGTCTAGATCTTTATGTCATCGGTGAACTAAACCGTGTCCTGTCAAACTGGGTGGAAACTGTTATTTGATTTTAAATACAGATAAAACTCACATTTTACATTTTATTTAGGTCTAGCTGTGATCTAATAAAGAATTCATTCACCACAAGTTACAGCACTGGACCAAGAGTGACCAACACCTTTAATGGACCCACCATATTAACAACACTAGCAAAGATGGGAAGATCAGTATGTTATAAACCGATGCGATCAATACTTTAATGATCATTCTATCAAACAGGTCACTCAGGCCTTAGTATTATTACCTTGACTGTTGTTCAGTAATCTAGTCCAAAGCTGTAAAAAAAAAAGATGTTGACAAGCTGCAGCTGGTACAGAACAGGGCTGCAGTGTGGTTCTTCCATGTCCCTACAGAGCTGCTGTAGTGTTATTGAGATGTATTACCCTCTCTGGTGAAAAGTAGAGGATAGGATCACAGGTAACAGTAAAATATTTGCACACCCGCTGTCCCCAAATGTCAAAGATAACATAGAGCGGTGAACCACACGATCATGCCACTAGACAGGTAGATGATATAGACATTATGCCATAAAATATATATATATATATATATATATATATATATATATATATATATATATATATATATATATATATATATAAAATCTGTACAGGCCAAGTGTTAAACGGAACATACTACTTTGCAAGATCAAGATCTGAAGATCAAGATCAAGATCTGAAGATTTCTTTTTGAATATTAACTATTGTATGAAACCACAGATTGATCATACTTTTGAACTTGCACTACTGAAATGCATTGACTGTATTTTAGAGTTGTATTGTTGAACTGCACATTTCTCTCCTTGATGAGAAGTAGGGTGGAGTCTCTAGAAGGGAGTTTTGTGAAAAAAAGTTTAATAACAATTTAAGTGGAGAAAAAATGAAATACATACAACACACACAACAATGTAATGATATACCTTGGAAAAGCAAACCACAAATGACAAACCAATTGGATGTGCAAATGACTAAACAAAAATAAGGAACAAATGGAATGAATAGCATCCCCTTTAGTAATTATAATATTTAGCATCAGTAAATTTGGAAATTAGAATATATATTTGTAAAAAAAAAAAAAGGAATGGCGTAATCGTAACCCTTTATTTTTATTGTTAATGGAGATATTTCTTTAAATTTTGCCCTTTTAGGTTGTTTAGAGAAAAACAAACCAATCAAAGTTTAAACTTCAAACCGTATATATTGGTTTAAAAAGATCTAGATTTTATGTCAGCCTCCTGTGGCCATCGTTAGTAACAGGTGTGGCTGAGGAAGGTGAAGCTGCTAAAAGAAGAAGCATACATGCATACAATTAGTATTTTTTTGATAGATTATGTTTCAATAAGAAACTAATATATGATCAGACAGATAATCTAGAGATCTATAAAACAATAAGACAGAGATAGCACCAGTTATACTCGGAGATGCAAACATTGGTGCATGCAAACTGCTGCCAAATAGAAATATGGTTGTTGAGTTTTGGATGTAGAGTTTAAATCCATGATGGATGCCCTACATTATACATGTTTAAAAGTTGATTCTCTGGGTTTCTTTTGACAGATTTAAAGGGCCACAATCATGACGGACTCCAAATATTTCACAACTAACAAAAAAGGTACGGAAGAATGAATTGAACCCTCTAACAGTTTTTTTTTTATTTCTACCAGAAGTAGTTTTATGAATTTGTAAAAATGACGTTAGTCCACACTGTCACATTTTATGGAATGTGTGTGATTCCTCCTGTAGGGGAGATCTTTGAACTGAAGGCAGAGCTGAACAATGAGAAGAAGGAGAAGAGAAAAGAGGCAGTAAAGAAGGTCATCGCTGCCATGACTGTTGGTAAAGATGTCAGGTACAGCTACAAACAACTGTAAACATGCAAATAGCATTGATGGATGCACTTCTGTTCATTCTTTACACTGTAAACTCTGACAAATCCTCCTGCTGTGCCGGCAGTTCTTTGTTCCCAGACGTGGTCAACTGTATGCAGACCGACAACCTGGAGCTGAAGAAGCTGGTGTACCTCTACCTAATGAATTATGCCAAGAGTCAGCCCGACATGGCCATCATGGCCGTCAACAGCTTCGTCAAGGTCTGTTTTCTCACCATTTGGGTATATTTTAAAACTGAGAATACATCACTTCCCCCACACACGCTTCTCTCAGTTTTCAATTTATTTTTGTTCGAACAGTGTGAGTCCTCCGTACATTTTGAAATAAAAATCAAGTTCTGAGATCTTCACAAATGGCTCTGGCTGGGTTACAGAAATTGTGTGTTTGAATTTTAACTCCAAGTTAGAAGCAGTGAAACCTAATCTACCCTCCTCATCCTGCCCCCCAGGACTGCGAGGACCCCAACCCGTTGATCCGGGCTCTGGCCGTTCGCACCATGGGCTGCATCCGAGTGGACAAGATCACTGAGTACCTGTGCGAGCCACTGAGGAAATGCCTGAAGGACGAGGACCCGTACGTGAGGAAGACGGCTGCCGTGTGTGTCGCTAAACTTCATGACATCAACGCCCAGATGGTGGAGGACCAGGGTTTCCTGGACTCCCTGAGAGACCTCATCGCTGACTCAAATCCCATGGTAGGTGTCTGCCTTTTGGCGAAAACGTAGTCTATGCTGAGGCCAGTCACACAGAACCCAACTCCTCCTTATCTCATCATGACCTTGTGTCGTTACGGACGTGGTGACTGCTCTTTGATATCTGTTAAAGTTTTTTTTAAAGTAAAGAATTAACTTTAAAATACTAGCTGGTTTATAAAGCACTGAATAGTCTAGGGACTAAGTATATTTCTGATCTGCTGATCCCTTATGAACCATACAGACCTCCTAGGTGGTCTGGGACAGGTCTGCTCTCTGTTCCCAGAGTCAGAACTAAACAAGGAGAAGCAGTGTTCAGTTTCTATGCCCCACACATCTGGAACGAACTCCCAGAGAACTGTAGGTCTCAACTCTCACAGCTGAAGACTTTTCTGTTTGTTGCTGCCTATTGCTGATGTTGTTTCTCAATGCACTGTACCCTTGATGTTTTTAATTTTAAATTTAAGTTTTGACTTTTCCCCGTTCAGTCATCTGTTTTTAAATTGTATCTTGATATGTTCAATGTTTCATGTAAAGTACTTGTTGAAATATCCTATAACAAATAAACTTGCCTTGCTTTGTCTTGCCTAAAGTTCTTCTAACGTGTCACCGCATGCTTTAGGTTGTGGCCAACGCCGTCGCTGCCCTGTCAGAGATCAGCGAGTCTCACCCCAACAGCAACCTGCTGGACCTCAACCCCCAGAACATCAACAAGCTGCTGACGGCCCTGAACGAGTGCACGGAGTGGGGACAGATCTTCATCCTGGACTGCTTGTCCAACTACAACCCCAAAGACGAGCGCGAGGCCCAGAGGTAACTCACTCACACTACACCGTTCTTTTTGTCAATGAAAATTCCAATTATATATAAATGTGACTAAATTGTACCTATGATACAAAAAACTATGATTCCCACTAAAATGGGACTTTCACTAAATATGAGGAGGAGAAATGATTGTTTTGTGTGTAAACTTTCGGCTCCATTGTTATGAGTCAGTAAAAGGAGTAAAAGATTTTAAGAAAAAATTGGATTGTGATTTTTCTGGCAGATATTTTGAATTCATTCATGATTTTCTTCAAATCAAGTTTCAGTGCGCAACGACATTTACAAGCATCACAGAATCTTACATCATACTATTAAAACAATAACTTCCATCATGTGACATTTAGCACAGCACCTGTTTCTGGTGTTTGACAGTCTCAAACCTGAAATGCTGCCAAATCACCGATGTGCTGGTCTTCTTTGGGTTTAAAAGCCCTGACTCCGCTTCTAGTCCCACTAAAGCCGTTTTAGGCATTGATAAAACCTGGGTTAGGAAAAACGGCTACAAAAAACACAGCTTTGACGATCTTAAGAGCGCATTGCACAAAATTGCGGTTTTCAATCGAAAATTCTGAGAGAAAGTTTGAATTTCATTTCATACTTTTTATTTTTCCGCTTCACCGGAGCCATGGTGATTGACAATTGAGCAACATTACCTAAAGTGAAGAAGAAAAACATGGTCACACCTTTATAATGATTTTTTTAAATAATATATTATTTATCTGTAACCGGTTAATTATCAAAACATACACCTGCATCCAGCAGTTAATTGAAACTCTGCTATCATTTAGTAATTTACGGTACTTGGAATTGAGTGAATTAGTGGAAGATTAAAAGACAAAGCAACATGCACTATAAGTCTCATTCGCACATGCATTTCCCAGAATGTTGCAGCATTCAGAAGGGTTTATGTGTAAACAGAAGCCAGAAATATGTTTACTCCAACACCTTTAATGTTACTGTGACTATGCAGGAAGGCGGTTAGGTTGTGAACAAAAACAGGAACATGACAAGGAAGCGCTGCATCTGTGTGAGGGACTCCTGTCGTCTGTCTGTATTGGTGTTTGGCAGCATTAGAGGGATATCAATCCCTTTCTGCCTGTTACTGGCATGGATGTGACATGAACGAGCAGGAATGTTCCAGGAGCTGCATCATTAGTGCTGCCTGGACGGTGTTCTGTGTGTGAACGAGCCTCTTTCCTCCTCTTCGCAGCATCTGTGAGCGCGTCACTCCCCGACTGTCTCACGCCAACTCTGCAGTAGTGCTGTCGGCCGTCAAGGTTCTGATGAAGTTCCTGGAGCTGCTGCCCAAAGACTCGGACTACTACAACACCCTCCTGAAGAAGTTATCACCACCGCTGGTGACCTTGCTCTCCGGAGAGCCTGAGGTTCAGTACGTGGCTCTGAGGAACATCAACCTCATCGTCCAGAAAAGGTTTGATCCCACACAGCAGGAGCTGCTCCCATCATATAGTGTCCACCTTCATGCCAGCACTAATGCCCACCAGCCAATAGCAAGACACATTTGCAAAATCAGAAGTTGAACCTGTAAAAGATGTAAGCTGCATGTTAGTAACAAATATTTAAGTTTTCAAATAATTGGCAATAAAATGTCAGGTTTGAGCCTGCGTCAACAACATTAAACACACATGGTTTCAAGATGGTTAACAGTGTTTTTTACTCTCTAAGTAGAACCAGAAGTCCTCTGTGACAGTGGAACTGAGTGTGATGTGTTCATGGTTGCAGGCCTGAGATCCTGAAGCAGGAGATCAAGGTGTTCTTTGTCAAATACAACGACCCCATCTATGTGAAACTGGAGAAACTGGACATCATGATCCGCCTGGCCTCACAGGCCAACATCGCCCAGGTACCTGAAACCCAACTCCAGCAGAGCTTTTAGATATGTGTATATACAGGGCAGTAAGGATTAATCAATTAGTTGCCAACTGTTACATTATTGACAACTATTTTGATAATAAATAAATCTGAGTCATTTTTAAGAAGAAAATGTGCAAAATCTCTGGTTCTAGCTTCTTAAATCAGATTGTTTTCTGATTTCTTTAATCTTCTATAATTGTAAACTGATGATGTTTGAATTGTGGTGTTTTAGGTTGAATCTTTGGCTTTGGGAAACAATGATTGACGTTTTACACCATTTTATGAACCAAACATCTAATCGATTAATCATTTCAATATATGTATGTATATACATATGTATGTATATATGTGTGTGTGTATTGTGTGTGTGTGTGTGTACAGGATTAAATTATTATATTCTAGTATTTGGTCACAGGTGTTCTATGTTGTTGCAGGTTCTGGCTGAGCTGAAGGAATACGCCACAGAGGTAGATGTGGATTTTGTGCGTAAGGCTGTACGAGCCATTGGACGCTGTGCCATCAAAGTAGAGGTAAGAAGTAACTTAAGTCAGTTTTATTTATAAAGCCCAAAATCACAAATTAGCCTCAGGGAGTTTTGCATTCTAAACACCAACACAACAACTGTCCTTAGGCCCTCAAATCCAATAAAGTAAAACTCCCTATGAACATGTCCTGTCCTCTCCAGCAATCAGCAGAGCGCTGTGTCAGCACCCTGCTGGACCTGATCCAGACCAAGGTCAACTATGTGGTTCAGGAGGCTATCGTGGTTATCAGGGACATCTTCCGCAAGTACCCCAACAAGTATGTTTCCTACAGGACGTCTGAGAACCTGGATGTTCCTGTTCAGTACAGTCCAGAACTCACACTTCCAGCTTTAGTAAAGACACGTCTTTACTAAAGCTTGGTATAATAGTTTTATTATGAAGCTGTAAACTGCAGATGAAATTTCAGTCTGACTTTTGCTGGTATTATTCAGGTATGAAAGCATCATCGCCACATTGTGTGAGAACCTGGACTCTCTGGACGAGCCTGACGCTCGTGCCGCCATGATCTGGATTGTCGGCGAGTATGCTGAGCGGATTGACAACGCAGACGAGCTGCTGGAGAGTTTCCTCGAGGGCTTTCATGATGAAAGCACCCAGGTTGGTTTGAATAAACATTAACAGGAATCTACTCATGTGCATTTGAATTCGAATATAGGATTTAAACAGCGACTGACATTAAGATTAGCTCTCAATACTTAGTTGGGGCTTCTTTTGCCTGAATTACTGCAGCAATGCAGCATGGCATCAGTCTTTGGCACTGCTCAGATGTTATGAGAGCCCTAGTTGCTCTGATAGTGGCCTTCAGCTCTTGTGCATTGTTTGGTCTGGCGTATCGCATCTTTCCTCTTCATAATACCCGACATTTACCAACAGACTAACACATGTGCTGCCCCCTTATATCCGGTCCAGTTGCTCCGGTTCTGAAGAAAGCAAATACCATTACATTTTCAGATTTTTTAAAATCAACTTGGTTCAGAAGTGTCTATTCTCGTGATTATAAATTCTCCCTGACCAGTACTACTGTTTCCTTTGGTCACAGCATTGACACTGGTGAGAGCACGGTGAGAAGCGGCCCATCAGCCGCCATATACCCGATTCATTATCTATGGCTTAAGGTCAAGCAAGTTTGCTGGCCAATTAAGAACAAGGATACCATGGTCCTTAAACCAGCTACTTGTAGCTTTGCCACTGTGTACAGTTGCCAAGTCCTCCATAAATCTCCATAAATTTTGTCAGCAGCAGGAAGCATGAAGTCCTGCATTGACCTTGGACTTCATAAAACACAGTGGACCAACACCAGCAGATGACATGGGACCCCAAACCATCATTGACTCTTTAAACTTTACATTTTTTAATAGGTTTTGTTTCACAATCCTCTCCAGGTGTGGTTATCCCTATTGTTTGTTCACTTATTATCTACCACATTTTTTTCTTCCCTTCACCTCTCCATTAATGTGTTTAGACACAGAGCTCTGTGAATGGCCCACCTCTTTAGCAATGACCTCTTTTGTCTTGCCCTCCTTGTGCAAGGTCAGTGGTCATCTTTTGGACAACTGTCAGGACAGCAGTCATCTCCATGACTGTGTAGCCTACAGAACTAGACTGAGAGACCATTTAAAGGCCTTCCGTTTTGAGTTAATTAGCTGATTAGAGTCTGGCACCAGATGTCTTCAATATTGAACCTTTCCACAATATTCTAATTTTCTCAATTTGGGGTTTTCATTAGTTGTCAGCAACATTAAAAGAAAAAAAAACATAAAATATGAATGTACATATTATACATGTTTCACTATTTGAATGGAATTACCTAAATAAATCAACTTTTTCATAATATTCCAAGTGTATGACCAGCACCTGTACATGACAAACAAATTTGTGTGTTATTTAGACAAAATCTACCTGAGGAAATCAGGTCATTCCAGTTTACATAACAGTCACCTGATTTAACTCACTGTTAGTGCAGCTCTCTGGTAGTGGAGCCACACTTTTCTAGTTTAAACCTCCCACAGCGAGGCCAGATGTAACAGCTGTGCTTGGTTTACAGGTTCAGCTCACTCTGCTGACTGCCATCGTCAAGCTGTTCCTGAAGAAGCCTTCAGAGACTCAGGAACTGGTGCAGCAGGTCCTCAGCCTCGCCACTCAGGTACACACACACACACACCTGTGGACAGGGTGCCATGATTGTGAATGTTTTATTTGTACATCAGTTATCTACCATCATGGTAACAGCATCTGATATCTACAGCACATGTGTTGACGTCTCCTCCCCATCCGCAGGACTCTGACAACCCTGACCTGCGTGACCGCGGTTACATCTACTGGCGCTTGCTGTCCACCGACCCTGTGACTGCCAAGGAGGTGGTGCTGTCTGAGAAGCCGCTGATCTCCGAGGAGACGGATCTGATCGAGCCCACTCTGCTGGATGAGCTCATCTGTCACATCGGCTCCCTGGCCTCCGTCTACCACAAACCCCCCAGCGCCTTCGTGGAGGGCAGCCACGGAATCCACCGGAAACACCTTCCTGTGCAGCACAGCAGGTCTGATTCGCCACACCGTTTCCATGGCAATATTTCGTACGTGTGTGTGTACGTGTGTGTGTACGTGTGTGTGTACGTGTGTGTGTGTACGTGTGTGTGTGTACGTGTGTGTGTGTACGTGTGTGTGTGTACGTGTGTGTGTGTACGTGTGTGTGTGTACGTGTGTGTGTGTACGTGTGTGTACGTGTGTGTGTGTACGTGTGTGTGTGTGTGTATATATATATATATATATATATATATATATATATATATATATATATATATATATATATATATATATATATATATATATATATATATATATATCTGTAACTCAGTTTATCTGTATTATACACACAGTAGAGGTCGGAGGCAGACTTTTCAGTCCTGCTTCCACCCACACCTGCAATGACCCTTTAAAATATGCCTCATGCTGCACTGTTTTGCGTCACATTCTGTCTCCCATGAGACTGCAGGGCACTAGTTCACAGTTCGTTTTGGGGCCCTCTCTTCTTCTTCCTGCATTTACTAATGCATGTGCTGCCCCCTTCAGATCCAATCTGATACCTCTGGTTCTGTAGAAAGCGAAAACCATATTTTCACATTTTTGGAATCGACTTGGTCCAGAAGTCTGTTCTTGTGATTACCAATTCTCCCCGACCAGTACTACTATTTCCTCTGATCACAGCGTTGACACTGGTGAGAGCCCAGTGAGCAGCGGGCCAGCAGCCGCCATGGATCAACCACATGTCATCCCGAGCCAGGGAGACCTCCTGGGAGACCTGCTCAACCTGGACCTTGGTCCTCCAGTCAATGTTCCCCAGGTGTCCTCCATGCAGATGGGTGCAGTGGACCTTCTGGGAGGAGGCCTGGACAGTCTGGTGAGATTCTGCAGATGTGAAGAAACTTGTATACTTTCACTACACTTGAACACAGAACTACTGTCACTGCAGAGTGGAAGCATTGATGTTGCTTTTGTTCCAATGTGAGGACAGCGCGTTATTGTGAAAATAAACTATTGTGGCAGCCATTGAAGGATAAGAGGAGATGCAATCACAATGAACATTTGTTTTTTGTAGAACATGGGCATCTAACCCTGGTCCTGGAGAGCCACTGTGAGTGCAGGTTTTTGTTTCAACCATGCAGTAACACACCTCACTCTACTATTGAAGGTCCTTAGCACAGGCTCTAGTGGTTGACTAGTGGCTCTTCAAGACCAGGGTTGGACACTCCTGGTGTAGAATATGTCTTAGAATTACACACATTAAATGTAATTGTGCATTTTTCTTTGGTTACAATGTTAATTCCTTACTGTTCGTGTATACTTTTGTGTAACACAACACAGAAACACTCCAAATCCTGAATGAATACATATTAATAACCTGCCTTAATCATGAACATGGAGCTACATGAAGCCTGGTTGTATTTAATCTTTTCTGTTAACGGTCACTTCTTTACTTCTCCCAGCTGCTGGAACATCTGAATAATCTGATTTCAGTCTAACAGAAACATGCGGAGTGAGCGCTCCTCTGACGGGTTGCGGTTGCTAAGAACGTCTCTGTCTCTGTCTCTGTTTGTGTGTTTGGTCTTTGGGGGCCTCTCCTCTCTCCTGTAGCTGGGGGGAGACCTGGGCGGAGGTGTTGGGGGAAGTCCAGCAGTAAGTCCAGCCCTTCTGTTTGGCAGTCAGCTTGTCTGCATGCTGCACGCTTCACAATCTAACAGCACCACACGCTCAACCGCTTCTGCTTCATGCTCACGTTACTTCAGACGACCATATGGATGTTTTGCATGTTTTAGCCGTTGACTGGACGAACACACCTGTCACTCACCCATCTCTCCGCTATCCCTCATTGGACACTTGCTACAACAGAGCAAACACTTCCTGGTTGCACCTGATTGGACGAACGCTTTCACTTGTTGGGCTGCTGTTAGGTTTGGAAATGGACCAAGATGGCAGCTTGTTTGGCGTATTTGTTATAATAGTTCACTGAAATGTGTTAGGCGTCTTTATTTTAGATCGTCACATCGAACACAAGAATCAGAGACAGAGTCATGCTGGATGCCACCAATTTATATCAAGTAGCCTAAATCTCAACCTTATGCAAACGTGGAGTTAAGTGTAAATTTTGCAACTATAACTATAACTATTATGGACATAATTTTATCCATGACTGAAGTGTAGCTACAACTGAAACAAAACAAACAGACTAAAATGAAATTTTAACTAAATATAATGTTCATCTAATTAAATAAGACTTGTGAAAATGATCCCTGCTGAAGCGTCCAACCCAACGCTCTCCCAAAAACAACACACGCTATGCCTCAGAAGATTTAGATTGGCAGTAATTCCTGATCAATCCCGTACATCTTGATGATGTCATACTGTTGATACCGTGGTAACCATCCCTTTAATCTCTGTGAGAATAACGTTGGAATTAACGGCTAAAACACTCAAAACCAAACTCACATTTGACTGTCGTGAGGGCTGTCTGGCTTCTAAATGATATATTTTCTTTCCTGGAATGTTTGTCTGTGGTCGGTTTGCTGTAAGTGATCGGACTGACGTGATGTTTGGTGTGATGCTTCAGGTAGGACAGAACTTCATCCCCTCGTCTGTCCCCAGTACGTTTGCTCCGTCACCAACACCTGCTCCTCCAGCCGTCAGCAGCGGCCTCAACGATCTGTTTGAGCTTTCTACCGGCATGAACATCACCACCGGAGGATACACAGCCCCGAAAGCGGTGAGTCCACCAGACCAGACCACAGACAATACTTTTCAAAAAATCAAGTCATTTTTAAAGTGTCATTCTAATTTTACATTTTATATGAGCTGAGTTTCACTTAACAACCCACTAGAGCTGTGGAGCATTTACAAGGTCAATGAACGTGTTTTGAAGGGTTAGCACATAGTGAGTATTGAGGATCTGATGGACTAACCTGGTGTTATGTGTTAATAATATGACAGAAGAGGTAAAACTCTGCAAATTAAAGCAGTTGAGATAATACAAGGTTAGAATCTGCTGTCAATATTACAAAGTGATGGAGCAGGAATGTCCTGCTGGATGTTTTCCATTGGATCAGACCACAGAGTCTCATTGAAATGAGTGAGAGGGCACAATGTAGACTTGCTGCTGGAGAGAGAGTGAGCACTTTCTGATCAGGTTGATGGTTGCTGATCCTTCATGATTCAGTACACAAAGTCTCTATAGAATTAATGAGACTGGTGCTTTTTGAGCAGGTGTGGCTGCCTGCAGTGAAGGCCAAGGGCCTGGAGATCTCCGGGACCTTCTCTCGCCGTCAGGGCCACATGTACATGGACATGACCTTCACCAACAAGGCCCTGCAACATATGACCGACTTCGCTGTCCAGTTCAACAAGAACAGGCCAGTGAAACCATGACTCCTTTCAGCGATCACATTTAAAGATTTAAAGTGTGCAGTCTTGGCAAGTACAGATGTTAAGTGTTTCTTTTATCCTACATGTAGTTTTGGAATGATCCCTACTAGTCCTCTACCCATTCACACTCCATTGATGCCCAGCCAGAGTATCGAAGCCTCTCTGCCCATCAACACCATTGGACCAGTTATGAAGATGGACCCACTCAATAATCTACAGGTACAGAAACACTCAATCTATATAAACATTCAATAATCTATAGAAACATTCAATAATCTACAGTAACAATCAATTGTCAAAACACTCAATCTACAGGTATAGATAGGATCAATATTCTACAGGTACAGAAACATTAATTAAAAAAGGTGTAAAATATTTATATAAATACAAATAAACGGTAAACAATTGTTGGTTTGAAGCCCAAAAATGTAACCCAGTGTTTCTGGACTGGCAGCCCCTTGACCTCGACCTAACCCCTCGACCTTATATACTGTAGCATGAAGACAGAATGGAAATTGCTTGTTTGCATGCAGTGGTACCTTTAATAATATTTAATGTCAGCCTGTCTGCTGTTGATTTTTGTACACAGGTGGCTGTGAAGAACAACATTGATGTTTTCTACTTCAGCGTACTCATCCCTCTGAACATATTCTTCGTGGAGGATGGAAAAATGGGTATGAAACAGCATCTTCACACCATCACTATTAAACTATATCTTCCACAGACACTGAAGCAGGAACACACCTGAAAGGCGTCATGAAATCAACTTACTGCAAAGTTTAAGACTGAAAAAAGCAGTTAATTAATACTAATTATTATCTAGCTACATCAACCAACCATTGACACGCAGTATGTCTGTTCTCTTCAGAGCGACAGGTGTTCTTAGCTACATGGAAGGACATCCCCAATGAAAATGAGCTTCAGTACCAGATAAAGGAGTGCCACCTAAATGCAGGTAAGCAGGGTTATCATTTGGAAATAATTTATCACAATTTTCATGTCTCTTTCTTTCAAAATGACGTCCGGCTATAAAACTGTCTTCTGTACTGTCTGATTTATAACATTTCTGTCTTTCCTGCAATGAAGCATCATATAAGTCAGACTCCTATTTACAGAGTGCTGATCTCTCCCTAGAGGGTTTTGGAAATAGACTTATTCAGTAGAAACAAAGGAAACTTTCACAGGTCAGCTTTTCTTTGCTCGATACATCTCATGAGTCACTGGTGACTGATGAACAAGACAGAATAATCCATCTCACGATGAAACATCAAGAACATTCCTAAAAGGACAGATCCAGGATCGGAGTATTTCTTCAGCTGTACAGTGGCTGGTTATCAAGTGGTTGTTCTCTGTAAAATGTTTCAGTGTTTGATAGTTATGTATTTGCTTTGGAACCTATTCGATTTTTTATTTATTTAATTCAGAGGTTTTCTTAACAGATACCCGGTCTCTCTGTCCTGAATCACCTCGCTCTCTTTTTTTTTGCTCTCATTCTGCTTTAAAACAAAAGTCTTGACTCTAAACCTTATCATAGAAGAGAAATATCCTCTTGTCCTAAACAGCTCTTAAATCGCTACAAGAGAACTTCCCTATTATATGAATGAACAGCAGCAGTGGTTATGAACCCCCGCAGCCCATGATGGAAGCGGATGTTTCTTCTGTTCCAGCAAAGACTTTGTACCAGTCTGGAACCAGTCTTCCTGAACCAGACCCAGTTCTGAGGCTGTGGAAAACCAAAGGACTGATGAAAATTCGGACTCTAGTTCTGAACTAGCTCAGTGGAATAAACATAACAGTGGTCCCTGAGCGGACCTCAGACGCCAGGTTGAAGAATAAATGTGTGTGTGTTAGATCATTCACAGCTCATCCGCAGACCTCTCTCTGTCCTCTTGTCTTTTCTCTATCTCCTGTCTCTCTGTGTCCTCTCTCCACCACATGCCTCTCAGGATGCTGCAACATGTCCTCTTCCTCTGTACGTGAAGGATCCGCCTTCTTCCCTTTTAGAAGATGCTCATGACTGTTGCTATTCTCCTGCAGCAGAACAGCCATTAAGCTCTGAGTGTTGCTGCTCAGGTTCACTGAGAGCTGAAGGTCATCTGTCCTGATGATTTACAACCAAGTACCTGCAGTGTAGTACTGACTGTTCCTTTATGTGCTAGTGTCAGTACAACGTAGAACGGACAGTTCCTTTACATGGTAGTGTCAGCACGGTGTAGTACTGACAGTTCCTGTGTATGTTAGTGTTAGTGCAGCGTAGAGCTGACTGTTGTGTATGCTAGTGTTGCTCCTGAGCAGCGCTGCTTTCATGAAGTAACTTTAATTCTGGTTTCGCAGACACTGTATCAGGGAAGCTGCAGAATAACAACATCTACACCATAGCAAAGAGGAATGTTGAAGGCCAGGACATGCTCTACCAGTCCCTCAAGCTCACCAACGGCATCTGGATCCTGGCTGAGCTCCGCATCCAGCCCGGAAACCCCAACTACACGGTACAGTTCACCAATCCCCCTTCCTATTTTTAGAAAGGAGCTTCAAAAAACTGAGTTTATCCCTCAACTCTGGAACTCTTCGTTTCCAGAACAGCTGATTAGTTCAATCAACTGTGAGTGAGTTTACCTTGAGTTACGCACATGCATTTAAAAAGCCATCATCAATGGAGCACTGATACAATGAGAAACCATGATAACAGACATGACTGCAGAAAAAAAAGATCCAGTTATTTAAATTTGATAGAACCAGAGGTATTAATGCTGGCCGACAGAGTATGGACACATTTCTCAGTTAAAGTAACATCGCTGCATCATCTAAGGAGAGAGAGGCAGCATGGGAGAAACCTGCTATAAGTTTGAAAGTACTATTCCATAGAGCAGCAAGTTCATAGATTATATTAGGAATAGGAATAAAATCTGTATTTTATTAAGGTGCAATCCAATAGGGTAGAGGAGAAGTTGGAAGCAACTGAAAATGAAATCTAAAAACATAATGCTTTTGGATTATGTTTTTGGATTTAGATGAGGCATATTTTGTTAGGCTATGATTGCACCTCACTTTGATTTAAGTGATGTATAAATATTAATTCTGTGGTCTTCAAATAGTAATTTAATCCCCTAACAAAATGTTGGTGTAACTCATCCCCTCATTTAAAACCCCACTTTAACATTTCATACAATGTTTAAACATGTTTAATTGATACAAGCACAAACACTCAATACTGTATTAAAAGTATTTGAACAGATATTCCTCTGGAAATGACCGGATATCCAGTCTCGGCCTGTAGATTCTCTCGCTAAGTGAAGAGTTTCTAATAGTTTGATTGAGAATTAATGGGCAATCCATGTTGAGGACCTTCTTCATGTGGGAGGAGACGGGTTTAAACTCACGGTTTCTTCAAATAAACCTGCCAATGAGCATGTTCAGAGTCTGTTACCATGGTGACTGAGTCAGAGTTTCAGTTACCTCTCTTTCTGGAACAGATAACTCAGTTACCCTCATCTCAGAGTTGCCTCACTCCTCATAGTGAACCAGATCAGACCAGTCCACGTGGTAACCCGCTTTCCTTTTGTGCTTCCTCAGCTGTCTCTGAAGTGTCGGGCTCCGGAGGTTTCTCAGTACGTGTATCAGATGTACGACGCCGTGCTGAAGAACTGAGCTGCTGACTTCATCCTGAAGACCCAACAGCAGCAATTAATCATTTCCTTCATCTGCAGAAACACCAAAACAAAGGAAACAAACAGTAAATTAAAATGACCGTAAACAATCAGCACACTGACTATAAATAATCAGAACAATGACCTGAACGCTGTTGATGTTTCCTTTATTTTGGTCACTCAAAGCATTATTGATCCTCTTATTGAACTTCCTATTTAGATTTGACCTCACAGTGAAAACCTGTCGACCATTCCATCCTTAACTTAGTGTCTTAATGTTGTGAAGATGTGACAGATGGTGAAACAAATATCTCCCTAGTGTCTGCAGAGCCATCGCTTTTTATTCACAGCTGTTTCCAGTTTAATTTCTTTTTTTAACTGGCTTTGCTTTGTTTGTGCCTGCAGGATAAAACAGTATTGATTTGTTCCTTTTTGCCACTAATGTGTGTCGAGAGATGTTCTACAGCAGGTTTGCCTCCCAGAGGTCAAAGGTTAAACCACCTCATTAACACAGCTGACTCAGTAAAGTTTCCACCTTAAGGCTGCACAAATCTGCAGTGAAATTCCCAAATGTTGAAAAGGGGGAAATGCAGATCAGAGATTACATAAATAATACAATACTAAATGATGTCATTTCATCGCTTTTTCCAACCTGTGCTTAATGTTACTCTTCATGATTTTTGTTTTTAGTGTACCAGGTGCACTGAAGCTCTTGTTTATTTCCTTTTAGGTGTTTTAATGGCCAAAAACAAAAGCACATGAACAGAGTCCTAAATCAAAACACAGACAAACCTGTTCGGTTTTGGCTCGGGCAAGTTTTTTATGTACCTATAAAAGAATGTTTAAAAATATTGAATATATTTGGGGCAGTTAGTTGTCAACAAGCTGTGCAGGTGGACGGGAGGCAAACGATGAGTAGAACAGCAGCAGAGACGTTTCTGACGACGTGTTGATCCTTGTTGTCATGGTTTTCAACTTGAAGCCTTTGCTGGTTAGTGATGGAACCACTACCCAAACTAGTTACAGCAGCTATTGATTTTGTGTTCACACACCAGTGCCACTCCATGTTTTTAAGTATATTTTCACATGTGATTCTTTTTGTAATAGCCCAGTTTATTGCAACCACATAGTTGTACCACGGCTTTATACACCTATATTGTCATTCCTATTTATTGTGCATCTACCTCTGGGTGTTTTCCTTTTAACTGGCTTTATGTTGCAGTAGTTTTTGATTCTGTAATGCGCTTTAAATGTTTTCCCTTTTCTTTTGATGCAAGTGTTTCTGTAATCTAAATGCCATTGTTGTAGAGCCAGTCTGAAACTGTGGCACCTCAGTCAAACCAAACTCACAGGACCAAGCATTCACGCTAACGTCACTGGTTAAATGCCAACATGAGGTTTTTTAAAAGGCTGGTGTCAGTATAACCTGTAGTGTTGGCGTTGTGTGTGCTGTAGAGCGTTAGAGGCTCAGTGTAGTTCAGTGATGGTGTAGAATTAAAAAAAAAAAAAAAAGTATTACCCTGATAAAGAAATTAAGTCTTGCTTCTATCTGTTCAACAGAAACTCAGTTGTGTTGGTGACACTATTTTCCTAATTAATGTAAAAATACATTTATGTGCCTGCATGAGTCCACTGAGTCCATTTTACCCTCATTTAGGATGTGGATGTTTCCCCCTTTAAAACATGAAGTTCCCCTATTTCATAGCTCTAATGCTCATGTTTTAAGCAAAATCATCTTTAGCACTCACACAAACTTATAACCTATATCCATAACTGTTGCCAGCAATAAAGAGTGTATAGAGAGCTATCCTTGCATCTTTATGTAACCCTATTGTAAATGATTTGTTACTGCAAACCTGTCGGTTTCACATCTTACGTCTATAAAATGTCAAATTCATGTGTAGAACTGTTCAGACTAAAGCAAAACAGCCACAATGATTGTCTCTTGCATATTTAATATCACATGCATTCATCATAATTGGTTGAGGAGCTCGATACCTTAGCTTAACTCAAATCCTTTTGTTCAAAAAGCTTTTTTTTTTTATTCCCAACAAATCTCATTAAAGGATCAAAACAGCAATAGATGAAGTGTTGCTTGTTTCGCCAAAGGTAAAAAGTACAGTGACTGGAAATCCTCATATAAACCATTGGTGTGTATAAAGTTGCACAACTGTAACCAGGATGTTAGAGATAAATAGAAGGTTGGCTATAGGTCTAAACCTGCATCAAACAGTGGTTCTTTTCACATTAAGGACCTTTAAACTCATGAAAACTAGACCACGGACCCCATCTTCTAAGACTTTGGCTTTCAGATGTTTTTAAGTGTCAGAAACTCAAGGCCAAAATTATGGAGTATTGAAACTGCCATAAACAAGAATAAATTAAAATAATGACTCAGTACATGAATATATATGCCACTAAATGTCCATGTTATTTATAATTTTCCATTTAGTTTATTTATAAAATGTATGTGTATTATTTTCACATTTATTTGATTTCATTTTATTTATTAATTTTTAAATATTTATTTACTCACCCCATTCATTTTCACCTATATACAATTTTAAAGTAAATGCATTTATATGCAAATGGAAAATAAGAAATAAAGACTACTAAATAAATTTATTTTTTTTATTTTAAATAATGGCAGTCCTCTAGAAATGGTCCTACATTCTGTCATTGTGGAATCCTAGTGAAAATAAATTATTCTCCTTTTTTCTGGGGACCCCCAGGCACCTCTTCAAGGACCTCTGGCGGTCCCTGGACCCCACTTTGAGAACCACTGGTATCAAACACCTGAATCCAGAACAGTTTTTTGAGAAGAGGTTTAATTACATATTTTCTGAAGGACTGCGGCACGTGAATAGATGATAATGTTTAATGTGGAAATGCCAATCTCAAACGTCTTTAGGCAGTTCAGTTGGTATAAGGTCCAAAAGACGAGATGTAGTTTTTGATGATGAAAACACAAGTTAACTTGTTCATCTGTCTCTGTAATGACCCAGAAAATCCTCAATAGCAAAAAAATAAATAAATAAAGCTCAATAGCAGGCATTCAGACAAGAGTTTTAATCTAAAAACAGGCAGAAGTTTAAGATACAACATCTGGTAGAGGACTAGTGGAGGCGGACCGGTTCAATACTGTGGGACTGATGAGTGAATAAGTTGCAGATGAGTAAGACTCAGCATCTGTACTGACAGGAGAGTCAGTGATCATGCAAACCCCTTTGCCACGGTAATGTAGCAACTCAGTGTTTACAGTGAAGGATGAGCACACTAACCTTTGTACTAAACAAATACAGTGAATAACATGCAGCATATTGAGAAAATTGAGCGAATTCTGTATTGCTCAACAGTAATATTATTGTTTTAATTGTAAGGGGAATTCAGGCTTCAAAGATGGTCTTGGTGGATGAAAAGAAAGGCTCCGAAACTTGACTTGAATTGTAAAGACTGGAAAAAAACAGACAAATGAAGATTTTTCTCCCTGTCTCCTGTGGATTGACAGGATTCTCCTGTTTTACATACATAATTACATGTGGAAACTTGATTCTTCTCCTCTCGTAGTAAAATGTCCTGTAGAGAAACTTAATTCAACGTGAACCTTATCATATACAGTAGGAAGTGAATTATATCCCAGCACCTCCTCTCAACTAGACATTTTCAATTTACTTTGAATAATTAATGAACAAATAATGTACAGGTGATGCCATATGCACTCTGAATTCCTGAGGTAATTTTGTAGGAATATGCAAATGCACACACACACATACATATATACACACACACACTACAGGCCATTAGTTTGGACACACCTTCTCATTCAATGTCAGTCAGTCAGTCATTTTCTATACCTGCTTATTCCTCATTAGGGTCGCAGGGGTCTGCTGGAGCCAATCCCAGCGCGTTACGGCGAGAGGCAGGGATACACCCCAGATGGTTGCCAGCCAATCGTGGGGCACACACACCATTCACTCACACACTCACACCTACGGGCAATTTAGAGTCACCAATTAACCTCAGCATGTTTTTGGACTGTGGGAGGAAGCCGGAGTACCCGGTGAAAACCCACGCAGACACGGGGAGAACATGCAAACTCCACACAGACCCAGACCCCGGAGGTCTTGAACCTGTGACCTTCTTGCTGTGAGGCAACAGCACTAACCCCTGCACTACCGTGTCGCCCGTCTCATTCAATGTGATCTCTTTATTTCCATGACTATTTACACTGTAGATTCTCACTGAAGGCATCAAATTTATGAATGAACACATGTTTATTGTGTTATGTACCTAACAGAAAAGGTGAAATAACTGAAAACATGTTTTATATTCTAGTTTCTTCAAAATAGCCACCCTTTGCTCTGATTACTGCTTACTCTCAGCATTCTCTTGATGAACTACCATTTCAGTTCATCACCTAAATGGTTTTCACTTCATAGTTGTGCCTTATCAGGGTTAATTAGTGGAATTTCTTGCTTTATCAACCAGAACAAAGGGTGGCTATTTTGAAGAAATAGTTTTTCCAAATAGTTTCCAGCCTGATGAGACCAGACATTTATTCACAAGTTCAGTTCTCCCTTTCCCAAAAGAATGATCCCACTTTGTTCTAGTTGTGCAGCATCAAACTACTTTCTTACTTTTTTTACTAGCTTTATTATCTACTTACTTTGACAAAGTTGTACAGTCTTTATAGGAATACTCTTTCTTGTCATTGGTTGACAACCACAGCAAAGTGTCACCTCACAGGAGCATGAAAACATTTGAACAATAGTTGAGTTGCAATTCTACCTGTGTGATTAAGTTATATTTCATAATTGCTTTGATACCGGATGGTGTAACTGTGCTGGAAACCTCTACAGGTGGAGGGAGCTACTGTATGACATCACAAAGTCAAGGAAGCACAAATGAACGGTAAAAAAGCTGTGACACTGTGAAAAAGAAGCAAAAGAAACGTGAGAGTGAAGTAATCACTCTCACGTTGTTGCATGACGTGTACCTTTAAAGATCCATAGTTGCATTATCCAGTGTTTGTGTGGTCACTTTTCCTTTATTCTGCTCCCTGTGGACCTGTGAACTTAGAGGCTGGACCAGACTTCTGTAAATCATTGAGCCATTCCTTTTTGTAGTATATATAATAGTGTTTGAGTCTCCAGCATCTAGATGCGTTTAGTGGTTCAGGGTAAGACGATAAAATGCATATAATAAGCTGTAGCTGTGTCCTTCTTCTGTGGATACATACGCTGTCCTTTGTGAAAAGTCAAGGTAAGACCAAACTCAAGTACGTTTATCTTTATTTTGCACAAATTGATAATCAACTACAATAATAAAAGATTCAGTTCAATATAGTTAGAGACAGGAAACGCAAAGGGACTTAGACAAGGTCCTTTGACATTAGTATAAATTTCACTTATGAAAACATAAATAGATTAAATTAATAAACAAGATGCACAAAACAATGTAAAATCAAAATGCCATAAAGAGGCAGTAAAAGTAAATTTAGTAAAGATAAGTGCTATTCTTATCTTGAACGTGTTAAAGTTAATGTTTAGTAATTGAGATTTGAATTCTCTATGACTTATCTATGTTAAAAAGTGAAGTCAATGTGAATATGTGTACTATGTTTAAGTATTTATATTGTTATATTATTTATAGGGTGGCAATAAAAAGGTCGCAGGTTCAAGTCCCTGGGCTGGGACCTTTCTGTGTTTGCATTTATTTATATTTATTTAATTTAATTAGAAGCAACAGTAAATAGTGTGAATCTGGGATAAACATATGTTTATGGATTAAAGTGCACAGTGTATTAATATCAAATCTGTTTAGTATTTGATTAGTATCTGTTTAGTATTTCTTACAGAAAGTTGTTGTGTATCTTTTGGGATGACCATACAACAGGATTATAATTCTATAATAATAATATATATATATATATATATATATAATAATATATAATGTCTTTGTTTCTTTTTTTCTCACAGAGTGTTTATTAGCAGACTTTAAAGAAAGTGGCTTTTATGATTCAAATTTCAACACATCTGATCTGGCCGACGTCTACGCTCATGGAAAACAGGTTGAGGTTGGCTGCATTCTTGGATTCCATGGCTCTTTAACAATGCTCTGTTCCAATGGAGAATGGATGTATCGTGGTACTAGATGTCACCGTAAGTTACCATCTTTTACTGCGTGTCATTAAACATTCAAATTTATTAGTATTATTCCCTTTATACAGTTGTGGAAAGTAAGTACTTTACTCTAAGTACAGTTTTGAGATATGTGAGTATTTCCATGTGATGTTACTTTATATTTCATTTCAGAAGGAAATAGTATTTCTACTTCACTACATTTATCTGCTTTAGTTAGTTTATGATTCACATTTTAATATTTTACAATAATTACGAAAATATACTTTAATATTCTACTATCTACATTCTGTTAAATTTATTTTAAATTTGTATTTTATTTCTGCTCCATATTGATAAACTAAAACATTTAAATGTTTTCACATGTATTTAATGAATAAAACAAGTTGTATAATACACTATGAGTACTTTTGCTGTTGGTATTTTAAGTATATTTTAATAATACTTCTGTACTTTTAATTAAGTAACATTTTCCATTCAGGACATTTACTTGTCATTGAGGTTTTTCTGAAAACAGTTTTTCTACTTTTGCTCCAGTATTTATATTTACATTCATATTATACAATATAGCATTAAATAAAATGTTGTATATTATTTTTGAATAATTTATTTTAGCATTCAGTTCTAAAATGCAGCCTCAATTCTTCCTTCATTTAGGTTTCAACTAATAGTTAAATTTCATATTTGTGGGACATTACATGGTCACAGAGCATTTATAATAAGCTCTATATTGGCACAAGCAATGCTTGTTTTTTTATTGAAAGTGCAATACTTCAATGTACATTATTTTAAAAGTTTATGAGTTATATTAATTTCATTGTGTGTTTGTGTAAGAACTAAAGAATTGTAATCACACAGTGGGTAAAAGTTGTCTTTTATTGTTTAATTAATTTTTAAACCATACTTTCAATATGTACATTACATTCATTTTATGTTATTTACTATTATTTCTTACAGAGCCCTGCATTGTGGATGAAGAACTCCTGAGAGCCAATAACATTTCATTGAAATATGCCAATCCTTCTAGGATATATATAGTCAGTGGTGATACAGTTGAGTTCACGTGTACCACAGGACGACCTACTGGCACAGTGGGAATGCGTCAGATGTGTAATGATGGTTCCATTTTGCTGCCAACTTGTCGATAAGAATTCTATCAGGTAGAATTGCTGAATATGGACTGACTGGACAAATATGTAATAGATGAACTGGTTAGTGTTAGTTATGTAAATTTGAATATGAATAAAAATAATAATAAAATATGAATTTTAATGCGTTCACTGCTTTCTTCCTCTATAATCAGATGCTTGTACATGTGTTATGAGGCCAAAGCCTTCTTTGTTGATTCTACTATTTTATAAGAGGAAGAGTCACGTCAATAATAAATGTACCTTAATTACAAATATATTAAATATACTAAATGACAACAACTCAGTGACTATCAACATAAAATAAAGAGAGTTCATCTTGAATGTGTAAAACTGAAAAAAAAAAATTCACCGTCAACATTTTTTTTTTGGTTTCCCAACATTCTCAAAGTTCCTGGTTATATTGAGGGAACTCAAAGCACTAAAGGTTAGATTATGCAAAGATCCATAAACGGATGTGTTTATAAAGGACTTTTGTTTTTGTGAAACGACAACTCAAAAGTCCATCTCTGAATACTTTTGAGTGATTTTGCAACCACTTTTACATTCTACATCTAATAAAGGTTTAAAATATATATCAGTCTAACAATTTAGAGCCATTGGGACTATTTTCTACCCTGAGACTGCTTCTTTTGGCACAATGATCAGTGGTGGAAAGTATATTTACTCGAGAACAGTACATTAACCCTCACAGACTGTTAGAGTTGGGGTGATGAGAACTAAGGAGGTCAAATCAGCTGATGTAGATTCGGTCTGGACCCTCAACAGTTTTTCTCTGAGTTACCGATAGTTTAAAGTAACTGCAGTCAGGTAAACCTGTATAGTTGTATGGTATGTAGTAGAGTTACATGTAAATACTCAAGTGAAGTATAATTACTTCTAAACTGTGCTTCAGTAGCTATGTTAATAATGACCTCCGCAACACGTGGTGACGGTAACGTCATGACGTAGGCGCCATTTGTCATGAATTTAAAAACGAAGAAGAAGAAGAAAAAACAAAACATGTCGGAGCCAATCAGAGCGGCCGACGGGTCCAGCGCGGCACCGTTAGCTGTTAGCTGTTATCCATTAGCCATTAGCTGCTGGCGGTCTGTTAGGGTGAGTTCAGTTTAGTTGGAGCGAGGTTTATTATTTTTATTATTTTAGAGTCTGTGGTGACACCACGAGCCGGCTTCATGGCGTCCTTTGTGACGGAGGTGCTCGCCAGCTCCGGTAAACTGGAGAAAGAGGATCTGTCCGGTAAAATCAGCAGAATGTCCCGCAGGGTGGACGATACGAAGGTAAGGTTAGCATGAGCTAGTAGCTGAAGTTTAGCTAGCATAAAGTTCTCTAACCATGGTTAAATAAACAAATGTTAACTAATTATTAACATATCGATTACTGGTGAGACTCGGTGAGTCTAAAGCAGCTGTTAACACTGCTGCTTCTTATATCTGACACTACAACAGGATTATTACATATGAACAGCTGGGAAAAAATAAAAAATAAAATCAGGAATGTTTAATACATGTGATCTGTCAGTTGAGTGGTATGAATGGAATGATTAGTACTCGAAGTATTCATGTCTGGAAACCATCTGTTCAAGATTCTAAGTATTTATTGTCCTGTGCACAGTGTAGAAACAGGTCTCTGTACAATGAAATTCTTACTTGCTGTCCACATGAATGCCGTATCAATAGAAATAAATATACTAGTAAAGTATTAAAGTTAGGATAAATAGAATAAAATAACACACAACTAACATATAATATAAAAATAATCTATAAGTAAGCAGATTATGTACAGATATTTACAAATACTGTGCAAGGAATGAGCAGTATGAATAGTGCAAAAAGTCAGGAATAAGGTGCATGTTTTTGGCACAGTCACAGCTGTACAATGTAGTTAAGTGGTATTATTTTAAGTTTGTGTTGTTGCAGACTCCTTCCCCTCGGTCTGATGGCAGAGGGGACGAAAAAGTTTCTGAGTCTGATGGTCCTGCATTTCACACTCTTGTACCTTCGGCCTGAGGGGAGGAGGGTGTTGGGGATGGGTGGGTCCTGGATGATGGAGGCAGCTCTACGGTGGACTTCACACTGGTAGATGTTCTGCAGAGAGGGCAGGGGAGCCCTGGTGATCTTAGAAGCTGTCTTCACCACTCTCAGCAGGTGTTTGCAGTCCATAGCAGTAGAGCTGCTGTACCACACAGTGATGCAGCTGGTTAGGATGGACTCAACAATGCAGCTGTAGAAGCTGCTGAGGCTCTTTAGTGACATGCCAAACAGCTCATGTTCAGCGCTTGTGTTATAACAACAGTCTGTTATTGTTGTAAACACCATTTCTCCAGAGTTTATCAACTAATCTGTTTTCATCTTTATGTGCCTGACACAGGAAGAAGTATGTGATATGATAAACAAGAGATACAGTGACTTCCTGCCGAGCCTTCACGCCTCTGAGGAGCTGATAGTGAAGGTTGACGACTTATCCAAAGAAATGGACGTCCTTAAAAACTGCATAGAGACGGAGGTATGTCTGAGGTTTGTGTGATAGCAAACGGGCTGCGTTCTTCTGCAGGGAGATCTGAGTTGTTTGTGTGTTTGTGTTGATTCAGGTGCAGCAGAACATCCACATGGCTGTGGCTGACTTTGCAAAATTGAAGCAGCAGCTGGAGAAAAACTCCATCATCATAACAATGCTGGGACACCTAAAAGAGGTAGAGTGGTGCACCACACACCTAAGTTTACTAATGCCACTTAATGTTTAGGAACATTTAAATTGCTTTTAAGAGTTTCTATAGTGGTCTAATGCCCACTGAGAATAAAAGAAGGATTTTGAGATTTGCCTTTTTGAGGTCCTCTAACAATCAGAATGTGCTCAGTTTGTTTGAATGTGTCTGTGTGACTCAGTTTCACAGTGCGATGGAGGAGTATAACAAAGCCTTAATGGAGAAGAAGTATGTTGATGCTGCCAAGCAGCTGGAGAAGGTGAGAGCTGCTGACATCACATCTGCTCAGTGTGAACAAACCTCATCACCATTAGTGTGAACATGACCTGTGTTCTTCACACATGTAAACATGTCCTCTGGTGCCCTGTGCCTGCCAGTGATTGACAGTCATGTGTTTCCAGGCCAGGCTCAGCGTGGACTCGCTGAAGGGAAAGAAGGTTTCTCAGCTGCCGCTGCTCAGCACTCTCCGCTCAGAGCTGACGGTGCAGAGAGAAAACCTGATCTACCATCTGGGAGAGGAATGGAAACGCCTCGTCATCTGGAAATTACCGTCCTCGAAGGGTAAGACTTCCTAACCACACTCTGCCGTACTCTCCAGTACAAAACTTCCCTGTATCACTTTCTCCTCAATAGTTTCATTTGTTAACCATTATTATTTTAATTAAAATAAAAATTGCATTCTAATATCTTTGTGTCGTTGTCAGGGTGGTTACTTTAGATAATTTACCTCAGGAATGAAACTGTGGTAATGTTGACTCGTTATTGGATATTTTCTTGACATCTGGTTTTATCTGCACTTTTAATCAGAGACTAAGGCGGAAACCTCACCTGGAGTAGTGAGGGCATTGTTATCGTGATGTACTACAGCAAACTGAATGATGGTCTATTTATGGATTTTCATTGAATATTTTAAGGAATTAGATCTGTGTTATCTGTGCTATCTGAAAAATGTCCACCAAAATAAACAAAAAAAGACTTGTTCCTACTCTGTTTGCTGTAGTTCATTATATTCTCAATCCCCTTAATACTACAGATGAGGTTTTAGTGAAGAAATATTTTATATGGACATAGTATGCATTTAATACAAATATAAATAAACAAATAAAAAGGTTTTCTTTGCTGGTAGGATTGTAAAATGGGTATTAAGTTTTATATAAAAGGTCTTAAAAAGAGTAGAATTTAACTTGAATAAATGTGTAGGAACCCTGTGTCCTACCCAGCTGACCTGGCCTCGCTCTCTCCAACTCTTTGCTGTTTGCAGTGACTGTTGGCTCTTCACTAGCAGAGCCTGCAGGTCCAGAGTCCTTCCTGAAGGTGGAGCTGAACCTGAGCAGCGCCTGCAGTAAGGATGGAGAACAGACGCCACCGGCTCTGCTGTGCTCTGTTCTGCAAGCTCTGGCCATCCAGGGCCACCTCCAGCACAAGATCAAGCTGTTCAGTAAGAGCCAGTAGCACGCTGGAACATTAAAACATATTAAATATGCGCTCTCCTGATCTAGTGCAAATGTTTCTTCATAACTTCCAGATAATTAATTTCAGTATATGTTTTGTTGCTCTCTGTTTCAAAGCATATTTTTTCACTGTAATCTCTTCTGAGTTGTTGGCAATTTGTCTTAAAGTAAATTAAAAAAAAAATGCTGATAGCCTGGTCTAGATCAGGCTATCTGCATACAATAAATCTCCATTGTGACTAATGTGCCTTTATGTAACAGAATAACAGCTAAATTCAGCTGGAAAAGTGTCATTTATCGTCTATCTAGTTGTTTTGCACTGGCCCTGTGGTCGCATCAGCACATGATGTTGTTGATAAACATAATGTTGATGTTGCCTCAGGTCAGGTGCTGTTGAAGAACATGTTGAAGCCGTTGGTGATGTACCCGTCGTTGTCGGTGAGGGTGTCTGAGCAGCAGGGCGAGAAAACTGTGCTGGCTTTACAATGTCTGGAGAAGAGCCACGAGGAGAGATCCACCCCTTCACAGGTCTACAGCAAACTGCTCCTGGTGCTCAAGACCCTGCACCAGCACCTGCTAGGTACACACTAAAACCCCGAACCTACACCTGCTAGGTACACACTAAAACCCCGAACCTACACCTGCTAGGTACACACTAAAACCCCGAACCTACACCTGCTAGGTACACACTAAGACCCCGAACCTACACCTGCTAGGTACACACTAAAACCCCGAACCTACACCTGCTAGGTACACACTAAAACCCCGAACCTACACCTGCTAGGTACACACTAAAACCCAGAACCTACACCTGCTAGGTACACACTAAGACCCGAACCTACACCTGCTAGGTACACACTAAGACCCCGAACCTACACCTGCTAGGTACACACTAAGACCCCGAACCTACACCTGCTAAGTACACACTAAGACTCCCAACCTACATCTGCTAGGAACACACAAAGACCTCGAACCTACACCTGCTAAGTACACATTGCTTAAAGGACCTCAGTGTCAGTGCTTTACAAGTTGTTCAGGACTTCAAGGGTCTTGAGTAATTTAGAGTTTTTTTTCATCAACTATAAACAAAAAATCAGCAGATGAGATCAGTATGGGAGATGAAACTATTACTGAAACTTTCTATTTCTCTTATCTTGATTTTCAGATGTGTCCATTGGTGATAAAAAGCTCTCTGCTATTTTGGGGGAGCTGATCTGGGGGGAAACGTCTCAGTGCATCATCCACGAGTGTCTGCTGTACTCCATCCCCACTAACAGCAGCCAGCTGGGGAAATACATCACTGTACGTACCTGACAGGTGTTTGTATGCAGCCCCTGTACATGGTTATCCCCTTAACATCTCTGATTAGTGACAGTGAGAATTCAATAGGGACTAAATTTTTTTTCATTTTTTGTTTGACACTTTGAAGGTGATCAAGGAGACAGAGGAGTTTGAAAAGTCTCTGAAGGACATGGAGTACCTGAGGGGTGATTCCACAGACCTGCTCAAATATGCAAGAGATGTCAACTGTCATTTTGCCAGCAAGAAGTGCAAAGATGTCATCGTGGCCGCCCGCAAGCTCATGACCTCCAAGATGCACAACACTGTCAAAGTATGTGAGAGTCAGAGCAAAGTGTCTGCATAAATAAGCTGGTGAACCTCTGTTAAACATGGCACAAGCCCAACAGTCTTATTAACCTGTTAACAGTCCAAGTCCTGCCTAAATAGGAGTCCTGCTAACACGATTTCTTTTTATACAACTAAAAACTACCTCTCTTAATCTTTGTGTGGTTTTGTGTTTAAAAAGAAAGTAAATAAACTTTCAAATGGTGAAAGAAGCATTGTACAGAAAAAAATAACCTGACAAACACAAGTATAGATATAGTCTTTAACTCTTGTCATTGCTGCAGTCTGCTTCATATCACTTACATCCAAAGTCTTCTTCCTCCAGATCACACCAGACTCCAAGCTGCGTCTCCCCAAGCTGCCTGCTCCAGGGTCAGAGGTAAAGCTGAAGGCCGAGAGCACGAAGGAGGAGCTGATGGAGAACAGCCAGCAGCTGTCTGTGTGGAGCCTCTGTCTGCCGGCCTGTCGCATCAGTGAGTCCGTGCAGCAGCTGATGGAACTGGCTCTGAGCACGTTGAGCGAGGCTGTCGGAAGCTCCACTCAATGGTAGGTAGAGTTGCTGTCCAGTTCAGAAACTAAGGACAGCATCCTGTTGGTGGAATCACTTATAAACCTCTGTCCTCTTGACACTGAACCAGCATCTGAGACATCCCAACAGTCAGTTTTAGACCAGCTCCACTGGATCTCTGGATTTCTTTAATGCAACTTAAAGCTGAGTTTGATGAGGGACAAAAATATCACAGGCAGCCACATAGTAGTAGTAGCTGAGCATATCAGTCTGGTCTGCTAGTCTGGAAACAGCTGGTATCCATAAAAAAGGTAAAGCAGCTATTGCTATGATATTGGAATCAGGATGATGGGCAAATTTTCAAAATGTTGAGCTATCCTTTTTAAATCTAGTTGTTTTAGTCATTATTCCCGTTAATTCCTATGGAAAGTTTCCAAACATTTTGCAACTCTATTCTCCGCTGATGTGTTTGTTTGTGTGTGTTTGAGCAACATAGATTTAATTCCTGAACAATCAGACGGTCACAGCAAGACGACGTTGCTGTGCTTCTGCATCCTGTGTTTTAACTGTCAGAGATTTCTCACACTGCTCTGTTGTTGTTTTCAGTGCATTACAGCTGTTCTTCACCGTGAGGAACATCTTCCAGCTCTTCTATGATGTTGTTCCTACATACCACAAGTAAGATGCTATTAAATTAGCTCCAAAAGACGGACCATGTCACTGACTCTTTGTCTCAGTCTCTCACTGACTCTCTTTGACCTCAGGGAGAACCTGCTGAAGTTTCCTCAGCTGGCTGCCATCCAGCACAACAACTGCATGTACCTGGCCCACAACCTGCTCACCCTGGGCCACCACTACAGAGCCCACCTGCCACAGCCGCTCAGCGAGGGTGTGGCCACATTTGTCGACATGGTGCCTGGGTTCAGGAAGCTGGGTGGGTAAACTCTTTTATTACTGAGATTCAGGACAGACGAGATCAGCAGAAACTGAAAAGCTTCTCTAGTTATACCAGCATTATGCCAAAGCTTCCTTTTTGTTTTCTGAAAGTAAGCAGCTCATTGCTGGAATTTTCTTCAATGAAGTATTTATCTATCCATCAACTTCTTCACGCACAATAATCAATATCAGGCAGATGATCAGATCATCAAGCTGAGCATGTTTATGCTTCTTCCTCTTCCCATAAACCCTGTGACCAGCCTTCCTTCCAGAGTCCTCTGTCCTGTCAGATGCTCATAAAGAGTTCTCTGGTTAAATGGCACAGTCTGGTATTCCAGGAACACTAAATTAAAACCTTAAGCAGCTGAGCTGGTTCTGTCCCCTGACACTATGTCGGGCTGAGTGATCATTGATTTATATAAACAAACACTTCCTGAACTGCATGAATGACTTAACCCAGATCCATTTAGGGATTGAAACATCCAGAGTAAATAATTTGAGATTTTATTCACTAATCTCTAATGAAGTGTTGCAGCACTTTTTTTATCACTTTGGATGTTAACTGTATTTTATAGTTTGGTATTAAACATTCAGAACTGCGAATGGTGTGTGTGTGTAGTGCACGTGTGCATCAGAGCAGTAAATGAGTGAATTGTGTTCCTCAGGTGCTCAGTGCTTTTTGGCTCAGCTGAACGTCCAGAGAGCTGAGCTGTTGGAGAGACTCTCCACCGCTCACAACTTCTGCAACCTGGACGATGAAGATAACTACATCGCAGCCAGCAAAGCCGTCCGACAGGTGGGAGAAGTTCCAACCAAGACGCTGCTGTTAATCTATTAGAGCTTCTACTTTCCTGTGGTTTTTTGTATTACTAGAAAAAAGAATCACCTCCACCAGAGGCTGGGGGTGGAGATATCAACTGCTGCTGTTCATTCATAAAATTAGGAAGTTGCTTGGAATGATTTAGGGCCATTTTAGGACGATGTTTAGGAAGAGGTTTCTCTTCTTTGATAACAGAGTAAAGACTTTTGTTTTAAAAGAGAGCAAAGAGAGACTGGTTATCTGTTGTTGAGAGAAAGTCTGTGAATTACAGTAATAAAACTTGCATCAGATATGTTTTAAAGCAAGAAACTGATTAACTGCTCCTCACTCTGCAGGTGATCCATCAGCTGAAGCAGCTGGGCACTGTGTGGCAGGACGTCCTGCCGGTCAACAACTACTGTAAAGCCATGGGCAACCTGCTCAACACGGCCATCACAGAGGTCATCACTAAAGTCATGATGCTGGAGGTTTGTCTTTTATTCATTCATTGATGAGACTGATGCCAACAGACCTGTTGCAGCTGTAAAATGAGCCTGGGGGCGAATAAAAAAACAGGGTCTCATTAAAACTGATCAATCAAATGAATAACAACTGTCACATCATGTCATCTCTGAGATATGAAGCTGGTGTTTTATTTGTAGGATCTATTATCCAGAATAACTCTGATCTCATGTCTAACTGATCAGGATATCTCCTCTGATGACGGTGAGCACCTCCACACACTGTGTCAGACCATCATAGAGGAAGGACCGCTGGTTTTCATCCCTCTGGCTGAAGAGAACAGAAACAGGAAGTACCAAGAGGAGGTGCCGCTCTATGTGAAGAAGTGGAGCAGCTTCAAAGAACTGGTCATTGTACTGCGGGCCAACCTGCAGGAGATCGTAGACAGGTGAGAAGCAACCGAAGACCAGTAAAACATCAGGTCTGGCATTTGTAAGTTTGTCAATCAATGATTTCATGAAGGATTGATGTTGTGTAGTTTTATATAAAGCAGTTGTCAGAGTCCATAGAGGTCTGTCCTGTTAAGGTTGGATGTTGGAAAAGGGTTAAAATAATCCTCTGAAGTTCTGTTAAATTAAAAGTGAATCTTTTGAAAACTGAATTTACTGGAAATAGCCGCCCCAATAGCTTTTATTAATGTGGAGCGTGTGTATGAGAGATTTTTTTTCTCCATAAACATTTCCTGACCTCAAATGGTGATAGTCCTAACAAAAAAATCCTTCCAGACACCTTTTTATTGAAAATATAGTAGTAGATATGTCTTCATAGTAGATATGAAGACAGTAGTCATGGAGTCACAGGGTAAGTCCTGATAACGTTCAGATCATGATGTTCTGCAATCATTTATACATCAGAAGACAATTGATCTGTGATCCTTCATGTTGACTGAAGAAGAAAAAAAAAGAATACCCTTCAGAAGATAAAAGCAGACCTTCTAAAAACAAAACATTATAATCCATATGTGGTGTAATGTAGAAATATCACCAGATAAGACAGGTGTGTGTGTTCTCTCTCTCTCTCTCTCTCTCTCTCTCTCTCTCTCTCTCTCTCTCTCAGGTGGGCTGATGGTAAAGGTCCACTGGCTCTAGAGTTCACCAGCTCAGAGGTGAAGAGTCTGATTCGAGCTTTGTTCCAGAACACCGACAGGAGAGCTGTAGCTCTGACCAAGATCAAGTAGATCCTCCAGAGACCAGGATCAAGTCTATCCTGCAGCACTTTGTCTTCTGAGATCTTATGTCTTCTGTTAAATGTCTAAAGTGAAAGATTACAGCATTTCATGTATATATATATAAATAAAACTGCTGACTCTCAGCCTGTTCTTCTAATATGTTTCTAGCTTTATCTGCAGCTCGTTTCAGAGACTCAGTGACTTTGCTTTAAACTGACATTAAACTGAACTCCTGTTTATATTTATTCTAAAATAAACAAAGCAAAAGAGTTTTGTTTGTGTTTGAATGACAAGTGAGTCTTTCTTTACTGTTTAGTGTTTGAACAGTGGTATGAATTACCAGGCTTATAAATATCTGTAGTATGGATAGGTTCCTGTTTTCAGTGCACACTGAGATTTAACATAAGACCTGCAGCTGTCTAGGAAGAAATCAGTCTAATAGTGTAGTAGACTTCTGACATGCTGCATAATCTGAAAATTTAAGTGAGAAAAACAGATGTGAAAGGTAGATCAGTAACGTCAAGATGTTTACAGATGGAAGAAAGAGAATCTCGAGTATCATGACTTCCTGTCCATCCAAACTTATAGCAGCACAGCTGTACTAGGTCAGCCAGGACCAGTCCTGGCTATAGGCTTCACTGGAAAGAAAAGTTTTTAGCCTGTACTTAAATGTAGGGAAGGACTCTGTTCGCTGGAATAAACAGGAAGATGGTTCCACAGGAGAGGAGCCTGATAGTTGAAGGCTCTGTCTCATTTTACTTCCAGAGACTCTGGGAATAAAGCTTGCTTTATTCGGGGAATGCAGCATTATAGATGAATGTGAGGGATGTTTTATTGATGCTGTAACTAAGATCTTTGAGCTCTTCAGACTAAAATGTCAACGAGAAGCTTCATATATATGAACCCTAACCTTGGTCTCCTGTTCAAATTAAATTGCAGAAAATATAAAAGTTTAGATATTTCCAAAAAACAGTAAAAGTACTGTAGGCAAGTATTATTACTTTGCTGCTCAGCAGCAGCTGGAAGCTCAGCTCTGTTTGAACACCAATGAATCACATGTGGATTATTCTTCCTCTAAGCCTTCTGTTAAAGACAGTAGTAATCTTTCAATCTGTCGTGTTCTTTGCTGTTTCTCAGATTAATCTTGGGGATTACTGATAATCCTTCTGGTGTAATAAACTGCAGCAGTGACAGAGACACTGATCAGCCCACTTCAGACTGGTGAGGAGCTTGGGTTGATCAATACAAACTGAACTCTGTAGCTGCTGTTAACGTTTAATTTATCCATTTATATTTCGTTTCTTAATCCAAACACGAGCAGAAGCGAGGAATCCACATGTGGAGGTGCTGAGCGATGATCTCCACTGTGACATGCAGCAGAGAGACACTACTGAACACTCGCAGCAAGACGGAACCTCGCAGGAACTCCATCCCCCCGACTCAGAGCCTCACTGCCAAACACCTGCTGGCCTACCTGCCCAGACCACAGCCCGAATCCCACACTGCCCACTCCTACAAGGTATGTATATTCTATCAGGTGATGTGCTCCTAACTACTGCTCACAGCATTCTTCAACACCAAGTGACAGAGGTGGCAGTAAATAAACTTTACACTTTGTTTCATTTTGTACAGATTAAAGGACGAATCTGTGATATTTTCTTGCTTAACCAGAGCATATAAAAATAAAAGGTTACTGATTGTTCAGTGTTTTATTTAGTCACTTGGAAAAGCTGAATCAGTAATGGTAATGATTCAGTCAGTTCAGCTTGAGGATTCAGTGTTTTTTTTACGTTCATGCTCAGACTCAGACTCTGATTCATCAGAACACCTTACTTCAGATGCTGAGGATACAATCGGGCATGTTTGCCTCACCAGTAATCACAGCCACATTTCTTATATTAGAGGGGATACATCTCATGAAGTTCCTGATGGTTGTCTGTTTTGTACTCATATACTTGTTGGCCTTTATTACAGGCTGCAGCTAAATCCACTTTAGCTTCTATGATGAGCACCAAAAGAGCCTCTCTCATCCGCATCTCGAACAATGACAACTTCTCATCACTCCCACTGTCTCAGGAGGCTTCTCCCTCCACCACTGTTGATTCCATGATGAACGCAAAAAGAGCCTCTCTCATCCACAATTCTAATGATGCCAACATCTCCTCACCGTCTCAGGAGGCTTCTCCCTCCCAGCCCCAGAGCCCCAGCAGCGAGTCCTCTCAGGCTCTGACTCATCAGCCCCCGGTCATTGACAATGCTAATGATGCTCACATCTCATCACTCCCACCATCTCAGGAGGCTTCTCCCCCCACAACTGATGCTTCCATGATGATCACAAAAAGAGCGTCTCTCATCTATAATTCTAACGATGCCAACATCTCCTCACCGTCTCAGGAGGCTTCTCCCTCCCAGTCCCAGAGCCCCAGCAGCCAGTTCTCTCAGGCTCTGACTCATCAGCCCTCGGTCCAAGCAGCTCCTCTGGAAACAATAGACGAAACCCCGAAGCCTCAGCGTTCTCATTGCAGCAGAAACATCAAGCGCTTTAGCACCAGATGGCAATCGAGAGGTTCCACTATCAGCAGCAATATTCCCATCCAGGCAGCAGAGAAACCGCACATTGCAAAGACTCACAAGAAGCGCCGCCAGCTGCTGGGCGATGAGAACTCATTACATGTTACTGCCAGCAACCAGCGGCAGCGTTACATCACCAAGGACGGCAAGTGCAGGGTCAATCTTGGACCTATCACACAAAAGAGTCGCTTCCTCTCAGATATATTCACCACGTTGGTGGACCTCAAATATCGCTGGTTCCTTCTCGTCTTCACAATGTGCTACATTCTCACATGGGTGGTTTTTGGTGGGATCTACTTCTTCGGGGCCTGGTTGCGTGACGACATCGCTCACGTCCATGACCCACAATGGCAGGCATGCTTTGTAAATGTTGACAGTTTCCTGTCAGCCCTGCTGCTATCATTAGAGAGCCAGAGGACTATCGGGTACGGCTCCAGGATGGTGACGGCCAACTGCCCTGAAGGAGTGGTCCTCCTGATGGTCCAGTCCATCCTCGGCTCCATCATTGATTCTCTGATGGTGGGCTGCATGTTTGTCAAGATCTCCCGTCCACAGCAAAGAGCCCAGACGTTGATTTTCAGCAAGCACTGCGTCATCTGCGAGCGTGATGAGAAGTTGTGCATGCTCTTCCGCATCGGTGACCTGAGGGCGAGCCACATGGTGGACGCCAAGATCCGAGCCAAGCTGATCAAGTCCAGGCAGACCAAGGAGGGCGAGTTCATCCCACTGGAGCAGTCCGAGATCAATCTGGGCTATGACACCGGGGGAGACCGGCTCCTCCTGGTGGAGCCACAGACTATTACCCACATCATCAATGAAAACAGCCCCTTCTGGGAGGTGGGGCCCGAGCGTCTGAAGAGGGAGATGTTTGAGATCATCATCATCCTGGAGGGAATCGTGGAAGCATCTGGTTTGTAGTAATTTTAAAATTGGTGCTGTCCTCCAATTAGACCACATCGTGATTCTAATACTAGATATACTTAAAAAGATAAGGCAGCTTTTTGCAGCAGATTGTTATTTAGGTTTTTTCTATAAACTACTTAATTTCTGGCTTGATACCAGTTGCCAGTCATCAGCATATTTAGTGAGTGTACTTACTGTGGATAGTTGGGGAATGAACTTACCCCATTGGTCAGTCATACACCTTCAGTTTATATAAATAAGGTAATGATCTAGGCTGCAAATTTGAAACTAGAGTAGATTTTTGACTGCCATGCCTTTAAACTTACACATGTTAATGAGGCTGTCAGTATCACACAGACCTGATGCAGAGGTATAGCTGAAGCTGAAGCTTGGAGTAACATTTTCCCACTTTAGTTCTGCTTAAATGGCTGTAAAGGTGGGCTGGTTCACCAGAAAGCACCAAGGTTCTGAGACTCAGTTTCCTGGTTTATACGAGAATGTTCACTGTCATACTGTTACTCCTGTGGCTGTGACAATTGAAACAGCTGCTTGAATACATGCGATAGTGAACATCATCCATCTGTTTGCTCTGAAGTAATTAGTTTGATCTCTTTACAATAAAGGGACATTTCTCTGATTCTCGGGCCTGTTCTCTGTGTTGCAGGTATGACGTGCCAGGCTCGGACCTCCTACACAGAGGACGAGATCCTGTGGGGTCATCGCTTCGAGTCCTGCATCTCTTTGGAGAAAGGAGCGTTTCGTGTGGACTGCAGCGCATTCGACAAAACATTTGAAGTCCAGATGTCCCCACTGAGCGCAAAAGACAGAAGCACAGACAAGGAAAAAGAAATTGTGTTTTAGACAATGTCAGCACTTCTTGATTCTGTACATAATTATGACATAAAATATCCCAAAAGGTTTGGAAATTTGTGCTTGGTTAATTGTTGTCACAGTGTTATTAGCATTGTATCTTATGTTATCGGAAAGCTAGACAAATTTCCCTTCCATTATCAAGTCACTGGGAGACATCCTCAGTGATGTAAGGATGATGAACAGGTCTTTTTCTTTGCCTTTCTTTGACATCACTGGTTTGCAGGATGTTGTGGAACATCTCTGATTTGACAATCAGTAACAGACTCTACACAGCCAGATCATAAGGAGGCCTGCAGTGACTGACATTCACTGTAAAGCCTGTTTGTGTCAGCAACACCAACAATGTAACCTAAATATGTGGAGGAATGCCTGTAGAGTTTGGGTGGCAGGGTCAAAGTATGGCAATGACATGGATTATGCTATGCTGATTGCTGCACCTGAGTAAAAGCTATACTGGTGGAGCAGTGTCATGGTGTGGGACAGCATTTCCATCACTGGTGAATCAAGGCTTGTCACCATTAAAGATAATTTTAATGCTTAAAGATATCAGGACGAGATTCTGCATCCAGTGATGAATCCATATCTCTACAGTCTGGGTTAATACAGAGTCAGGATAATCACAGAGCCAGGGTCATCACAGAGCCAGGGTTACCATAGATTGTCTGTGATGTCCTGCCAGCGGTCCAGACCCCAATTGAACATTTATGGGTTCAGCCCAGGCAGTTATATGTGCTAGACTGACTAACACAACCATGTTGGCTGACTTGATGAATAGTTTTTGAGGAATAGAAAGACGATCCACAGCAACATGTGACCCAGCTGGTGACCGCCATGAGGAGACAGAGCCAGGTACTTTAACCCTTACCTGCTACTGAGGCTCTTGACTGTTTGTTCAATGAATAAAATGTACCAGCAGGACAGTAAAACCGTATTATATTTGACACATTTCACTTGGAACTTCACTCACTTCATCTTATAGTTATATGAGTGTGGTTATTAATGATGTTGTTGTAAAGAGAAACAAACAAGCGATCCATTGATATCAGATATAATGCTGATGATACAAGACAACAGAGATATGATCACAGGTTTACTCAGGTTTTTGGAGAGTTAATTATTATTGTGACATTCCCTGTTAATATTGATCTCAGGTTAACCATCATTTCTGTTGCTGTCATGTGTTATAGTCTGCATGTTTTTTGTTTTTTATTATTATATTATACCTGTCTAATAATGCTATGTTAAAGGTAAATGTGAATGGTGTATGTTATGTTTAAGTTATCCTATAAAAATAAAAACAGTCCTAAAATATTGTGAAAAACTATCACTCAGAGAGCTCATACCTTCACCAAGGCCAACAGTCAGTATGTGTACATGACATTCAACAAAATAAAGTTTTGGGATTGGATTTTTAACACACATGTATACACTTTAGTCAGATTTAAATCTAACTGAGTTATACTTCTTAAAGTCAAATTAACACACCTAGATAATGCGATTGGAATTATATTTTCCCCTCATATAGGTATTACATTTAACTGTGTCATTGATAGTCTTTGATGTGACATTCAAAGGTGTAGTACAACCAATTTGTGCTTATATATCCAAACTAATTGAAGTACAATTTCATAGCAGCATACAACGTGTTTGAATATGGTTTCAAATACATTTATTACTGTACACTAAGGTCAAAGCAAGTGTTTACTTTAAAAATACAACACAAACTTTGCTGACACTTTAAAACATTATTTATCTCTGCAGTCTCTCCTCCAACCCAGCAGGGGGCGCAGCTGCAGCTGACGTCACCGTCCAGTCCGGCGAACAGAGCCGAAGAAGCGGCCGCAGCAGAACAGCAGCATGCCGGGATATGAGAGTCCTCCGGCGGCGCGCTGCCGCCATGTCACGTAGAGAGAAACATTTAGCGCTTCTTTCCGTTCTCTGCGCTGTTCTTCTCGCTCTTTATTACAGTCCCGCTCTGCTCTACGCGACTCTATTTCTCGTGGTATTTTGTGCGGTGTGTTACTATCAAAGCGGAGAAACATTTCCCGCCAGGTTAGGCCTCAATCCGCGGGCTGGCCTGAGCGTCGCGGCCGCGCTGCGTCGCTGGTTGTGGGACTGGTGGGTGAGCGACGTGTCGGTGACTTCGCGGGGACGAGCGAAGAGTAGTGGCAACAAAGCGGCCGGTCTACGGGAGGCAGAGGAGCACTTCAGACCCGCAGATCCCGGGATTTACCGGAGAGAAGCTCTGGCTACGGACTCCTTTCTGTTCAGTCCGCGGGATTTCCTCATGGGGAGTTACATCGGGAAACCGGAGAGCCCGACAGCCGCCTGCGGGAGGCCAAGAGCGCCAAGGAACCCCCGCGAACAGCTGCGGGAGAAGCTGTCCAGACCGAACCACGCAGTCTACACCCCGAACCGGAGGCTGTCGTTCGCTGGGTACGGTAATAATGTAAATAAGTAACGGTAACGTCACATCAGTGAACTGGGTCCATTAATAATAAGTAATGAAGTAGCGTTAACCGACTCCTTCATTTAAAACCTAGTTTTATTGTGGCCCTGACAAGGTGCAGTGGAGAATTGCAGGTGCCCCTGAATGAAAAAGTTATCCTGGAAGCCTCTGGTGATGCTCTAGAGACGTGTATCAGTTGAATGTTGGACCTCTATGGACTCCAAACTATTTGTGATGTCACAAATTATGCATATAGGCCCTCCTCGTTTAAGATGCAAAAGTAGGGCTACACAGTTATGGCAAAAATGATAATCAGGATTAATTTGTTTTATGTACATTGCACTTTAACACAAATGAACATAAAAATAAAACATTCAAAACTTTTCCTTGACAAATCTAATGAAAACAATGAGTCAGGAAAGAACTATATTACAGGCTAAAGTAGAGTTCCAGTGTGACAGGACCGACCTCCCGATATATTTGTTTATACTCATTTATCACATCTTTCTCCTCTCAGGGAGCCTCCAGGTGCAGTGGGGAGGTTCACTGTCACCCCCCAGCGTCACTACCCCCTACAGCAGCCCGGCGTCTCCTCTGTGGGCCTCCTTCCTCCGGTGAAGTGGGATGGCTTTAGAAAGAAGAGTATCCTCAGCCCACGAAACTCCCCGGCTGCCCTCAGTCCAGTCACTGTGAAGATCGCCAGGCCCGACCACAACCTGTCCAGGTCTGGACCCACAAACACTCTGTCTGCATCACAGGGATTATCTACGAATGACGCACACGTTAGGGGTGTAATGGTTCCTGTCTTCGTGCTGGATGGGTTTGGTTTAGGATGTACAGATTGGGACATGGTTTTCCTTCAGTATGTAAATAGTTTAATAATCAACTGATGTATTAAAAAGTGATTGGAGATCAGAAATTGTATAAGTAATATTTCAGCAGCACATCACATAGCTGTAGCATGCTCCCGGATGTACTAAGTGACTTTGCTAAGGTAGCCTGTAGTGTTGCTGCCATCAGAATGATGAATGAGAGACCCATAACACTGAGCAAGTGCAACACTATTATTAATATATTCTGTTATCTCAGGTAAATTGCGGTCAAAGTACTTGCCAGCTGTTGGCGGATGTTATGACTCCTTGAAGAAACATAAAGCCTGTTTGTCCTTTCCATTACAGCACAACTACATGTTTTCAGTGATAGTTATTAATTGTGACTGGATCCAGTATTTTAAATTTTAACACCTTTCTTTTCTTCTGCTGTACTGAAAACGTGCCAAACCATGAATTTAGTGTATCATTACACCCCTACACAGCCTATGATGCACTGCTGTTGATCACTCTGTGTGCTGTTGTGTTTCAGTTCTTAGAACATGATAGGCTGCTCTGGTTCTATTAATTTTACTATTGTAAGAAAATCATCTTGAGTGAGATAATCCATTATAGTAAGTATACATTTAATTACTGCTGCACCTGCAGAGGTGGACTAGCTCAAGATATCATCTCTGTAACCTTTCCTGAAGGATTACAGAGGTCTCTGTGTAGAGGGGAAATATTCTCTCAGAATGATTTCACAGCTTGAACACTGACCACAGCTGTATTTGTTTTTAGTTTGGACCATTTGAGTTGTGCTGGGCTGCCCAAGGCCCCTGCTGACCCTTGCTCCAGAGAAAGTGTCCTCAAGGTGTTGAAGGAAAGCCGCAAGAGAGAAGTAGAGGACGAGGACAGAAGCTTCACGGCTGAACAGAAAAGCAAAAGAAGGTACGAGGCTGAGAGAAAAGACATGAACTTTGGTCAATCAAAGTCTAAATGACAGGTTTTGGATGTTTAACCGCATATTAAGGATTTTCTCCAATGAACTAGAAACAAGACCAAAAGCTAGACATCATCTCATGTTTATCTGAAGCTTCTGTGTGCTGTTTGACATCAAGGAAGGAGCAGTGTGTTCTGCCTCTGCTCCATTTTAACATTAGATCACATGTACACCGTTGTTGAAGTCAGATTTCAAAAATCAAAAAACGTATGGACTCCTAATGCCTGGTTCACACTACATGACTACACTACACTGACCAGCCACTTGCCGACTGGTACTAGTTTGCAAACGAACCTCCTGTAAACCTGGGGGATCACTTTGTGTGAACAAATCAAATTTGTGAACAGCTGCTTGCTGGACTCTGATGGATATCTAGACATGATAGAGGACTAGCCATCACTAAATTTCCCTTCACTAAATGTTCTCTAATTATCTGGCTTCACTTTGGCTAATTGTCTGAAGCATCCACCTGTATATAAGGTTTGTGTATGAATGTTGTCTTTTTCAGGCTTAGGCCAAGTACAGTTTCTCACTCATTGGGACAATGAAGTTGAGCTTAACTCTTTGAACATAAAGACTGTGTTTAAAACACTGCTTAGAGGCTGATGTACTTTTTTTTAATCTTTCTTCCTTCTTCAGGCGGAACGACAGTGGTGGAAGTGCACACTCTGCTTTTGAGCCTCTCCTGCCCAATGGAACCCCATCACACCTGGTTCCTAAGTGAGTCACCTGTTAAAAGCTGCAACTAATATCTATATTGATATTAAGTATTATACTTGATCAATCGATTAGTGTTTGATTCATACAATGGGGGGAAAAATATCATTACTCTTTCCAAAAGCTAAAGATGTGAACTGAACTGCTTTTTTTTCCTCAGCCAACAGTCCACTGCACAAAGATAACCAGTTTACTGCTATAGAAGACTATACTTAAACTGATTACTCCATTATCAAAATAGTTAATGATTAATTTAATAGTTGGCAACTAATCAATTAATCGACTAATCGCTGCTCTACACATGTTATTGGCAGCAGACTGTCAGATCAGAGACTCTGGCTGTCTAAAGTGGAAATGCTTCCCCTTTCCTTCCTCCAGGCCAGGAAGCCTGAAGAGAGGGATGACCTCTGCAGTGGAGGAGTCCATCATGAAGAGGTCTCGTACCTCCTCCATCAGCTCTGGCAGTGGAGTCCATGCCCCCAGAGGAACCCCAGGCACCAGGAGGAACCCCATCACCAGCTCCTACAGCTCCTCGCTGGGCCTCAGCCAGGTATCTGCTACCTCACAGCACACATTCCTGCTGCAGAGATAGATGGATACAGATGTTATATGTGCTTGTTTACATCCATAGTGGAAGAAACCGTCAGCGCCCAGCTCTCCTCTGTCCAGCCCCGGATCTTCTCGCTCTCAGACACCAGAGGGAGCCTCCAAAAGAGCCAGGTACTTATAGGCCTCTGCTGCTTCATCCAGTCTACCATCATCTATTACCACACTTTAGATATACCTCTGCACACTGGCTGCATCACTGTAGCCACATCCTAACTTGTGTTTCATCACTAGAGAGGATGACGGACTGTCTCCCAGCTCAGCGTCTTCAGTGAGATCAGACCAGATTGCCTCCGACATACCCGTTACCTGTAAGTGTCCTTCTTCTCCAGCAGCAACATATGTGTCAAATGCCTTTATTAGTTTTAGTCATATTTAGTCAACTTCTACTTTTTTGTCTAGTCACATTTTAGTTGAAGAAAAGTCTTGACATTTTAGTCTTGTTTTAGTCTATTTAAAATCCAAAGTATTATAGTATAGTTTTAATAAATAGTCTTTCTTTCATCTTTGGCAGCAGGTTGATAGTAATGTTAATCAGAATTAATCAAACCAAACCAATAAATTCATCACACTAATAAACTACTGATCTGAACCAAAATCTCAGCTGATGTGTCTGAAGTAAGAAGGGTAATTTACTAATCCCAAAGATCGCACTAAATTAAATTTAAACTGCAAATGAATTCATGCCACAAATTGGCACCCCCACTCACCTATGCAATCACATTAAAAAAAAAGTTCAGGGTCAGGTTTTCTTTTTTTGTTTTAATGCCTGCAAATGACTTCCTGCTCTCTGCAACATGGGTCTCGATGAAGTGTTGTCATGATCAACTTGTGTTCAGCTCAGCATCTATTGATTCCTTTGATGTTTACTAGTTCAGTGCCTGTTCAGAGCAGGAACTGCTGCTTGCAGTGGTCTTGAGAACCACTAATCCAATCGATTTTCCACTTGACGCTGTACTCCCTCAGGTCCTCAGCAACACACCCTTCAAGAGTGAAGTCAATCGAATCAATGGTTCTCTCCATATACAAAGAAGATCCTACATATTACATATTTTCCTAGCTCAGAATAGGCCTTTTTACGCACAACATAAAATATGATTGTGTTGGGTACAGTAAACACAGTGAATGTGTGTTACCTTAATTTAACAGAATCTATCCATTTCCTGTTAATAAACAGAAATATCTATTTTGCTTAGAGCTGGGAAATGTTCAAAACATGCTGAATAATATCTTTTTTGCTATTTCGATCTAGTGAAAAATATCACATATGGTGTAATTATCGCCATATATTGAAAATTGTTTCAGGCCTAGCTACTGCAGCGCCACCCACTGACCAAATCCACCAAATGTGTCATGGTCACTCAGGTCAGGATGTCATATTTGCTCATATTCATCAAAAGTGTTTTCAATAACACACATCATTCAGATCTGACTTTTTTTTATACATTCCAGTTTTTGATACATTCCAGTTAAAAAGTTGCAGTCTAAAATGTAAAATTGCACCATATTAAATGTGGGGTTGTTTTGTTCCACGATGGCTCTTAGAATCAATATTCAGAACCAAATACACTTAGTAGTCATTACTGATAAGCACACGAGGAGCATATCTTTCTAAATGTTTCTCCCCTTTCCAACTAGTTGTCTGGTTTTGTCCCACTATCAGCCTAATGCTGATGTTGCTGTTAGATTTCTTTACTATTGTCCATTATACTGTTGTTGCAGCCAAACTGACCCCAGTCCCCAAGATCCCAGTCACTGCCACACAAGAATCCACTGGTAGTGGTGGGAAGAGAAAACGTAAGATCCAGCTGGTGTCCAGTCACCGGGACAACCACATCTCTCTGGTAAGGAGATCTATTCTTACACATTGTTTAGTTCTGTTGGCGTGGCCCGGGTTTCTCCATTTGTGTCATGCTGCGTGTTGATTTGCAGCCTCCACCTCCAGAGCTCGGCTACACCATCACTGCCAAGGACCTGGATGAAGAGAAGAGAGCCGCTATCAGCAAGATCCAGAAGGTCCTGGAGACGCCTGGTGAGTGGAAGCAGCAATGGGAGTAATGTTTGTTGGCTTTCGTCCGATTTTGTCCTGTTCTGGTTCTGATCCTGGCCTCCCTGTTTTTTGTTCTTGTAGCCCCAGAGCCAGAGAAGTCTGTCTCTCCACCTGCTTCCACTTCCACCCAGCCGGCCTCGTCCACCTTATCTGCCCCCACGACCACCACCCTGAGCAGCCTCCTTGCAGCTCCTCTGCCCACAGCTTCCAGCTCTGCCATCCCAGTCATTAACCTTGACCCGAGCCCCAGCATCACAGCGCCCGTGGCCTCCAACCCACTTCTGGAAGCTCTGAAGATGAAGAGCAGCACTCCTGCTAGCTCCACATCTGCCGCAAGCTCCACATCTGTTGCCAGCTCCACGTCTGCCGCCAGCACAACTACAGGTAGCATTTCTGAAGTGAAGCAAGTCAAACTCAAGTTTTACAGTAATCACTGATGGAAAACCTTGATTTTATGTGTTAACAAAACCAAACTATCATGCTATGCCACAATAATGATATTGAGATTCTGCATTGCAAGATGTGTGATACATAATATCTCTGACTAAAGAAGAAAATATAGTGCCTAAAAGCAAAAAGCAGTAATTTTGTTTTGTTCACTACAGTGAGGTTCAGCTAGAGAGACAAAGCAAATGCAGATGTCGCCACACTGCAGAATTTTAATTAAAACAAAAGACATCCATTTATAATTCAAATGTCACCATTATTAATGTGCAGTGGAAACTTCGAAACATTTAGTAGAGCTCTATTCAGATAGTGCTACATCATGGATGAATTGCCTTGTAATATTTAAGTTAAATCTATTATTTTAAAAGGGAAAAAAAAAATATTTACTGTACATGTATCACTAACATTTTGTAATTACTTTAACAATATCAATATTTGTCCCTCCCCTAATGGCATGTATTGATCAGCTGAATCCTCGTCTCTCTGTAGTGTCTGCAGTGACCACACTGGGGCAGCCTGGCGGCTTCAGCCTGAAGACGTCGACTACAGTGAACGCCCCCCAGCTGCCTCCTGCCTCCCAGTCCCAGTCCTCTGCTGCTGCTGTGGAGCAGCCCTCGGCCTTCACTCAGGTGCTGGGTCAGGTCTCCAAACCTCTGAGCAGCACCCCATCTGTAGCGAGCCTGTTCGGCCTGACCAGCACCCCCGCTGCTTTCTCAGCACCTAACCCGGTCACTGCTACTCCCGCTCCAGCCAGCAGCAGCTCAGGGTCACTCAGTAACACCAACCCCCTGCTGGCTTCAGGGTTCAAGCCCATATTCTCCGTCACCACCACCACCACCTCCTCCTCCTCCTCTTCAGCCCCAGAGAGCAAACCTGTTGTCCAGAGCTTCAAGCCGATCTTTGGAAGCACCACAGCAGCAGCTGGTGGCTTCGTGCCGCCTCCATCCCTCACCACCACCATCCCATCAGCCACGGTCTCCTCCAGTAGTGCCCCCTCCATTTTTGGTGGGTCAACCAGCAGCACCACAGTTGCTGCATCGGTTTTCCCCGTCTTGACCAACACTCCCACTGAAGCTGCTACCGGCTCCATCAGCACCACACAGCCCGCGGCCGCCCCGGATGTGAAGTCCCTTTTCGGAAATTGGTCCGCACCATCGAGTACAAGCTCAGCGGCCCTGGCCCCTGCTGCAGGGGCCACGTTTCAGTTTGGAGCCGCCACCACAACCACTGCAGCCGCCGCCACCACCACGACCTCTAGTAACAGCACCTTCACCTTCGGCGCTACGCAGTCTGACCCCCAAGCTTCCAGCCAAAAGGTGTTCGCCTTTGGCCAGACGGCACCGAGCCAGAGCACAACCACGGCTTCTTTTGGAGGCTTCGCCATGGCGACCACAACCTCCACCTCCGCTGTCCCCACCACCCAGTCCACCTTCGCCTTTGGCAAGCAGTCGTTTGAAGCACCGGCAGCGACACAGTCGACCTTCAGCTCCACTGCGGCACCACCCAAACCATTCAGCTTCGGTGGCGGCGGAGCGACACCCGCACCTGCATCTAACCCAGCACCCGCTCCGGCCCCTTTCAGTTTTGGGGCACCTGCCGCCACCACAGCATCCAGCTTCGGAACCCCGGTGAAGCCGGCATTCGGAGCAGGCTCTACTGGTTTTAATTTTGGTGGCAGCGCTGCTCCTTCAGCTGCTCCCTCCGCCGCTCCCTCAGCTCCTCCGAGCTTCGGTTCAGCGACCCAGACTCAGAGCTCCTCTTCAGCCACTTTCGCATTTGGCGCCACCGCTCCACAACCGGCTCCACCCGGCCCCGCTCAGCCAGCGTCCGGTGGGTTTAACTTTGGTGCCAGCATGCCACGCCCCCAGTTTGGGACACCGGTCTCCAATAACCCTGCACCGCAGATGGGAAGCTTCAACTTTGGTGCTGCTGCTACTGACAAACCAGCATTTGGTGAGAATAACGACACGTTTTAAACCAGCTACAGTATAAGAGTTAAATACACATTTCTGTAGACAGACACTGACTAATCATATTGTTTGGTATCTCAAACATGATCAATAAGTACAGGTGGGAAAATTTCTGATTCAATAACTTGGTTTTAGTTTTATTCCTGTATGAGCTCTGAATCAACGTTGTTAAATAAGAATATTGACCCATGTTGTCCTTTATGATTTCTGCAGATCTGAACTGGTTCAGTTCTTTCCTTTTCCTTTTGCTTTTTCTTTGCTTCCACACACGACTTGTTAAATGTTTTGGGGACGATCCGGTTTTAAGTTCTACATTTTTCTCTGCAGGGACATCGACCCCATCCTTCGGCCAGAGTGCTGCTGCTGGTCCGATTCCCTTTGGAAGTCCTGGAACTCCGGTCCAAGGCTTCAACGCTGTTCCCTTTGGTATGTTATTCATGCTGAGATCTAAGCAGCACAAGTTTTGGAAAGTGTTCCGCTGATATTTTTTACATTCACTGCAAAAGCTGAAATCTTTTTAGATGAAAATATCTTGTTTTTAGTACAATTGATCCAATTTTGAGTAGAATTATCTTTTTCCACTGGCAGATTTATTTTATTTAAGTTTTTTTTCCTGATTTGGGTCAATTTGGTCTTGCTGTTTGAAATCAATCATTTTTTAAAAATATATTAAATTGATTAAAATCAAGAAAAAAATGAAATAAGATAAATAATCTGCAAGTGGAATAACATAATTCTACTCAATATTGGTTTAATTGAACCAAAAACAAGACATTTTCACCTGTTAAGATTTCAGTTTTTGCCGTGTTCATCCTGCCACTGGGCAGTAAACTACACATGTTGTTTTTTCTTCTGGATTTAACTTGGTTGTAGGATTTTCAATAATAATCTATAGAGAGCAGAGTCGTGTCACTGTGTTTGGTGTCATGTGAGGTGATTACAGTACGTCCTTCCTGTGTGTTTCAGGCTCTCCAGCAACTCCTTCCTTCTCTATCGGGGCTGGATCAAAGCCGTCTGGAGCGCGGCAGCGGCTGCAGGCGCGGAGGCAACACAACAGGAAGAAGTAACTCGCTGCTCGCCTCCGACAAACCTTTCAGAGGACTTCAGCTGTTGCTGCTATGGCTGATCTGGTTAACATTGCTTTGTTCTAAGCCCGACATCCCCAAACCAGGCTGCCACCGCACCTTCTGCTTCCTTCCCTCCTCCGGCGGGTCGTGCTGGCCCCAAAACGTTGTTTGCAGAGGAGCCGGAAAGAGCTGGCTGAGTTGATGCTGCCTGGACGTCTACGTGACCCAGCGAGGGAATGTAGTAATGAGGAAATGGGATCCATAAGAAAATACTTGAAGAGAGAAAAGACGATTCTGAACAAAATCATATCCAAAGTTCATTTTCCTTTACAGTACGTGGACACGCCCATCAGTTCGTCTTAAAGAGAAAGTTGGGTCCGGCAGAGACATTTATTTTTTTACATGAAGCGCTCACTGGTTTGTATGTTACAGAAGATGTGAGTATGTTGTCTTAATGAATCTAAATGGAGAGATTCGATTCAGATGAGGACATGAGGTACACAAGTTATGAGATGTTTGCAATTTAAATTATTTTTTTAATTGGCTCTGACCCTGTAAATGAATGATGTGTTTCTGCACTTAAAGGGCAATTTAGTGAATGTCTCATTGTTACTGTAGTGAGTGCAGACCCTTGTGTTCTTGTTTCATACTCTGTGATGGAAGCATTCCCAAAGTCCTCCTGTGGACGGCCTTCTTTTTCTTTATACATATATATATATATATTGCCAACACTGATGTAATTAGCAGGTCAGTATATGATTAGGATGATTTACTATTCACTTGTCCTGAAAAACCAAAGCCAATTCCTCAACTTCATGCCTGTGAAAAGAATGTGACCTTTATTTCACCTTTACATCCTGAGATGTTTGTTTGTGCCAGACTACCTCTCTACTCCCAGGCACTGAATCCTTGTTCATTCACTGAGTAATATCAAATCTAATAGGACTGATGATGAGTCAGGCTTCTGTTCATTTGATTTTACTTTCAAATACTGTTACTGCAGATGTTTCTTAATAAATAGTGAGTTTTAAACACCGTTTCCCTCCTCTGAAACATCCCTTACAGTAGATAACACCACATTAATGTAAACCCTTATCTGCTTGGTAGTTACATAGAATCTCACCGTGATGCAGGGATTTTTGTAGTTGTAAAAATTGTGGAATTTTGTCAAGGAAACGTGGCAGAAAATCCCCTGATGTCAGCAGTCAAAAGGTGTTTCTGTTTCTCAGTGAAGAATCACTTATTGTGCAAAGTTAGCAAAATCTGATGCAGTTTTTTTTCAATGTTAATTTTGAATTAATAAAGACTGAATTTGGATGTGGATATTACAAGAACACATGAACATTTCAAAGTTCTCCCATTCTTCTGCTGTTCTACTTGTAAACCATCTACAGTTGTGAGGATGGACCCATTTCTGATGGAGGGTGGAGGTTATTACCATCAATTAGACATCTCTAACCTTTACATTATTGGCATATGGCTGCAACAATTTCTATCAAGAAAAATACAAAAATGTTACTGACTCATTGCTGACTGAGAGTTCCTCATTGATTCAAGCATGAGATCAGAACTGAATGAAGTGTTATTACACATAGTGTACAGAATGCAAATTAAGGGCTTATCACACACTTCATCTGAGATGCTGCTCATGTGATGGAGGGGAATGAACAGGTGGATATTTTGACCAAACAATCACTCTGGATTAAGCAGGTAGATCAACAAATCCCATGAAGTGAAGCTGAATTCCAGACATTCATTAGAACACATGGCAGGAATATTGGGATATCAGTGAAACAAAGGGTTTTGTGTCATGAACGAAGTCCTGTTGGTGAAGGGAGAAAGGTTTGATTTAAATATGATTACTGGTCTAAGAACAGGTCATACAGGACTCATACTTTGCATAAAACAAACACCCAGCCAGAAACACTTAAGCCACAAAAAGGGTCATCACAGGAAATATAAGAAGCAGATAAATTAACTGCAGTGAAGTTAGTTTGTTGTTGGTTATTGGCTCAACATCCAGTAATGGCCGTCTGTCTATTACATGAGAAGAAGTTATTCTGTTTACTGTAGTAAATCAGTGTTTTCTGAGAAAAACGAATATATATCAAAGCATACTATGGTCATATAAAATGTTTTTTCAGGCAAATCTCACCTGCAGATTTGTTACAAATATTGCAAATATGTACGGAATGATAAAGGGTAATTTCTTTGATTTCTAGTGACTATTTTTAGGTAATAAATGCATACAAATACAATGCATATAAACACATTTTTAGACTAATCTCACCTGTAGATAGGGCATTGTATATATGATGTACTACAGCAAACGGAACGGTAAAGGGTGATTTTAATTTTGGTGAACATTTTCCATGACTTAATTCATACTGAAACTGTAATTTACAGATGGCCCCTAAGTGGACCACCGTGAGTGATGTTCCACAATGTGCAGATGCTATTTTCTAGTAAAACTTGAAATCGTGAGGATAATTTACAGTAATCTTATAGTATATAAAAGTATTAGTATATATCTATAGGCAGACGACTGAAGTGCAGTGCAGAGCAGTGAAGACAATGAGAATCATTCAGGGCTCAAGAGATAAAATATTGGCAGTTTTGATTTTTAAATAGTTTGTAAGGCAGGAGATAACTTCACCTGCTGCCTAAAAACTAAATAAAATTCAGTACAGTGCAAAAAATTAAACATTATCAGGGAACATATCTTAGAAAATAGATATACATTATTGGACTAATTGTACCAAAAAATATATTTTCACTGTCTAACATTTAATTATTTTTAAATATAGTGTTGAACTTGCGTGCAATGGCCCACGAACTAAATTGATTTTGACATCACTGTATTATAAGTATTATTATAAACACATCCATGGTATATTATTTGATACGCTCCAGGCCAGCAGGGGGCGGAACGCGCCTGTTCTTAATGCAGTCCTGGCGCATGCGCACTGCCCTCCGGAGTGCTGTAAAGGAGCCTTTAGCAGTAAGTACGTGGCAGCAGCTTCGGGATGGACGTCTGGGCTCTGGCGGCGCTCACCGCGCTGCTGGGAGCTCTGGTTCTGCTGGTGGCGCTGGCGGTGGGTCGGAGGAAAGAGGAGCTGAGGGAGGAGACGCAGCAGGCGGCGGAGATAACCGGTGAGAGCTAACGGGCTAACGGCTAACGTTAGCGTGACGTTACCGTGGCTGAACTGTGGAGTGACGACTCACGCGCACGCTCTCTCTCGTTCATTTATAATGTCTGTACTGAACTTTCAGCTTCTCGCCTTTTTTGTCACCTGTTCTATTAACGCACCGCTGGTTCTTGTTATTATCGATTAAAAAGCGAATTAATCGATTTCTTAACTTAAAATAAATGTTTAAAACAAACACAATGCGTCCATATTCGTGTATTCTGTACTATATAGAGGGCAACTACGGAAGACCTGAGCCTGAATTAATTCGTGTGTCATGTGAAAACAAATTACTTTGTGATCTCGAGATAGCAGCTTGCTGGAGCGTTTTTAGAAGGGTTGCATGAATGAATGAAGCTTTAGTTACAGCTTCAGAATGTGATCAGCTGATAGAAGCTGTAGGATCCATAACAGCACTGTTTCAATTGTGTGTATGTGTGCATTTTAATGTGTTTCAGCTGAGAGCAGTGTTCTGAAGGCTGCTACAACCAAGAAACCCAAACAGGAGAAGCAGCAGCGCAGCCGTAAGGACAAACCCTCACAGCACAGCTTCAGCCATCCACTGCTTGCTGCTTCACTGAAGGTACACACACACACACACACACACACACACACAGGGCCTCTAAGTAAAGTTGTGTGTAATAACTGAATTTTCTCCTGCTGTGGAGAGCTGCAGTTGTCAAACCAAACGATGGCCTCTGACTCCTTCTTTTACTGTGTGTCTGTGTTTCTCAGAGCCACAGTGGTAACGTGACATGCCTGGACTTCAGCAGCAATGGGAAGTACTTGGCGTCCTGCGCTGACGACCGCACCGTCCGGATCTGGAGCACCAAAGACTTCCTGGAGCGAGAACACAAGTGTCTGAGAGCGAATGTGGAGCTGGATCATGCTACGCTGGTCCGCTTCAGTCCCGACTCCAGGTCTCTCTTACTAAACCCAGGCTGTCTGTTAGTGAGGCTGCTTTATACAGACCAGGAGGAATGCTTTCACACTTTGAGCTGTACAAACCCACAGCGAGTTAGCTACAGCATCGAAACATTACATTTCTAATTGATTCATCTGTTTGTTATTAATGTTTAATTGACCCATTGTTTTGTTGTTTGATGGAAACTTTCTCTTTCTCTATGGAAAGTCTTAGTCTGCATTTCTTAAAGAGAATGACTTAATCTAAACAACACATCTATTTACAACTATTCACTATGGCTGCAAGGAACTACAATCTGCACCTTTTAAGATGAGTTGGCCAGTTAGTTTTACCATTAAATACTAATCAATCTCTATTAAATTTTCAAGGGCTATTTCTAATGTAAATCATCTAATCGTTTAAAAGTTTGAAATGTTTAACTTTATTGTTTAGAACATGTGTCAAAACAATAGATGTTTAAATGAAGTACTTAAATAGATGAATGACTAACAATAAAAATGTTCTTGTCTGAATAATTAGACTCCATAATAAGTGAAGTCTACTACAGACCATAATATCCCCCTACTGTTTCATCCCTGCAGGGCGTTTATCACCTGGTTGGCCAATGGAGACACCATTCGAATCTTCAAAATGATGAAAAAGGAGGACGGCTCTATAAGCTTCAAAGCTGCTCCTGAAGACTTCCCACAGAAACACAAAGCCAACATCCTCAACATCGGAATAGCAGAGACTGGTATGAAGCACTCAGATAAACCATTGTTGTGGTGGAAGTCGCAAAGTTGTTTGTCGACTGCATTCTCCAAGATCTTGGAGAGAAATGGAAGGTTGGTTATAGGTCTAGAGCTGGAAAAAACACCTGGATTGAGTGAAGGTTCTTTGAGGAATTAATTAATTAGAGCTACTCTGAAGAACTGTGGTACAGAACCAGATAATAAGGGTGTCGAAAAAAGTGTCAATGAAAGGACACATGTCTTTAAGAAGCCAGTTAGTATAAGGTCCAAAAGACAAGTTGGTGTTTTGGATGAAGAAATCATTAAAGCTATTTCAGGAATGTTGATTGGAGAAAAGGCGTCTAGTTATCTTTTTTCTTTCATCTGTCTCTAGGGTTCCTGTGTTTGAGAGTAAATCAGGAGCTGATGAATTCTGTGGGTTGTGACTTTTTGTCTAAAGTGCTGAAAATTAACTTGGGTTTGTTTTAGTTTTTTTCTATCAGTGATGAGTAATCGGCAGCTCTGTCATTACACAGGACCTTCATGTAACTTCTAAAACCCACTTTCCATGTCACAGAGATTCTTCCAGTTTGCTGGAACGCCATATTCTTTAGTCTGTGAAGTTAGCTTCAGTTTGCGGGTTTGAGAGTTCTATAAAATGATTAGCAGACAAAATGATCAACAGGTTTGTGGGAGGCATCGATTAGTAGGCTGAGCTATAATAATCGTAATAATAATCTACCAGCTGTATGTGTTGAACATCTATTTTCTCTGCAGGCAAGTTCATCATGAGCTCCTCCACTGACACCAGCATCCACATCTGGGACCTGAAAGGGGAGCTGCTGGCTTCCATCACCACCAACCAGATCACCAGCTCTTACGCTGCCATTTCCCCATGTGGCAGGTCAGCTCCTCCTCCTGTCTTTAAATAATGTTCTATGATTCTACTTGATTTTACTCGGTGTACTCAGATTCTAAAACTTGTTAAATCGAGATAATCCTGCGGGATGCTTTTGGCCATATGACAAACTGCTGAACTTGTGACCTCTGTGCTCAGGTTCGTGGCGTCCTGCGGCTTCACGCCTGATGTGAAGGTGTGGGAGGTTTGCTTCGGTAAAGGGGGAGAGTTCAAAGAGGTGGTGCGAGCATTTGACCTGAAAGGCCACTCAGCAGGAGTTCACGCATTCGCCTTCTCCAACGACTCTCACAGGTAATGAAGCTTTTAGCGTTTAGAAAATATGTTTGCTTTCTGGCCTCTATACTGTGTTAAAGGGACAATGTGTAGTTTTTGTGTTAAAGGGGCAGCTTGTAGTTAACAGTCAGCATGGAAAGGAAATGCCAAAATGCCTGAAGTCCAGTGTCAAGTACCCACAGTCAGTGATGGTCTGGGGTGCCATGTCAGCTGCTGGTGTTGGTCCACTGTGTTTTATCAAAGGCAGGATCAATGCAGCGAGCTATCAGGAGATTGTGGAGCACTTCATGCTTCCATCTGCAGAAAAGCTTTATGGAGATGAAGTTTTCATTTTTCAGCATGACCTGCCACCTGCTCACAGTATCAAAACCACTGGTAAATGGTTTACTGACCATGGTATTACTGGGCTTAGTTGGCCTGCCAACTCCCCTGACCTGAACCCCATAGAGAATCTGTGGGATATTGTGTAGAGAAAGTTGAGAGACGCCAGACCCAACACTGTGGATGAGTTTAAGGCCGCTATTGAAGCATCCTGGGCCTCCATAACACCTCAGCAGTGCCACAGGCTGATTGCCTCCATGCCGCATTGAAGCAGTCATTTCTGCAAAAGGATTCCCGAACAAGTATTGAGTGCATAACTGAACATAATTATTTGAAGGTTGACTTTTTTGTATTAAAAAACACTTTTCTTTTATCGATTGGATGAAATATGCTAATTTTTTGAGATAGGGATTTTTGGTTTTTCTTTACTTTTTTTCCAAAATCATCAGTATTAAAACAATAAAAGGCTTGAACTACTTTAGTTGGTGTGTAATGAATCTGAAATATATGAAAGTTTAATGTTTATCAGTACATTACAGAAAATCATGATCTTAATCACAATATGCTAATTTTTTGAGAAGGACCTGTACTAAAACAAATTAATGACCTTTTATAGACCACATCCTGTGTATAGAATAAAGAGATGATCTGTTCCATATGTGCCTGTCCTCTTCTATCTTCGTGTTGTTTCTCAGGATGGTGACGGTCTCTAAAGACGGGACGTGGAAGCTGTGGAACACAGACGTAGAATACAAGAAGCAGCAGGACCCGTACCTCCTGAAGACTATTCCATGTGCGTCCTCTGACGGCAGCCTGGTGGCCTTGTCTCCAGACGGCCGAGTGGTGGCCATCAGCGACGGCTGCAACGTGGCTCTGTACAGCGCTGCCAGCGGGCAGCTGGAGGAGGAGCTGCACAGTGTCCACAGCGAGGAGATCACCGACCTTAGATTTGACGTGAGCGGGCGATTCTTGGCGTGCACCGGCGACAAGGTCATCCGAGTGTTTCACAATGCACCGGGCTACCGAGCAGCCATCAGGGACATGCAGGACATGCTGAAGAAGGCACAGAACGAGGCCATGAAGCAGAGACTGCAGACGCAGATCACAGAGGCTCAAAGCGCGCTGGATGCCGTACTGGCCGCCACCGTTGACTGAACGACCGACGGGAAGCTGTGTGTGTGCGTGTGTGTCTGTGTTTGTGTGTCTCCTGATGTGACTGCTGCCATCTGCCTCTGGGCAGGAGCAATGATCTGCATGAGTTTTAATAAAGATTATCTTTTTATTCAAAGATAAAATGGTTTCACATCAGATTGTTATTTTTTTCAGTTTCAAGTGTCCTTCACCCAACATGAGTTTGAGCTTCTCTGAGCTGGATGGATGGATAGATAATTTGATAAAGATAATCACAGAAAAGCTACAGGGCTGGTTCTGTTGAAACTTGATTGTTGGACATAGACTTGTCCTAAAATGAACTTGGATGTGATTTAGGTGGTTTTTAGTTTCTCCTAATGAGCTGCTCCAGGGTTGCCATAGTAACAACAACTGAGATTGAGATTTCTTTCGAAAGTCTACACATCTTCCTCTACCTGAATCATTTCTACGTCAGCATGTAGATGTCCTCTCTACCAATGTTTCTGACATTGAAACAGGACTCAGAAGGCTGCTTTTGTAAATGAGCCAACAGCAGAAAGTGCTGACTCACTGTCCTATTGACTGTCATGCACACTACCTATTCATTTATTTTTACAGAAACAATTGAAACATGTAGTAGATGACAAAGTAAAGCACAACTTTCAGAATAAATACAGATGAGCCTCATAATGAGGGAATACAAGTAAATGAGTCCTGTGTTCTCTTCTTCCTCAGTTTCAGAATACATAATATAAACAAAACTTAACTGTGCTCCTTGTTAAATATAACTTCTATAAATCAAATATTTTTCACAGAAATTGTCAAATTTAGAAAATAAGCAGGAATTCAGAGTTTTCAAATCAGAAGATGAATTGTGGGCACAGGAAGACTTCTGGACCAGAGTCATGGGGCAGAAAGGATCCTCCAAACTGTTCCACATGGACCGACAGAAGTTAACGTCAGGCTTCTACTTCTTCTCCAGTTGGTGGCGGTGTTGCTCAGGTCCTTAATGACCCGGAAGTAGTACCGCTACGCAGAGGCACGTGTTCCTGCAGCGGCAGCGTGCACAGTGCCAGCCCAGCTGCACGGGTCTGTAGACATGGTGGACATGATGGAGATTGTGGACAAAGTGGACCTCTCTGATGGGGCAGCGCAGCGGGTCCGGGCCTCCGGGATCCTGCAGCAGAACCGTGTCTTCCTCGACTTCTTCTGGGACATAGCAAAACCAGATCAGGAGGTCCGACTGAAGGCGATAGAAAACCTGATCCAGTACTTGAAGACCAACAACAAGGTGAGACACACTCATTGCTGCTGAGACTGGGACACTGAGACATTGAGAGACTGAGAGAAACAGACAGTGAGACATTAAGATACATTGAAACTAGGAGTCTCAGAGAAACTAAGAGACTCAAACATTGAGAGACTGACACTGAAACTGAGAGAAAAATACTGAGACTAATAATTTGAGACGGTGAGACATTGAAACTCGGAGTCTCAGAGAAACTGAGAACCTGATCCAGTATCTGAAGACCAACAAGGTGAGACAGACTGATTGCTGCTGAGACATTAAGTCATTGAGACACTGTGATGCTGAGACATTAGAACATTGAGACATTGAGAATGAGATACTGGTCTATGTCCTGTGGTGGTTCATCATGGTGGTCTCTGTCCCCCTGTTGACTGCAGGCAGATGAGTTGGACTATACCTTCAAGAGGCTGGTGGACGGACTCGCTCACACACGGGAGACGGCAAGACCTGGATTCAGTCTGGCTTTGGGTCAGGTGAGTCCGTGTCACCTTTAACCTGCACCTGATGAGTTCAGGGACAGCTGGAAATCTGACAATCATTTTCTATATTCACTGTTTCTAGCTGCGGTAAATGAAGAGGTGGTGAATGTGTATTTTCAGCATTTCTTTAAAGAAAACATTTGAAAGGGGCCCAAAGGGTAAATGGGTAGAATATAATGTTGATAGTGCACATTTAAACCTCTATACCACAGTTATACAACCTGAAGGTATCTTTCTCCTCCATCCAACAACGGCCCAACGTTCCACTGATGTGATGTGTGATTGCAACAGGATGAGTGTTTCTGCTCTCATCACGATGCCTTTAAAGATTCTTCAGATATTTTGAGACTCCTTTTCAAGTTAGTTGACATGAGTGAAAGTGGGGATGGTGATCATGATGATGAGCCGTTTCTCTTCCTCAGGTCCTGAGTTCCTGTGAAGACGTGTCTCTGCAGAGTTTACTGGACAGAATCAAAGAGAAGCACAATGTGCAGAAAGTGAAAAAGGTATGTTTGACGTTGACCATCAGCTGCATAAGTTTCTAGATGAGATATGTGTGTGTGAGAGAGACAAACTCTTGTTTTGTTTTACAGAAACTTGTAAGAAATGCTGCGTTCGGGAACTTGTTTGGTGTCCTCGCTCTCCATCAGTCTGGCCGCCTCTCAAAGGTGAGTAGTCTCACCATGACTCAGCGTTTTAAAGCAAAGGGTCAGTTTTCTACATTGCAGCAACTAATAGTTGCAGTAAAAAAAATATTCAGTTTGATTTAGTCATTAGAAATGTTATTTCATGATGCTTTAGGTACAGACTCTTTATAATATTTATGTACAGACACAAAAATCCTCCAAAAACCAAGAAGAAGCAGCAGCTGGAGAAAAATCTGCTGTCGGCTGCTCAGGTTGTTTATTATAGAACTCACTTAACTGTGTGTGTGTGGGTGTGTAGGAGCCACAGGTGGTGCTGGGATGTGTGCAGCTCCTGCAGAGTCTCACTCAGCACAGACAACACCTGAAGGACCTGCCCTCTAAGACCATGATGGACATCCTCACTCAGGTATGTACCGGGTTATAAACAAGGACAAGAATGTGTGTTTGTAGATTATTTCCTTGTTGTAATGATGCCTTTTGGTAATAAATGTTGTAGTTTGGTTGATTATATGACTGAAATCTTCCAGTAACAAGGAAGAAACAAGACATGTTTTTCAGTTTATTCATTGAACAAAGGGAACAAAGAGAGAAATGAACAGATTTTCCAACATTTGTTGCCCGAAACACCTTCCACATACTTTCATCTTTCACTTCAGTCCTCCTTTAGATCCTTTTCTTGCTACAGAGCTTGTATATTTCTTGAGTAGGTTGTTCTCTGATGTGATTGGTCTCCTCAGATCCCAGAGGAGGTGTTTGAGGAGGTTCTGCTGGGAGCACTGCAGACTGACCTGGCCTCAGCCTTCAGGACTCCAGAGCAGCTGCAGCTGCTGCTGGTGGCTCTGCAGCGATTCCCAAACACCCTCAAACCCAAGAAACTCAAAAAGCTCCTGGGCTCCTCCACCATCATCAACGCCGACAACATCCCCAAGTAAGAGCTCGATCAATGCTTCACATTACACACTGAGCCCTGGAAATCTAATTAAATTTCTGATCTTTTAATCACTAATATGTGTTGTTTGAGGTTAAAATGATCAAATAATACCAGAACAAATGTGGGACCTACTGTAAATCATATATCAGAGTTTGAATCCTGTATGGTTCTACCACAGGCTGACGGAGGTGATAAAGATGGCGGCCCGCTCGGTGAAGAAAGACTGCGTCCTCCCAGCGGTCGTTCTGGACCTGCTGAAGTTGTCTCTGAAGGAAGACAGCTTCCAGCTCTTCTGGAATAAAGCAATCACTGAGGGCATGATGAAGGAACCACCAGGACCAACTCAGTGAGGACATAGAAACGGGCTAAAATTACCGTTCAAAAGTTTGGGGTCACCCAGACAATTTTGTGTTTTCCATGAAAAGTCACACTTGTATTTGTAAAATGATTAAAAGTATAGTCAAGACATTGACAATAATAATAATCAATTGAAATAATGATTTGTATTTGAAAAAAAATGTTTTTTCCTTCAAACTTTCATCAAAGGAAGGTCAGTTTTCTAGCTTCTCTAATCAGTTTCTAAACTGTTTTCAGCTGTGCTAACATGATTGTACAAAGGTTTTCTAAACATACATTAACCTTCTGATGCAATGATCACATTGTACCATTAGAACACTGGAGTGATAGTTAGGCCTCTATACAACTATGTAGATATTGCACCAAAAATCAAACATTTGCAGCTAGAATAGTTATTTACCACATTAGCAATGTATAGAGTGTATTTCTGATTAGTTTGAAGTTATCTTCATTGGGAAAAAAACAGTGCTTTTCTTAAGGACATTTCTAAATGACCTCAAACTGTTGAACGGTAGTGTATATTGTTTTTTTTGGGTCGTTTACATTTATTCTTCTCAGTTTGTCTTTGACCCTGTTCTGGATCCAATCTGCCTGTCTCTGGTCTTCTTGTCCATCTGCCTCTGGTCTTATCGTCTGTCTCTGGTCTCATTGTGTCTCTGCTTTGCTGACATGTTTGTGTTTGTGTGCAGCTACCTGAGTTTCCGTCTCCTGGGCAGTGCTCTGCCTCTGCTGTCTACAGCGCATCTGAAGGAGGTTCTGTCTGGAGAGGTGATGATGCTGTACGGGGAGCATGTGGTGTCTGCTCAGGTTAGTGGCCTCTGCAAGTTCACAGGTACACTGAGCAAACAAACCAACAGATCTTTTTGATTGGAATGTAAACGGTGAACAATAAACTCAGCCTCTTAAAACCTTCCTGCTACTTTTATGTATGTATATTAAAGCATTGAACAAAACAGCTTAATTGACAATTTTTCTCTTCTAGAAACCAGACCGCTTCAAGCTGGCTCCAGAGATGGATGCCTACGTGTCGGCCTTCCTGCAGGACTGTCCGGACTCAGACAGACAGCTGGCAGTGATGGTAGCGTTCTCCTCACTGACTAACCAGGGTTACCCTGTTGTGCCTTCAGTGTGGAGGGTGGTGCAGCATCTGCAGCCTGCGGCTCTGCAGGCCTACGTGGACTGGCTGAAGAGCATGTTCCTGCAGCCTCAGCTGGACAAGCTTCTGGACTTCAGCACTCGCAAACAGAAAGATAAACCTGAAGGACAGGAACAGTGAGTGAAAATACCTGTCGTAACACCTCTTGTTACTTTAACACCTGCTATTGTTACAGCTGTTCTAATACATGTTGCTGCTGTAACACCTGTTACTGTAAGAGGTGTTTTAACACCTGTTGTTACTGTAACTCCTGTTTTTTTCTGTAACAGCTGTAGTAACACCTGTCATGTAGGTAGAAACACATTGACCAGTCAGTCCTGGTATGTTGATGTGTGACTGTCCTGTCTGATCAGGAAGGAGAACTCTATATTCCGCCTGAGGAAGTGGATCATTGCTCGCCTCTGCTCCATCATCGACAACCAGCAAGTGAAGAAGCATGAGGATCTCATCATGGGCGTGGCCAGGTCAGACCCGCCTCCTGCTGTGTAAACTGCCCACAGTGTGATGAAGAGAAACCCTTGCTGCTAATAAGCTGTTGTTGTTCCATTTCTTCTCCAGGTTTGTCTTTTTCCACGCGTTCTTCAGCACCAAGAAGTCATCTGCAGACGTTCCAGAGACGACGGAGAAGCTGTCCGTCCCACTGGATGATAAAACCAGAGGGGTGCTGGTGAACTCTTTCTTTGGGTGAGAGTTGCACTGTTTATCCTGAAGCTGATCACTCACATATCAGCCTCTTCGTAGTAAAGCATTTGATGGCAAAGACTCATAGTTAATCACCAAACTAACTATGTTTTTGGTCCAGACCAAATGAACCAAACTGCATGTGTGAAAATACCCTAAATCAACTACATGACTGTTAGCTGACAAAACCTGACTAAATAAAAACAGGATGAGGTTGACTGCATATAATGATAATATAATATTATAATAATAGAATATAATTAAAACTAACCAGGACATTTGTCAGGGGTTAAAATTAAACTATAGCTGATGAAATGAACACTGCTACTGTGAGCTGTGTAGAACAGAAATTAAATAATCTCTTTTTTTTTTTTTTTAATCCTGCAGCAGTATTCTGAACAGCCTGTACTTTGCAAAGGCTGCTTTTCATAAACCAGCACAGAGAATTAGGGTAATTAGAGTTAGGGTAAACAGGTGAGTTATAAATATAGTTGTCCCACAGGTGGTAGGAACAGGACATCTCTACAGACCAAAACCTTTTTTTTCCCATTAAAATTGGCTCATTCTGGAGCTTTAAGTGGTCATTGACTGCAGTTGGTCCTAATGTGACTTATGTCCGTACCTCATCCAGACTCCTGCTGTCCATGCACCACCTGCCGCTCAGCGAGGACTCGGCTGCCAACCAGAAGCGAGTGCTTGGCGTAACGGCTGATGGCACCATGTGGATCTACCATCTGGTCCAGTTCACCCAGGTCCTGCTGGACCTGCCAAAACACGTCCAGAGCATCCAGCCTTTCAACCCAGAGCAGAGACAGGCCTGGGACAGGTAAGACAGGAGCCATAAAGGGATTATTTCAAACATTGATTCTTCATATAGATTTATCCCTCTCAGCTTTAACAGGGGAGATATATGATGTGAATCAGATGAGCTGCAGCTGTGTTTCTATTGAATGAGACCACATCTGTCATGAGACCCCACGTTTGACGGCTTCGTCTCTAACATCACATTTTTTTCTTGCAGCATGATGGAGTCAGTGGCGAGTTTGAAGAAGAAATCAAAGAAAAGTCAAACTGCAGAGAGCAGCGCCTTCCAGCAGCTCTTCCTGCTGGTCGGCATGCACCTCTTGAAGGTACCGATGCCTTCTTACAGAAAAATGTGCACTTAGTCAACGTTAACCTGAGCTGATTCAGGGGAAAAAGTGAACACTGGATAATTTGTTTGTGTTTAAAGGCTCCTGAAGAGCTGCTGGACATCATGAAGGACCTGCAGAGCTGTGTAGACAGAGCCCAGCAGAAGAAGAAGAAAAAGAAGAAGAAACAAGGTGAGGAACAGAAGAGACAAAATTAGGAAATATGAGAAATTCTATATATGCTATTCACAATAAGTTAGGTCTTAATTTACCACAAAATTCAATGAAATCCACTGAGTCTCTCACAATATCCCTAAGTTATTGTGAGTAGTGTATTATAGGAATATTGCAGTAATAATATTTATATTATACATAATAACATTATGATTAACAACATTAATAATAATATTGCATATGGTGTATTTTTATAAAGGTTTTATAACCCTCTGTAAAACATAATATATTTCATTCATTATTTTAAAACTACGTAAAAAAAATTATTTAAAAAATGATATACATTGTTATTTTGAGAAATATTGCTATGTTTCTATAAATAGGAAATCCTTTTACTCACCCAATATCCTGTTGAATTATTCCTTTAAGGCTGCAAGATTCAGGTCTTTCTGTGTGTTGTGGTAAAGAGATGAGTTGTTATCTGCACTAATTGAGATGAGATAGATCCATCTTGGTTCTTCGCTGGGAGATTATTTATTTAGGGACTCTTCTAACATCTGTTGGTGCAGATGTTCAGGTCCATCTGAACATGTTACTATTGCTACTGATGTGCACGCAAGTGTCAAGACTTCATTCAGCAAAGTTTCAGATCGCTGCTGTTTGACAGTTTTAGCTTCCTCCAGCTCACTGTTTTAGTTTTTACAGCTTTCTGAGAGTCTGCAGATGTGCCAGGATGAAGCCACAGATAATTTCAGATCTTTTACAGCTTTAAAGCCCAGGATGTTTCTCCTGCTGCAGACACAGAGCAGGAGGAGGAGCCGGAGTGGGCGGAGGTGATGGTGGACATCTTGTTGTCCCTTCTGTCCCAGCCAAGTCGACACATCAGACAAGTATGCAAAACCGTCTTCTCGTCCATCTGTCCCCACGTTACTGCAACCGCCCTCACCGCCATCCTGGACGTAAGTAACACGCAGATCATCAGTCTTCTCTGTTGATCTGAACTCATTTCAGAATTATTAAACAGCAGACTTCATGTGTGATTCATTGCACAATTCAAATTGGATTGAGAAGTTGTCTCTCACCATCGACTGACATCATTTTTCTAAATATAGGTCAGGGTTTCATCCTCTCAGGGCTGCAATTAATCATTCACAGCTAAAATTACACTCAAACTCTGAAGCTGTAGCAATGTTTTCACTGGTCATGCTGCGAGTGTTTTTCCGATGCTGACCCAATAGTGGAATGGTTAGGGTGCATATTGCATTGGCAAAATGTAACCCGGGCAGCAAGTCCCCAGGTTGAATCCTGGCTGGACCTTTACTGCATGTTACTCCCCTACTCCATCCTCTATACTGCATGTTACTCCCCTACTCCATCCTCTCTTTTCTGTCTCTTTACTGTCATATATAAATAAAGGCAAAAATGCCCCCCCCACCCCCCCCAAATAATTTTATCAAATGTCTGGGCCATTTTCTGTCATTAATACATCTGTATTGATGTATTTGTAATGTTCTCTAGATGATGACAGCCCTGTAAAGTATGTAATTAAGGCTGTACGATTAATTGAATTTTGATCACGATCTTGGGTTGCGTGTCAAACGATTTCATATAATCAAGTTGAAATGACTTATTTGCCATTTCTCTTTACACATTTTTTTGAAAGAGAAGCATAATACATCTACACAGGGCAAGCAACTGTGAAAAAGAGCAAGTGAGTGCAAGAGCAAGCAAGAGTGTGACCTCCGTCGAGGGGCAGAAGCACATAACGTGCAAGATTTTCTATCGGGGGACTTCTGCTACTCTTGGAAACACAAGAAATCTGTTTAACTGTCTCAAGCAAATGCATCGCCTAAAAAAATAATCGTAATTTCAATATTGACCAAAATAATCATGATAATGATTTTTTTTCCCTGTAACCGAGCAGCCCCAGATGTTAATGTTACGTTAATGTATTGGACTCTGCAGGTCCTGGACCCAGAAAGGGATGACGATGAGGAAGGTGCCGTGGTCGTCACTGACGAAATCGACAAAACCCAGAAGAAGCCAGACGACGATGAAGAGATGGAGGTTAGTTCTTACACAGTGTGAATGGTGAAGTCTAATCATTCACACGTCGACAGATCAGCCATCAGGAGAATCTAGAGTTAAGTCTCCTGCCCAAGGACACATAGAAATGGAGTCCAGGAGCTGGGAATCGAACCAGCAACCCTCTGACTAGTGGATAGCCACTCTACCTCTGAGCTACAGCCAAACCAACTCACACAGCCTACCTTCTTTTATCAACTTTTCAATCAACAATATATTTTTAACAAACCTTACTCTTAAAACACTTAAAATTTGATAATTTTGATGCTGGCAGGATGACAAGTCTGACGAGTCTGATGAGGATGAAGATGAGGATGATGAAGCAATGGAGGAGGAAGATGAAGATGAGGAAGATGACGACGATCTGGACATAGAAGAGGAAGGAGAGGTGGACCAGAACTTCCGTCTGGAGCTGATGAAGGTCCTGCATCAGCAGAATGCTTTGGTGGGTCCTTTAAAATATTGATTGTGATGCAAATAGACACCTTTATTAATCCTTTAATAAAACACAATTCAATTTAATAAGAAAAGTGCATTAAACGGGCCCTTTAATGACCTGCCTGTATGTTCAGCCCACAGAGGAGGATGGCAGCAGTGATGAGGACATGGATGACGATGCCATGATGGAGCTGGATAAGAGCCTGGCAACGCTGTTCTCAGAGCAGAAGAAGAAGATGCAGGCAAAGAAGGATGAAAAGAGCAAACTGAAGAAAGAGAAGACGCTGGTTCGGGACTTTAAGATCAAGGTACGTCCTCCTCTTCCGTTAAACTGTGTTCATAAAGAAGTCGTGGCATGAGAACACTTTCATCTGTGTCCAGGTTAAAGACGTTAAAGCTCAGTCCTTCCTCTGTTTGGCTCTGTCTGTCCCATGCTGCAGGTGTTGGACCTGATCGAGGTGTTCGTGGCCCGGCAGGCCGGCAGTCCTCTGGTGCTGGGTTTGGTGGAGCCTCTGCTCAATATCATTGACAAAGGGATGAGCTCTGAGAACCACCAACAGGAGCAGGACTTCCTCCGCAGAGCTGCAGACATCTTCAGGTAAAACACCTGAGGCGAAGGCCCTTCCTGCTTTACCAGATCTGTTCCTTTCATGCGATGTTCCCAGTAAATCATTGGAAAAAGACTCTGGCTGGGAAGGGTTGCATGTGTGAATGTGGCAGTTATGTGTCTGGTATTCAGCAGGATTCTGTGTCACTGGGTGAAGGCATGATGTTCTGTGTTGTGTGATCCTTCAGGAACCAGCTGTGTAGGTCCAAGGTGTACTGCAGGACTGTAGGTGACAGACAGGAGGAGCTTCACGACCTGCTGGACAAACTCATGACTAAAAGCCAGAAGCTGTCCGACTCCTCAGTCTGCCTCTACTACTTCAGGTACAGCTTCCTGTTCAACCGCTGATCTGCTAAAGTCTCACAAGCCACATTATATCTGAAATGAAGAGTGAAGAGTAAATGAGCTTAAAAGGAATGCAAAACTAATGAAAACATTACATGTGATGCATATAGAGAATTACAAGTACTAGTACAGTAGGAAGTATGTGTTCCTATAGAAAAGTAGAAGCTTAAGTAGATTTTTCATGTTTTGTCAAATGAGGGTGTCTTAATAGACAAATTGTCTATTGAGTAAGACATGGGTATACGTTGAGATAAGGAGAGATATGAAAATATAAAACGGTTATTGTGAGAAAAAGGCTCAAATTTATGTTGAAAGTGCAGATCTTAATCCACATTTCAGTTTTGAAATTGTCTTGATAGGCCAACTAAAACTGAACATATGATAAATCTCTTACTTCAAAGTTTTCTTATATAGTGTAACAACATGTTACTGTTGTAACATGTTGTACTGTTGTGTTAAATAAGAGTTTGGGCCCAAATTCTGTTAGGTGATAGTGCTGAGATTTCCTGAAGGTGAACGTGTCTTGGAGTAAGACGCCTATGGCCCATAGAAGCTTGTGTTAGCATGAGGAATAGGACCTTTGAATTATAATGAAAGTGCTGGGAAGCACTCTACTGATCTGGGTACAGGATAGCGCTAGGGAATTTTAAGTTGCTGCTTGCTGTCGGCTGCTTAAGAGTAAAGCTCTAAATTGCAAGTGCTCTACCCCTACACTACCACAATGCACCTATTGTATTTTAACTTTTAATAATAATAATATTTATGATGTTTTGAATATCTATCCAAAATAGTCCACAAAAAGGATACACACCATCTTGCCATCTAGCTATATCTGAAAGTTTAGGTAGGTTTATCTGATAAACAGTCAGATATGTGAGGCACAAGCACAGACGCTCCTTAGATGCTTTATAGGTAGATGCAATGACATGATCTGAGTGTTTTCTCTTGTGTTCTGATGTTGACATGTGTTTGCAGCGCTGCTCTGTATGTGGTGAAGGTGCTGAGAGGAGCCCCGCCTCCTCCTGCTGAGACCAAAGAAGAGCCAACAGCTGACGGAGCAGCGGATGATGTATGTTTGTGTGGCTCATCTGTCACCTATTAATCATCTCTCATAATATGTTACTGACTAATTGTATGTGTGTTTGTGCAGCTGAAGTTTACAGGGAACCTGAATGTGGATCGGGTCTCCAGCATCTTCCGAGCCGCTCTGAGCTCCTTCATGAGCCGGAGGAAGAGTCCTCTGACCACTCAGATGTTCACTGACCTGTTCACCAGGTTCCCTGTGAGTCCCTCTCATATGATCAGTAGAGTGCAGGTGTTAGTTCACGTCACCATGGAGACAGAAGTGACATCAACCTGTTGGCAGTTTGTGAAGCTGTGTGTGTGTGTGTGTGTGTGTGTGTGTGTGTGTGCGCGCACGATTTCCAGGTGTTGTGTGTGAACCTGCTGGATGCAGCTGTGGAGCACATCTCCTCCGGGGTCAGAGTTCACCAACAGGTACAGACTCACACCTCAGGAACAGAATAACTGTTTAATCCAGTGTGGATACTTCCTGTTAACTAAACACGTTATCAGTATGTTATCGACCTTTAATTATCAGTCATCAATCGGGTTGCTCTTCAGGTTCTTAGATGGCATAATGAATGCCAACTGTTAACTGTGTGTGTGTGTGTGCACGCACGCGTGTGTGCTTGTGTAGGGTCAGGCGTGTGTTCTGGTGCTGAAGGCGATGCAGAGCAGGGAGGTGCAGCGGCTCCTGAGCAGCGCTCAGTGGGTGGAGCTCTGCACAAAGGTCGCGGGTCAGCTGGTGATGGTAAGCAGGAAGTGCTGACATGTAAATGTTCATTATTATATCACAGCGGGCGGTGACATCACAGCTGACGGTGGTTTTCTGTCTTCAGTGTCTCCAGGCTGTCAGTGACTCAGAGAACAAAGTGGTGAAGGAGAAAGTGGTGAAAGCTCTGGAGCTCTGCCACTTCCTGGTTAAGATCGTTCACCTGCAGGTAGGTGAACTCCTCTTTCTCCTCCTTCCTGTATTCCTTCTCCTCGTCTTTCACCTACTCCTCATCCTACTCTATTTCCTGAAAAAGGAAAAGCTTTAAGGAAAAATGTTTTAATCTAAATCTAAGGACTTAGATGTCTCTTTTGTTTAGTGATTAAATATATATATATATATATATATATATATATATTTTTGTTTTACAAAAATTGAAAATATTCCTGTTTTTATATAAAATAAGAGGCACATAGTAGAAACAGGCTGCGGAGGGGTATTTTAATTTTTTTTTTTATAAAATCATAGGTGACATGGTGGGAATGAAGTTGAGTAACATTCTAAAAACTAAAAATATGAAATATAAATGACTCCACCAACACGTTCTGCTGCAGCATGATCACAGGGAGAGGGTCAGTGAGTCCTAGACTAAGAGTTAATAATAATAATTACTGATAATTAATATGTGGTCTGTGTAGAAACTGAGTGTTGACCTGGAGCCGCTGCAGACGGTGCTGCAGTCCCTCACCAGCGTCCTGACCTTCAGGAAGACGGGGCAGCTGGAGGACACCTACTGGGCTGTGATGAAGCACTTCGGTGTCATGTGAGTTGTTGTTTCTCCAACAGCTATAATTTAACCTTCGAAGAAACTCCACCTACTGCACATTACATCCATTTACATAATTATTGCTGCTTTCTTTGTTATATGTTTGTAATATAAAACATGTTTAATGTAAATGTCCCAGATCTTTTTTTAATATGGTGCCACATTAAAAATGCCAACAGATGCACAGCTCCATGTGGAGGATGCACGTTGGGAACTGCTGTATTAAGCTGTGTTGACCATTGAACATTGACCTTTGAACTGCCATATTAACCTATTTAAGCTAAGTCTATGACTGTCATTTTATGCTTAATCCATTTAAGCTCAGTTTTTTTCCAAAGTTTCATTCATATAATTCAGTGTCAGTTGAGTCACTAACAATTATGTATGTATTGATTTTTTCCATTTTGTCCTCTTTTCTTTGCATGAAATAGCATTTTAATGACTATTATAGCTGTCACTTGCACAAATCTGCCCATAAATATTTATTTATTTATTTTATATATATTTATTTATCCCATGTACAAAATTGTTTTGGGAGGGTTATTCTAGGAACTTGAATAATTAAATAGATATCAGGATTGAAAATCATTATAATGTTCTTTCTGGAAAGGGTTTGTCCTTGCCATGTTCTCAGGAGGAAGGGACAGGAAGTTGATGACGTCAAGGCAGAAAGCACCTAAATTATATTATTTAAACTTAAGTTATTTGCCTAAAATATAAGTTGTCTACTGTCACGTCAGGAAAAAAAACCTGTATGTAACATTTAGAATTTTTTTTTATTATAAAATGACAGTCATACACTTAAAGGCTCATAGGCTTTAATTGGTTAACCCATGTTGACCTTGTCATGTTTTGATGTTCATATTCACAGGAAGCCCAAAGTTGAGAAGGTGAAGCCAGACCAGAAACCGGACCAGCAGTCAACAGATCCGGCCGCTCCCAAGAAGAAGAAGAAAGGCTTCCTACCAGAAACAAAGAAGCGGAAGAAGAGAAACCAGCCAGTTTCAGAACCTGCAGAAGACACTTCGACCCCCGCAGACAAACCAGCTGCAGAGAAAGGACCCAGCAAAAGGAAAAACAAGAAACAGAAACGAGCAGCCGACGGCGCAACGGCTTCACATCCAAACCCAGCCAAAAAGAGCAAGACACAACCTGAAAACAAGACGTCATCTGAGAACAAGAAGCCGGCCAAGAAGAAGAAGAAACAGAGGCAGAAGGAGGGAGGAGGAAACATGTAGACGCTTGATATTTAAATAGACGTTTTTTTGTTAGTTTTTCTACAGTTTACAGCTGCTGTTTGATGAGTAAATAGCTTTGCTGTGTTGAAAGCAAGAAAGATTATTTTTTATAACATGTAACTGTTATTGATTTAAAAAACTATTGTAACTATTGTCTACAACAATAAATTTTATTATCTTCATGGGAATTCATCTTTGGTCCAACGGAAGTAGCTTTGTATAAATCTAAGAAATAATTTCAGAAGATTACCCGGTTCTAGTTCTAAGCTGGTCCATTGTTATTAAGATTGTCATCTATAAGTAATCACGATGTTAAAATCCAAATTATTTTAAGGACTTTATGAATGAGCAGTCAGCTGCTTCGGAACTTTTACACAATGGAAAATGACAAGATTATTGCAATTTAAATATACAATATATTTAAATATATTGTATACACACAAATGTTAAACATAATGCACGTCTTTTTTCAGCTTTACCTCTTGCTTTTCTTGGAAAATGAAGACAAAAGAATGGACTTTTTCTACAAAGTCAATGAAAAGCAGGTACAAACAGTCTTGGTCGACGGGTGTTCGATGAGTGAACTTTTCTTCGTTTTGGCCAAATCAGTGAAAACATCTCCTTCGAGCCGGAGAACCAGCGACCTAAGGATATCTGGTTATTTTCAACCTACAGTCCTCCGCTCTACCAACTGAGCTATCGAAGGGAGCATACCACTCAATATCGTTCAGAATTTGCATGGGTTGAGGCTACAAGTAGACTTGAAATTTGTTGACTTACGATCTCTCAACAGAAAATGTTAAACATGATACACGTCTGTTTTCAGCTTTAATTCTTGCTTTTGTTGGAAAATGAAGACAAAAGGATAGCCTTTTTCTGCAAAGTCAATGAAAAGCAGGTACAAACAGTCTTGGTCGACGGGTGTTCGATGAGTGAACTTTTCTTCGTTTGACCAAATCAGTGAAAACATCTCCTTCGAGCCGGAGTTGAACCAGCGACCTAAGGATATCTGGTTATTTTCAACCTACAGTCCTCCGCTCTACCAACTGAGCTATCGAAGGGAGCATACCGCTCAATATCGTTCCGATTTTGCATGGGTGCAGGCCACCAAGTAGACTCGAAATTTGTTGACTTACGATCTCTCAACAGAAAATGTTAAACATGATACACGTCTGTTTTCAGCTTTAATTCTTGCTTTTGTTGGAAAATGAAGACAAAAGGATAGCCTTTTTCTGCAAAGTCAATGAAAAGCAGGTACAAACAGTCTTGGTCGACGGGTGTTCGATGAGTGAACTTTTCTTCGTTTGACCAAATCAGTGAAAACATTTCCTTCGAGCCGGAGTTGAACCAGCGACCTAAGGATACCTGGTTATTTTCAACCTACAGTCCTCCGCACTACCAACTGAGCTATCGAAGGGAGCATACCAGTCAATATCGTTCCAATTTTGCATGGGTGCAGGCCACCAAGTAGACTTGAAATTTGTTGACTTACGGTCTCTCAACAGAAAATTTTAAACATGATACACGTCTCTTTTCAGCTTTAATTCTTGCTTTTGTTGGAAAATGAAGACAAAAGGATAGACTTTTTCTGCAAAGTCAATGAAAAGCAGGTACAAACAGCCTTGGTCGACGGGTGTTCGATGAGTGAACTTTTCTTCGTTTTGGCCAAATCAGTGAAAACATCTCCTTCGAGCCGGAGAACCAGCGACCTAAGGATATCTGGTTATTTTCAACCTACAGTCCTCCGCTCTACCAACTGAGCTATCGAAGGGAGCATACCACTCAATATCGTTCAGAATTTGCATGGGTTGAGGCTACAAGTAGACTTGAAATTTGTTGACTTACGATCTCTCAACAGAAAATGTTAAACATGATACACGTCTGTTTTCAGCTTTAATTCTTGCTTTTGTTGGAAAATGAAGACAAAAGGATAGCCTTTTTCTGCAAAGTCAATGAAAAGCAGGTACAAACAGTCTTGGTCGACGGGTGTTCGATGAGTGAACTTTTCTTCGTTTGACCAAATCAGTGAAAACATTTCCTTCGAGCCGGAGTTGAACCAGCTACCTAAGGATACCTGGTTATTTTCAACCTACACTCCTCCGCTCTACCAACAGAGCTATCGAAGGGAGCATACCACTCAATATCGTTCCAATTTTGCATGGGTGCAGGCCACCAAGTAGACTTGAAATTTGTTGACTTACGGTCTCTCAACAGAAAATTTTAAACATGATACACGTCTGTTTTCAGCTTTAATTCTTGCTTTTGTTGGAAAATTAAGACAAAAGGATAGCCTTTTTCTGCAAAGTCAATGAAAAGCAGGTACAAACAGTCTTGGTCGACGGGTGTTCGATGAGTGAACTTTTCTTCGTTTGACCAAATCAGTGAAAACATTTCCTTCGAGCCGGAGTTGAACCAGCGACCTAAGGATACCTGGTTATTTTCAACCTACAGTCCTCCGCTCTACCAACTGAGCTATCGAAGGGAGCATACCGCTCAATATCGTTCCGATTTTGCATGGGTGCAGGCCACCAAGTAGACTCGAAATTTGTTGACTTACGATCTCTCAACAGAAAATGTTAAACATGATACACGTCTGTTTTCAGCTTTAATTCTTGCTTTTGTTGGAAAATTAAGACAAAAGGATAGCCTTTTTCTGCAAAGTCAATGAAAAGCAGGTACAAACAGTCTTGGTCGACGGGTGTTCGATGAGTGAACTTTTCTTCGTTTTGGCCAAATCAGTGAAAACATCTCCTTCGAGCCGGAGAACCAGCGACCTAAGGATATCTGGTTATTTTCAACCTACAGTCCTCCGCTCTACCAACTGAGCTATCGAAGGGAGCATACCACTCAATATCGTTCAGAATTTGCATGGGTTGAGGCTACAAGTAGACTTGAAATTTGTTGACTTACGATCTCTCAACAGAAAATGTTAAACATGATACACGTCTGTTTTCAGCTTTAATTCTTGCTTTTGTTGGAAAATGAAGACAAAAGGATAGCCTTTTTCTGCAAAGTCAATGAAAAGCAGGTACAAACAGTCTTGGTCGACGGGTGTTCGATGAGTGAACTTTTCTTCGTTTGACCAAATCAGTGAAAACATTTCCTTCGAGCCGGAGTTGAACCAGCTACCTAAGGATACCTGGTTATTTTCAACCTACACTCCTCCGCTCTACCAACAGAGCTATCGAAGGGAGCATACCACTCAATATCGTTCCAATTTTGCATGGGTGCAGGCCACCAAGTAGACTTGAAATTTGTTGACTTACGGTCTCTCAACAGAAAATTTTAAACATGATACACGTCTCTTTTCAGCTTTAATTCTTGCTTTTGTTGGAAAATGAAGACAAAAGGATAGACTTTTTCTGCAAAGTCAATGAAAAGCAGGTACAAACAGCCTTGGTCGACGGGTGTTCGATGAGTGAACTTTTCTTCGTTTGACCAAATCAGTAAAAACACCTCCTTCGAGCCGGAGTTGAACCAGCGACCTAAGGATACCTGGTTATTTTCAACCTACAGTCCTCCGCTCTACCAACTGAGCTATCGAAGGGAGCATACCGCTCAATATCGTTCCGATTTTGCATGGGTGCAGGCCACCAAGTAGACTCGAAATTTGTTGACTTACGATCTCTCAACAGAAAATGTTAAACATGATACACGTCTCTTTTCAGCTTTAATTCTTGCTTTTGTTGGAAAATGAAGACAAAAGGATAGACTTTTTCTGCAAAGTCAATGAAAAGCAGGTACAAACAGCCTTGGTCGACGGGTGTTCGATGAGTGAACTTTTCTTCGTTTGACCAAATCAGTAAAAACACCTCCTTCGAGCCGGAGTTGAACCAGCGACCTAAGGATACCTGGTTATTTTCAACCTACAGTCCTCCGCTCTACCAACTGAGCTATCGAAGGGAGCATACCGCTCAATATCGTTCCGATTTTGCATGGGTGCAGGCCACCAAGTAGACTCGAAATTTGTTGACTTACGATCTCTCAACAGAAAATGTTAAACATGATACACGTCTGTTTTCAGCTTTAATTCTTGCTTTTGTTGGAAAATTAAGACAAAAGGATAGCCTTTTTCTGCAAAGTCAATGAAAAGCAGGTACAAACAGTCTTGGTCGACGGGTGTTCGATGAGTGAACTTTTCTTCGTTTTGGCCAAATCAGTGAAAACATCTCCTTCGAGCCGGAGAACCAGCGACCTAAGGATATCTGGTTATTTTCAACCTACAGTCCTCCGCTCTACCAACTGAGCTATCGAAGGGAGCATACCACTCAATATCGTTCAGAATTTGCATGGGTTGAGGCTACAAGTAGACTTGAAATTTGTTGACTTACGATCTCTCAACAGAAAATGTTAAACATGATACACGTCTGTTTTCAGCTTTAATTCTTGCTTTTGTTGGAAAATTAAGACAAAAGGATAGCCTTTTTCTGCAAAGTCAATGAAAAGCAGGTACAAACAGTCTTGGTCGACGGGTGTTCGATGAGTGAACTTTTCTTCGTTTTGGCCAAATCAGTGAAAACATCTCCTTCGAGCCGGAGAACCAGCGACCTAAGGATATCTGGTTATTTTCAACCTACAGTCCTCCGCTCTACCAACTGAGCTATCGAAGGGAGCATACCACTCAATATCGTTCAGAATTTGCATGGGTTGAGGCTACAAGTAGACTTGAAATTTGTTGACCTACGATCTCTCAACAGAAAATGTTAAACATGATACACGTCTGTTTTCAGCTTTAATTCTTGCTTTTGTTGGAAAATGAAGACAAAAGGATAGCCTTTTTCTGCAAAGTCAATGAAAAGCAGGTACAAACAGTCTTGGTCGACGGGTGTTCGATGAGTGAACTTTTCTTCGTTTGACCAAATCAGTGAAAACATTTCCTTCGAGCCGGAGTTGAACCAGCTACCTAAGGATACCTGGTTATTTTCAACCTACACTCCTCCGCTCTACCAACAGAGCTATCGAAGGGAGCATACCACTCAATATCGTTCCAATTTTGCATGGGTGCAGGCCACCAAGTAGACTTGAAATTTGTTGACTTACGGTCTCTCAACAGAAAATTTTAAACATGATACACGTCTGTTTTCAGCTTTAATTCTTGCTTTTGTTGGAAAATTAAGACAAAAGGATAGCCTTTTTCTGCAAAGTCAATGAAAAGCAGGTACAAACAGTCTTGGTCGACGGGTGTTCGATGAGTGAACTTTTCTTCGTTTGACCAAATCAGTGAAAACATTTCCTTCGAGCCGGAGTTGAACCAGCGACCTAAGGATACCTGGTTATTTTCAACCTACAGTCCTCCGCTCTACCAACTGAGCTATCGAAGGGAGCATACCGCTCAATATCGTTCCGATTTTGCATGGGTGCAGGCCACCAAGTAGACTCGAAATTTGTTGACTTACGATCTCTCAACAGAAAATGTTAAACATGATACACGTCTGTTTTCAGCTTTAATTCTTGCTTTTGTTGGAAAATTAAGACAAAAGGATAGCCTTTTTCTGCAAAGTCAATGAAAAGCAGGTACAAACAGTCTTGGTCGACGGGTGTTCGATGAGTGAACTTTTCTTCGTTTTGGCCAAATCAGTGAAAACATCTCCTTCGAGCCGGAGAACCAGCGACCTAAGGATATCTGGTTATTTTCAACCTACAGTCCTCCGCTCTACCAACTGAGCTATCGAAGGGAGCATACCACTCAATATCGTTCAGAATTTGCATGGGTTGAGGCTACAAGTAGACTTGAAATTTGTTGACTTACGATCTCTCAACAGAAAATGTTAAACATGATACACGTCTGTTTTCAGCTTTAATTCTTGCTTTTGTTGGAAAATGAAGACAAAAGGATAGCCTTTTTCTGCAAAGTCAATGAAAAGCAGGTACAAACAGTCTTGGTCGACGGGTGTTCGATGAGTGAACTTTTCTTCGTTTGACCAAATCAGTGAAAACATCTCCTTCGAGCCGGAGTTGAACCAGCGACCTAAGGATATCTGGTTATTTTCAACCTACAGTCCTCCGCTCTACCAACTGTGCTATCGAAGGGAGCATACCGCTCAATATCGTTCCGATTTTGCATGGGTGCAGGCCACCAAGTAGACTCGAAATTTGTTGACTTACGATCTCTCAACAGAAAATGTTAAACATGATACACGTCTGTTTTCAGCTTTAATTCTTGCTTTTGTTGGAAAATGAAGACAAAAGGATAGCCTTTTTCTGCAAAGTCAATGAAAAGCAGGTACAAACAGTCTTGGTCGACGGGTGTTCGATGAGTGAACTTTTCTTCGTTTGACCAAATCAGTGAAAACATTTCCTTCGAGCCGGAGTTGAACCAGCGACCTAAGGATACCTGGTTATTTTCAACCTACAGTCCTCCGCACTACCAACTGAGCTATCGAAGGGAGCATACCAGTCAATATCGTTCCAATTTTGCATGGGTGCAGGCCACCAAGTAGACTTGAAATTTGTTGACTTACGGTCTCTCAACAGAAAATTTTAAACATGATACACGTCTCTTTTCAGCTTTAATTCTTGCTTTTGTTGGAAAATGAAGACAAAAGGATAGACTTTTTCTGCAAAGTCAATGAAAAGCAGGTACAAACAGCCTTGGTCGACGGGTGTTCGATGAGTGAACTTTTCTTCGTTTGACCAAATCAGTAAAAACACCTCCTTCGAGCCGGAGTTGAACCAGCGACCTAAGGATACCTGGTTATTTTCAACCTACAGTCCTCCGCTCTACCAACTGAGCTATCGAAGGGAGCATACCGCTCAATATCGTTCCGATTTTGCATGGGTGCAGGCCACCAAGTAGACTCGAAATTTGTTGACTTACGATCTCTCAACAGAAAATGTTAAACATGATACACGTCTGTTTTCAGCTTTAATTCTTGCTTTTGTTGGAAAATTAAGACAAAAGGATAGCCTTTTTCTGCAAAGTCAATGAAAAGCAGGTACAAACAGTCTTGGTCGACGGGTGTTCGATGAGTGAACTTTTCTTCGTTTTGGCCAAATCAGTGAAAACATCTCCTTCGAGCCGGAGAACCAGCGACCTAAGGATATCTGGTTATTTTCAACCTACAGTCCTCCGCTCTACCAACTGAGCTATCGAAGGGAGCATACCACTCAATATCGTTCAGAATTTGCATGGGTTGAGGCTACAAGTAGACTTGAAATTTGTTGACTTACGGTCTCTCAACAGAAAATTTTAAACATGATACACGTCTCTTTTCAGCTTTAATTCTTGCTTTTGTTGGAAAATGAAGACAAAAGGATAGCCTTTTTCTGCAAAGTCAATGAAAAGCAGGTACAAACAGCCTTGGTCGACGGGTGTTCGATGAGTGAACTTTTCTTCGTTTGACCAAATCAGTAAAAACACCTCCTTCGAGCCGGAGTTGAACCAGCGACCTAAGGATACCTGGTTATTTTCAACCTACAGTCCTCCGCTCTACCAACTGAGCTATCGAAGGGAGCATACCACTCAATATCGTTCCGATTTTGCATGGGTGCAGGCCACCAAGTAGACTCGAAATTTGTTGACTTACGATCTCTCAACAGAAAATGTTAAACATGATACACGTCTGTTTTCAGCTTTAATTCTTGCTTTTGTTGGAAAATTAAGACAAAAGGATAGCCTTTTTCTGCAAAGTCAATGAAAAGCAGGTACAAACAGTCTTGGTCGACGGGTGTTCGATGAGTGAACTTTTCTTCGTTTGACCAAATCAGTGAAAACATTTCCTTCGAGCCGGAGTTGAACCAGCGACCTAAGGATACCTGGTTATTTTCAACCTACAGTCCTCCGCTCTACCAACTGAGCTATCGAAGGGAGCATACCGCTCAATATCGTTCCGATTTTGCATGGGTGCAGGCCACCAAGTAGACTCGAAATTTGTTGACTTACGATCTCTCAACAGAAAATGTTAAACATGATACACGTCTGTTTTCAGCTTTAATTCTTGCTTTTGTTGGAAAATTAAGACAAAAGGATAGCCTTTTTCTGCAAAGTCAATGAAAAGCAGGTACAAACAGTCTTGGTCGACGGGTGTTCGATGAGTGAACTTTTCTTCGTTTGACCAAATCAGTGAAAACATTTCCTTCGAGCCGGAGTTGAACCAGCGACCTAAGGATACCTGGTTATTTTCAACCTACAGTCCTCCGCTCTACCAACTGAGCTATCGAAGGGAGCATACCGCTCAATATCGTTCCGATTTTGCATGGGTGCAGGCCACCAAGTAGACTCGAAATTTGTTGACTTACGATCTCTCAACAGAAAATGTTAAACATGATACACGTCTGTTTTCAGCTTTAATTCTTGCTTTTGTTGGAAAATTAAGACAAAAGGATAGCCTTTTTCTGCAAAGTCAATGAAAAGCAGGTACAAACAGTCTTGGTCGACGGGTGTTCGATGAGTGAACTTTTCTTCGTTTTGGCCAAATCAGTGAAAACATCTCCTTCGAGCCGGAGAACCAGCGACCTAAGGATATCTGGTTATTTTCAACCTACAGTCCTCCGCTCTACCAACTGAGCTATCGAAGGGAGCATACCACTCAATATCGTTCAGAATTTGCATGGGTTGAGGCTACAAGTAGACTTGAAATTTGTTGACTTACGGTCTCTCAACAGAAAATTTTAAACATGATACACGTCTCTTTTCAGCTTTAATTCTTGCTTTTGTTGGAAAATGAAGACAAAAGGATAGCCTTTTTCTGCAAAGTCAATGAAAAGCAGGTACAAACAGCCTTGGTCGACGGGTGTTCGATGAGTGAACTTTTCTTCGTTTGACCAAATCAGTAAAAACACCTCCTTCGAGCCGGAGTTGAACCAGCGACCTAAGGATACCTGGTTATTTTCAACCTACAGTCCTCCGCTCTACCAACTGAGCTATCGAAGGGAGCATACCACTCAATATCGTTCCGATTTTGCATGGGTGCAGGCCACCAAGTAGACTCGAAATTTGTTGACTTACGATCTCTCAACAGAAAATGTTAAACATGATACACGTCTGTTTTCAGCTTTAATTCTTGCTTTTGTTGGAAAATTAAGACAAAAGGATAGCCTTTTTCTGCAAAGTCAATGAAAAGCAGGTACAAACAGTCTTGGTCGACGGGTGTTCGATGAGTGAACTTTTCTTCGTTTTGGCCAAATCAGTGAAAACATCTCCTTCGAGCCGGAGAACCAGCGACCTAAGGATATCTGGTTATTTTCAACCTACAGTCCTCCGCTCTACCAACTGAGCTATCGAAGGGAGCATACCACTCAATATCGTTCAGAATTTGCATGGGTTGAGGCTACAAGTAGACTTGAAATTTGTTGACCTACGATCTCTCAACAGAAAATGTTAAACATGATACACGTCTGTTTTCAGCTTTAATTCTTGCTTTTGTTGGAAAATGAAGACAAAAGGATAGCCTTTTTCTGCAAAGTCAATGAAAAGCAGGTACAAACAGTCTTGGTCGACGGGTGTTCGATGAGTGAACTTTTCTTCGTTTGACCAAATCAGTGAAAACATTTCCTTCGAGCCAGAGTTGAACCAGCTACCCAAGGATACCTGGTTATTTTCAACCTACACTCCTCCGCTCTACCAACAGAGCTATCGAAGGGAGCATACCACTCAATATCGTTCCAATTTTGCATGGGTGCAGGCCACCAAGTAGACTCGAAATTTGTTGACTTACGATCTCTCAACAGAAAATGTTAAACATGATACACGTCTGTTTTCAGCTTTAATTCTTGCTTTTGTTGGAAAATTAAGACAAAAGGATAGCCTTTTTCTGCAAAGTCAATGAAAAGCAGGTACAAACAGTCTTGGTCGACGGGTGTTCGATGAGTGAACTTTTCTTCGTTTGACCAAATCAGTGAAAACATTTCCTTCGAGCCGGAGTTGAACCAGCGACCTAAGGATACCTGGTTATTTTCAACCTACAGTCCTCCGCTCTACCAACTGAGCTATCGAAGGGAGCATACCGCTCAATATCGTTCCGATTTTGCATGGGTGCAGGCCACCAAGTAGACTCGAAATTTGTTGACTTACGATCTCTCAACAGAAAATGTTAAACATGATACACGTCTGTTTTCAGCTTTAATTCTTGCTTTTGTTGGAAAATTAAGACAAAAGGATAGCCTTTTTCTGCAAAGTCAATGAAAAGCAGGTACAAACAGTCTTGGTCGACGGGTGTTCGATGAGTGAACTTTTCTTCGTTTGACCAAATCAGTGAAAACATTTCCTTCGAGCCGGAGTTGAACCAGCGACCTAAGGATACCTGGTTATTTTCAACCTACAGTCCTCCGCTCTACCAACTGAGCTATCGAAGGGAGCATACCGCTCAATATCGTTCCGATTTTGCATGGGTGCAGGCCACCAAGTAGACTCGAAATTTGTTGACTTACGATCTCTCAACAGAAAATGTTAAACATGATACACGTCTGTTTTCAGCTTTAATTCTTGCTTTTGTTGGAAAATTAAGACAAAAGGATAGCCTTTTTCTGCAAAGTCAATGAAAAGCAGGTACAAACAGTCTTGGTCGACGGGTGTTCGATGAGTGAACTTTTCTTCGTTTGACCAAATCAGTAAAAACACCTCCTTCGAGCCGGAGTTGAACCAGCGACCTAAGGATACCTGGTTATTTTCAACCTACAGTCCTCCGCTCTACCAACTGAGCTATCGAAGGGAGCATACCGCTCAATATCGTTCCGATTTTGCATGGGTGCAGGCCACCAAGTAGACTCGAAATTTGTTGACTTACGATCTCTCAACAGAAAATGTTAAACATGATACACGTCTGTTTTCAGCTTTAATTCTTGCTTTTGTTGGAAAATTAAGACAAAAGGATAGCCTTTTTCTGCAAAGTCAATGAAAAGCAGGTACAAACAGTCTTGGTCGACGGGTGTTCGATGAGTGAACTTTTCTTCGTTTTGGCCAAATCAGTGAAAACATCTCCTTCGAGCCGGAGAACCAGCGACCTAAGGATATCTGGTTATTTTCAACCTACAGTCCTCCGCTCTACCAACTGAGCTATCGAAGGGAGCATACCACTCAATATCGTTCAGAATTTGCATGGGTTGAGGCTACAAGTAGACTTGAAATTTGTTGACTTACGGTCTCTCAACAGAAAATTTTAAACATGATACACGTCTCTTTTCAGCTTTAATTCTTGCTTTTGTTGGAAAATGAAGACAAAAGGATAGCCTTTTTCTGCAAAGTCAATGAAAAGCAGGTACAAACAGCCTTGGTCGACGGGTGTTCGATGAGTGAACTTTTCTTCGTTTGACCAAATCAGTAAAAACACCTCCTTCGAGCCGGAGTTGAACCAGCGACCTAAGGATACCTGGTTATTTTCAACCTACAGTCCTCCGCTCTACCAACTGAGCTATCGAAGGGAGCATACCACTCAATATCGTTCCGATTTTGCATGGGTGCAGGCCACCAAGTAGACTCGAAATTTGTTGACTTACGATCTCTCAACAGAAAATGTTAAACATGATACACGTCTGTTTTCAGCTTTAATTCTTGCTTTTGTTGGAAAATTAAGACAAAAGGATAGCCTTTTTCTGCAAAGTCAATGAAAAGCAGGTACAAACAGTCTTGGTCGACGGGTGTTCGATGAGTGAACTTTTCTTCGTTTTGGCCAAATCAGTGAAAACATCTCCTTCGAGCCGGAGAACCAGCGACCTAAGGATATCTGGTTATTTTCAACCTACAGTCCTCCGCTCTACCAACTGAGCTATCGAAGGGAGCATACCACTCAATATCGTTCAGAATTTGCATGGGTTGAGGCTACAAGTAGACTTGAAATTTGTTGACCTACGATCTCTCAACAGAAAATGTTAAACATGATACACGTCTGTTTTCAGCTTTAATTCTTGCTTTTGTTGGAAAATGAAGACAAAAGGATAGCCTTTTTCTGCAAAGTCAATGAAAAGCAGGTACAAACAGTCTTGGTCGACGGGTGTTCGATGAGTGAACTTTTCTTCGTTTGACCAAATCAGTGAAAACATTTCCTTCGAGCCAGAGTTGAACCAGCTACCCAAGGATACCTGGTTATTTTCAACCTACACTCCTCCGCTCTACCAACAGAGCTATCGAAGGGAGCATACCACTCAATATCGTTCCAATTTTGCATGGGTGCAGGCCACCAAGTAGACTTGAAATTTGTTGACTTACGGTCTCTCAACAGAAAATTTTAAACATGATACACGTCTCTTTTCAGCTTTAATTCTTGCTTTTGTTGGAAAATGAAGACAAAAGGATAGACTTTTTCTGCAAAGTCAATGAAAAGCAGGTACAAACAGCCTTGGTCGACGGGTGTTCGATGAGTGAACTTTTCTTCGTTTGACCAAATCAGTAAAAACACCTCCTTCGAGCCGGAGTTGAACCAGCGACCTAAGGATACCTGGTTATTTTCAACCTACAGTCCTCCGCTCTACCAACTGAGCTATCGAAGGGAGCATACCGCTCAATATCGTTCCGATTTTGCATGGGTGCAGGCCACCAAGTAGACTCGAAATTTGTTGACTTACGATCTCTCAACAGAAAATGTTAAACATGATACACGTCTGTTTTCAGCTTTAATTCTTGCTTTTGTTGGAAAATTAAGACAAAAGGATAGCCTTTTTCTGCAAAGTCAATGAAAAGCAGGTACAAACAGTCTTGGTCGACGGGTGTTCGATGAGTGAACTTTTCTTCGTTTTGGCCAAATCAGTGAAAACATCTCCTTCGAGCCGGAGAACCAGCGACCTAAGGATATCTGGTTATTTTCAACCTACAGTCCTCCGCTCTACCAACTGAGCTATCGAAGGGAGCATACCACTCAATATCGTTCAGAATTTGCATGGGTGCAGGCCACCAAGTAGACTTGAAATTTGTTGACTTACGATCTCTCAACAGAAAATGTTAAACATGATACACGTCTGTTTTCAGCTTTAATTCTTGCTTTTGTTGGAAAATGAAGACAAAAGGATAGCCTTTTTCTGCAAAGTCAATGAAAAGCAGGTACAAACAGTCTTGGTCGACGGGTGTTCGATGAGTGAACTTTTCTTCGTTTGACCAAATCAGTGAAAACATTTCCTTCGAGCCGGAGTTGAACCAGCTACCTAAGGATACCTGGTTATTTTCAACCTACACTCCTCCGCTCTACCAACAGAGCTATCGAAGGGAGCATACCACTCAATATCGTTCCAATTTTGCATGGGTGCAGGCCACCAAGTAGACTTGAAATTTGTTGACTTACGGTCTCTCAACAGAAAATTTTAAACATGATACACGTCTCTTTTCAGCTTTAATTCTTGCTTTTGTTGGAAAATGAAGACAAAAGGATAGACTTTTTCTGCAAAGTCAATGAAAAGCAGGTACAAACAGCCTTGGTCGACGGGTGTTCGATGAGTGAACTTTTCTTCGTTTGACCAAATCAGTAAAAACACCTCCTTCGAGCCGGAGTTGAACCAGCGACCTAAGGATACCTGGTTATTTTCAACCTACAGTCCTCCGCTCTACCAACTGAGCTATCGAAGGGAGCATACCGCTCAATATCGTTCCGATTTTGCATGGGTGCAGGCCACCAAGTAGACTCGAAATTTGTTGACTTACGATCTCTCAACAGAAAATGTTAAACATGATACACGTCTGTTTTCAGCTTTAATTCTTGCTTTTGTTGGAAAATTAAGACAAAAGGATAGCCTTTTTCTGCAAAGTCAATGAAAAGCAGGTACAAACAGTCTTGGTCGACGGGTGTTCGATGAGTGAACTTTTCTTCATTTTGGCCAAATCAGTGAAAACATCTCCTTCGAGCCGGAGAACCAGCGACCTAAGGATATCTGGTTATTTTCAACCTACAGTCCTCCGCTCTACCAACTGAGCTATCGAAGGGAGCACACCGCTCAATATCGTTCAGAATTTGCATGGGTTGAGGCTACAAGTAGACTTGAAATTTGTTGACTTACGATCTCTCAACAGAAAATGTTAAACATGATACACGTCTGTTTTCAGCTTTAATTCTTGCTTTTGTTGGAAAATGAAGACAAAAGGATAGCCTTTTTCTGCAAAGTCAATGAAAAGCAGGTACAAACAGTCTTGGTCGACGGGTGTTCGATGAGTGAACTTTTCTTCGTTTGACCAAATCAGTGAAAACATTTCCTTCGAGCCGGAGTTGAACCAGCTACCTAAGGATACCTGGTTATTTTCAACCTACACTCCTCCGCTCTACCAACAGAGCTATCGAAGGGAGCATACCACTCAATATCGTTCCGATTTTGCATGGGTGCAGGCCACCAAGTAGACTCGAAATTTGTTGACTTACGATCTCTCAACAGAAAATGTTAAACATGATACACGTCTGTTTTCAGCTTTAATTCTTGCTTTTGTTGGAAAATTAAGACAAAAGGATAGCCTTTTTCTGCAAAGTCAATGAAAAGCAGGTACAAACAGTCTTGGTCGACGGGTGTTCGATGAGTGAACTTTTCTTCGTTTTGGCCAAATCAGTGAAAACATCTCCTTCGAGCCGGAGAACCAGCGACCTAAGGATATCTGGTTATTTTCAACCTACAGTCCTCCGCTCTACCAACTGAGCTATCGAAGGGAGCATACCACTCAATATCGTTCAGAATTTGCATGGGTTGAGGCTACAAGTAGACTTGAAATTTGTTGACTTACGATCTCTCAACAGAAAATGTTAAACATGATACACGTCTGTTTTCAGCTTTAATTCTTGCTTTTGTTGGAAAATGAAGACAAAAGGATAGCCTTTTTCTGCAAAGTCAATGAAAAGCAGGTACAAACAGTCTTGGTCGACGGGTGTTCGATGAGTGAACTTTTCTTCGTTTGACCAAATCAGTGAAAACATCTCCTTCGAGCCGGAGTTGAACCAGCGACCTAAGGATATCTGGTTATTTTCAACCTACAGTCCTCCGCTCTACCAACTGAGCTATCGAAGGGAGCATACCGCTCAATATCGTTCCGATTTTGCATGGGTGCAGGCCACCAAGTAGACTCGAAATTTGTTGACTTACGATCTCTCAACAGAAAATGTTAAACATGATACACGTCTGTTTTCAGCTTTAATTCTTGCTTTTGTTGGAAAATGAAGACAAAAGGATAGCCTTTTTCTGCAAAGTCAATGAAAAGCAGGTACAAACAGTCTTGGTCGACGGGTGTTCGATGAGTGAACTTTTCTTCGTTTGACCAAATCAGTGAAAACATTTCCTTCGAGCCGGAGTTGAACCAGCGACCTAAGGATACCTGGTTATTTTCAACCTACAGTCCTCCGCACTACCAACTGAGCTATCGAAGGGAGCATACCAGTCAATATCGTTCCAATTTTGCATGGGTGCAGGCCACCAAGTAGACTTGAAATTTGTTGACTTACGGTCTCTCAACAGAAAATTTTAAACATGATACACGTCTCTTTTCAGCTTTAATTCTTGCTTTTGTTGGAAAATGAAGACAAAAGGATAGACTTTTTCTGCAAAGTCAATGAAAAGCAGGTACAAACAGCCTTGGTCGACGGGTGTTCGATGAGTGAACTTTTCTTCGTTTTGGCCAAATCAGTGAAAACATCTCCTTCGAGCCGGAGAACCAGCGACCTAAGGATATCTGGTTATTTTCAACCTACAGTCCTCCGCTCTACCAACTGAGCTATCGAAGGGAGCATACCACTCAATATCGTTCAGAATTTGCATGGGTTGAGGCTACAAGTAGACTTGAAATTTGTTGACTTACGATCTCTCAACAGAAAATGTTAAACATGATACACGTCTGTTTTCAGCTTTAATTCTTGCTTTTGTTGGAAAATGAAGACAAAAGGATAGCCTTTTTCTGCAAAGTCAATGAAAAGCAGGTACAAACAGTCTTGGTCGACGGGTGTTCGATGAGTGAACTTTTCTTCGTTTGACCAAATCAGTGAAAACATTTCCTTCGAGCCGGAGTTGAACCAGCTACCTAAGGATACCTGGTTATTTTCAACCTACACTCCTCCGCTCTACCAACAGAGCTATCGAAGGGAGCATACCACTCAATATCGTTCCAATTTTGCATGGGTGCAGGCCACCAAGTAGACTTGAAATTTGTTGACTTACGGTCTCTCAACAGAAAATTTTAAACATGATACACGTCTGTTTTCAGCTTTAATTCTTGCTTTTGTTGGAAAATTAAGACAAAAGGATAGCCTTTTTCTGCAAAGTCAATGAAAAGCAGGTACAAACAGTCTTGGTCGACGGGTGTTCGATGAGTGAACTTTTCTTCGTTTGACCAAATCAGTGAAAACATTTCCTTCGAGCCGGAGTTGAACCAGCGACCTAAGGATACCTGGTTATTTTCAACCTACAGTCCTCCGCTCTACCAACTGAGCTATCGAAGGGAGCATACCGCTCAATATCGTTCCGATTTTGCATGGGTGCAGGCCACCAAGTAGACTCGAAATTTGTTGACTTACGATCTCTCAACAGAAAATGTTAAACATGATACACGTCTGTTTTCAGCTTTAATTCTTGCTTTTGTTGGAAAATTAAGACAAAAGGATAGCCTTTTTCTGCAAAGTCAATGAAAAGCAGGTACAAACAGTCTTGGTCGACGGGTGTTCGATGAGTGAACTTTTCTTCGTTTTGGCCAAATCAGTGAAAACATCTCCTTCGAGCCGGAGAACCAGCGACCTAAGGATATCTGGTTATTTTCAACCTACAGTCCTCCGCTCTACCAACTGAGCTATCGAAGGGAGCATACCACTCAATATCGTTCAGAATTTGCATGGGTTGAGGCTACAAGTAGACTTGAAATTTGTTGACTTACGATCTCTCAACAGAAAATGTTAAACATGATACACGTCTGTTTTCAGCTTTAATTCTTGCTTTTGTTGGAAAATGAAGACAAAAGGATAGCCTTTTTCTGCAAAGTCAATGAAAAGCAGGTACAAACAGTCTTGGTCGACGGGTGTTCGATGAGTGAACTTTTCTTCGTTTGACCAAATCAGTGAAAACATTTCCTTCGAGCCGGAGTTGAACCAGCTACCTAAGGATACCTGGTTATTTTCAACCTACACTCCTCCGCTCTACCAACAGAGCTATCGAAGGGAGCATACCACTCAATATCGTTCCAATTTTGCATGGGTGCAGGCCACCAAGTAGACTTGAAATTTGTTGACTTACGGTCTCTCAACAGAAAATTTTAAACATGATACACGTCTCTTTTCAGCTTTAATTCTTGCTTTTGTTGGAAAATGAAGACAAAAGGATAGACTTTTTCTGCAAAGTCAATGAAAAGCAGGTACAAACAGCCTTGGTCGACGGGTGTTCGATGAGTGAACTTTTCTTCGTTTGACCAAATCAGTAAAAACACCTCCTTCGAGCCGGAGTTGAACCAGCGACCTAAGGATACCTGGTTATTTTCAACCTACAGTCCTCCGCTCTACCAACTGAGCTATCGAAGGGAGCATACCGCTCAATATCGTTCCGATTTTGCATGGGTGCAGGCCACCAAGTAGACTCGAAATTTGTTGACTTACGATCTCTCAACAGAAAATGTTAAACATGATACACGTCTCTTTTCAGCTTTAATTCTTGCTTTTGTTGGAAAATGAAGACAAAAGGATAGACTTTTTCTGCAAAGTCAATGAAAAGCAGGTACAAACAGCCTTGGTCGACGGGTGTTCGATGAGTGAACTTTTCTTCGTTTGACCAAATCAGTAAAAACACCTCCTTCGAGCCGGAGTTGAACCAGCGACCTAAGGATACCTGGTTATTTTCAACCTACAGTCCTCCGCTCTACCAACTGAGCTATCGAAGGGAGCATACCGCTCAATATCGTTCCGATTTTGCATGGGTGCAGGCCACCAAGTAGACTCGAAATTTGTTGACTTACGATCTCTCAACAGAAAATGTTAAACATGATACACGTCTGTTTTCAGCTTTAATTCTTGCTTTTGTTGGAAAATTAAGACAAAAGGATAGCCTTTTTCTGCAAAGTCAATGAAAAGCAGGTACAAACAGTCTTGGTCGACGGGTGTTCGATGAGTGAACTTTTCTTCGTTTTGGCCAAATCAGTGAAAACATCTCCTTCGAGCCGGAGAACCAGCGACCTAAGGATATCTGGTTATTTTCAACCTACAGTCCTCCGCTCTACCAACTGAGCTATCGAAGGGAGCATACCACTCAATATCGTTCAGAATTTGCATGGGTTGAGGCTACAAGTAGACTTGAAATTTGTTGACTTACGATCTCTCAACAGAAAATGTTAAACATGATACACGTCTGTTTTCAGCTTTAATTCTTGCTTTTGTTGGAAAATTAAGACAAAAGGATAGCCTTTTTCTGCAAAGTCAATGAAAAGCAGGTACAAACAGTCTTGGTCGACGGGTGTTCGATGAGTGAACTTTTCTTCGTTTTGGCCAAATCAGTGAAAACATCTCCTTCGAGCCGGAGAACCAGCGACCTAAGGATATCTGGTTATTTTCAACCTACAGTCCTCCGCTCTACCAACTGAGCTATCGAAGGGAGCATACCACTCAATATCGTTCAGAATTTGCATGGGTTGAGGCTACAAGTAGACTTGAAATTTGTTGACCTACGATCTCTCAACAGAAAATGTTAAACATGATACACGTCTGTTTTCAGCTTTAATTCTTGCTTTTGTTGGAAAATGAAGACAAAAGGATAGCCTTTTTCTGCAAAGTCAATGAAAAGCAGGTACAAACAGTCTTGGTCGACGGGTGTTCGATGAGTGAACTTTTCTTCGTTTGACCAAATCAGTGAAAACATTTCCTTCGAGCCGGAGTTGAACCAGCTACCTAAGGATACCTGGTTATTTTCAACCTACACTCCTCCGCTCTACCAACAGAGCTATCGAAGGGAGCATACCACTCAATATCGTTCCAATTTTGCATGGGTGCAGGCCACCAAGTAGACTTGAAATTTGTTGACTTACGGTCTCTCAACAGAAAATTTTAAACATGATACACGTCTGTTTTCAGCTTTAATTCTTGCTTTTGTTGGAAAATTAAGACAAAAGGATAGCCTTTTTCTGCAAAGTCAATGAAAAGCAGGTACAAACAGTCTTGGTCGACGGGTGTTCGATGAGTGAACTTTTCTTCGTTTGACCAAATCAGTGAAAACATTTCCTTCGAGCCGGAGTTGAACCAGCGACCTAAGGATACCTGGTTATTTTCAACCTACAGTCCTCCGCTCTACCAACTGAGCTATCGAAGGGAGCATACCGCTCAATATCGTTCCGATTTTGCATGGGTGCAGGCCACCAAGTAGACTCGAAATTTGTTGACTTACGATCTCTCAACAGAAAATGTTAAACATGATACACGTCTGTTTTCAGCTTTAATTCTTGCTTTTGTTGGAAAATTAAGACAAAAGGATAGCCTTTTTCTGCAAAGTCAATGAAAAGCAGGTACAAACAGTCTTGGTCGACGGGTGTTCGATGAGTGAACTTTTCTTCGTTTTGGCCAAATCAGTGAAAACATCTCCTTCGAGCCGGAGAACCAGCGACCTAAGGATATCTGGTTATTTTCAACCTACAGTCCTCCGCTCTACCAACTGAGCTATCGAAGGGAGCATACCACTCAATATCGTTCAGAATTTGCATGGGTTGAGGCTACAAGTAGACTTGAAATTTGTTGACTTACGATCTCTCAACAGAAAATGTTAAACATGATACACGTCTGTTTTCAGCTTTAATTCTTGCTTTTGTTGGAAAATGAAGACAAAAGGATAGCCTTTTTCTGCAAAGTCAATGAAAAGCAGGTACAAACAGTCTTGGTCGACGGGTGTTCGATGAGTGAACTTTTCTTCGTTTGACCAAATCAGTGAAAACATCTCCTTCGAGCCGGAGTTGAACCAGCGACCTAAGGATATCTGGTTATTTTCAACCTACAGTCCTCCGCTCTACCAACTGTGCTATCGAAGGGAGCATACCGCTCAATATCGTTCCGATTTTGCATGGGTGCAGGCCACCAAGTAGACTCGAAATTTGTTGACTTACGATCTCTCAACAGAAAATGTTAAACATGATACACGTCTGTTTTCAGCTTTAATTCTTGCTTTTGTTGGAAAATGAAGACAAAAGGATAGCCTTTTTCTGCAAAGTCAATGAAAAGCAGGTACAAACAGTCTTGGTCGACGGGTGTTCGATGAGTGAACTTTTCTTCGTTTGACCAAATCAGTGAAAACATTTCCTTCGAGCCGGAGTTGAACCAGCGACCTAAGGATACCTGGTTATTTTCAACCTACAGTCCTCCGCACTACCAACTGAGCTATCGAAGGGAGCATACCAGTCAATATCGTTCCAATTTTGCATGGGTGCAGGCCACCAAGTAGACTTGAAATTTGTTGACTTACGGTCTCTCAACAGAAAATTTTAAACATGATACACGTCTCTTTTCAGCTTTAATTCTTGCTTTTGTTGGAAAATGAAGACAAAAGGATAGACTTTTTCTGCAAAGTCAATGAAAAGCAGGTACAAACAGCCTTGGTCGACGGGTGTTCGATGAGTGAACTTTTCTTCGTTTGACCAAATCAGTAAAAACACCTCCTTCGAGCCGGAGTTGAACCAGCGACCTAAGGATACCTGGTTATTTTCAACCTACAGTCCTCCGCTCTACCAACTGAGCTATCGAAGGGAGCATACCGCTCAATATCGTTCCGATTTTGCATGGGTGCAGGCCACCAAGTAGACTCGAAATTTGTTGACTTACGATCTCTCAACAGAAAATGTTAAACATGATACACGTCTGTTTTCAGCTTTAATTCTTGCTTTTGTTGGAAAATTAAGACAAAAGGATAGCCTTTTTCTGCAAAGTCAATGAAAAGCAGGTACAAACAGTCTTGGTCGACGGGTGTTCGATGAGTGAACTTTTCTTCGTTTTGGCCAAATCAGTGAAAACATCTCCTTCGAGCCGGAGAACCAGCGACCTAAGGATATCTGGTTATTTTCAACCTACAGTCCTCCGCTCTACCAACTGAGCTATCGAAGGGAGCATACCACTCAATATCGTTCAGAATTTGCATGGGTTGAGGCTACAAGTAGACTTGAAATTTGTTGACTTACGGTCTCTCAACAGAAAATTTTAAACATGATACACGTCTCTTTTCAGCTTTAATTCTTGCTTTTGTTGGAAAATGAAGACAAAAGGATAGCCTTTTTCTGCAAAGTCAATGAAAAGCAGGTACAAACAGCCTTGGTCGACGGGTGTTCGATGAGTGAACTTTTCTTCGTTTGACCAAATCAGTAAAAACACCTCCTTCGAGCCGGAGTTGAACCAGCGACCTAAGGATACCTGGTTATTTTCAACCTACAGTCCTCCGCTCTACCAACTGAGCTATCGAAGGGAGCATACCACTCAATATCGTTCCGATTTTGCATGGGTGCAGGCCACCAAGTAGACTCGAAATTTGTTGACTTACGATCTCTCAACAGAAAATGTTAAACATGATACACGTCTGTTTTCAGCTTTAATTCTTGCTTTTGTTGGAAAATTAAGACAAAAGGATAGCCTTTTTCTGCAAAGTCAATGAAAAGCAGGTACAAACAGTCTTGGTCGACGGGTGTTCGATGAGTGAACTTTTCTTCGTTTGACCAAATCAGTGAAAACATTTCCTTCGAGCCGGAGTTGAACCAGCGACCTAAGGATACCTGGTTATTTTCAACCTACAGTCCTCCGCTCTACCAACTGAGCTATCGAAGGGAGCATACCGCTCAATATCGTTCCGATTTTGCATGGGTGCAGGCCACCAAGTAGACTCGAAATTTGTTGACTTACGATCTCTCAACAGAAAATGTTAAACATGATACACGTCTGTTTTCAGCTTTAATTCTTGCTTTTGTTGGAAAATTAAGACAAAAGGATAGCCTTTTTCTGCAAAGTCAATGAAAAGCAGGTACAAACAGTCTTGGTCGACGGGTGTTCGATGAGTGAACTTTTCTTCGTTTGACCAAATCAGTGAAAACATTTCCTTCGAGCCGGAGTTGAACCAGCGACCTAAGGATACCTGGTTATTTTCAACCTACAGTCCTCCGCTCTACCAACTGAGCTATCGAAGGGAGCATACCGCTCAATATCGTTCCGATTTTGCATGGGTGCAGGCCACCAAGTAGACTCGAAATTTGTTGACTTACGATCTCTCAACAGAAAATGTTAAACATGATACACGTCTGTTTTCAGCTTTAATTCTTGCTTTTGTTGGAAAATTAAGACAAAAGGATAGCCTTTTTCTGCAAAGTCAATGAAAAGCAGGTACAAACAGTCTTGGTCGACGGGTGTTCGATGAGTGAACTTTTCTTCGTTTTGGCCAAATCAGTGAAAACATCTCCTTCGAGCCGGAGAACCAGCGACCTAAGGATATCTGGTTATTTTCAACCTACAGTCCTCCGCTCTACCAACTGAGCTATCGAAGGGAGCATACCACTCAATATCGTTCAGAATTTGCATGGGTTGAGGCTACAAGTAGACTTGAAATTTGTTGACTTACGGTCTCTCAACAGAAAATTTTAAACATGATACACGTCTCTTTTCAGCTTTAATTCTTGCTTTTGTTGGAAAATGAAGACAAAAGGATAGCCTTTTTCTGCAAAGTCAATGAAAAGCAGGTACAAACAGCCTTGGTCGACGGGTGTTCGATGAGTGAACTTTTCTTCGTTTGACCAAATCAGTAAAAACACCTCCTTCGAGCCGGAGTTGAACCAGCGACCTAAGGATACCTGGTTATTTTCAACCTACAGTCCTCCGCTCTACCAACTGAGCTATCGAAGGGAGCATACCACTCAATATCGTTCCGATTTTGCATGGGTGCAGGCCACCAAGTAGACTCGAAATTTGTTGACTTACGATCTCTCAACAGAAAATGTTAAACATGATACACGTCTGTTTTCAGCTTTAATTCTTGCTTTTGTTGGAAAATTAAGACAAAAGGATAGCCTTTTTCTGCAAAGTCAATGAAAAGCAGGTACAAACAGTCTTGGTCGACGGGTGTTCGATGAGTGAACTTTTCTTCGTTTTGGCCAAATCAGTGAAAACATCTCCTTCGAGCCGGAGAACCAGCGACCTAAGGATATCTGGTTATTTTCAACCTACAGTCCTCCGCTCTACCAACTGAGCTATCGAAGGGAGCATACCACTCAATATCGTTCAGAATTTGCATGGGTTGAGGCTACAAGTAGACTTGAAATTTGTTGACCTACGATCTCTCAACAGAAAATGTTAAACATGATACACGTCTGTTTTCAGCTTTAATTCTTGCTTTTGTTGGAAAATGAAGACAAAAGGATAGCCTTTTTCTGCAAAGTCAATGAAAAGCAGGTACAAACAGTCTTGGTCGACGGGTGTTCGATGAGTGAACTTTTCTTCGTTTGACCAAATCAGTGAAAACATTTCCTTCGAGCCAGAGTTGAACCAGCTACCCAAGGATACCTGGTTATTTTCAACCTACACTCCTCCGCTCTACCAACAGAGCTATCGAAGGGAGCATACCACTCAATATCGTTCCAATTTTGCATGGGTGCAGGCCACCAAGTAGACTCGAAATTTGTTGACTTACGATCTCTCAACAGAAAATGTTAAACATGATACACGTCTGTTTTCAGCTTTAATTCTTGCTTTTGTTGGAAAATTAAGACAAAAGGATAGCCTTTTTCTGCAAAGTCAATGAAAAGCAGGTACAAACAGTCTTGGTCGACGGGTGTTCGATGAGTGAACTTTTCTTCGTTTGACCAAATCAGTGAAAACATTTCCTTCGAGCCGGAGTTGAACCAGCGACCTAAGGATACCTGGTTATTTTCAACCTACAGTCCTCCGCTCTACCAACTGAGCTATCGAAGGGAGCATACCGCTCAATATCGTTCCGATTTTGCATGGGTGCAGGCCACCAAGTAGACTCGAAATTTGTTGACTTACGATCTCTCAACAGAAAATGTTAAACATGATACACGTCTGTTTTCAGCTTTAATTCTTGCTTTTGTTGGAAAATTAAGACAAAAGGATAGCCTTTTTCTGCAAAGTCAATGAAAAGCAGGTACAAACAGTCTTGGTCGACGGGTGTTCGATGAGTGAACTTTTCTTCGTTTGACCAAATCAGTGAAAACATTTCCTTCGAGCCGGAGTTGAACCAGCGACCTAAGGATACCTGGTTATTTTCAACCTACAGTCCTCCGCTCTACCAACTGAGCTATCGAAGGGAGCATACCGCTCAATATCGTTCCGATTTTGCATGGGTGCAGGCCACCAAGTAGACTCGAAATTTGTTGACTTACGATCTCTCAACAGAAAATGTTAAACATGATACACGTCTGTTTTCAGCTTTAATTCTTGCTTTTGTTGGAAAATTAAGACAAAAGGATAGCCTTTTTCTGCAAAGTCAATGAAAAGCAGGTACAAACAGTCTTGGTCGACGGGTGTTCGATGAGTGAACTTTTCTTCGTTTGACCAAATCAGTAAAAACACCTCCTTCGAGCCGGAGTTGAACCAGCGACCTAAGGATACCTGGTTATTTTCAACCTACAGTCCTCCGCTCTACCAACTGAGCTATCGAAGGGAGCATACCGCTCAATATCGTTCCGATTTTGCATGGGTGCAGGCCACCAAGTAGACTCGAAATTTGTTGACTTACGATCTCTCAACAGAAAATGTTAAACATGATACACGTCTGTTTTCAGCTTTAATTCTTGCTTTTGTTGGAAAATTAAGACAAAAGGATAGCCTTTTTCTGCAAAGTCAATGAAAAGCAGGTACAAACAGTCTTGGTCGACGGGTGTTCGATGAGTGAACTTTTCTTCGTTTTGGCCAAATCAGTGAAAACATCTCCTTCGAGCCGGAGAACCAGCGACCTAAGGATATCTGGTTATTTTCAACCTACAGTCCTCCGCTCTACCAACTGAGCTATCGAAGGGAGCATACCACTCAATATCGTTCAGAATTTGCATGGGTTGAGGCTACAAGTAGACTTGAAATTTGTTGACTTACGGTCTCTCAACAGAAAATTTTAAACATGATACACGTCTCTTTTCAGCTTTAATTCTTGCTTTTGTTGGAAAATGAAGACAAAAGGATAGCCTTTTTCTGCAAAGTCAATGAAAAGCAGGTACAAACAGCCTTGGTCGACGGGTGTTCGATGAGTGAACTTTTCTTCGTTTGACCAAATCAGTAAAAACACCTCCTTCGAGCCGGAGTTGAACCAGCGACCTAAGGATACCTGGTTATTTTCAACCTACAGTCCTCCGCTCTACCAACTGAGCTATCGAAGGGAGCATACCACTCAATATCGTTCCGATTTTGCATGGGTGCAGGCCACCAAGTAGACTCGAAATTTGTTGACTTACGATCTCTCAACAGAAAATGTTAAACATGATACACGTCTGTTTTCAGCTTTAATTCTTGCTTTTGTTGGAAAATTAAGACAAAAGGATAGCCTTTTTCTGCAAAGTCAATGAAAAGCAGGTACAAACAGTCTTGGTCGACGGGTGTTCGATGAGTGAACTTTTCTTCGTTTTGGCCAAATCAGTGAAAACATCTCCTTCGAGCCGGAGAACCAGCGACCTAAGGATATCTGGTTATTTTCAACCTACAGTCCTCCGCTCTACCAACTGAGCTATCGAAGGGAGCATACCACTCAATATCGTTCAGAATTTGCATGGGTTGAGGCTACAAGTAGACTTGAAATTTGTTGACCTACGATCTCTCAACAGAAAATGTTAAACATGATACACGTCTGTTTTCAGCTTTAATTCTTGCTTTTGTTGGAAAATGAAGACAAAAGGATAGCCTTTTTCTGCAAAGTCAATGAAAAGCAGGTACAAACAGTCTTGGTCGACGGGTGTTCGATGAGTGAACTTTTCTTCGTTTGACCAAATCAGTGAAAACATTTCCTTCGAGCCAGAGTTGAACCAGCTACCCAAGGATACCTGGTTATTTTCAACCTACACTCCTCCGCTCTACCAACAGAGCTATCGAAGGGAGCATACCACTCAATATCGTTCCAATTTTGCATGGGTGCAGGCCACCAAGTAGACTTGAAATTTGTTGACTTACGGTCTCTCAACAGAAAATTTTAAACATGATACACGTCTCTTTTCAGCTTTAATTCTTGCTTTTGTTGGAAAATGAAGACAAAAGGATAGACTTTTTCTGCAAAGTCAATGAAAAGCAGGTACAAACAGCCTTGGTCGACGGGTGTTCGATGAGTGAACTTTTCTTCGTTTGACCAAATCAGTAAAAACACCTCCTTCGAGCCGGAGTTGAACCAGCGACCTAAGGATACCTGGTTATTTTCAACCTACAGTCCTCCGCTCTACCAACTGAGCTATCGAAGGGAGCATACCGCTCAATATCGTTCCGATTTTGCATGGGTGCAGGCCACCAAGTAGACTCGAAATTTGTTGACTTACGATCTCTCAACAGAAAATGTTAAACATGATACACGTCTGTTTTCAGCTTTAATTCTTGCTTTTGTTGGAAAATTAAGACAAAAGGATAGCCTTTTTCTGCAAAGTCAATGAAAAGCAGGTACAAACAGTCTTGGTCGACGGGTGTTCGATGAGTGAACTTTTCTTCGTTTTGGCCAAATCAGTGAAAACATCTCCTTCGAGCCGGAGAACCAGCGACCTAAGGATATCTGGTTATTTTCAACCTACAGTCCTCCGCTCTACCAACTGAGCTATCGAAGGGAGCATACCACTCAATATCGTTCAGAATTTGCATGGGTGCAGGCCACCAAGTAGACTTGAAATTTGTTGACTTACGATCTCTCAACAGAAAATGTTAAACATGATACACGTCTGTTTTCAGCTTTAATTCTTGCTTTTGTTGGAAAATGAAGACAAAAGGATAGCCTTTTTCTGCAAAGTCAATGAAAAGCAGGTACAAACAGTCTTGGTCGACGGGTGTTCGATGAGTGAACTTTTCTTCGTTTGACCAAATCAGTGAAAACATTTCCTTCGAGCCGGAGTTGAACCAGCTACCTAAGGATACCTGGTTATTTTCAACCTACACTCCTCCGCTCTACCAACAGAGCTATCGAAGGGAGCATACCACTCAATATCGTTCCAATTTTGCATGGGTGCAGGCCACCAAGTAGACTTGAAATTTGTTGACTTACGGTCTCTCAACAGAAAATTTTAAACATGATACACGTCTCTTTTCAGCTTTAATTCTTGCTTTTGTTGGAAAATGAAGACAAAAGGATAGACTTTTTCTGCAAAGTCAATGAAAAGCAGGTACAAACAGCCTTGGTCGACGGGTGTTCGATGAGTGAACTTTTCTTCGTTTGACCAAATCAGTAAAAACACCTCCTTCGAGCCGGAGTTGAACCAGCGACCTAAGGATACCTGGTTATTTTCAACCTACAGTCCTCCGCTCTACCAACTGAGCTATCGAAGGGAGCATACCGCTCAATATCGTTCCGATTTTGCATGGGTGCAGGCCACCAAGTAGACTCGAAATTTGTTGACTTACGATCTCTCAACAGAAAATGTTAAACATGATACACGTCTGTTTTCAGCTTTAATTCTTGCTTTTGTTGGAAAATTAAGACAAAAGGATAGCCTTTTTCTGCAAAGTCAATGAAAAGCAGGTACAAACAGTCTTGGTCGACGGGTGTTCGATGAGTGAACTTTTCTTCATTTTGGCCAAATCAGTGAAAACATCTCCTTCGAGCCGGAGAACCAGCGACCTAAGGATATCTGGTTATTTTCAACCTACAGTCCTCCGCTCTACCAACTGAGCTATCGAAGGGAGCACACCGCTCAATATCGTTCAGAATTTGCATGGGTTGAGGCTACAAGTAGACTTGAAATTTGTTGACTTACGATCTCTCAACAGAAAATGTTAAACATGATACACGTCTGTTTTCAGCTTTAATTCTTGCTTTTGTTGGAAAATGAAGACAAAAGGATAGCCTTTTTCTGCAAAGTCAATGAAAAGCAGGTACAAACAGTCTTGGTCGACGGGTGTTCGATGAGTGAACTTTTCTTCGTTTGACCAAATCAGTGAAAACATTTCCTTCGAGCCGGAGTTGAACCAGCTACCTAAGGATACCTGGTTATTTTCAACCTACACTCCTCCGCTCTACCAACAGAGCTATCGAAGGGAGCATACCACTCAATATCGTTCCGATTTTGCATGGGTGCAGGCCACCAAGTAGACTCGAAATTTGTTGACTTACGATCTCTCAACAGAAAATGTTAAACATGATACACGTCTGTTTTCAGCTTTAATTCTTGCTTTTGTTGGAAAATTAAGACAAAAGGATAGCCTTTTTCTGCAAAGTCAATGAAAAGCAGGTACAAACAGTCTTGGTCGACGGGTGTTCGATGAGTGAACTTTTCTTCGTTTTGGCCAAATCAGTGAAAACATCTCCTTCGAGCCGGAGAACCAGCGACCTAAGGATATCTGGTTATTTTCAACCTACAGTCCTCCGCTCTACCAACTGAGCTATCGAAGGGAGCATACCGCTCAATATCGTTCAGAATTTGCATGGGTTGAGGCTACAAGTAGATTTGAAATTTGTTGACTTACGATCTCTCAACAGAAAATGTTAAACATGATACACGTCTGTTTTCAGCTTTAATTCTTGCTTTTGTTGGAAAATGAAGACAAAAGGATAGCCTTTTTCTGCAAAGTCAATGAAAAGCAGGTACAAACAGTCTTGGTCGACGGGTGTTCGATGAGTGAACTTTTCTTCGTTTGACCAAATCAGTGAAAACATCTCCTTCGAGCCGGAGTTGAACCAGCGACCTAAGGATATCTGGTTATTTTCAACCTACAGTCCTCCGCTCTACCAACTGAGCTATCGAAGGGAGCATACCGCTCAATATCGTTCCGATTTTGCATGGGTGCAGGCCACCAAGTAGACTCGAAATTTGTTGACTTACGATCTCTCAACAGAAAATGTTAAACATGATACACGTCTGTTTTCAGCTTTAATTCTTGCTTTTGTTGGAAAATGAAGACAAAAGGATAGCCTTTTTCTGCAAAGTCAATGAAAAGCAGGTACAAACAGTCTTGGTCGACGGGTGTTCGATGAGTGAACTTTTCTTCGTTTGACCAAATCAGTGAAAACATTTCCTTCGAGCCGGAGTTGAACCAGCGACCTAAGGATACCTGGTTATTTTCAACCTACAGTCCTCCGCACTACCAACTGAGCTATCGAAGGGAGCATACCAGTCAATATCGTTCCAATTTTGCATGGGTGCAGGCCACCAAGTAGACTTGAAATTTGTTGACTTACGGTCTCTCAACAGAAAATTTTAAACATGATACACGTCTCTTTTCAGCTTTAATTCTTGCTTTTGTTGGAAAATGAAGACAAAAGGATAGACTTTTTCTGCAAAGTCAATGAAAAGCAGGTACAAACAGCCTTGGTCGACGGGTGTTCGATGAGTGAACTTTTCTTCGTTTTGGCCAAATCAGTGAAAACATCTCCTTCGAGCCGGAGAACCAGCGACCTAAGGATATCTGGTTATTTTCAACCTACAGTCCTCCGCTCTACCAACTGAGCTATCGAAGGGAGCATACCACTCAATATCGTTCAGAATTTGCATGGGTTGAGGCTACAAGTAGACTTGAAATTTGTTGACTTACGATCTCTCAACAGAAAATGTTAAACATGATACACGTCTGTTTTCAGCTTTAATTCTTGCTTTTGTTGGAAAATGAAGACAAAAGGATAGCCTTTTTCTGCAAAGTCAATGAAAAGCAGGTACAAACAGTCTTGGTCGACGGGTGTTCGATGAGTGAACTTTTCTTCGTTTGACCAAATCAGTGAAAACATTTCCTTCGAGCCGGAGTTGAACCAGCGACCTAAGGATACCTGGTTATTTTCAACCTACAGTCCTCCGGGCTACCAACTGAGCTATCGAAGGGAGCATACCAGTCAATATCGTTCCAATTTTGCATGGGTGCAGGCCACCAAGTAGACTTGAAATTTGTTGACTTACGGTCTCTCAACAGAAAATTTTAAACATGATACACGTCTCTTTTCAGCTTTAATTCTTGCTTTTGTTGGAAAATGAAGACAAAAGGATAGACTTTTTCTGCAAAGTCAATGAAAAGCAGGTACAAACAGCCTTGGTCGACGGGTGTTCGATGAGTGAACTTTTCTTCGTTTGACCAAATCAGTAAAAACACCTCCTTCGAGCCGGAGTTGAACCAGCGACCTAAGGATACCTGGTTATTTTCAACCTACAGTCCTCCGCTCTACCAACTGAGCTATCGAAGGGAGCATACCGCTCAATATCGTTCCGATTTTGCATGGGTGCAGGCCACCAAGTAGACTCGAAATTTGTTGACTTACGATCTCTCAACAGAAAATGTTAAACATGATACACGTCTGTATTCAGCTTTAATTCTTGCTTTTGTTGGAAAATTAAGACAAAAGGATAGCCTTTTTCTGCAAAGTCAATGAAAAGCAGGTACAAACAGTCTTGGTCGACGGGTGTTCGATGAGTGAACTTTTCTTCGTTTTGGCCAAATCAGTGAAAACATCTCCTTCGAGCCGGAGAACCAGCGACCTAAGGATATCTGGTTATTTTCAACCTACAGTCCTCCGCTCTACCAACTGAGCTATCGAAGGGAGCATACCACTCAATATCGTTCAGAATTTGCATGGGTTGAGGCTACAAGTAGACTTGAAATTTGTTGACCTACGATCTCTCAACAGAAAATGTTAAACATGATACACGTCTGTTTTCAGCTTTAATTCTTGCTTTTGTTGGAAAATGAAGACAAAAGGATAGCCTTTTTCTGCAAAGTCAATGAAAAGCAGGTACAAACAGTCTTGGTCGACGGGTGTTCGATGAGTGAACTTTTCTTCGTTTGACCAAATCAGTGAAAACATTTCCTTCGAGCCGGAGTTGAACCAGCTACCTAAGGATACCTGGTTATTTTCAACCTACACTCCTCCGCTCTACCAACAGAGCTATCGAAGGGAGCATACCACTCAATATCGTTCCAATTTTGCATGGGTGCAGGCCACCAAGTAGACTTGAAATTTGTTGACTTACGGTCTCTCAACAGAAAATTTTAAACATGATACACGTCTGTTTTCAGCTTTAATTCTTGCTTTTGTTGGAAAATTAAGACAAAAGGATAGCCTTTTTCTGCAAAGTCAATGAAAAGCAGGTACAAACAGTCTTGGTCGACGGGTGTTCGATGAGTGAACTTTTCTTCGTTTTGGCCAAATCAGTGAAAACATCTCCTTCGAGCCGGAGAACCAGCGACCTAAGAATATCTGGTTATTTTCAACCTACAGTCCTCCGCTCTACCAACTGAGCTATCGAAGGGAGCATACCACTCAATATCGTTCAGAATTTGCATGGGTTGAGGCTACAAGTAGACTTGAAATTTGTTGACTTACGATCTCTCAACAGAAAATGTTAAACATGATACACGTCTGTTTTCAGCTTTAATTCTTGCTTTTGTTGGAAAATGAAGACAAAAGGATAGCCTTTTTCTGCAAAGTCAATGAAAAGCAGGTACAAACAGTCTTGGTCGACGGGTGTTCGATGAGTGAACTTTTCTTCGTTTGACCAAATCAGTGAAAACATTTCCTTCGAGCCGGAGTTGAACCAGCTACCTAAGGATACCTGGTTATTTTCAACCTACACTCCTCCGCTCTACCAACAGAGCTATCGAAGGGAGCATACCACTCAATATCGTTCCAATTTTGCATGGGTGCAGGCCACCAAGTAGACTTGAAATTTGTTGACTTACGGTCTCTCAACAGAAAATTTTAAACATGATACACGTCTGTTTTCAGCTTTAATTCTTGCTTTTGTTGGAAAATGAAGACAAAAGGATAGACTTTTTCTGCAAAGTCAATGAAAAGCAGGTACAAACAGCCTTGGTCGACGGGTGTTCGATGAGTGAACTTTTCTTCGTTTGACCAAATCAGTAAAAACACCTCCTTCGAGCCGGAGTTGAACCAGCGACCTAAGGATACCTGGTTATTTTCAACCTACAGTCCTCCGCTCTACCAACTGAGCTATCGAAGGGAGCATACCGCTCAATATCGTTCCGATTTTGCATGGGTGCAGGCCACCAAGTAGACTCGAAATTTGTTGACTTACGATCTCTCAACAGAAAATGTTAAACATGATACACGTCTGTTTTCAGCTTTAATTCTTGCTTTTGTTGGAAAATTAAGACAAAAGGATAGCCTTTTTCTGCAAAGTCAATGAAAAGCAGGTACAAACAGTCTTGGTCGACGGGTGTTCGATGAGTGAACTTTTCTTCGTTTTGGCCAAATCAGTGAAAACATCTCCTTCGAGCCGGAGAACCAGCGACCTAAGGATATCTGGTTATTTTCAACCTACAGTCCTCCGCTCTACCAACTGAGCTATCGAAGGGAGCACACCACTCAATATCGTTCAGAATTTGCATGGGTTGAGGCTACAAGTAGACTTGAAATTTGTTGACTTACGATCTCTCAACAGAAAATGTTAAACATGATACACGTCTGTTTTCAGCTTTAATTCTTGCTTTTGTTGGAAAATGAAGACAAAAGGATAGCCTTTTTCTGCAAAGTCAATGAAAAGCAGGTACAAACAGCCTTGGTCGACGGGTGTTCGATGAGTGAACTTTTCTTCGTTTGACCAAATCAGTGAAAACATTTCCTTCGAGCCGGAGTTGAACCAGCTACCTAAGGATACCTGGTTATTTTCAACCTACACTCCTCCGCTCTACCAACAGAGCTATCGAAGGGAGCATACCACTCAATATCGTTCCAATTTTGCATGGGTGCAGGCCACCAAGTAGACTTGAAATTTGTTGACTTACGGTCTCTCAACAGAAAATTTTAAACATGATACACGTCTCTTTTCAGCTTTAATTCTTGCTTTTGTTGGAAAATGAAGACAAAAGGATAGACTTTTTCTGCAAAGTCAATGAAAAGCAGGTACAAACAGCCTTGGTCGACGGGTGTTCGATGAGTGAACTTTTCTTCGTTTGACCAAATCAGTAAAAACACCTCCTTCGAGCCGGAGTTGAACCAGCGACCTAAGGATACCTGGTTATTTTCAACCTACAGTCCTCCGCTCTACCAACTGAGCTATCGAAGGGAGCATACCACTCAATATCGTTCCGATTTTGCATGGGTGCAGGCCACCAAGTAGACTCGAAATTTGTTGACTTACGATCTCTCAACAGAAAATGTTAAACATGATACACGTCTGTTTTCAGCTTTAATTCTTGCTTTTGTTGGAAAATTAAGACAAAAGGATAGCCTTTTTCTGCAAAGTCAATGAAAAGCAGGTACAAACAGTCTTGGTCGACGGGTGTTCGATGAGTGAACTTTTCTTCGTTTTGGCCAAATCAGTGAAAACATCTCCTTCGAGCCGGAGAACCAGCGACCTAAGGATATCTGGTTATTTTCAACCTACAGTCCTCCGCTCTACCAACTGAGCTATCGAAGGGAGCATACCACTCAATATCGTTCAGAATTTGCATGGGTTGAGGCTACAAGTAGACTTGAAATTTGTTGACCTACGATCTCTCAACAGAAAATGTTAAACATGATACACGTCTGTTTTCAGCTTTAATTCTTGCTTTTGTTGGAAAATGAAGACAAAAGGATAGCCTTTTTCTGCAAAGTCAATGAAAAGCAGGTACAAACAGTCTTGGTCGACGGGTGTTCGATGAGTGAACTTTTCTTCGTTTGACCAAATCAGTGAAAACATTTCCTTCGAGCCGGAGTTGAACCAGCTACCTAAGGATACCTGGTTATTTTCAACCTACACTCCTCCGCTCTACCAACAGAGCTATCGAAGGGAGCATACCACTCAATATCGTTCCAATTTTGCATGGGTGCAGGCCACCAAGTAGACTTGAAATTTGTTGACTTACGGTCTCTCAACAGAAAATTTTAAACATGATACACGTCTCTTTTCAGCTTTAATTCTTGCTTTTGTTGGAAAATGAAGACAAAAGGATAGACTTTTTCTGCAAAGTCAATGAAAAGCAGGTACAAACAGCCTTGGTCGACGGGTGTTCGATGAGTGAACTTTTCTTCGTTTGACCAAATCAGTAAAAACACCTCCTTCGAGCCGGAGTTGAACCAGCGACCTAAGGATACCTGGTTATTTTCAACCTACAGTCCTCCGCTCTACCAACTGAGCTATCGAAGGGAGCATACCACTCAATATCGTTCCGATTTTGCATGGGTGCAGGCCACCAAGTAGACTCGAAATTTGTTGACTTACGATCTCTCAACAGAAAATGTTAAACATGATACACGTCTGTTTTCAGCTTTAATTCTTGCTTTTGTTGGAAAATTAAGACAAAAGGATAGCCTTTTTCTGCAAAGTCAATGAAAAGCAGGTACAAACAGTCTTGGTCGACGGGTGTTCGATGAGTGAACTTTTCTTCGTTTTGGCCAAATCAGTGAAAACATCTCCTTCGAGCCGGAGAACCAGCGACCTAAGGATATCTGGTTATTTTCAACCTACAGTCCTCCACTCTACCAACTGAGCTATCGAAGGGAGCATACCACTCAATATCGTTCAGAATTTGCATGGGTTGAGGCTACAAGTAGACTTGAAATTTGTTGACTTACGATCTCTCAACAGAAAATGTTAAACATGATACACGTCTGTTTTCAGCTTTAATTCTTGCTTTTGTTGGAAAATTAAGACAAAAGGATAGCCTTTTTCTGCAAAGTCAATGAAAAGCAGGTACAAACAGTCTTGGTCGACGGGTGTTCGATGAGTGAACTTTTCTTCGTTTTGGCCAAATCAGTGAAAACATCTCCTTCGAGCCGGAGAACCAGCGACCTAAGGATATCTGGTTATTTTCAACCTACAGTCCTCCGCTCTACCAACTGAGCTATCGAAGGGAGCATACCACTCAATATCGTTCAGAATTTGCATGGGTTGAGGCTACAAGTAGACTTGAAATTTGTTGACCTACGATCTCTCAACAGAAAATGTTAAACATGATACACGTCTGTTTTCAGCTTTAATTCTTGCTTTTGTTGGAAAATGAAGACAAAAGGATAGCCTTTTTCTGCAAAGTCAATGAAAAGCAGGTACAAACAGTCTTGGTCGACGGGTGTTCGATGAGTGAACTTTTCTTCGTTTGACCAAATCAGTGAAAACATTTCCTTCGAGCCGGAGTTGAACCAGCTACCTAAGGATACCTGGTTATTTTCAACCTACACTCCTCCGCTCTACCAACAGAGCTATCGAAGGGAGCATACACTCAATATCGTTCCAATTTTGCATGGGTGCAGGCCACCAAGTAGACTTGAAATTTGTTGACTTACGGTCTCTCAACAGAAAATTTTAAACATGATACACGTCTGTTTTCAGCTTTAATTCTTGCTTTTGTTGGAAAATTAAGACAAAAGGATAGCCTTTTTCTGCAAAGTCAATGAAAAGCAGGTACAAACAGTCTTGGTCGACGGGTGTTCGATGAGTGAACTTTTCTTCGTTTTGGCCAAATCAGTGAAAACATCTCCTTCGAGCCGGAGAACCAGCGACCTAAGGATATCTGGTTATTTTCAACCTACAGTCCTCCACTCTACCAACTGAGCCATCGAAGGGAGCATACCACTCAATATCGTTCAGAATTTGCATGGGTTGAGGCTACAAGTAGACTTGAAATTTGTTGACCTACGATCTCTCAACAGAAAATGTTAAACATGATACACGTCTGTTTTCAGCTTTAATTCTTGCTTTTGTTGGAAAATGAAGACAAAAGGATAGCCTTTTTCTGCAAAGTCAATGAAAAGCAGGTACAAACAGTCTTGGTCGACGGGTGTTCGATGAGTGAACTTTTCTTCGTTTGACCAAATCAGTGAAAACATCTCCTTCGAGCCGGAGTTGAACCAGCTACCTAAGGATACCTGGTTATTTTCAACCTACACTCCTCCGCTCTACCAACAGAGCTATCGAAGGGAGCATACCACTCAATATCGTTCCAATTTTGCATGGGTACAGGCCACCAAGTAGACTTGAAATTTGTTGACTTACGGTCTCTCAACAGAAAATTTTAAACATGATACACGTCTCTTTTCAGCTTTAATTCTTGCTTTTGTTGGAAAATGAAGACAAAAGGATAGACTTTTTCTGCAAAGTCAATGAAAAGCAGGTACAAACAGCCTTGGTCGACGGGTGTTCGATGAGTGAACTTTTCTTCGTTTGACCAAATCAGTAAAAACACCTCCTTCGAGCCGGAGTTGAACCAGCGACCTAAGGATACCTGGTTATTTTCAACCTACAGTCCTCCGCTCTACCAACTGAGCTATCGAAGGGAGCATACCGCTCAATATCGTTCCGATTTTGCATGGGTGCAGGCCACCAAGTAGACTCGAAATTTGTTGACTTACGATCTCTCAACAGAAAATGTTAAACATGATACACGTCTGTTTTCAGCTTTAATTCTTGCTTTTGTTGGAAAATTAAGACAAAAGGATAGCCTTTTTCTGCAAAGTCAATGAAAAGCAGGTACAAACAGTCTTGGTCGACGGGTGTTCGATGAGTGAACTTTTCTTCGTTTTGGCCAAATCAGTGAAAACATCTCCTTCGAGCCGGAGAACCAGCGACCTAAGGATATCTGGTTATTTTCAACCTACAGTCCTCCGCTCTACCAACTGAGCTATCGAAGGGAGCATACCACTCAATATCGTTCAGAATTTGCATGGGTTGAGGCTACAAGTAGACTTGAAATTTGTTGACTTACGATCTCTCAACAGAAAATGTTAAACATGATACACGTCTGTTTTCAGCTTTAATTCTTGCTTTTGTTGGAAAATGAAGACAAAAGCATAGCCTTTTTCTGCAAAGTCAATGAAAAGCAGGTACAAACAGTCTTGGTCGACGGGTGTTCGATGAGTGAACTTTTCTTCGTTTGACCAAATCAGTGAAAACATTTCCTTCGAGCCGGAGTTGAACCAGCGACCTAAGGATACCTGGTTATTTTCAACCTACAGTCCTCCGCTCTACCAACTGAGCTATCGAAGGGAGCATACCGCTCAATATCGTTCCGATTTTGCATGGGTGCAGGCCACCAAGTAGACTCGAAATTTGTTGACTTACGATCTCTCAACAGAAAATGTTAAACATGATACACGTCTGTTTTCAGCTTTAATTCTTGCTTTTGTTGGAAAATTAAGACAAAAGGATAGCCTTTTTCTGCAAAGTCAATGAAAAGCAGGTACAAACAGTCTTGGTCGACGGGTGTTCGATGAGTGAACTTTTCTTCGTTTTGGCCAAATCAGTGAAAACATCTCCTTCGAGCCGGAGAACCAGCGACCTAAGGATATCTGGTTATTTTCAACCTACAGTCCTCCGCTCTACCAACTGAGCTATCGAAGGGAGCACACCACTCAATATCGTTCAGAATTTGCATGGGTTGAGGCTACAAGTAGACTTGAAATTTGTTGACTTACGATCTCTCAACAGAAAATGTTAAACATGATACACGTCTGTTTTCAGCTTTAATTCTTGCTTTTGTTGGAAAATGAAGACAAAAGGATAGCCTTTTTCTGCAAAGTCAATGAAAAGCAGGTACAAACAGCCTTGGTCGACGGGTGTTCGATGAGTGAACTTTTCTTCGTTTGACCAAATCAGTGAAAACATTTCCTTCGAGCCGGAGTTGAACCAGCTACCTAAGGATACCTGGTTATTTTCAACCTACACTCCTCCGCTCTACCAACAGAGCTATCGAAGGGAGCATACCACTCAATATCGTTCCAATTTTGCATGGGTGCAGGCCACCAAGTAGACTTGAAATTTGTTGACTTACGGTCTCTCAACAGAAAATTTTAAACATGATACACGTCTCTTTTCAGCTTTAATTCTTGCTTTTGTTGGAAAATGAAGACAAAAGGATAGACTTTTTCTGCAAAGTCAATGAAAAGCAGGTACAAACAGCCTTGGTCGACGGGTGTTCGATGAGTGAACTTTTCTTCGTTTGACCAAATCAGTAAAAACACCTCCTTCGAGCCGGAGTTGAACCAGCGACCTAAGGATACCTGGTTATTTTCAACCTACAGTCCTCCGCTCTACCAACTGAGCTATCGAAGGGAGCATACCACTCAATATCGTTCCGATTTTGCATGGGTGCAGGCCACCAAGTAGACTCGAAATTTGTTGACTTACGATCTCTCAACAGAAAATGTTAAACATGATACACGTCTGTTTTCAGCTTTAATTCTTGCTTTTGTTGGAAAATTAAGACAAAAGGATAGCCTTTTTCTGCAAAGTCAATGAAAAGCAGGTACAAACAGTCTTGGTCGACGGGTGTTCGATGAGTGAACTTTTCTTCGTTTTGGCCAAATCAGTGAAAACATCTCCTTCGAGCCGGAGAACCAGCGACCTAAGGATATCTGGTTATTTTCAACCTACAGTCCTCCGCTCTACCAACTGAGCTATCGAAGGGAGCATACCACTCAATATCGTTCAGAATTTGCATGGGTTGAGGCTACAAGTAGACTTGAAATTTGTTGACTTACGATCTCTCAACAGAAAATGTTAAACATGATACACGTCTGTTTTCAGCTTTAATTCTTGCTTTTGTTGGAAAATGAAGACAAAAGCATAGCCTTTTTCTGCAAAGTCAATGAAAAGCAGGTACAAACAGTCTTGGTCGACGGGTGTTCGATGAGTGAACTTTTCTTCGTTTGACCAAATCAGTGAAAACATTTCCTTCGAGCCGGAGTTGAACCAGCGACCTAAGGATACCTGGTTATTTTCAACCTACAGTCCTCCGCTCTACCAACTGAGCTATCGAAGGGAGCATACCGCTCAATATCGTTCCGATTTTGCATGGGTGCAGGCCACCAAGTAGACTCGAAATTTGTTGACTTACGATCTCTCAACAGAAAATGTTAAACATGATACACGTCTGTTTTCAGCTTTAATTCTTGCTTTTGTTGGAAAATTAAGACAAAAGGATAGCCTTTTTCTGCAAAGTCAATGAAAAGCAGGTACAAACAGTCTTGGTCGACGGGTGTTCGATGAGTGAACTTTTCTTCGTTTTGGCCAAATCAGTGAAAACATCTCCTTCGAGCCGGAGAACCAGCGACCTAAGGATATCTGGTTATTTTCAACCTACAGTCCTCCGCTCTACCAACTGAGCTATCGAAGGGAGCACACCACTCAATATCGTTCAGAATTTGCATGGGTTGAGGCTACAAGTAGACTTGAAATTTGTTGACTTACGATCTCTCAACAGAAAATGTTAAACATGATACACGTCTGTTTTCAGCTTTAATTCTTGCTTTTGTTGGAAAATGAAGACAAAAGGATAGCCTTTTTCTGCAAAGTCAATGAAAAGCAGGTACAAACAGCCTTGGTCGACGGGTGTTCGATGAGTGAACTTTTCTTCGTTTGACCAAATCAGTGAAAACATTTCCTTCGAGCCGGAGTTGAACCAGCTACCTAAGGATACCTGGTTATTTTCAACCTACACTCCTCCGCTCTACCAACAGAGCTATCGAAGGGAGCATACCACTCAATATCGTTCCAATTTTGCATGGGTGCAGGCCACCAAGTAGACTTGAAATTTGTTGACTTACGGTCTCTCAACAGAAAATTTTAAACATGATACACGTCTCTTTTCAGCTTTAATTCTTGCTTTTGTTGGAAAATGAAGACAAAAGGATAGACTTTTTCTGCAAAGTCAATGAAAAGCAGGTACAAACAGCCTTGGTCGACGGGTGTTCGATGAGTGAACTTTTCTTCGTTTGACCAAATCAGTAAAAACACCTCCTTCGAGCCGGAGTTGAACCAGCGACCTAAGGATACCTGGTTATTTTCAACCTACAGTCCTCCGCTCTACCAACTGAGCTATCGAAGGGAGCATACCACTCAATATCGTTCCGATTTTGCATGGGTGCAGGCCACCAAGTAGACTCGAAATTTGTTGACTTACGATCTCTCAACAGAAAATGTTAAACATGATACACGTCTGTTTTCAGCTTTAATTCTTGCTTTTGTTGGAAAATTAAGACAAAAGGATAGCCTTTTTCTGCAAAGTCAATGAAAAGCAGGTACAAACAGTCTTGGTCGACGGGTGTTCGATGAGTGAACTTTTCTTCGTTTTGGCCAAATCAGTGAAAACATCTCCTTCGAGCCGGAGAACCAGCGACCTAAGGATATCTGGTTATTTTCAACCTACAGTCCTCCGCTCTACCAACTGAGCTATCGAAGGGAGCATACCACTCAATATCGTTCAGAATTTGCATGGGTTGAGGCTACAAGTAGACTTGAAATTTGTTGACCTACGATCTCTCAACAGAAAATGTTAAACATGATACACGTCTGTTTTCAGCTTTAATTCTTGCTTTTGTTGGAAAATGAAGACAAAAGGATAGCCTTTTTCTGCAAAGTCAATGAAAAGCAGGTACAAACAGTCTTGGTCGACGGGTGTTCGATGAGTGAACTTTTCTTCGTTTGACCAAATCAGTGAAAACATTTCCTTCGAGCCGGAGTTGAACCAGCTACCTAAGGATACCTGGTTATTTTCAACCTACACTCCTCCGCTCTACCAACAGAGCTATCGAAGGGAGCATACCACTCAATATCGTTCCAATTTTGCATGGGTGCAGGCCACCAAGTAGACTTGAAATTTGTTGACTTACGGTCTCTCAACAGAAAATTTTAAACATGATACACGTCTCTTTTCAGCTTTAATTCTTGCTTTTGTTGGAAAATGAAGACAAAAGGATAGACTTTTTCTGCAAAGTCAATGAAAAGCAGGTACAAACAGCCTTGGTCGACGGGTGTTCGATGAGTGAACTTTTCTTCGTTTGACCAAATCAGTAAAAACACCTCCTTCGAGCCGGAGTTGAACCAGCGACCTAAGGATACCTGGTTATTTTCAACCTACAGTCCTCCGCTCTACCAACTGAGCTATCGAAGGGAGCATACCACTCAATATCGTTCCGATTTTGCATGGGTGCAGGCCACCAAGTAGACTCGAAATTTGTTGACTTACGATCTCTCAACAGAAAATGTTAAACATGATACACGTCTGTTTTCAGCTTTAATTCTTGCTTTTGTTGGAAAATTAAGACAAAAGGATAGCCTTTTTCTGCAAAGTCAATGAAAAGCAGGTACAAACAGTCTTGGTCGACGGGTGTTCGATGAGTGAACTTTTCTTCGTTTTGGCCAAATCAGTGAAAACATCTCCTTCGAGCCGGAGAACCAGCGACCTAAGGATATCTGGTTATTTTCAACCTACAGTCCTCCACTCTACCAACTGAGCTATCGAAGGGAGCATACCACTCAATATCGTTCAGAATTTGCATGGGTTGAGGCTACAAGTAGACTTGAAATTTGTTGACTTACGATCTCTCAACAGAAAATGTTAAACATGATACACGTCTGTTTTCAGCTTTAATTCTTGCTTTTGTTGGAAAATTAAGACAAAAGGATAGCCTTTTTCTGCAAAGTCAATGAAAAGCAGGTACAAACAGTCTTGGTCGACGGGTGTTCGATGAGTGAACTTTTCTTCGTTTTGGCCAAATCAGTGAAAACATCTCCTTCGAGCCGGAGAACCAGCGACCTAAGGATATCTGGTTATTTTCAACCTACAGTCCTCCGCTCTACCAACTGAGCTATCGAAGGGAGCATACCACTCAATATCGTTCAGAATTTGCATGGGTTGAGGCTACAAGTAGACTTGAAATTTGTTGACCTACGATCTCTCAACAGAAAATGTTAAACATGATACACGTCTGTTTTCAGCTTTAATTCTTGCTTTTGTTGGAAAATGAAGACAAAAGGATAGCCTTTTTCTGCAAAGTCAATGAAAAGCAGGTACAAACAGTCTTGGTCGACGGGTGTTCGATGAGTGAACTTTTCTTCGTTTGACCAAATCAGTGAAAACATTTCCTTCGAGCCGGAGTTGAACCAGCTACCTAAGGATACCTGGTTATTTTCAACCTACACTCCTCCGCTCTACCAACAGAGCTATCGAAGGGAGCATACACTCAATATCGTTCCAATTTTGCATGGGTGCAGGCCACCAAGTAGACTTGAAATTTGTTGACTTACGGTCTCTCAACAGAAAATTTTAAACATGATACACGTCTGTTTTCAGCTTTAATTCTTGCTTTTGTTGGAAAATTAAGACAAAAGGATAGCCTTTTTCTGCAAAGTCAATGAAAAGCAGGTACAAACAGTCTTGGTCGACGGGTGTTCGATGAGTGAACTTTTCTTCGTTTTGGCCAAATCAGTGAAAACATCTCCTTCGAGCCGGAGAACCAGCGACCTAAGGATATCTGGTTATTTTCAACCTACAGTCCTCCACTCTACCAACTGAGCCATCGAAGGGAGCATACCACTCAATATCGTTCAGAATTTGCATGGGTTGAGGCTACAAGTAGACTTGAAATTTGTTGACCTACGATCTCTCAACAGAAAATGTTAAACATGATACACGTCTGTTTTCAGCTTTAATTCTTGCTTTTGTTGGAAAATGAAGACAAAAGGATAGCCTTTTTCTGCAAAGTCAATGAAAAGCAGGTACAAACAGTCTTGGTCGACGGGTGTTCGATGAGTGAACTTTTCTTCGTTTGACCAAATCAGTGAAAACATCTCCTTCGAGCCGGAGTTGAACCAGCTACCTAAGGATACCTGGTTATTTTCAACCTACACTCCTCCGCTCTACCAACAGAGCTATCGAAGGGAGCATACCACTCAATATCGTTCCAATTTTGCATGGGTACAGGCCACCAAGTAGACTTGAAATTTGTTGACTTACGGTCTCTCAACAGAAAATTTTAAACATGATACACGTCTCTTTTCAGCTTTAATTCTTGCTTTTGTTGGAAAATGAAGACAAAAGGATAGACTTTTTCTGCAAAGTCAATGAAAAGCAGGTACAAACAGCCTTGGTCGACGGGTGTTCGATGAGTGAACTTTTCTTCGTTTGACCAAATCAGTAAAAACACCTCCTTCGAGCCGGAGTTGAACCAGCGACCTAAGGATACCTGGTTATTTTCAACCTACAGTCCTCCGCTCTACCAACTGAGCTATCGAAGGGAGCATACCGCTCAATATCGTTCCGATTTTGCATGGGTGCAGGCCACCAAGTAGACTCGAAATTTGTTGACTTACGATCTCTCAACAGAAAATGTTAAACATGATACACGTCTGTTTTCAGCTTTAATTCTTGCTTTTGTTGGAAAATTAAGACAAAAGGATAGCCTTTTTCTGCAAAGTCAATGAAAAGCAGGTACAAACAGTCTTGGTCGACGGGTGTTCGATGAGTGAACTTTTCTTCGTTTTGGCCAAATCAGTGAAAACATCTCCTTCGAGCCGGAGAACCAGCGACCTAAGGATATCTGGTTATTTTCAACCTACAGTCCTCCGCTCTACCAACTGAGCTATCGAAGGGAGCATACCACTCAATATCGTTCAGAATTTGCATGGGTTGAGGCTACAAGTAGACTTGAAATTTGTTGACTTACGATCTCTCAACAGAAAATGTTAAACATGATACACGTCTGTTTTCAGCTTTAATTCTTGCTTTTGTTGGAAAATGAAGACAAAAGCATAGCCTTTTTCTGCAAAGTCAATGAAAAGCAGGTACAAACAGTCTTGGTCGACGGGTGTTCGATGAGTGAACTTTTCTTCGTTTGACCAAATCAGTGAAAACATTTCCTTCGAGCCGGAGTTGAACCAGCGACCTAAGGATACCTGGTTATTTTCAACCTACAGTCCTCCGCTCTACCAACTGAGCTATCGAAGGGAGCATACCGCTCAATATCGTTCCGATTTTGCATGGGTGCAGGCCACCAAGTAGACTCGAAATTTGTTGACTTACGATCTCTCAACAGAAAATGTTAAACATGATACACGTCTGTTTTCAGCTTTAATTCTTGCTTTTGTTGGAAAATTAAGACAAAAGGATAGCCTTTTTCTGCAAAGTCAATGAAAAGCAGGTACAAACAGTCTTGGTCGACGGGTGTTCGATGAGTGAACTTTTCTTCGTTTTGGCCAAATCAGTGAAAACATCTCCTTCGAGCCGGAGAACCAGCGACCTAAGGATATCTGGTTATTTTCAACCTACAGTCCTCCGCTCTACCAACTGAGCTATCGAAGGGAGCATACCACTCAATATCGTTCAGAATTTGCATGGGTTGAGGCTACAAGTAGACTTGAAATTTGTTGACTTACGATCTCTCAACAGAAAATGTTAAACATGATACACGTCTGTTTTCAGCTTTAATTCTTGCTTTTGTTGGAAAATGAAGACAAAAGGATAGCCTTTTTCTGCAAAGTCAATGAAAAGCAGGTACAAACAGTCTTGGTCGACGGGTGTTCGATGAGTGAACTTTTCTTCGTTTGACCAAATCAGTGAAAACATCTCCTTCGAGCCGGAGTTGAACCAGCGACCTAAGGATATCTGGTTATTTTCAACCTACAGTCCTCCGCTCTACCAACTGAGCTATCGAAGGGAGCATACCGCTCAATATCGTTCCGATTTTGCATGGGTGCAGGCCACCAAGTAGACTCGAAATTTGTTGACTTACGATCTCTCAACAGAAAATGTTAAACATGATACACGTCTGTTTTCAGCTTTAATTCTTGCTTTTGTTGGAAAATGAAGACAAAAGGATAGCCTTTTTCTGCAAAGTCAATGAAAAGCAGGTACAAACAGTCTTGGTCGACGGGTGTTCGATGAGTGAACTTTTCTTCGTTTGACCAAATCAGTGAAAACATTTCCTTCGAGCCGGAGTTGAACCAGCTACCTAAGGATACCTGGTTATTTTCAACCTACACTCCTCCGCTCTACCAACAGAGCTATCGAAGGGAGCATACCACTCAATATCGTTCCAATTTTGCATGGGTGCAGGCCACCAAGTAGACTTGAAATTTGTTGACTTACGGTCTCTCAACAGAAAATTTTAAACATGATACACGTCTGTTTTCAGCTTTAATTCTTGCTTTTGTTGGAAAATTAAGACAAAAGGATAGCCTTTTTCTGCAAAGTCAATGAAAAGCAGGTACAAACAGTCTTGGTCGACGGGTGTTCGATGAGTGAACTTTTCTTCGTTTTGGCCAAATCAGTGAAAACATCTCCTTCGAGCCGGAGAACCAGCGACCTAAGGATATCTGGTTATTTTCAACCTACAGTCCTCCGCTCTACCAACTGAGCTATCGAAGGGAGCATACCACTCAATATCGTTCAGAATTTGCATGGGTTGAGGCTACAAGTAGACTTGAAATTTGTTGACTTACGATCTCTCAACAGAAAATGTTAAACATGATACACGTCTGTTTTCAGCTTTAATTCTTGCTTTTGTTGGAAAATGAAGACAAAAGGATAGCCTTTTTCTGCAAAGTCAATGAAAAGCAGGTACAAACAGTCTTGGTCGACGGGTGTTCGATGAGTGAACTTTTCTTCGTTTGACCAAATCAGTGAAAACATTTCCTTCGAGCCGGAGTTGAACCAGCTACCTAAGGATACCTGGTTATTTTCAACCTACACTCCTCCGCTCTACCAACAGAGCTATCGAAGGGAGCATACCACTCAATATCGTTCCAATTTTGCATGGGTGCAGGCCACCAAGTAGACTTGAAATTTGTTGACTTACGGTCTCTCAACAGAAAATTTTAAACATGATACACGTCTGTTTTCAGCTTTAATTCTTGCTTTTGTTGGAAAATGAAGACAAAAGGATAGACTTTTTCTGCAAAGTCAATGAAAAGCAGGTACAAACAGCCTTGGTCGACGGGTGTTCGATGAGTGAACTTTTCTTCGTTTGACCAAATCAGTAAAAACACCTCCTTCGAGCCGGAGTTGAACCAGCGACCTAAGGATACCTGGTTATTTTCAACCTACAGTCCTCCGCTCTACCAACTGAGCTATCGAAGGGAGCATACCGCTCAATATCGTTCCGATTTTGCATGGGTGCAGGCCACCAAGTAGACTCGAAATTTGTTGACTTACGATCTCTCAACAGAAAATGTTAAACATGATACACGTCTGTTTTCAGCTTTAATTCTTGCTTTTGTTGGAAAATTAAGACAAAAGGATAGCCTTTTTCTGCAAAGTCAATGAAAAGCAGGTACAAACAGTCTTGGTCGACGGGTGTTCGATGAGTGAACTTTTCTTCGTTTTGGCCAAATCAGTGAAAACATCTCCTTCGAGCCGGAGAACCAGCGACCTAAGGATATCTGGTTATTTTCAACCTACAGTCCTCCGCTCTACCAACTGAGCTATCGAAGGGAGCACACCACTCAATATCGTTCCGATTTTGCATGGGTGCAGGCCACCAAGTAGACTCGAAATTTGTTGACTTACGATCTCTCAACAGAAAATGTTAAACATGATACACGTCTGTTTTCAGCTTTAATTCTTGCTTTTGTTGGAAAATGAAGACAAAAGGATAGCCTTTTTCTGCAAAGTCAATGAAAAGCAGGTACAAACAGTCTTGGTCGACGGGTGTTCGATGAGTGAACTTTTCTTCGTTTTGGCCAAATCAGTGAAAACATCTCCTTCGAGCCGGAGAACCAGCGACCTAAGGATATCTGGTTATTTTCAACCTACAGTCCTCCGCTCTACCAACTGAGCTATCGAAGGGAGCACACCACTCAATATCGTTCAGAATTTGCATGGGTTGAGGCTACAAGTAGACTTGAAATTTGTTGACCTACGATCTCTCAACAGAAAATGTTAAACATGATACACGTCTGTTTTCAGCTTTAATTCTTGCTTTTGTTGGAAAATGAAGACAAAAGGATAGCCTTTTTCTGCAAAGTCAATGAAAAGCAGGTACAAACAGTCTTGGTCGACGGGTGTTCGATGAGTGAACTTTTCTTCGTTTGACCAAATCAGTGAAAACATTTCCTTCGAGCCGGAGTTGAACCAGCTACCTAAGGATACCTGGTTATTTTCAACCTACACTCCTCCGCTCTACCAACTGAGCTATCGAAGGGAGCATACCGCTCAATATCGTTCCGATTTTGCATGGGTGCAGGCCACCAAGTAGACTCGAAATTTGTTGACTTACGATCTCTCAACAGAAAATGTTAAACATGATACACGTCTGTTTTCAGCTTTAATTCTTGCTTTTGTTGGAAAATGAAGACAAAAGGATAGCCTTTTTCTGCAAAGTCAATGAAAAGCAGGTACAAACAGTCTTGGTCGACGGGTGTTCGATGAGTGAACTTTTCTTCGTTTGACCAAATCAGTGAAAACATTTCCTTCGAGCCGGAGTTGAACCAGCTACCTAAGGATACCTGGTTATTTTCAACCTACACTCCTCCGCTCTACCAACTGAGCTATCGAAGGGAGCATACCGCTCAATATCGTTCCGATTTTGCATGGGTGCAGGCCACCAAGTAGACTCGAAATTTGTTGACTTACGATCTCTCAACAGAAAATGTTAAACATGATACACGTCTGTTTTCAGCTTTAATTCTTGCTTTTGTTGGAAAATTAAGACAAAAGGATAGCCTTTTTCTGCAAAGTCAATGAAAAGCAGGTACAAACAGTCTTGGTCGACGGGTGTTCGATGAGTGAACTTTTCTTCGTTTTGGCCAAATCAGTGAAAACATCTCCTTCGAGCCGGAGAACCAGCGACCTAAGGGTATCTGGTTATTTTCAACCTACAGTCCTCCGCTCTACCAACTGAGCTATCGAAGGGAGCACACCACTCAATATCGTTCAGAATTTGCATGGGTTGAGGCTACAAGTAGACTTGAAATTTGTTGACCTACGATCTCTCAACAGAAAATGTTAAACATGATACACGTCTGTTTTCAGCTTTAATTCTTGCTTTTGTTGGAAAATGAAGACAAAAGGATAGCCTTTTTCTGCAAAGTCAATGAAAAGCAGGTACAAACAGTCTTGGTCGACGGGTGTTCGATGAGTGAACTTTTCTTCGTTTGACCAAATCAGTGAAAACATTTCCTTCGAGCCGGAGTTGAACCAGCTACCTAAGGATACCTGGTTATTTTCAACCTACACTCCTCCGCTCTACCAACAGAGCTATCGAAGGGAGCATACCACTCAATATCGTTCCGATTTTGCATGGGTGCAGGCCACCAAGTAGACTTGAAATTTGTTGACTTACGATCTCTCAACAGAAAATGTTAAACATGATACACGTCTGTTTTCAGCTTTAATTCTTGCTTTTGTTGGAAAATGAAGACAAAAGGATAGACTTTTTCTGAAAAGTCAATGAAAAGCAGGTACAAACAGTCTTGGTCGACGGGTGTTCGATGAGTGAACTTTTCTTCGTTTGACCAAATCAGTGAAAACATCTCCTTCGAGCCGGAGTTGAACCAGCGACCTAAGGATACCTGGTTATTTTCAATCTACAGTCCTCCGCTCTACCAACTGAGCTATCGAAGGGAGCATACCAGTCAATATCGTTCCGATTTTGTATGGGTGCAGGCCACCAAGTAGACTCGAAATTTGTTGACTTACGATCTCTCAACAGAAAATGTTAAACATGATACACGTCTCTTTTCAGCTTTAATTCTTGCTTTTCTTGGAAAATGAAGACAAAAGGATAGACTTTTTCTGCAAAGTCAATGAAAAGCAGGTACAAACAGTCTTGGTCGACGGGTGTTCGATGAGTGAACTTTTCTTCGTTTGACCAAATCAGTGAAAACATCTCCTTCGAGCCGGAGTTGAACCAGCGACCTAAGGATACCTGGTTATTTTCAACCTACAGTCCTCCTCTCTACCAACTGAGCTATCGAAGGGAGCATACCAGTCAATATCGTTCCGATTTTGCATGGGTGCAGGCAACCAAGTAGACTCGAAATTTGTTGACTTACGATCTCTCAACAGAAAATGTTAAACATGATACACGTCTGTTTTCAGCTTTAATTCTTGCTTTTGTTGGAAAATGAAGACAAAAGGATAGACTTTTTCTGCAAAGTCAATGAAAAGCAGGTACAAATAGTCTTGGTCGACGGGTGTTCGATGAGTGAACATTTCTTCGTTTGACCAAATCAGTGAAAACATCTCCTTCGAGCCGGAGTTGAACCAGCGACCTAAGGATATCTGGTTATTTTCAACCTACACTCCTCCGCTCTACCAACAGAGCTATCGAAGGGAGCATACCACTCAATATCGTTCCGATTTTGCATGAGTGCAGGCTACCAAGTAGACTCGAAATTTGTGAACTTACGATCTCTCAACAGAAAATGTTAAACATGATACACGTCTGTTTTCAGCTTTAATTCTTGCTTTTCTTGGAAAATGAAGACAAAAGGATAGACTTTTTCTGCAAAGTCAATGAAAAGCAGGTACAAACAGTCTTGGTCGACGGGTGTTCGATGAGTGAACTTTTCTTCGTTTGACCAAATCAGTGAAAACATCTCCTTCGAGCCGGAGTTGAACCAGCGACCTAAGGATATCTGGTTATTTTCAACCTACAGTCCCCCGCTCTACCAACTGAGCTATCGAAGGGAGCATACAACTCAATATCGTTCCGATTTTGCATGGGTGCAGGCTACCAAGTAGACTCGAAATTTATGAACTTACGATCTCTCAACAGAAAATGTTAAACATGATAAACGTCTGTTTTCAGCTTTAATTCTTGCTTTTGTTGGAAAATGAAGACAAAAGGATAGACTTTTTCTGCAAAGTCAATGAAAAGCAGGTACAAACAGTCTTGGTCGACGGGTGTTCGATGAGTGAACTTTTCTTCGTTTGACCAAATCAGTGAAAACATCTCCTTCGAGCCGGAGTTGAACCAGCGACCTAAGGATATCTGGTTATTTTCAACCTACAGTCCTCCGCTCTACCAACTGAGCTATCGAAGGGAGCATACCAGTCAATATCGTTCCGATTTTGCATGGGTGCAGGCAACCAAGTTGACTCGAAATTTGTTGACTTACGATCTCTCAACAGAAAATGTTAAACATGATACACGTCTGTTTTCAGCTTTAATTCTTGCTTTTGTTGGAAAATGAAGACAAAAGGATAGACTTTTTCCAGCAAAGTCAATGAAAAGCAGGTACAAACAGTCTTGGTCGACGGGTGTTCGATGAGTGAACTTTTCTTCGTTTGACCAAATCAGTGAAAACATCTCCTTCGAGCCGGAGTTGAACCAGCGACCTAAGGATATCTGGTTATTTTCAACCTACAGTCCTCCGCTCTACCAACTGAGCTATCGAAGGGAGCATACAACTCAATATCGTTCAGATTTTGCATGGGTGCAGGCAACCAAGTAGACTCGAAATTTGTTGACTTACGATCTCTCAACAGAAAATGTTAAACATGATACACGTCTGTTTTCAGCTTTAATTCTTGCTTTTGTTGGAAAATGAAGACAAAAGGATAGACTTTTTCCAGCAAAGTCAATGAAAAGCAGGTACAAACAGTCTTGGTCGACGGGTGTTCGATGAGTGAACTTTTCTTCGTTTGACCAAATCAGTGAAAACATCTCCTTCGAGCCGGAGTTGAACCAGCGACCTAAGGATATCTGGTTATTTTCAACCTACAGTCCTCCGCTCTACCAACTGAGCTATCGAAGGGAGCATACAACTCAATATCGTTCCGATTTTGCATGGGTGCAGGCTACCAAGTAGACTCGAAATTTATGAACTTACGATCTCTCAACAGAAAATGTTAAACATGATACACGTCTGTTTTCAGCTTTAATTCTTGCTTTTGTTGGAAAATGAAGACAAAAGGATAGACTTTTTCTGCAAAGTCAATGAAAAGCAGGTACAAACAGTCTTGGTCGACGGGTGTTCGATGAGTGAACTTTTCTTCGTTTGACCAAATCAGTGAAAACATCTCCTTCGAGCCGGAGTTGAACCAGCGACCTAAGGATACCTGGTTATTTTCAACCTACAACCCTCCGCTCTACCAACTGAGCTATCGAAGGGAGCATACCAGTCAATATCGTTCCGATTTTGCATGGGTGCAGGCAACCAAGTAGACTCGAAATTTGTTGACTTACGATCTCTCAACAGAAAATGTTAAACATGATACACGTCTGTTTTCAGCTTTAATTCTTGCTTTTGTTGGAAAATGAAGACAAAAGGATAGACTTTTTCCAGCAAAGTCAATGAAAAGCAGGTACAAACAGTCTTGGTCGACGGGTGTTCGATGAGTGAACTTTTCTTCGTTTGACCAAATCAGTGAAAACATCTCCTTCGAGCCGGAGTTGAACCAGCGACCTAAGGATATCTGGTTATTTTCAACCTACAGTCCTCCGCTCTACCAACTGAGCTATCGAAGGGAGCATACCACTCAATATCGTTCCGATTTTGCATGGGTGCAGGCTACCAAGTAGACTCGAAATTTATGAACTTACGATCTCTCAACAGAAAATGTTAAACATGATACACGTCTGTTTTCAGCTTTAATTCTTGCTTTTCTTGGAAAATGAAGACAAAAGGATAGACTTTTTCTGCAAAGTCAATGAAAAGCAGGTACAAACAGTCTTGGTCGACGGGTGTTCGATGAGTGAACTTTTCTTCGTTTGACCAAATCAGTGAAAACATCTCCTTCGAGCCGGAGTTGAACCAGCGACCTTAGGATATCTGGTTATTTTCAACCTACAGTCCTCCGCTCTACCAACTGAGCTATCGAAGGGAGCATACAACTCAATATCGTTCAGATTTTGCATGGGTGCAGGCAACCAAGTAGACTCGAAATTTGTTGACTTACGATCTCTCAACAGAAAATGTTAAACATGATACACGTCTGTTTTCAGCTTTAATTCTTGCTTTTGTTGGAAAATGAAGACAAAAGGATAGACTTTTTCCAGCAAAGTCAATGAAAAGCAGGTACAAACAGTCTTGGTCGACGGGTGTTCGATGAGTGAACTTTTCTTCGTTTGACCAAATCAGTGAAAACATCTCCTTCGAGCCGGAGTTGAACCAGCGACCTAAGGATATCTGGTTATTTTCAACCTACAGTCCTCCGCTCTACCAACTGAGCTATCGAAGGGAGCATACCACTCAATATCGTTCCGATTTTGCATGGGTGCAGGCTACCAAGTAGACTCGAAATTTATGAACTTACGATCTCTCAACAGAAAATGTTAAACATGATACACGTCTGTTTTCAGCTTTAATTCTTGCTTTTGTTGGAAAATGAAGACAAAAGGATAGACTTTTTCTGCAAAGTCAATGAAAAGCAGGTACAAACAGTCTTGGTCGACGGGTGTTCGATGAGTGAACTTTTCTTCGTTTGACCAAATCAGTGAAAACATCTCCTTCGAGCCGGAGTTGAACCAGCGACCTAAGGATATCTGGTTATTTTCAACCTACAGTCCTCCGCTCTACCAACTGAGCTATCGAAGGGAGCATACAACTCAATATCGTTCAGATTTTGCATGGGTGCAGGCTACCAAGTAGACTCGAAATTTGTGAACTTACGATCTCTCAACAGAAAATGTTAAACATGATACACGTCTGTTTTCAGCTTTAATTCTTGCTTTTGTTGGAAAATGAAGACAAAAGGATAGACTTTTTCTGCAAAGTCAATGAAAAGCAGGTACAAACAGTCTTGGTCGACGGGTGTTCGATGAGTGAACTTTTCTTCGTTTGACCAAATCAGTGAAAACATCTCCTTCGAGCCGGAGTTGAACCAGCTACCTAAGGATACCTGGTTATTTTCAACCTACACTCCTCCGCTCTACCAACAGAGCTATCGAAGGGAGCATACCACTCAATATCGTTCCGATTTTGCATGGGTGCAGGCTACCAAGTAGACTCGAAATTTGTGAACTTACGATCTCTCAACAGAAAATGTTAAACATGATACACGTCTGTTTTCAGCTTTAATTCTTGCTTTTGTTGGAAAATGAAGACAAAAGGATAGACTTTTTCTGCAAAGTCAATGAAAAGCAGGTACAAACAGTCTTGGTCGACGGGTGTTCGATGAGTGAACTTTTCTTCGTTTGACCAAATCAGTGAAAACATCTCCTTCGAGCCGGAGTTGAACCAGCGACCTAAGGATATCTGGTTATTTTCAACCTACAGTCCTCCGCTCTACCAACTGAGCTATCGAAGGGAGCATACAACTCAATATCGTTCCGATTTTGCATGGGTGCAGGCTACCAAGTAGACTCGAAATTTATGAACTTACGATCTCTCAACAGAAAATGTTAAACATGATACACGTCTGTTTTCAGCTTTAATTCTTGCTTTTGTTGGAAAATGAAGACAAAAGGATAGACTTTTTCCAGCAAAGTCAATGAAAAGCAGGTACAAACAGTCTTGGTCGACGGGTGTTCGATGAGTGAACTTTTCTTCGTTTGACCAAATCAGTAAAAACATCTCCTTCGAGCCGGAGTTGAACCAGCGACCTAAGGATACCTGGTTATTTTCAACCTACAGCCCTCCGCTCTACCAACTGAGCTATCGAAGGGAGCATACCAGTCAATATCTTTCCGATTTTGCATGGGTGCAGGCAACCAAGTAGACTCGAAATTTGTTGACTTACGATCTCTCAACAGAAAATGTTAAACATGATACATGTCTGTTTTCAGCTTTAATTCTTGCTTTTGTTGGAAAATGAAGACAAAAGGATAGACATTTTCTGCAAAGTCAATGAAAAGCAGGTACAAACAGTCTTGGTCGACGGGTGTTCGATGAGTGAACTTTTCTTCGTTTGACCAAATCAGTGAAAACATCTCCTTCGAGCCGGAGTTGAACCAGCTACCTAAGGATACCTGGTTATTTTCAACCTACACTCCTCCGCTCTACCAACAGAGCTATCGAAGGGAGCATACCACTCAATATCGTTCTGATTTTGCATGGGTGCAGGCTACCAAGTAGACTCGAAATTTGTGAACTTACGATCTCTCAACAGAAAATGTTAAACATGATACACGTCTGTTTTCAGCTTTAATTCTTGCTTTTGTTGGAAAATGAAGACAAAAGGATAGACTTTTTCTGCAAAGTCAATGAAAAGCAGGTACAAACAGTCTTGGTCGACGGGTGTTCGATGAGTGAACTTTTCTTCGTTTGACCAAATCAGTGAAAACATCTCCTTCGAGCCGGAGTTGAACCAGCGACCTAAGGATACCTGGTTATTTTCAACCTACAGCCCTCCGCTCTACCAACTGAGCTATCGAAGGGAGCATACCAGTCAATATCTTTCCGATTTTGCATGGGTGCAGGCAACCAAGTAGACTCGAAATTTGTTGACTTACGATCTCTCAACAGAAAATGTTAAACATGATACATGTCTGTTTTCAGCTTTAATTCTTGCTTTTGTTGGAAAATGAAGACAAAAGGATAGACTTTTTCTGCAAAGTCAATGAAAAGCAGGTACAAACAGTCTTGGTCGACGGGTGTTCGCTGAGTGAACTTTTCTTCATTTGACCAAATCAGTGAAAACATCTCCTTCGAGCTGGAGTTGAACCAGCTACCTAAGGATACCTGGTTATTTTCAACCTACACTCCTCCGCTCTACCAACAGAGCTATCGAAGGGAGCATACCACTCAATATCGTTCTGATTTTGCATGGGTGCAGGCTACCAAGTAGACTCGAAATTTGTGAACTTACGATCTCTCAACAGAAAATGTTAAACATGATACACGTCTGTTTTCAGCTTTAATTCTTGCTTTTGTTGGAAAATGAAGACAAAAGGATAGACTTTTTCTGCAAAGTCAATGAAAAGCAGGTACAAACAGTCTTGGTCGACGGGTGTTCGATGAGTGAACTTTTCTTCGTTTGACCAAATCAGTGAAAACATCTCCTTCGAGCCGGAGTTGAACCAGCGACCTAAGGATATCTGGTTATTTTCAACCTACAGTCCTCCGCTCTACCAACTGAGCTATCGAAGGGAGCATACAACTCAATATCGTTCCAATTTTGCATGGGTGCAGGCTACCAAGTAGACTCGAAATTTATGAACTTACGATCTCTCAACAGAAAATGTTAAACATGATACACGTCTGTTTTCAGCTTTAATTCTTGCTTTTGTTGGAAAATGAAGACAAAAGGATAGACTTTTTCTGCAAAGTCAATGAAAAGCAGGTACAAACAGTCTTGGTCGACGGGTGTTCGATGAGTGAACTTTTCTTCGTTTGACCAAATCAGTGAAAACATCTCCTTCGAGCCGGAGTTGAACCAGCGACCTAAGGATATCTGGTTATTTTCAACCTACAGTCCTCCGCTCTACCAACTGAGCTATCGAAGGGAGCATACAACTCAATATCGTTCAGATTTTGCATGGGTGCAGGCAACCAAGTAGACTCGAAATTTGTTGACTTACGATCTCTCAACAGAAAATGTTAAACATGATACACGTCTGTTTTCAGCTTTAATTCTTGCTTTTGTTGGAAAATGAAGACAAAAGGATAGACTTTTTCCAGCAAAGTCAATGAAAAGCAGGTACAAACAGTCTTGGTCGACGGGTGTTCGATGAGTGAACTTTTCTTCGTTTGACCAAATCAGTGAAAACATCTCCTTCGAGCCGGAGTTGAACCAGCGACCTAAGGATATCTGGTTATTTTCAACCTACAGTCCTCCTCTCTACCAACTGAGCTATCGAAGGGAGCATACAACTCAATATCGTTCCGATTTTGCATGGGTGCAGGCTACCAAGTAGACTCGAAATTTATGAACTTACGATCTCTCAACAGAAAATGTTAAACATGATACACGTCTGTTTTCAGCTTTAATTCTTGCTTTTGTTGGAAAATGAAGACAAAAGGATAGACTTTTTCTGCAAAGTCAATGAAAAGCAGGTACAAACAGTCTTGGTCGACGGGTGTTCGATGAGTGAACTTTTCTTCGTTTGACCAAATCAGTGAAAACATCTCCTTCGAGCCGGAGTTGAACCAGCGACCTAAGGATATCTGGTTATTTTCAACCTACAGTCCTCCGCTCTACCAACTGAGCTATCGAAGGGAGCATACAACTCAATATCGTTCCGATTTTGCATGGGTGCAGGCTACCAAGTAGACTCGAAATTTATGAACTTACGATCTCTCAACAGAAAATGTTAAACATGATACACGTCTGTTTTCAGCTTTAATTCTTGCTTTTGTTGGAAAATGAAGACAAAAGGATAGACTTTTTCTGCAAAGTCAATGAAAAGCAGGTACAAACAGTCTTGGTCGACGGGTGTTCGATGAGTGAACTTTTCTTCGTTTGACCAAATCAGTGAAAACATCTCCTTCGAGCCGGAGTTGAACCAGCGACCTAAGGATATCTGGTTATTTTCAACCTACAGTCCTCCGCTCTACCAACTGAGCTATCGAAGGGAGCATACCAGTCAATATCGTTCCGATTTTGCATGGGTGCAGGCAACCAAGTTGACTCGAAATTTGTTGACTTACGATCTCTCAACAGAAAATGTTAAACATGATACACGTCTGTTTTCAGCTTTAATTCTTGCTTTTGTTGGAAAATGAAGACAAAAGGATAGACTTTTTCCAGCAAAGTCAATGAAAAGCACGTACAAACAGTCTTGGTCGACGGGTGTTCGATGAGTGAACTTTTCTTCGTTTGACCAAATCAGTGAAAACAACTCCTTCGAGCCGGAGTTGAACCAGCGACCTAAGGATACCTGGTTATTTTCAACCTACAGTCCTCCGCTCTACCAACTGAGCTATCGAAGGGAGCATACAACTCAATATCGTTCAGATTTTGCATGGGTGCAGGCAACCAAGTAGACTCGAAATTTGTTGACTTACGATCTCTCAACAGAAAATGTTAAACATGATACACGTCTGTTTTCAGCTTTAATTCTTGCTTTTGTTGGAAAATGAAGACAAAAGGATAGACTTTTTCCAGCAAAGTCAATGAAAAGCAGGTACAAACAGTCTTGGTCGACGGGTGTTCGATGAGTGAACTTTTCTTCGTTTGACCAAATCAGTGAAAACATCTCCTTCGAGCCGGAGTTGAACCAGCGACCTAAGGATACCTGGTTATTTTCAACCTACAGCCCTCCGCTCTACCAACTGAGCTATCGAAGGGAGCATACCAGTCAATATCTTTCCGATTTTGCATGGGTGCAGGCAACCAAGTAGACTCGAAATTTGTTGACTTACGATCTCTCAACAGAAAATGTTAAACATGATACATGTCTGTTTTCAGCTTTAATTCTTGCTTTTGTTGGAAAATGAAGACAAAAGGATAGACTTTTTCTGCAAAGTCAATGAAAAGCAGGTACAAACAGTCTTGGTCGACGGGTGTTCGATGAGTGAACTTTTCTTCGTTTGACCAAATCAGTGAAAACATCTCCTTCGAGCCGGAGTTGAACCAGCGACCTAAGGATATCTGGTTATTTTCAACCTACAGTCCTCCGCTCTACCAACTGAGCTATCGAAGGGAGCATACAACTCCATATCGTTCCGATTTTGCATGGGTGCAGGCTACCAAGTAGACTCGAAATTTATGAACTTACGATCTCTCAACAGAAAATGTTAAACATGATACACGTCTGTTTTCAGCTTTAATTCTTGCTTTTGTTGGAAAATGAAGACAAAAGGATAGACTTTTTCTGCAAAGTCAATGAAAAGCAGGTACAAACAGTCTTGGTCGACGGGTGTTCGATGAGTGAACTTTTCTTCGTTTGACCAAATCAGTGAAAACATCTCCTTCGAGCCGGAGTTGAACCAGCGACCTAAGGATATCTGGTTATTTTCAACCTACAGCCCTCCGCTCTACCAACTGAGCTATCGAAGGGAGCATACAACTCAATATCGTTCAGATTTTGCATGGGTGCAGGCAACCAAGTAGACTCGAAATTTGTTGACTTACGATCTCTCAACAGAAAATGTTAAACATGATACACGTCTGTTTTCAGCTTTAATTCTTGCTTTTGTTGGAAAATGAAGACAAAAGGATAGACTTTTTCCAGCAAAGTCAATGAAAAGCAGGTACAAACAGTCTTGGTCGACGGGTGTTCGATGAGTGAACTTTTCTTCGTTTGACCAAATCAGTGAAAACATCTCCTTCGAGCCGGAGTTGAACCAGCGACCTAAGGATATCTGGTTATTTTCAACCTACAGTCCTCCTCTCTACCAACTGAGCTATCGAAGGGAGCATACAACTCAATATCGTTCCGATTTTGCATGGGTGCAGGCTACCAAGTAGACTCGAAATTTATGAACTTACGATCTCTCAACAGAAAATGTTAAACATGATACACGTCTGTTTTCAGCTTTAATTCTTGCTTTTGTTGGAAAATGAAGACAAAAGGATAGACTTTTTCTGCAAAGTCAATGAAAAGCAGGTACAAACAGTCTTGGTCGACGGGTGTTCGATGAGTGAACTTTTCTTCGTTTGACCAAATCAGTGAAAACATCTCCTTCGAGCCGGAGTTGAACCAGCGACCTAAGGATATCTGGTTATTTTCAACCTACAGTCCTCCGCTCTACCAACTGAGCTATCGAAGGGAGCATACCAGTCAATATCGTTCCGATTTTGCATGGGCGCAGGCAACCAAGTTGACTCGAAATTTGTTGACTTACGATCTCTCAACAGAAAATGTTAAACATGATACACGTCTGTTTTCAGCTTTAATTCTTGCTTTTGTTGGAAAATGAAGACAAAAGGATAGACTTTTTCCAGCAAAGTCAATGAAAAGCACGTACAAACAGTCTTGGTCGACGGGTGTTCGATGAGTGAACTTTTCTTCGTTTGACCAAATCAGTGAAAACATCTCCTTCGAGCCGGAGTTGAACCAGCGACCTAAGGATACCTGGTTATTTTCAACCTACAGTCCCCCGCTCTACCAACAGAGCTATCGAAGGGAGCATACCACTCAATATCGTTCTGATTTTGCATGGGTGCAGGCTACCAAGTAGACTCGAAATTTGTGAACTTACGATCTCTCAACAGAAAATGTTAAACATGATACACGTCTGTTTTCAGCTTTAATTCTTGCTTTTGTTGGAAAATGAAGACAAAAGGATAGACTTTTTCTGCAAAGTCAATGAAAAGCAGGTACAAACAGTCTTGGTCGACGGGTGTTCGATGAGTGAACTTTTCTTCGTTTGACCAAATCAGTGAAAACATCTCCTTCGAGCCGGAGTTGAACCAGCGACCTAAGGATATCTGGTTATTTTCAACCTACAGTCCTCCGCTCTACCAACTGAGCTATCGAAGGGAGCATACAACTCAATATCGTTCCGATTTTGCATGGGTGCAGGCTACCAAGTAGACTCGAAATTTATGAACTTACGATCTCTCAACAGAAAATGTTAAACATGATACACGTCTGTTTTCAGCTTTAATTCTTGCTTTTGTTGGAAAATGAAGACAAAAGGATAGACTTTTTCCAGCAAAGTCAATGAAAAGCAGGTACAAACAGTCTTGGTCGACGGGTGTTCGATGAGTGAACTTTTCTTCGTTTGACCAAATCAGTGAAAACATCTCCTTCGAGCCGGAGTTGAACCAGCGACCTAAGGATATCTGGTTATTTTCAACCTACAGTCCTCCGCTCTACCAACTGAGCTATCGAAGGGAGCATACAACTCCATATCGTTCCGATTTTGCATGGGTGCAGGCTACCAAGTAGACTCGAAATTTATGAACTTACGATCTCTCAACAGAAAATGTTAAACATGATACACGTCTGTTTTCAGCTTTAATTCTTGCTTTTGTTGGAAAATGAAGACAAAAGGATAGACTTTTTCTGCAAAGTCAATGAAAAGCAGGTAAAAACAGTCTTGGTCGACGGGTGTTCGATGAGTGAACTTTTCTTCGTTTGACCAAATCAGTGAAAACATCTCCTTCGAGCCGGAGTTGAACCAGCGACCTAAGGATATCTGGTTATTTTCAACCTACAGTCCTCCGCTCTACCAACTGAGCTATCGAAAGGAGCATACAACTCAATATCGTTCAGATTTTGCATGGGTGCAGGCAACTAAGTAGACTCGAAATTTGTTGACTTACGATCTCTCAACAGAAAATGTTAAACATGATACACGTCTGTTTTCAGCTTTAATTCTTGCTTTTGTTGGAAAATGAAGACAAAAGGATAGACTTTTTCCAGCAAAGTCAATGAAAAGCAGGTACAAACAGTCTTGGTCGACGGGTGTTCGATGAGTGAACTTTTCTTCGTTTGACCAAATCAGTGAAAACATCTCCTTCGAGCCGGAGTTGAACCAGCGACCTAAGGATATCTGGTTATTTTCAACCTACAGTCCTCCTCTCTACCAACTGAGCTATCGAAGGGAGCATACAACTCAATATCGTTCCGATTTTGCATGGGTGCAGGCTACCAAGTAGACTCGAAATTTATGAACTTACGATCTCTCAACAGAAAATGTTAAACATGATACACGTCTGTTTTCAGCTTTAATTCTTGCTTTTGTTGGAAAATGAAGACAAAAGGATAGACTTTTTCTGCAAAGTCAATGAAAAGCAGGTACAAACTGTCTTGGTCGACGGGTGTTCGATGAGTGAACTTTTCTTCGTTTGACCAAATCAGTGAAAACATCTCCTTCGAGCCGGAGTTGAACCAGCGACCTAAGGATATCTGGTTATTTTCAACCTACAGTCCTCCGCTCTACCAACTGAGCTATCGAAGGGAGCATACAACTCAATATCGTTCCGATTTTGCATGGGTGCAGGCTACCAAGTAGACTCGAAATTTATGAACTTACGATCTCTCAACAGAAAATGTTAAACATGATACACGTCTGTTTTCAGCTTTAATTCTTGCTTTTGTTGGAAAATGAAGACAAAAGGATAGACTTTTTCTGCAAAGTCAATGAAAAGCAGGTACAAACAGTCTTGGTCGACGGGTGTTCGATGAGTGAACTTTTCTTCGTTTGACCAAATCAGTGAAAACATCTCCTTCGAGCCGGAGTTGAACCAGCGACCTAAGGATATCTGGTTATTTTCAACCTACAGTCCTCCGCTCTACCAACTGAGCTATCGAAGGGAGCATACCAGTCAATATCGTTCCGATTTTGCATGGGTGCAGGCAACCAAGTTGACTCGAAATTTGTTGACTTACGATCTCTCAACAGAAAATGTTAAACATGATACACGTCTGTTTTCAGCTTTAATTCTTGCTTTTGTTGGAAAATGAAGACAAAAGGATAGACTTTTTCCAGCAAAGTCAATGAAAAGCACGTACAAACAGTCTTGGTCGACGGGTGTTCGATGAGTGAACTTTTCTTCGTTTGACCAAATCAGTGAAAACATCTCCTTCGAGCCGGAGTTGAACCAGCGACCTAAGGATACCTGGTTATTTTCAACCTACAGTCCTCCGCTCTACCAACTGAGCTATCGAAGGGAGAATACAGCTCAATATCGTTCCGATTTTGCATGGGTGCAGGCTACCAAGTAGACTCGAAATTTATGAACTTACGATCTCTCAACAGAAAATGTTAAACATGATACACGTCTGTTTTCAGCTTTAATTCTTGCTTTTGTTGGAAAATGAAGACAAAAGGATAGACTTTTTCTGCAAAGTCAATGAAAAGCAGGTACAAACAGTCTTGGTCGACGGGTTTTCGATGAGTGAACTTTTCTTCGTTTGACCAAATCAGTGAAAACATCTCCTTCGAGCCGGAGTTGAACCAGCGACCTAAGGATATCTGGTTATTTTCAACCTACAGTCCTCCGCTCTACCAACTGAGCTATCGAAGGGAGCATACCAGTCAATATCGTTCCGATTTTGCATGGGTGCAGGCAACCAAGTTGACTCGAAATTTGTTGACTTACGATCTCTCAACAGAAAATGTTAAACATGATACACGTCTGTTTTCAGCTTTAATTCTTGCTTTTGTTGGAAAATGAAGACAAAAGGATAGACTTTTTCCAGCAAAGTCAATGAAAAGCAGGTACAAACTGTCTTGGTCGACGGGTGTTCGATGAGTGAACTTTTCTTCGTTTGACCAAATCAGTGAAAACATCTCCTTCGAGCCGGAGTTGAACCAGCGACCTAAGGATACCTGGTTATTTTCAACCTACAGTCCTCCGCTCTACCAACTGAGCTATCGAAGGGAGCATACCAGTCAATATCATTCCGATTTTGTATGGGTGCAGGCCACCAAGTAGACTCGAAATTTGTTGACTTACGATCTCTCAACAGAAAATGTTAAACATGATACACGTCTCTTTTCAGCTTTAATTCTTGCTTTTCTTGGAAAATGAAGACAAAAGGATAGACTTTTTCTGCAAAGTCAATGAAAAGCAGGTACAAACAGTCTTGGTCGACGGGTGTTCGATGAGTGAATTTTTCTTCGTTTGACCAAATCAGTGAAAACATCTCCTTCGAGCCGGAGTTGAACCAGCGACCTAAGGATACCTGGTTATTTTCAACCTACAGTCCTCCGCTCTACCAACTGAGCTATCGAAGGGAGCATACCAGTCAATATCGTTCCGATTTTGCATGGGTGCAGGCAACATTTTGTTGGAAAATGAAGACAAAAGGATAGACTTTTTCTGCAAGGTCAATGAAAAGCAGGTACAAACAGTCTTGGTCGACGGGTGTTCGATGAGTGAACTTTTCTTCGTTTGACCAAATCAGTGAAAACATCTCCTTCGAGCCGGAGTTGAACCAGCGACCTAAGGATACCTGGTTATTTTCAACCTACAGTCCTCCGCTCTACCAACTGAGCTATCGAAGGGAGCATACCAGTCAATATTGTTCCGATTTTGCATGGGTGCAGGCAACCAAGTAGACTCGAAATTTGTTGACTTACGATCTCTCAACAGAAAATGTTAAACATGATACACGTCTGTTTTCAGCTTTAATTCTTGCTTTTGTTGGAAAATGAAGACAAAAGGATAGACTTTTTCTGCAAAGTCAATGAAAAGCAGGTACAAACAGTCTTGGTCGACGGGTGTTCGATGAGTGAACTTTTCTTCGTTTGACCAAATCAGTGAAAACATCTCCTTCGAGCCGGAGTTGAACCAGCGACCTAAGGATACCTGGTTATTTTCAACCTACAGTCCTCCGCTCTACCAACTGAGCTATCGAAGGGAGCATGCCAGTCAATATCGTTCCGATTTTGCATGGGTGCAGGCAACCAAGTAGACTCGAAATTTGTTGACTTACGATCTCTCAACAGAAAATGTTAAACATGATACACGTCTGTTTTCAGCTTTAATTCTTGCTTTTGTTGGAAAATGAAGACAAAAGGATAGACTTTTTCTGCAAAGTCAATGAAAAGCAGGTACAAACAGTCTTGGTCGACGGGTGTTCGATGAGTGAACTTTTCTTCGTTTGACCAAATCAGTGAAAACATCTCCTTCGAGCCGGAGTTGAACCAGCGACCTAAGGATACCTGGTTATTTTCAACCTACAGTCCTCCGCTCTACCAACTGAGCTATCGAAGGGAGCATACCAGTCAATATCGTTCCGATTTTGTATGGGGGCAGGCCACCAAGTAGACTCGAAATTTGTTGACTTACGATCTCTCAACAGAAAATGTTAAACATGATACACGTCTGTTTTCAGCTTTAATTCTTGCTTTTGTTGGAAAATGAAGACAAAAGGATAGACTTTTTCTGCAAGGTCAATGAAAAGCAGGTACAAACAGTCTTGGTCGACGGGTGTTCGATGAGTGAACTTTTCTTCGTTTGACCAAATCAGTGAAAACATCTCCTTCGAGCCGGAGTTGAACCAGCGACCTAAGGATACCTGGTTCTTTTCAACCTACAGTCCTCCGCTCTACCAACTGAGCTATCGAAGGGAGCATACCAGTCAATATTGTTCCGATTTTGCATGGGTGCAGGCAACCAAGTAGACTCGAAATTTGTTGACTTACGATCTCTCAACAGAAAATGTTAAATATCATACACGTCTGTTTTCAGCTTTAATTCTTGCTTTTGTTGGAAAATGAAGACAAAAGGATAGACTTTTTCTGCAAAGTCAATGAAAACCAGGTACAAACAGTCTTGGTCGACGGGTGTTCGATGAGTGAACTTTTCTTCGTTTGACCAAATCAGTGAAAACATCTCCTTCGAGCCGGAGTTGAACCAACGACCTAAGGATACCTGGTTATTTTCAACCTACAGTTCTCCGCTCTACCAACTGAGCTATCGAAGGGAGCATACCAGTCAATATCGTTCCGATTTTGCATGGGTGCAGGCAACCAAGTAGACTCGAAATTTGTTGACTTACGATCTCTCAACAGAAAATGTTAAACATGATACACGTCTCTTTTCAGCTTTAATTCTTGCTTTTCTTGGAAAATGAAGACAAAAGGATAGACTTTTTCTGCAAAGTCAATGAAAAGCAGGTACAAACAGTCTTGGTCGACGGGTGTTCGATGAGTGAACTTTTCTTCGTTTGACCAAATCAGTGAAAACATCTCCTTCGAGCCGGAGTTGAACCAGCGACCTAAGGATATCTGGTTATTTTCAACCTACACTCCTGCGCTCTACCAACAGAGCTATCGAAGGGAGCATACCACTCAATATCGTTCCGATTTTGCATGGGTGCAGGCTACCAAGTAGACTCGAAATTTGTGAACTTACAATCTCTCAACAGAAAATGTTAAATATGATACACGTCTGTTTTCAGCTTTAATTCTTGCTTTTGTTGGAAAATGAAGACAAAAGGATAGACTTTTTCTGCAAAGTCAATGAAAAGCAGGTACAAACAGTCTTGGTCGACGGGTGTTCGATGAGTGAACTTTTCTTCGTTTGACCAAATCAGTGAAAACATCTCCTTCGAGCCGGAGTTGAACCAGCGACCTAAGGATACCTGGTTATTTTCAACCTACAGTCCTCCGCTCTACCAACTGAGCTATCGAAGGGAGCATACCAGTCAATATCGTTCCGATTTTGTATGGGGGCAGGCCACCAAGTAGACTCGAAATTTGTTGACTTACGATCTCTCAACAGAAAATGTTAAACATGATACACGTCTGTTTTCAGCTTTAATTCTTGCTTTTGTTGGAAAATGAAGACAAAAGGATAGACTTTTTCTGCAAGGTCAATGAAAAGCAGGTACAAACAGTCTTGGTCGACGGGTGTTCGATGAGTGAACTTTTCTTCGTTTGACCAAATCAGTGAAAACATCTCCTTCGAGCCGGAGTTGAACCAGCGACCTAAGGATACCTGGTTCTTTTCAACCTACAGTCCTCCGCTCTACCAACTGAGCTATCGAAGGGAGCATACCAGTCAATATTGTTCCGATTTTGCATGGGTGCAGGCAACCAAGTAGACTCGAAATTTGTTGACTTACGATCTCTCAACAGAAAATGTTAAATATCATACACGTCTGTTTTCAGCTTTAATTCTTGCTTTTGTTGGAAAATGAAGACAAAAGGGTAGACTTTTTCTGCAAAGTCAATGAAAACCAGGTACAAACAGTCTTGGTCGACGGGTGTTCGATGAGTGAACTTTTCTTCGTTTGACCAAATCAGTGAAAACATCTCCTTCGAGCCGGAGTTGAACCAACGACCTAAGGATACCTGGTTATTTTCAACCTACAGTTCTCCGCTCTACCAACTGAGCTATCGAAGGGAGCATACCAGTCAATATCGTTCCGATTTTGCATGGGTGCAGGCAACCAAGTAGACTCGAAATTTGTTGACTTACGATCTCTCAACAGAAAATGTTAAACATGATACACGTCTCTTTTCAGCTTTAATTCTTGCTTTTGTTGGAAAATGAAGACAAAAGGATAGACTTTTTCTGCAAAGTCAATGAAAAGCAGGTACAAACAGTCTTGGTCGACGGGTGTTCGATGAGTGAACTTTTCTTCGTTTGACCAAATCAGTGAAAACATCTCCTTCGAGCCGGAGTTGAACCAGCGACCTAAGGATACCTGGTTATTTTCAACCTACAGTCCTCCGCTCTACCAACTGAGCTATCGAAGGGAGCATACCACTCAATATCGTTCCGATTTTGTATGGGTGCAGGCCACCAAGTAGACTCGAAATTTGTTGACTTACGATCTCTCAACAGAAAATGTTAAACATGATACACGTCTCTTTTCAGCTTTAATTCTTGCTTTTCTTGGAAAATGAAGACAAAAGGATAGACTTTTTCTGCAAAGTCAATGAAAAGCAGGTACAAACAGTCTTGGTCGACGGGTGTTCGATGAGTGAACTTTTCTTCGTTTGACCAAATCAGTGAAAACATCTCCTTCGAGCCGGAGTTGAACCAGCGACCTAAGGATATCTGGTTATTTTCAACCTACACTCCTGCGCTCTACCAACAGAGCTATCGAAGGGAGCATACCACTCAATATCGTTCCGATTTTGCATGGGTGCAGGCTACCAAGTAGACTCGAAATTTGTGAACTTACAATCTCTCAACAGAAAATGTTAAATATGATACACGTCTGTTTTCAGCTTTAATTCTTGCTTTTGTTGGAAAATGAAGACAAAAGGATAGACTTTTTCTGCAAAGTCAATGAAAAGCAGGTACAAACAGTCTTGGTCGACGGGTGTTCGATGAGTGAACTTTTCTTCGTTTGACCAAATCAGTGAAAACATCTCCTTCGAGCCGGAGATGAACCAGCGACCTAAGGATATCTGGTTATTTTCAACCTACAGTCCTCCGCTCTACCAACTGAGCTATCGAAGGGAGCATACCAGTCAATATCGTTCCGATTTTGCATGGGTGCAGGCAACCAAGTTGACTCGAAATTTGTTGACTTACGATCTCTCAACAGAAAATGTTAAACATGATACACGTCTGTTTTCAGCTTTAATTCTTGCTTTTGTTGGAAAATGAAGACAAAAGGATAGACTTTTTCCAGCAAAGTCAATGAAAAGCAGGTACAAACAGTCTTGGTCGACGGGTGTTCGATGAGTGAACTTTTCTTCGTTTGACCAAATCAGTGAAAACATCTCCTTCGAGCCGGAGTTGAACCAGCGACCTAAGGATACCTGGTTATTTTCAACCTACAGTCCTCCGCTCTACCAACTGAGCTATCGAAGGGAGCATACAACTCAATATCGTTCCGATTTTGCATGGGTGCAGGCTACCAAGTAGAATCGAAATTTATGAACTTACGATCTCTCAACAGAAAATGTTAAACATGATACACGTCTGTTTTCAGCTTTAATTCTTGCTTTTGTTGGAAAATGAAGACAAAAGGATAGACTTTTTCTGCAAAGTCAATGAAAAGCAGGTACAAACAGTCTTGGTCGACGGGTTTTCGATGAGTGAACTTTTCTTCGTTTGACCAAATCAGTGAAAACATCTCCTTCGAGCCGGAGTTGAACCAGCGACCTAAGGATATCTGGTTATTTTCAACCTACAGTCCTCCGCTCTACCAACTGAGCTATCGAAGGGAGCATACCAGTCAATATCGTTCCGATTTTGCATGGGTGCAGGCAACCAAGTTGACTCGAAATTTGTTGACTTACGATCTCTCAACAGAAAATGTTAAACATGATACACGTCTGTTTTCAGCTTTAATTCTTGCTTTTGTTGGAAAATGAAGACAAAAGGATAGACTTTTTCTGCAAGGTCAATGAAAAGCAGGTACAAACAGTCTTGGTCGACGGGTGTTCGATGAGTGAACTTTTCTTCGTTTGACCAAATCAGTGAAAACATCTCCTTCGAGCCGGAGTTGAACCAGCGACCTAAGGATACCTAGTTATTTTCAACCTACAGTCCTCCGCTCTACCAACTGAGCTATCGAAGGGAGCATACCAGTCAATATTGTTCCGATTTTGCATGGGTGCAGGCAACCAAGTAGACTCGAAATTTGTTGACTTACGATCTCTCAACAGAAAATGTTAAACATGATACACGTCTGTTTTCAGCTTTAATTCTTGCTTTTGTTGGAAAATGAAGACAAAAGGATAGACTTTTTCTGCAAAGTCAATGAAAAGCAGGTACAAACAGTCTTGGTCGACGGGTGTTCGATGAGTGAACTTTTCTTCGTTTGACCAAATCAGTGAAAACATCTCCTTCGAGCCGGAGTTGAACCAGCGACCTAAGGATACCTGGTTATTTTCAACCTACAGTCCTCCGCTCTACCAACTGAGCTATCGAAGGGAGCATGCCAGTCAATATCGTTCCGATTTTGCATGGGTGCAGGCAACCAAGTAGACTCGAAATTTGTTGACTTACGATCTCTCAACAGAAAATGTTAAACATGATACACGTCTGTTTTCAGCTTTAATTCTTGCTTTTCTTGGAAAATGAAGACAAAAGGATAGACTTTTTCTGCAAAGTCAATGAAAAGCAGGTACAAACAGTCTTGGTCGACGGGTGTTCGATGAGTGAACTTTTCTTCGTTTGACCAAATCAGTGAAAACATCTCCTTCGAGCCGGAGTTGAACCAGCGACCTAAGGATATCTGGTTATTTTCAACCTACACTCCTGCGCTCTACCAACAGAGCTATCGAAGGGAGCATACCACTCAATATCGTTCCGATTTTGCATGGGTGCAGGCTACCAAGTAGACTCGAAATTTGTGAACTTACGATCTCTCAACAGAAAATGTTAAATATGATACACGTCTGTTTTCAGCTTTAATTCTTGCTTTTGTTGGAAAATGAAGACAAAAGGATAGACTTTTTCTGCAAAGTCAATGAAAAGCAGGTACAAACAGTCTTGGTCGACAGGTGTTCGATGAGTGAACTTTTCTTCGTTTGACCAAATCAGTGAAAACATCTCCTTCGAGCCGGAGTTGAACCAACGACCTAAGGATACCTGGTTATTTTCAACCTACAGTTCTCCGCTCTACCAACTGAGCTATCGAAGGGAGCATACCAGTCAATATCGTTCCGATTTTGCATGGGTGCAGGCAACCAAGTAGACTCGAAATTTGTTGACTTACGATCTCTCAACAGAAAATGTTAAACATGATACACGTCTGTTTTCAGCTTTAATTCTTGCTTTTGTTGGAAAATGAAGACAAAAGGATAGACTTTTTCTGCAAAGTCAATGAAAAGCAGGTACAAACAGTCTTGGTCGACGGGTGTTCGATGAGTGAACTTTTCTTCGTTTGACCAAATCAGTGAAAACATCTCCTTCGAGCCGGAGTTGAACCAGCGACCTAAGGATACCTGGTTATTTTCAACCTACAGTCCTCCGCTCTACCAACTGAGCTATCGAAGGGAGCATACCAGTCAATATCGTTCCGATTTTGTATGGGGGCAGGCCACCAAGTAGACTCGAAATTTGTTGACTTACGATCTCTCAACAGAAAATGTTAAACATGATACACGTCTGTTTTCAGCTTTAATTCTTGCTTTTGTTGGAAAATGAAGACAAAAGGATAGACTTTTTCTGCAAGGTCAATGAAAAGCACGTACAAACAGTCTTGGTCGACGGGTGTTCGATGAGTGAACTTTTCTTCGTTTGACCAAATCAGTGAAAACATCTCCTTCGAGCCGGAGTTGAACCAGCGACCTAAGGATACCTGGTTCTTTTCAACCTACAGTCCTCCGCTCTACCAACTGAGCTATCGAAGGGAGCATACCAGTCAATATTGTTCCGATTTTGCATGGGTGCAGGCAACCAAGTAGACTCGAAATTTGTTGACTTACGATCTCTCAACAGAAAATGTTAAATATCATACACGTCTGTTTTCAGCTTTAATTCTTGCTTTTGTTGGAAAATGAAGACAAAAGGATAGACTTTTTCTGCAAAGTCAATGAAAAGCAGGTACAAACAGTCTTGGTCGACGGGTGTTCGATGAGTGAACTTTTCTTCGTTTGACCAAATCAGTGAAAACATCTCCTTCGAGCCGGAGTTGAACCAACGACCTAAGGATACCTGGTTATTTTCAACCTACAGTTCTTCGCTCTACCAACTGAGCTATCGAAGGGAGCATACCAGTCAATATCGTTCCGATTTTGCATGGGTGCAGGCAACCAAGTAGACTCGAAATTTGTTGACTTACGATCTCTCAACAGAAAATGTTAAACATGATACACGTCTGTTTTCAGCTTTAATTCTTGCTTTTGTTGGAAAATGAAGACAAAAGGATAGACTTTTTCTGCAAAGTCAATGAAAAGCAGGTACAAACAGTCTTGGTCGACGGGTGTTCGATGAGTGAACTTTTCTTCGTTTGACCAAATCAGTGAAAACATCTCCTTCGAGCCGGAGTTGAACCAGCGACCTAAGGATATCTGGTTATTTTCAACCTACAGTCCTCCGCTCTACCAACTGAGCTATCGAAGGGAGCATACAACTCCATATCGTTCCGATTTTGCATGGGTGCAGGCTACCAAGTAGACTCGAAATTTATGAACTTACGATCTCTCAACAGAAAATGTTAAACATGATACACGTCTGTTTTCAGCTTTAATTCTTGCTTTTGTTGGAAAATGAAGACAAAAGGATAGACTTTTTCTGCAAAGTCAATGAAAAGCAGGTACAAACAGTCTTGGTCGACGGGTGTTCGATGAGTGAACTTTTCTTCGTTTGACCAAATCAGTGAAAACATCTCCTTCGAGCCGGAGTTGAACCAGCGACCTAAGGATATCTGGTTATTTTCAACCTACAGTCCCCCGCTCTACCAACTGAGCTATCGAAGGGAGCATACAACTCAATATCGTTCCGATTTTGCATGGGTGCAGGCTACCAAGTAGACTCGAAATTTATGAACTTACGATCTCTCAACAGAAAATGTTAAACATGATAAACGTCTGTTTTCAGCTTTAATTCTTGCTTTTGTTGGAAAATGAAGACAAAAGGATAGACTTTTTCTGCAAAGTCAATGAAAAGCAGGTACAAACAGTCTTGGTCGACGGGTGTTCGATGAGTGAACTTTTCTTCGTTTGACCAAATCAGTGAAAACATCTCCTTCGAGCCGGAGTTGAACCAGCGACCTAAGGATATCTGGTTATTTTCAACCTACAGTCCTCCGCTCTACCAACTGAGCTATCGAAGGGAGCATACCAGTCAATATCGTTCCGATTTTGCATGGGTGCAGGCAACCAAGTTGACTCGAAATTTGTTGACTTACGATCTCTCAACAGAAAATGTTAAACATGATACACGTCTGTTTTCAGCTTTAATTCTTGCTTTTGTTGGAAAATGAAGACAAAAGGATAGACTTTTTCCAGCAAAGTCAATGAAAAGCAGGTACAAACAGTCTTGGTCGACGGGTGTTCGATGAGTGAACTTTTCTTCGTTTGACCAAATCAGTGAAAACATCTCCTTCGAGCCGGAGTTGAACCAGCGACCTAAGGATATCTGGTTATTTTCAACCTACAGTCCTCCGCTCTACCAACTGAGCTATCGAAGGGAGCATACAACTCAATATCGTTCAGATTTTGCATGGGTGCAGGCAACCAAGTAGACTCGAAATTTGTTGACTTACGATCTCTCAACAGAAAATGTTAAACATGATACACGTCTGTTTTCAGCTTTAATTCTTGCTTTTGTTGGAAAATGAAGACAAAAGGATAGACTTTTTCCAGCAAAGTCAATGAAAAGCAGGTACAAACAGTCTTGGTCGACGGGTGTTCGATGAGTGAACTTTTCTTCGTTTGACCAAATCAGTGAAAACATCTCCTTCGAGCCGGAGTTGAACCAGCGACCTAAGGATATCTGGTTATTTTCAACCTACAGTCCTCCGCTCTACCAACTGAGCTATCGAAGGGAGCATACAACTCAATATCGTTCCGATTTTGCATGGGTGCAGGCTACCAAGTAGACTCGAAATTTATGAACTTACGATCTCTCAACAGAAAATGTTAAACATGATACACGTCTGTTTTCAGCTTTAATTCTTGCTTTTGTTGGAAAATGAAGACAAAAGGATAGACTTTTTCTGCAAAGTCAATGAAAAGCAGGTACAAACAGTCTTGGTCGACGGGTGTTCGATGAGTGAACTTTTCTTCGTTTGACCAAATCAGTGAAAACATCTCCTTCGAGCCGGAGTTGAACCAGCGACCTAAGGATACCTGGTTATTTTCAACCTACAACCCTCCGCTCTACCAACTGAGCTATCGAAGGGAGCATACCAGTCAATATCGTTCCGATTTTGCATGGGTGCAGGCAACCAAGTAGACTCGAAATTTGTTGACTTACGATCTCTCAACAGAAAATGTTAAACATGATACACGTCTGTTTTCAGCTTTAATTCTTGCTTTTGTTGGAAAATGAAGACAAAAGGATAGACTTTTTCCAGCAAAGTCAATGAAAAGCAGGTACAAACAGTCTTGGTCGACGGGTGTTCGATGAGTGAACTTTTCTTCGTTTGACCAAATCAGTGAAAACATCTCCTTCGAGCCGGAGTTGAACCAGCGACCTAAGGATATCTGGTTATTTTCAACCTACAGTCCTCCGCTCTACCAACTGAGCTATCGAAGGGAGCATACCACTCAATATCGTTCCGATTTTGCATGGGTGCAGGCTACCAAGTAGACTCGAAATTTATGAACTTACGATCTCTCAACAGAAAATGTTAAACATGATACACGTCTGTTTTCAGCTTTAATTCTTGCTTTTCTTGGAAAATGAAGACAAAAGGATAGACTTTTTCTGCAAAGTCAATGAAAAGCAGGTACAAACAGTCTTGGTCGACGGGTGTTCGATGAGTGAACTTTTCTTCGTTTGACCAAATCAGTGAAAACATCTCCTTCGAGCCGGAGTTGAACCAGCGACCTTAGGATATCTGGTTATTTTCAACCTACAGTCCTCCGCTCTACCAACTGAGCTATCGAAGGGAGCATACAACTCAATATCGTTCAGATTTTGCATGGGTGCAGGCAACCAAGTAGACTCGAAATTTGTTGACTTACGATCTCTCAACAGAAAATGTTAAACATGATACACGTCTGTTTTCAGCTTTAATTCTTGCTTTTGTTGGAAAATGAAGACAAAAGGATAGACTTTTTCCAGCAAAGTCAATGAAAAGCAGGTACAAACAGTCTTGGTCGACGGGTGTTCGATGAGTGAACTTTTCTTCGTTTGACCAAATCAGTGAAAACATCTCCTTCGAGCCGGAGTTGAACCAGCGACCTAAGGATATCTGGTTATTTTCAACCTACAGTCCTCCGCTCTACCAACTGAGCTATCGAAGGGAGCATACCACTCAATATCGTTCCGATTTTGCATGGGTGCAGGCTACCAAGTAGACTCGAAATTTATGAACTTACGATCTCTCAACAGAAAATGTTAAACATGATACACGTCTGTTTTCAGCTTTAATTCTTGCTTTTGTTGGAAAATGAAGACAAAAGGATAGACTTTTTCTGCAAAGTCAATGAAAAGCAGGTACAAACAGTCTTGGTCGACGGGTGTTCGATGAGTGAACTTTTCTTCGTTTGACCAAATCAGTGAAAACATCTCCTTCGAGCCGGAGTTGAACCAGCGACCTAAGGATATCTGGTTATTTTCAACCTACAGTCCTCCGCTCTACCAACTGAGCTATCGAAGGGAGCATACAACTCAATATCGTTCAGATTTTGCATGGGTGCAGGCTACCAAGTAGACTCGAAATTTGTGAACTTACGATCTCTCAACAGAAAATGTTAAACATGATACACGTCTGTTTTCAGCTTTAATTCTTGCTTTTGTTGGAAAATGAAGACAAAAGGATAGACTTTTTCTGCAAAGTCAATGAAAAGCAGGTACAAACAGTCTTGGTCGACGGGTGTTCGATGAGTGAACTTTTCTTCGTTTGACCAAATCAGTGAAAACATCTCCTTCGAGCCGGAGTTGAACCAGCTACCTAAGGATACCTGGTTATTTTCAACCTACACTCCTCCGCTCTACCAACAGAGCTATCGAAGGGAGCATACCACTCAATATCGTTCCGATTTTGCATGGGTGCAGGCTACCAAGTAGACTCGAAATTTGTGAACTTACGATCTCTCAACAGAAAATGTTAAACATGATACACGTCTGTTTTCAGCTTTAATTCTTGCTTTTGTTGGAAAATGAAGACAAAAGGATAGACTTTTTCTGCAAAGTCAATGAAAAGCAGGTACAAACAGTCTTGGTCGACGGGTGTTCGATGAGTGAACTTTTCTTCGTTTGACCAAATCAGTGAAAACATCTCCTTCGAGCCGGAGTTGAACCAGCGACCTAAGGATATCTGGTTATTTTCAACCTACAGTCCTCCGCTCTACCAACTGAGCTATCGAAGGGAGCATACAACTCAATATCGTTCCGATTTTGCATGGGTGCAGGCTACCAAGTAGACTCGAAATTTATGAACTTACGATCTCTCAACAGAAAATGTTAAACATGATACACGTCTGTTTTCAGCTTTAATTCTTGCTTTTGTTGGAAAATGAAGACAAAAGGATAGACTTTTTCCAGCAAAGTCAATGAAAAGCAGGTACAAACAGTCTTGGTCGACGGGTGTTCGATGAGTGAACTTTTCTTCGTTTGACCAAATCAGTAAAAACATCTCCTTCGAGCCGGAGTTGAACCAGCGACCTAAGGATACCTGGTTATTTTCAACCTACAGCCCTCCGCTCTACCAACTGAGCTATCGAAGGGAGCATACCAGTCAATATCTTTCCGATTTTGCATGGGTGCAGGCAACCAAGTAGACTCGAAATTTGTTGACTTACGATCTCTCAACAGAAAATGTTAAACATGATACATGTCTGTTTTCAGCTTTAATTCTTGCTTTTGTTGGAAAATGAAGACAAAAGGATAGACATTTTCTGCAAAGTCAATGAAAAGCAGGTACAAACAGTCTTGGTCGACGGGTGTTCGATGAGTGAACTTTTCTTCGTTTGACCAAATCAGTGAAAACATCTCCTTCGAGCCGGAGTTGAACCAGCTACCTAAGGATACCTGGTTATTTTCAACCTACACTCCTCCGCTCTACCAACAGAGCTATCGAAGGGAGCATACCACTCAATATCGTTCTGATTTTGCATGGGTGCAGGCTACCAAGTAGACTCGAAATTTGTGAACTTACGATCTCTCAACAGAAAATGTTAAACATGATACACGTCTGTTTTCAGCTTTAATTCTTGCTTTTGTTGGAAAATGAAGACAAAAGGATAGACTTTTTCTGCAAAGTCAATGAAAAGCAGGTACAAACAGTCTTGGTCGACGGGTGTTCGATGAGTGAACTTTTCTTCGTTTGACCAAATCAGTGAAAACATCTCCTTCGAGCCGGAGTTGAACCAGCGACCTAAGGATACCTGGTTATTTTCAACCTACAGCCCTCCGCTCTACCAACTGAGCTATCGAAGGGAGCATACCAGTCAATATCTTTCCGATTTTGCATGGGTGCAGGCAACCAAGTAGACTCGAAATTTGTTGACTTACGATCTCTCAACAGAAAATGTTAAACATGATACATGTCTGTTTTCAGCTTTAATTCTTGCTTTTGTTGGAAAATGAAGACAAAAGGATAGACTTTTTCTGCAAAGTCAATGAAAAGCAGGTACAAACAGTCTTGGTCGACGGGTGTTCGCTGAGTGAACTTTTCTTCATTTGACCAAATCAGTGAAAACATCTCCTTCGAGCTGGAGTTGAACCAGCTACCTAAGGATACCTGGTTATTTTCAACCTACACTCCTCCGCTCTACCAACAGAGCTATCGAAGGGAGCATACCACTCAATATCGTTCTGATTTTGCATGGGTGCAGGCTACCAAGTAGACTCGAAATTTGTGAACTTACGATCTCTCAACAGAAAATGTTAAACATGATACACGTCTGTTTTCAGCTTTAATTCTTGCTTTTGTTGGAAAATGAAGACAAAAGGATAGACTTTTTCTGCAAAGTCAATGAAAAGCAGGTACAAACAGTCTTGGTCGACGGGTGTTCGATGAGTGAACTTTTCTTCGTTTGACCAAATCAGTGAAAACATCTCCTTCGAGCCGGAGTTGAACCAGCGACCTAAGGATATCTGGTTATTTTCAACCTACAGTCCTCCGCTCTACCAACTGAGCTATCGAAGGGAGCATACAACTCAATATCGTTCCAATTTTGCATGGGTGCAGGCTACCAAGTAGACTCGAAATTTATGAACTTACGATCTCTCAACAGAAAATGTTAAACATGATACACGTCTGTTTTCAGCTTTAATTCTTGCTTTTGTTGGAAAATGAAGACAAAAGGATAGACTTTTTCTGCAAAGTCAATGAAAAGCAGGTACAAACAGTCTTGGTCGACGGGTGTTCGATGAGTGAACTTTTCTTCGTTTGACCAAATCAGTGAAAACATCTCCTTCGAGCCGGAGTTGAACCAGCGACCTAAGGATATCTGGTTATTTTCAACCTACAGTCCTCCGCTCTACCAACTGAGCTATCGAAGGGAGCATACAACTCAATATCGTTCAGATTTTGCATGGGTGCAGGCAACCAAGTAGACTCGAAATTTGTTGACTTACGATCTCTCAACAGAAAATGTTAAACATGATACACGTCTGTTTTCAGCTTTAATTCTTGCTTTTGTTGGAAAATGAAGACAAAAGGATAGACTTTTTCCAGCAAAGTCAATGAAAAGCAGGTACAAACAGTCTTGGTCGACGGGTGTTCGATGAGTGAACTTTTCTTCGTTTGACCAAATCAGTGAAAACATCTCCTTCGAGCCGGAGTTGAACCAGCGACCTAAGGATATCTGGTTATTTTCAACCTACAGTCCTCCTCTCTACCAACTGAGCTATCGAAGGGAGCATACAACTCAATATCGTTCCGATTTTGCATGGGTGCAGGCTACCAAGTAGACTCGAAATTTATGAACTTACGATCTCTCAACAGAAAATGTTAAACATGATACACGTCTGTTTTCAGCTTTAATTCTTGCTTTTGTTGGAAAATGAAGACAAAAGGATAGACTTTTTCTGCAAAGTCAATGAAAAGCAGGTACAAACAGTCTTGGTCGACGGGTGTTCGATGAGTGAACTTTTCTTCGTTTGACCAAATCAGTGAAAACATCTCCTTCGAGCCGGAGTTGAACCAGCGACCTAAGGATATCTGGTTATTTTCAACCTACAGTCCTCCGCTCTACCAACTGAGCTATCGAAGGGAGCATACAACTCAATATCGTTCCGATTTTGCATGGGTGCAGGCTACCAAGTAGACTCGAAATTTATGAACTTACGATCTCTCAACAGAAAATGTTAAACATGATACACGTCTGTTTTCAGCTTTAATTCTTGCTTTTGTTGGAAAATGAAGACAAAAGGATAGACTTTTTCTGCAAAGTCAATGAAAAGCAGGTACAAACAGTCTTGGTCGACGGGTGTTCGATGAGTGAACTTTTCTTCGTTTGACCAAATCAGTGAAAACATCTCCTTCGAGCCGGAGTTGAACCAGCGACCTAAGGATATCTGGTTATTTTCAACCTACAGTCCTCCGCTCTACCAACTGAGCTATCGAAGGGAGCATACCAGTCAATATCGTTCCGATTTTGCATGGGTGCAGGCAACCAAGTTGACTCGAAATTTGTTGACTTACGATCTCTCAACAGAAAATGTTAAACATGATACACGTCTGTTTTCAGCTTTAATTCTTGCTTTTGTTGGAAAATGAAGACAAAAGGATAGACTTTTTCCAGCAAAGTCAATGAAAAGCACGTACAAACAGTCTTGGTCGACGGGTGTTCGATGAGTGAACTTTTCTTCGTTTGACCAAATCAGTGAAAACAACTCCTTCGAGCCGGAGTTGAACCAGCGACCTAAGGATACCTGGTTATTTTCAACCTACAGTCCTCCGCTCTACCAACTGAGCTATCGAAGGGAGCATACAACTCAATATCGTTCAGATTTTGCATGGGTGCAGGCAACCAAGTAGACTCGAAATTTGTTGACTTACGATCTCTCAACAGAAAATGTTAAACATGATACACGTCTGTTTTCAGCTTTAATTCTTGCTTTTGTTGGAAAATGAAGACAAAAGGATAGACTTTTTCCAGCAAAGTCAATGAAAAGCAGGTACAAACAGTCTTGGTCGACGGGTGTTCGATGAGTGAACTTTTCTTCGTTTGACCAAATCAGTGAAAACATCTCCTTCGAGCCGGAGTTGAACCAGCGACCTAAGGATACCTGGTTATTTTCAACCTACAGCCCTCCGCTCTACCAACTGAGCTATCGAAGGGAGCATACCAGTCAATATCTTTCCGATTTTGCATGGGTGCAGGCAACCAAGTAGACTCGAAATTTGTTGACTTACGATCTCTCAACAGAAAATGTTAAACATGATACATGTCTGTTTTCAGCTTTAATTCTTGCTTTTGTTGGAAAATGAAGACAAAAGGATAGACTTTTTCTGCAAAGTCAATGAAAAGCAGGTACAAACAGTCTTGGTCGACGGGTGTTCGATGAGTGAACTTTTCTTCGTTTGACCAAATCAGTGAAAACATCTCCTTCGAGCCGGAGTTGAACCAGCGACCTAAGGATATCTGGTTATTTTCAACCTACAGTCCTCCGCTCTACCAACTGAGCTATCGAAGGGAGCATACAACTCCATATCGTTCCGATTTTGCATGGGTGCAGGCTACCAAGTAGACTCGAAATTTATGAACTTACGATCTCTCAACAGAAAATGTTAAACATGATACACGTCTGTTTTCAGCTTTAATTCTTGCTTTTGTTGGAAAATGAAGACAAAAGGATAGACTTTTTCTGCAAAGTCAATGAAAAGCAGGTACAAACAGTCTTGGTCGACGGGTGTTCGATGAGTGAACTTTTCTTCGTTTGACCAAATCAGTGAAAACATCTCCTTCGAGCCGGAGTTGAACCAGCGACCTAAGGATATCTGGTTATTTTCAACCTACAGCCCTCCGCTCTACCAACTGAGCTATCGAAGGGAGCATACAACTCAATATCGTTCAGATTTTGCATGGGTGCAGGCAACCAAGTAGACTCGAAATTTGTTGACTTACGATCTCTCAACAGAAAATGTTAAACATGATACACGTCTGTTTTCAGCTTTAATTCTTGCTTTTGTTGGAAAATGAAGACAAAAGGATAGACTTTTTCCAGCAAAGTCAATGAAAAGCAGGTACAAACAGTCTTGGTCGACGGGTGTTCGATGAGTGAACTTTTCTTCGTTTGACCAAATCAGTGAAAACATCTCCTTCGAGCCGGAGTTGAACCAGCGACCTAAGGATATCTGGTTATTTTCAACCTACAGTCCTCCTCTCTACCAACTGAGCTATCGAAGGGAGCATACAACTCAATATCGTTCCGATTTTGCATGGGTGCAGGCTACCAAGTAGACTCGAAATTTATGAACTTACGATCTCTCAACAGAAAATGTTAAACATGATACACGTCTGTTTTCAGCTTTAATTCTTGCTTTTGTTGGAAAATGAAGACAAAAGGATAGACTTTTTCTGCAAAGTCAATGAAAAGCAGGTACAAACAGTCTTGGTCGACGGGTGTTCGATGAGTGAACTTTTCTTCGTTTGACCAAATCAGTGAAAACATCTCCTTCGAGCCGGAGTTGAACCAGCGACCTAAGGATATCTGGTTATTTTCAACCTACAGTCCTCCGCTCTACCAACTGAGCTATCGAAGGGAGCATACCAGTCAATATCGTTCCGATTTTGCATGGGCGCAGGCAACCAAGTTGACTCGAAATTTGTTGACTTACGATCTCTCAACAGAAAATGTTAAACATGATACACGTCTGTTTTCAGCTTTAATTCTTGCTTTTGTTGGAAAATGAAGACAAAAGGATAGACTTTTTCCAGCAAAGTCAATGAAAAGCACGTACAAACAGTCTTGGTCGACGGGTGTTCGATGAGTGAACTTTTCTTCGTTTGACCAAATCAGTGAAAACATCTCCTTCGAGCCGGAGTTGAACCAGCGACCTAAGGATACCTGGTTATTTTCAACCTACAGTCCCCCGCTCTACCAACAGAGCTATCGAAGGGAGCATACCACTCAATATCGTTCTGATTTTGCATGGGTGCAGGCTACCAAGTAGACTCGAAATTTGTGAACTTACGATCTCTCAACAGAAAATGTTAAACATGATACACGTCTGTTTTCAGCTTTAATTCTTGCTTTTGTTGGAAAATGAAGACAAAAGGATAGACTTTTTCTGCAAAGTCAATGAAAAGCAGGTACAAACAGTCTTGGTCGACGGGTGTTCGATGAGTGAACTTTTCTTCGTTTGACCAAATCAGTGAAAACATCTCCTTCGAGCCGGAGTTGAACCAGCGACCTAAGGATATCTGGTTATTTTCAACCTACAGTCCTCCGCTCTACCAACTGAGCTATCGAAGGGAGCATACAACTCAATATCGTTCCGATTTTGCATGGGTGCAGGCTACCAAGTAGACTCGAAATTTATGAACTTACGATCTCTCAACAGAAAATGTTAAACATGATACACGTCTGTTTTCAGCTTTAATTCTTGCTTTTGTTGGAAAATGAAGACAAAAGGATAGACTTTTTCCAGCAAAGTCAATGAAAAGCAGGTACAAACAGTCTTGGTCGACGGGTGTTCGATGAGTGAACTTTTCTTCGTTTGACCAAATCAGTGAAAACATCTCCTTCGAGCCGGAGTTGAACCAGCGACCTAAGGATATCTGGTTATTTTCAACCTACAGTCCTCCGCTCTACCAACTGAGCTATCGAAGGGAGCATACAACTCCATATCGTTCCGATTTTGCATGGGTGCAGGCTACCAAGTAGACTCGAAATTTATGAACTTACGATCTCTCAACAGAAAATGTTAAACATGATACACGTCTGTTTTCAGCTTTAATTCTTGCTTTTGTTGGAAAATGAAGACAAAAGGATAGACTTTTTCTGCAAAGTCAATGAAAAGCAGGTAAAAACAGTCTTGGTCGACGGGTGTTCGATGAGTGAACTTTTCTTCGTTTGACCAAATCAGTGAAAACATCTCCTTCGAGCCGGAGTTGAACCAGCGACCTAAGGATATCTGGTTATTTTCAACCTACAGTCCTCCGCTCTACCAACTGAGCTATCGAAAGGAGCATACAACTCAATATCGTTCAGATTTTGCATGGGTGCAGGCAACTAAGTAGACTCGAAATTTGTTGACTTACGATCTCTCAACAGAAAATGTTAAACATGATACACGTCTGTTTTCAGCTTTAATTCTTGCTTTTGTTGGAAAATGAAGACAAAAGGATAGACTTTTTCCAGCAAAGTCAATGAAAAGCAGGTACAAACAGTCTTGGTCGACGGGTGTTCGATGAGTGAACTTTTCTTCGTTTGACCAAATCAGTGAAAACATCTCCTTCGAGCCGGAGTTGAACCAGCGACCTAAGGATATCTGGTTATTTTCAACCTACAGTCCTCCTCTCTACCAACTGAGCTATCGAAGGGAGCATACAACTCAATATCGTTCCGATTTTGCATGGGTGCAGGCTACCAAGTAGACTCGAAATTTATGAACTTACGATCTCTCAACAGAAAATGTTAAACATGATACACGTCTGTTTTCAGCTTTAATTCTTGCTTTTGTTGGAAAATGAAGACAAAAGGATAGACTTTTTCTGCAAAGTCAATGAAAAGCAGGTACAAACTGTCTTGGTCGACGGGTGTTCGATGAGTGAACTTTTCTTCGTTTGACCAAATCAGTGAAAACATCTCCTTCGAGCCGGAGTTGAACCAGCGACCTAAGGATATCTGGTTATTTTCAACCTACAGTCCTCCGCTCTACCAACTGAGCTATCGAAGGGAGCATACAACTCAATATCGTTCCGATTTTGCATGGGTGCAGGCTACCAAGTAGACTCGAAATTTATGAACTTACGATCTCTCAACAGAAAATGTTAAACATGATACACGTCTGTTTTCAGCTTTAATTCTTGCTTTTGTTGGAAAATGAAGACAAAAGGATAGACTTTTTCTGCAAAGTCAATGAAAAGCAGGTACAAACAGTCTTGGTCGACGGGTGTTCGATGAGTGAACTTTTCTTCGTTTGACCAAATCAGTGAAAACATCTCCTTCGAGCCGGAGTTGAACCAGCGACCTAAGGATATCTGGTTATTTTCAACCTACAGTCCTCCGCTCTACCAACTGAGCTATCGAAGGGAGCATACCAGTCAATATCGTTCCGATTTTGCATGGGTGCAGGCAACCAAGTTGACTCGAAATTTGTTGACTTACGATCTCTCAACAGAAAATGTTAAACATGATACACGTCTGTTTTCAGCTTTAATTCTTGCTTTTGTTGGAAAATGAAGACAAAAGGATAGACTTTTTCCAGCAAAGTCAATGAAAAGCACGTACAAACAGTCTTGGTCGACGGGTGTTCGATGAGTGAACTTTTCTTCGTTTGACCAAATCAGTGAAAACATCTCCTTCGAGCCGGAGTTGAACCAGCGACCTAAGGATACCTGGTTATTTTCAACCTACAGTCCTCCGCTCTACCAACTGAGCTATCGAAGGGAGAATACAGCTCAATATCGTTCCGATTTTGCATGGGTGCAGGCTACCAAGTAGACTCGAAATTTATGAACTTACGATCTCTCAACAGAAAATGTTAAACATGATACACGTCTGTTTTCAGCTTTAATTCTTGCTTTTGTTGGAAAATGAAGACAAAAGGATAGACTTTTTCTGCAAAGTCAATGAAAAGCAGGTACAAACAGTCTTGGTCGACGGGTTTTCGATGAGTGAACTTTTCTTCGTTTGACCAAATCAGTGAAAACATCTCCTTCGAGCCGGAGTTGAACCAGCGACCTAAGGATATCTGGTTATTTTCAACCTACAGTCCTCCGCTCTACCAACTGAGCTATCGAAGGGAGCATACCAGTCAATATCGTTCCGATTTTGCATGGGTGCAGGCAACCAAGTTGACTCGAAATTTGTTGACTTACGATCTCTCAACAGAAAATGTTAAACATGATACACGTCTGTTTTCAGCTTTAATTCTTGCTTTTGTTGGAAAATGAAGACAAAAGGATAGACTTTTTCCAGCAAAGTCAATGAAAAGCAGGTACAAACTGTCTTGGTCGACGGGTGTTCGATGAGTGAACTTTTCTTCGTTTGACCAAATCAGTGAAAACATCTCCTTCGAGCCGGAGTTGAACCAGCGACCTAAGGATACCTGGTTATTTTCAACCTACAGTCCTCCGCTCTACCAACTGAGCTATCGAAGGGAGCATACCAGTCAATATCATTCCGATTTTGTATGGGTGCAGGCCACCAAGTAGACTCGAAATTTGTTGACTTACGATCTCTCAACAGAAAATGTTAAACATGATACACGTCTCTTTTCAGCTTTAATTCTTGCTTTTCTTGGAAAATGAAGACAAAAGGATAGACTTTTTCTGCAAAGTCAATGAAAAGCAGGTACAAACAGTCTTGGTCGACGGGTGTTCGATGAGTGAATTTTTCTTCGTTTGACCAAATCAGTGAAAACATCTCCTTCGAGCCGGAGTTGAACCAGCGACCTAAGGATACCTGGTTATTTTCAACCTACAGTCCTCCGCTCTACCAACTGAGCTATCGAAGGGAGCATACCAGTCAATATCGTTCCGATTTTGCATGGGTGCAGGCAACATTTTGTTGGAAAATGAAGACAAAAGGATAGACTTTTTCTGCAAGGTCAATGAAAAGCAGGTACAAACAGTCTTGGTCGACGGGTGTTCGATGAGTGAACTTTTCTTCGTTTGACCAAATCAGTGAAAACATCTCCTTCGAGCCGGAGTTGAACCAGCGACCTAAGGATACCTGGTTATTTTCAACCTACAGTCCTCCGCTCTACCAACTGAGCTATCGAAGGGAGCATACCAGTCAATATTGTTCCGATTTTGCATGGGTGCAGGCAACCAAGTAGACTCGAAATTTGTTGACTTACGATCTCTCAACAGAAAATGTTAAACATGATACACGTCTGTTTTCAGCTTTAATTCTTGCTTTTGTTGGAAAATGAAGACAAAAGGATAGACTTTTTCTGCAAAGTCAATGAAAAGCAGGTACAAACAGTCTTGGTCGACGGGTGTTCGATGAGTGAACTTTTCTTCGTTTGACCAAATCAGTGAAAACATCTCCTTCGAGCCGGAGTTGAACCAGCGACCTAAGGATACCTGGTTATTTTCAACCTACAGTCCTCCGCTCTACCAACTGAGCTATCGAAGGGAGCATGCCAGTCAATATCGTTCCGATTTTGCATGGGTGCAGGCAACCAAGTAGACTCGAAATTTGTTGACTTACGATCTCTCAACAGAAAATGTTAAACATGATACACGTCTGTTTTCAGCTTTAATTCTTGCTTTTGTTGGAAAATGAAGACAAAAGGATAGACTTTTTCTGCAAAGTCAATGAAAAGCAGGTACAAACAGTCTTGGTCGACGGGTGTTCGATGAGTGAACTTTTCTTCGTTTGACCAAATCAGTGAAAACATCTCCTTCGAGCCGGAGTTGAACCAGCGACCTAAGGATACCTGGTTATTTTCAACCTACAGTCCTCCGCTCTACCAACTGAGCTATCGAAGGGAGCATACCAGTCAATATCGTTCCGATTTTGTATGGGGGCAGGCCACCAAGTAGACTCGAAATTTGTTGACTTACGATCTCTCAACAGAAAATGTTAAACATGATACACGTCTGTTTTCAGCTTTAATTCTTGCTTTTGTTGGAAAATGAAGACAAAAGGATAGACTTTTTCTGCAAGGTCAATGAAAAGCAGGTACAAACAGTCTTGGTCGACGGGTGTTCGATGAGTGAACTTTTCTTCGTTTGACCAAATCAGTGAAAACATCTCCTTCGAGCCGGAGTTGAACCAGCGACCTAAGGATACCTGGTTCTTTTCAACCTACAGTCCTCCGCTCTACCAACTGAGCTATCGAAGGGAGCATACCAGTCAATATTGTTCCGATTTTGCATGGGTGCAGGCAACCAAGTAGACTCGAAATTTGTTGACTTACGATCTCTCAACAGAAAATGTTAAATATCATACACGTCTGTTTTCAGCTTTAATTCTTGCTTTTGTTGGAAAATGAAGACAAAAGGATAGACTTTTTCTGCAAAGTCAATGAAAACCAGGTACAAACAGTCTTGGTCGACGGGTGTTCGATGAGTGAACTTTTCTTCGTTTGACCAAATCAGTGAAAACATCTCCTTCGAGCCGGAGTTGAACCAACGACCTAAGGATACCTGGTTATTTTCAACCTACAGTTCTCCGCTCTACCAACTGAGCTATCGAAGGGAGCATACCAGTCAATATCGTTCCGATTTTGCATGGGTGCAGGCAACCAAGTAGACTCGAAATTTGTTGACTTACGATCTCTCAACAGAAAATGTTAAACATGATACACGTCTCTTTTCAGCTTTAATTCTTGCTTTTCTTGGAAAATGAAGACAAAAGGATAGACTTTTTCTGCAAAGTCAATGAAAAGCAGGTACAAACAGTCTTGGTCGACGGGTGTTCGATGAGTGAACTTTTCTTCGTTTGACCAAATCAGTGAAAACATCTCCTTCGAGCCGGAGTTGAACCAGCGACCTAAGGATATCTGGTTATTTTCAACCTACACTCCTGCGCTCTACCAACAGAGCTATCGAAGGGAGCATACCACTCAATATCGTTCCGATTTTGCATGGGTGCAGGCTACCAAGTAGACTCGAAATTTGTGAACTTACAATCTCTCAACAGAAAATGTTAAATATGATACACGTCTGTTTTCAGCTTTAATTCTTGCTTTTGTTGGAAAATGAAGACAAAAGGATAGACTTTTTCTGCAAAGTCAATGAAAAGCAGGTACAAACAGTCTTGGTCGACGGGTGTTCGATGAGTGAACTTTTCTTCGTTTGACCAAATCAGTGAAAACATCTCCTTCGAGCCGGAGTTGAACCAGCGACCTAAGGATACCTGGTTATTTTCAACCTACAGTCCTCCGCTCTACCAACTGAGCTATCGAAGGGAGCATACCAGTCAATATCGTTCCGATTTTGTATGGGGGCAGGCCACCAAGTAGACTCGAAATTTGTTGACTTACGATCTCTCAACAGAAAATGTTAAACATGATACACGTCTGTTTTCAGCTTTAATTCTTGCTTTTGTTGGAAAATGAAGACAAAAGGATAGACTTTTTCTGCAAGGTCAATGAAAAGCAGGTACAAACAGTCTTGGTCGACGGGTGTTCGATGAGTGAACTTTTCTTCGTTTGACCAAATCAGTGAAAACATCTCCTTCGAGCCGGAGTTGAACCAGCGACCTAAGGATACCTGGTTCTTTTCAACCTACAGTCCTCCGCTCTACCAACTGAGCTATCGAAGGGAGCATACCAGTCAATATTGTTCCGATTTTGCATGGGTGCAGGCAACCAAGTAGACTCGAAATTTGTTGACTTACGATCTCTCAACAGAAAATGTTAAATATCATACACGTCTGTTTTCAGCTTTAATTCTTGCTTTTGTTGGAAAATGAAGACAAAAGGGTAGACTTTTTCTGCAAAGTCAATGAAAACCAGGTACAAACAGTCTTGGTCGACGGGTGTTCGATGAGTGAACTTTTCTTCGTTTGACCAAATCAGTGAAAACATCTCCTTCGAGCCGGAGTTGAACCAACGACCTAAGGATACCTGGTTATTTTCAACCTACAGTTCTCCGCTCTACCAACTGAGCTATCGAAGGGAGCATACCAGTCAATATCGTTCCGATTTTGCATGGGTGCAGGCAACCAAGTAGACTCGAAATTTGTTGACTTACGATCTCTCAACAGAAAATGTTAAACATGATACACGTCTCTTTTCAGCTTTAATTCTTGCTTTTGTTGGAAAATGAAGACAAAAGGATAGACTTTTTCTGCAAAGTCAATGAAAAGCAGGTACAAACAGTCTTGGTCGACGGGTGTTCGATGAGTGAACTTTTCTTCGTTTGACCAAATCAGTGAAAACATCTCCTTCGAGCCGGAGTTGAACCAGCGACCTAAGGATACCTGGTTATTTTCAACCTACAGTCCTCCGCTCTACCAACTGAGCTATCGAAGGGAGCATACCACTCAATATCGTTCCGATTTTGTATGGGTGCAGGCCACCAAGTAGACTCGAAATTTGTTGACTTACGATCTCTCAACAGAAAATGTTAAACATGATACACGTCTCTTTTCAGCTTTAATTCTTGCTTTTCTTGGAAAATGAAGACAAAAGGATAGACTTTTTCTGCAAAGTCAATGAAAAGCAGGTACAAACAGTCTTGGTCGACGGGTGTTCGATGAGTGAACTTTTCTTCGTTTGACCAAATCAGTGAAAACATCTCCTTCGAGCCGGAGTTGAACCAGCGACCTAAGGATATCTGGTTATTTTCAACCTACACTCCTGCGCTCTACCAACAGAGCTATCGAAGGGAGCATACCACTCAATATCGTTCCGATTTTGCATGGGTGCAGGCTACCAAGTAGACTCGAAATTTGTGAACTTACAATCTCTCAACAGAAAATGTTAAATATGATACACGTCTGTTTTCAGCTTTAATTCTTGCTTTTGTTGGAAAATGAAGACAAAAGGATAGACTTTTTCTGCAAAGTCAATGAAAAGCAGGTACAAACAGTCTTGGTCGACGGGTGTTCGATGAGTGAACTTTTCTTCGTTTGACCAAATCAGTGAAAACATCTCCTTCGAGCCGGAGATGAACCAGCGACCTAAGGATATCTGGTTATTTTCAACCTACAGTCCTCCGCTCTACCAACTGAGCTATCGAAGGGAGCATACCAGTCAATATCGTTCCGATTTTGCATGGGTGCAGGCAACCAAGTTGACTCGAAATTTGTTGACTTACGATCTCTCAACAGAAAATGTTAAACATGATACACGTCTGTTTTCAGCTTTAATTCTTGCTTTTGTTGGAAAATGAAGACAAAAGGATAGACTTTTTCCAGCAAAGTCAATGAAAAGCAGGTACAAACAGTCTTGGTCGACGGGTGTTCGATGAGTGAACTTTTCTTCGTTTGACCAAATCAGTGAAAACATCTCCTTCGAGCCGGAGTTGAACCAGCGACCTAAGGATACCTGGTTATTTTCAACCTACAGTCCTCCGCTCTACCAACTGAGCTATCGAAGGGAGCATACAACTCAATATCGTTCCGATTTTGCATGGGTGCAGGCTACCAAGTAGAATCGAAATTTATGAACTTACGATCTCTCAACAGAAAATGTTAAACATGATACACGTCTGTTTTCAGCTTTAATTCTTGCTTTTGTTGGAAAATGAAGACAAAAGGATAGACTTTTTCTGCAAAGTCAATGAAAAGCAGGTACAAACAGTCTTGGTCGACGGGTTTTCGATGAGTGAACTTTTCTTCGTTTGACCAAATCAGTGAAAACATCTCCTTCGAGCCGGAGTTGAACCAGCGACCTAAGGATATCTGGTTATTTTCAACCTACAGTCCTCCGCTCTACCAACTGAGCTATCGAAGGGAGCATACCAGTCAATATCGTTCCGATTTTGCATGGGTGCAGGCAACCAAGTTGACTCGAAATTTGTTGACTTACGATCTCTCAACAGAAAATGTTAAACATGATACACGTCTGTTTTCAGCTTTAATTCTTGCTTTTGTTGGAAAATGAAGACAAAAGGATAGACTTTTTCTGCAAGGTCAATGAAAAGCAGGTACAAACAGTCTTGGTCGACGGGTGTTCGATGAGTGAACTTTTCTTCGTTTGACCAAATCAGTGAAAACATCTCCTTCGAGCCGGAGTTGAACCAGCGACCTAAGGATACCTAGTTATTTTCAACCTACAGTCCTCCGCTCTACCAACTGAGCTATCGAAGGGAGCATACCAGTCAATATTGTTCCGATTTTGCATGGGTGCAGGCAACCAAGTAGACTCGAAATTTGTTGACTTACGATCTCTCAACAGAAAATGTTAAACATGATACACGTCTGTTTTCAGCTTTAATTCTTGCTTTTGTTGGAAAATGAAGACAAAAGGATAGACTTTTTCTGCAAAGTCAATGAAAAGCAGGTACAAACAGTCTTGGTCGACGGGTGTTCGATGAGTGAACTTTTCTTCGTTTGACCAAATCAGTGAAAACATCTCCTTCGAGCCGGAGTTGAACCAGCGACCTAAGGATACCTGGTTATTTTCAACCTACAGTCCTCCGCTCTACCAACTGAGCTATCGAAGGGAGCATGCCAGTCAATATCGTTCCGATTTTGCATGGGTGCAGGCAACCAAGTAGACTCGAAATTTGTTGACTTACGATCTCTCAACAGAAAATGTTAAACATGATACACGTCTGTTTTCAGCTTTAATTCTTGCTTTTCTTGGAAAATGAAGACAAAAGGATAGACTTTTTCTGCAAAGTCAATGAAAAGCAGGTACAAACAGTCTTGGTCGACGGGTGTTCGATGAGTGAACTTTTCTTCGTTTGACCAAATCAGTGAAAACATCTCCTTCGAGCCGGAGTTGAACCAGCGACCTAAGGATATCTGGTTATTTTCAACCTACACTCCTGCGCTCTACCAACAGAGCTATCGAAGGGAGCATACCACTCAATATCGTTCCGATTTTGCATGGGTGCAGGCTACCAAGTAGACTCGAAATTTGTGAACTTACGATCTCTCAACAGAAAATGTTAAATATGATACACGTCTGTTTTCAGCTTTAATTCTTGCTTTTGTTGGAAAATGAAGACAAAAGGATAGACTTTTTCTGCAAAGTCAATGAAAAGCAGGTACAAACAGTCTTGGTCGACAGGTGTTCGATGAGTGAACTTTTCTTCGTTTGACCAAATCAGTGAAAACATCTCCTTCGAGCCGGAGTTGAACCAACGACCTAAGGATACCTGGTTATTTTCAACCTACAGTTCTCCGCTCTACCAACTGAGCTATCGAAGGGAGCATACCAGTCAATATCGTTCCGATTTTGCATGGGTGCAGGCAACCAAGTAGACTCGAAATTTGTTGACTTACGATCTCTCAACAGAAAATGTTAAACATGATACACGTCTGTTTTCAGCTTTAATTCTTGCTTTTGTTGGAAAATGAAGACAAAAGGATAGACTTTTTCTGCAAAGTCAATGAAAAGCAGGTACAAACAGTCTTGGTCGACGGGTGTTCGATGAGTGAACTTTTCTTCGTTTGACCAAATCAGTGAAAACATCTCCTTCGAGCCGGAGTTGAACCAGCGACCTAAGGATACCTGGTTATTTTCAACCTACAGTCCTCCGCTCTACCAACTGAGCTATCGAAGGGAGCATACCAGTCAATATCGTTCCGATTTTGTATGGGGGCAGGCCACCAAGTAGACTCGAAATTTGTTGACTTACGATCTCTCAACAGAAAATGTTAAACATGATACACGTCTGTTTTCAGCTTTAATTCTTGCTTTTGTTGGAAAATGAAGACAAAAGGATAGACTTTTTCTGCAAGGTCAATGAAAAGCACGTACAAACAGTCTTGGTCGACGGGTGTTCGATGAGTGAACTTTTCTTCGTTTGACCAAATCAGTGAAAACATCTCCTTCGAGCCGGAGTTGAACCAGCGACCTAAGGATACCTGGTTCTTTTCAACCTACAGTCCTCCGCTCTACCAACTGAGCTATCGAAGGGAGCATACCAGTCAATATTGTTCCGATTTTGCATGGGTGCAGGCAACCAAGTAGACTCGAAATTTGTTGACTTACGATCTCTCAACAGAAAATGTTAAATATCATACACGTCTGTTTTCAGCTTTAATTCTTGCTTTTGTTGGAAAATGAAGACAAAAGGATAGACTTTTTCTGCAAAGTCAATGAAAAGCAGGTACAAACAGTCTTGGTCGACGGGTGTTCGATGAGTGAACTTTTCTTCGTTTGACCAAATCAGTGAAAACATCTCCTTCGAGCCGGAGTTGAACCAACGACCTAAGGATACCTGGTTATTTTCAACCTACAGTTCTTCGCTCTACCAACTGAGCTATCGAAGGGAGCATACCAGTCAATATCGTTCCGATTTTGCATGGGTGCAGGCAACCAAGTAGACTCGAAATTTGTTGACTTACGATCTCTCAACAGAAAATGTTAAACATGATACACGTCTGTTTTCAGCTTTAATTCTTGCTTTTGTTGGAAAATGAAGACAAAAGGATAGACTTTTTCTGCAAAGTCAATGAAAAGCAGGTACAAACAGTCTTGGTCGACGGGTGTTCGATGAGTGAACTTTTCTTCGTTTGACCAAATCAGTGAAAACATCTCCTTCGAGCCGGAGTTGAACCAGCGACCTAAGGATACCTGGTTATTTTCAACCTACAGTCCTCCGCTCTACCAACTGAGCTATCGAAGGGAGCATACCAGTCAATATCGTTCCGATTTTGCATGGGTGCAGGCAACCAAGTAGACTCGAAATTTGTTGACTTACGATCTCTCAACAGAAAATGTTAAACATGATACACGTCTGTTTTCAGCTTTAATTCTTGCTTTTGTTGGAAAATGAAGACAAAAGGATAGACTTTTTCTGCAAAGTCAATGAAAAGCAGGTACAAACAGTCTTGGTCGACGGGTGTTCGATGAGTGAACTTTTCTTCGTTTGACCAAATCAGTGAAAACATCTCCTTCGAGCCGGAGTTGAACCAGCGACCTAAGGATACCTGGTTATTTTCAACCTACAGTCCTCCGCTCTACCAACTGAGCTATCGAAGGGAGCATACCAGTCAATATCGTTCCGATTGTGCATGGGTGCAGGCAACCAAGTAGACTCGAAATTTGTTGACTTACGATCTCTCAACAGAAAATGTTAAACATGATACACGTCTGTTTTCAGCTTTAATTCTTGCTTTTGTTGGAAAATGAAGACAAAAGGATAGACTTTTTCTGCAAAGTCAATGAAAAGCAGGTACAAACAGTCTTGGTCGACGGGTGTTCGATGAGTGAACTTTTCTTCGTTTGACCAAATCAGTGAAAACATCTCCTTCGAGCCGGAGTTGAACCAGCGAACTAAGGATATCTGGTTATTTTCAACCTACAGTCCTCCGCTCTACCAACTGAGCTATCGAAGGGAGCATACCAGTCAATATCGTTCCGATTTTGTATGGGTGCAGGCCACCAAGTAGACTCGAAATTTGTTGACTTACGATCTCTCAACAGAAAATGTTAAACATGATACACGTCTCTTTTCAGCTTTAATTCTTGCTTTTCTTGGAAAATGAAGACAAAAGGATAGACTTTTTCTGCAAAGTCAATGAAAAGCAGGTACAAACAGTCTTGGTCGACGGGTGTTCGATGAGTGAACTTTTCTTCGTTTGACCAAATCAGTGAAAACATCTCCTTCGAGCCGGAGTTGAACCAGCGACCTAAGGATATCTGGTTATTTTCAACCTACACTCCTGCGCTCTACCAACAGAGCTATCGAAGGGAGCATACCACTCAATATCGTTCCGATTTTGCATGGGTGCAGGCTACCAAGTAGACTCGAAATTTGTGAACTTACAATCTCTCAACAGAAAATGTTAAATATGATACACGTCTGTTTTCAGCTTTAATTCTTGCTTTTGTTGGAAAATGAAGACAAAAGGATAGACTTTTTCTGCAAAGTCAATGAAAAGCAGGTACAAACAGTCTTGGTCGACGGGTGTTCGATGAGTGAACATTTCTTCGTTTGACCAAATCAGTGAAAACATCTCCTTCGAGCCGGAGTTGAACCAGCGACCTAAGGATACCTGGTTATTTTCAACCTACAGTCCTCCGCTCTACCAACTGAGCTATCGAAGGGAGCATACCAGTCAATATCGTTCCGATTTTGCATGGGTGCAGGCAACCAAGTAGACTCGAAATTTGTTGACTTACGATCTCTCAACAGAAAATGTTAAACATGATACACGTCTGTTTTCAGCTTTAATTCTTGCTTTTCTTGGAAAATGAAGACAAAAGGATAGACTTTTTCTGCAAAGTCAATGAAAAGCAGGTACAAACAGTATTGGTCGACGGGTGTTCGATGAGTGAACTTTTCTTCGTTTGACCAAATCAGTGAAAACATCTCCTTCGAGCCGGAGTTGAACCAACGACCTAAGGATACCTGGTTATTTTCAACCTACAGTTCTCCGCTCTACCAACTGAGCTATCGAAGGGAGCATACCAGTCAATATCGTTCCGATTTTGCATGGGTGCAGGCAACCAAGTAGACTCGAAATTTGTTGACTTACGATCTCTCAACAGAAAATGTTAAACATGATACACGTCTGTTTTCAGCTTTAATTCTTGCTTTTGTTGGAAAATGAAGACAAAAGGATAGACTTTTTCTGCAAGGTCAATGAAAAGCAGGTACAAACAGTCTTGGTCGACGGGTGTTCGATGAGTGAACTTTTCTTCGTTTGACCAAATCAGTGAAAACATCTCCTTCGAGCCGGAGTTGAACCAGCGACCTAAGGATACCTAGTTATTTTCAACCTACAGTCCTCCGCTCTACCAACTGAGCTATCGAAGGGAGCATACCAGTCAATATCGTTCCGATTTTGCATGGGTGCAGGCAACCAAGTAGACTCGAAATAAACATGATACACGTCTGTTTTCAGCTTTAATTCTTGCTTTTGTTGGAAAATGAAGACAAAAGGATAGACTTTTTCTGCAAAGTCAATGAAAAGCAGGTACAAACAGTCTTGGTCGACGGGTGTTCGATGAGTGAACTTTTCTTCGTTTGACCAAATCAGTGAAAACATCTCCTTCGAGCCGGAGTTGAACCAGCGACCTAAGGATACCTGGTTATTTTCAACCTACAGTCCTCCGCTCTACCAACTGAGCTATCGAAGGGAGCATGCCAGTCAATATCGTTCCGATTTTGCATGGGTGCAGGCAACCAAGTAGACTCGAAATTTGTTGACTTACGATCTCTCAACAGAAAATGTTAAACATGATACACGTCTGTTTTCAGCTTTAATTCTTGCTTTTGTTGGAAAATGAAGACAAAAGGATAGACTTTTTCTGCAAAGTCAATGAAAAGCAGGTACAAACAGTCTTGGTCGACGGGTGTTCGATGAGTGAACTTTTCTTCGTTTGACCAAATCAGTGAAAACATCTCCTTCGAGCCGGAGTTGAACCAGCGACCTAAGGATACCTGGTTATTTTCAACCTACAGTCCTCCGCTCTACCAACTGAGCTATCGAAGGGAGCATACCAGTCAATATCGTTCCGATTTTGTATGGGGGCAGGCCACCAAGTAGACTCGAAATTTGTTGACTTACGATCTCTCAACAGAAAATGTTAAACATGATACACGTCTGTTTTCAGCTTTAATTCTTGCTTTTGTTGGAAAATGAAGACAAAAGGATAGACTTTTTCTGCAAGGTCAATGAAAAGCAGGTACAAACAGTCTTGGTCGACGGGTGTTCGATGAGTGAACTTTTCTTCGTTTGACCAAATCAGTGAAAACATCTCCTTCGAGCCGGACTTGAACCAGCGACCTAAGGATACCTGGTTCTTTTCAACCTACAGTCCTCCGCTCTACCAACTGAGCTATCGAAGGGAGCATACCAGTCAATATTGTTCCGATTTTGCATGGGTGCAGGCAACCAAGTAGACTCGAAATTTGTTGACTTACGATCTCTCAACAGAAAATGTTAAATATCATACACGTCTGTTTTCAGCTTTAATTCTTGCTTTTGTTGGAAAATGAAGACAAAAGGATAGACTTTTTCTGCAAAGTCAATGAAAAGCAGGTACAAACAGTCTTGGTCGACGGGTGTTCGATGAGTGAACTTTTCTTCGTTTGACCAAATCAGTGAAAACATCTCCTTCGAGCCGGAGTTGAACCAACGACCTAAGGATACCTGGTTATTTTCAACCTACAGTTCTCCGCTCTACCAACTGAGCTATCGAAGGGAGCATACCAGTCCATATCGTTCCGATTTTGCATGGGTGCAGGCAACCAAGTAGACTCGAAATTTGTTGACTTACGATCTCTCAACAGAAAATGTTAAACATGATACACGTCTGTTTTCAGCTTTAATACTTGCTTTTGTTGGAAAATGAAGACAAAAGGATAGACTTTTTCTGCAAAGTCAATGAAAAGCAGGTACAAACAGTCTTGGTCGACGGGTGTTCGATGAGTGAACTTTTCTTCGTTTGACCAAATCAGTGAAAACATCTCCTTCGAGCCGGAGTTGAACCAGCGACCTAAGGATACCTGGTTATTTTCAACCTACAGTCCTCCGCTCTACCAACTGAGCTATCGAAGGGAGCATACCAGTCAATATCGTTCCGATTTTGCATGGGTGCAGGCAACCAAGTAGACTCGAAATTTGTTGACTTACGATCTCTCAACAGAAAATGTTAAACATGATACACGTCTGTTTTCAGCTTTAATTCTTGCTTTTGTTGGAAAATGAAGACAAAAGGATAGACTTTTTCTGCAAAGTCAATGAAAAGCAGGTACAAACAGTCTTGGTCGACGGGTGTTCGATGAGTGAACTTTTCTTCGTTTGACCAAATCAGTGAAAACATCGCCTTCGAGCCGGAGATGAACCAGCGACCTAAGGATACCTGGTTATTTTCAACCTACAGTCCTCCGCTCTACCAACTGAGCTATCGAAGGGAGCATACCAGTCAATATCGTTCCGATTTTGCATGGGTGCAGGCAACCAAGTAGACTCAAAATTTGTTGACTTACGATCTCTCAACAGAAAATGTTAAACATGATACACGTCTGTTTTCAGCTTTAATTCTTGCTTTTGTTGGAAAATGAAGACAAAAGGATAGACTTTTTCTGCAAAGTCAATGAAAAGTAGGTACAAACAGTCTTGGTCGACGGGTGTTCGATGAGTGAACTTTTCTTCGTTTGACCAAATCAGTGAAAACATCGCCTTCGAGCCGGAGATGAACCAGCGACCTAAGGATACCTGGTTATTTTCAACCTACAGCCCTCCGCTCTACCAACTGAGCTATCGAAGGGAGCATACCAGTCAATATCGTTCCGATTTTGTATGGGTGCAGGCCACCAAGTAGACTCGAAATTTGTTGACTTACGATCTCTCAACAGAAAATGTTAAACATGATACACGTCTCTTTTCAGCTTTAATTCTTGCTTTTCTTGGAAAATGAAGACAAAAGGATAGACTTTTTCTGCAAAGTCAATGAAAAGCAGGTACAAACAGTCTTGGTCGACGGGTGTTCGATGAGTGAACTTTTCTTCGTTTGACCAAATCAGTGAAAACATCTCCTTCGAGCCGGAGTTGAACTAGCGACCTAAGGATACCTGGTTATTTTCAACCTACAGTCCTCCGCTCTACCAACTGAGCTATCGAAGGGAGCATACCAGTCAATATCGTTCCGATTTTGCATGGGTGCAGGCAACCAAGTAGACTCGAAATTTGTTGACTTACGATCTCTCAACAGAAAATGTTAAACATGATACACGTCTGTTTTCAGCTTTAATTCTTGCTTTTCTTGGAAAATGAAGACAAAAGGATAGACTTTTTCTGCAAAGTCAATGAAAAGCAGGTACAAACAGTCTTGGTCGACGGGTGTTCGATGAGTGAACTTTTCTTCGTTTGACCAAATCAGTGAAAACATCTCCTTCGAGCCGGAGTTGAACCAGCGACCTAAGGATACCTGGTTATTTTCAACCTACAGTCCTCCGCTCTACCAACTGAGCTATCGAAGGGAGCATACCTGTCAATATCGTTCCGATTTTGCATGGGTGCAGGCAACCAAGTAGACTCGAAATTTGTTGACTTACGATCTCTCAACAGAAAATGTTAAACATGATACACGTCTGTTTTCAGCTTTAATTCTTGCTTTTGTTGGAAAATGAAGACAAAAGGATAGACTTTTTCCAGCAAAGTCAATGAAAAGCAGGTACAAACAGTCTTGGTCGACGGGTGTTCGATGAGTGAACTTTTCTTCGTTTGACCAAATCAGTGAAAACATCTCCTTCGAGCCGGAGTTGAACCAGCGACCTAAGGATATCTGGTTATTTTCAACCTACAGTCCTCCGCTCTACCAACTGAGCTATCGAAGGGAGCATACCAGTCAATATCGTTCCGATTTTGCATGGGTGCAGGCAACCAAGTAGACTCGAAATTTGTTGACTTACGATCTCTCAACAGAAAATGTTAAACATGATACACGTCTGTTTTCAGCTTTAATTCTTGCTTTTGTTGGAAAATGAAGACAAAAGGATAGACTTTTTCTGCAAAGTCAATGAAAAGCAGGTACAAACAGTCTTGGTCGACGGGTGTTCGATGAGTGAACTTTTCTTCGTTTGACCAAATCAGTGAAAACATCTCCTTCGAGCCGGAGTTGAACTAGCGACCTAAGGATACCTGGTTATTTTCAACCTACAGTCCTCCGCTCTACCAACTGAGCTATCGAAGGGAGCATACCAGTCAATATCGTTCCGATTTTGCATGGGTGCAGGCAACCAAGTAGACTCGAAATTTGTTGACTTACGATCTCTCAACAGAAAATGTTAAACATGATACACGTCTGTTTTCAGCTTTAATTCTTGCTTTTGTTGGAAAATGAAGACAAAAGGATAGACTTTTTCTGCAAAGTCAATGAAAAGCAGGTACAAACAGTCTTGGTCGACGGGTGTTCGATGAGTGAACTTTTCTTCGTTTGACCAAATCAGTGAAAACATCTCCTTCGAGCCGGAGTTGAACCAGCGACCTAAGGATACCTGGTTATTTTCAACCTACAGTCCTCCGCTCTTCCAACTGAGCTATCGAAGGGAGCATACCAGTCAATATCGTTCCGATTTTGCATGGGTGCAGGCAACCAAGTAGACTCGAAATTTGTTGACTTACGATCTCTCAACAGAAAATGTTAAACATGATACACATCTGTTTTCAGCTTTAATTCTTGCTTTTGTTGGAAAATGAAGACAAAAGGATAGACTTTTTCTGCAAAGTCAATGAAAAGCAGGTACAAACAGTCTTGGTCGACGGGTGTTCGATGAGTGAACTTTTCTTCGTTTGACCAAATCAGTGAAAACATCTCCTTCGAGCCGGAGTTGAACCAGCGAACTAAGGATATCTGGTTATTTTCAACCTACAGTCCTCCGCTCTACCAACTGAGCTATCGAAGGGAGCATACCAGTCAATATCGTTCCGATTTTGCATGGGTGCAGGCCACCAAGTAGACTCGAAATTTGTTGACTTACGATCTCTCAACAGAAAATGTTAAACATGATACACGTCTCTTTTCAGCTTTAATTCTTGCTTTTCTTGGAAAATGAAGACAAAAGGATAGACTTTTTCTGCAAAGTCAATGAAAAGCAGGTACAAACAGTCTTGGTCGACGGGTGTTCGATGAGTGAACTTTTCTTCGTTTGACCAAATCAGTGAAAACATCTCCTTCGAGCCGGAGTTGAACCAGCGACCTAAGGATACCTGGTTATTTTCAACCTACAGTCCTCCGCTCTACCAACTGAGCTATTGAAGGGAGCATACCAGTCAATATCGTTCCGATTTTGCATGGGTGCAGGCAACCAAGTAGACTCGAAATTTGTTGACTTACGATCTCTCAACAGAAAATGTTAAACATGATACACGTCTGTTTTCAGCTTTAATTCTTGCTTTTCTTGGAAAATGAAGACAAAAGGATAGACTTTTTCTGCAAAGTCAATGAAAAGCAGGTACAAACAGTCTTGGTCGACGGGTGTTCGATGAGTGAACTTTTCTTCGTTTGACCAAATCAGTGAAAACATCTCCTTCGAGCCGGAGTTGAACCAGCGACCTAAGGATATCTGGTTATTTTCAACCTACACTCCTGCGCTCTACCAACAGAGCTATCGAAGGGAGCATACCACTCAATATCGTTCCGATTTTGCATGGGTGCAGGCTACCAAGTAGACTCGAAATTTGTGAACTTACAATCTCTCAACAGAAAATGTTAAATATGATACACGTCTGTTTTCAGCTTTAATTCTTGCTTTTGTTGGAAAATGAAGACAAAAGGATAGACTTTTTCTGCAAAGTCAATGAAAAGCAGGTACAAACAGTCTTGGTCGACGGGTGTTCGATGAGTGAACTTTTCTTCGTTTGACCAAATCAGTGAAAACATCTCCTTCGAGCCGGAGTTGAACCAGCGACCTAAGGATATCTGGTTATTTTCAACCTACACTCCTCTGCTCTAACAACAGAGCTATCGAAGGGAGCATACCACTCAATATCGTTCCGATTTTGCATGGGTGCAGGCTACCAAGTAGACTCGAAATTTGTTGACTTACGATCTCTCAACAGAAAATGTTAAACATGATACACGTCTCTTTTCAGCTTTAATTCTTGCTTTTCTTGGAAAATGAAGACAAAAGGATAGACTTTTTCTGCAAAGTCAATGAAAAGCAGGTACAAACAGTCTTGGTCGACGGGTGTTCGATGAGTGAACTTTTCTTCGTTTGACCAAATCAGTGAAAACATCTCCTTCGAGCCGGAGTTGAACCAGCGACCTAAGGATACCTGGTTATTTTCAACCTACAGTCCTCCGCTCTACCAACTGAGCTATTGAAGGGAGCATACCAGTCAATATCGTTCCGATTTTGCATGGGTGCAGGCAACCAAGTAGACTCGAAATTTGTTGACTTACGATCTCTCAACAGAAAATGTTAAACATGATACACGTCTGTTTTCAGCTTTAATTCTTGCTTTTCTTGGAAAATGAAGACAAAAGGATAGACTTTTTCTGCAAAGTCAATGAAAAGCAGGTACAAACAGTCTTGGTCGACGGGTGTTCGATGAGTGAACTTTTCTTCGTTTGACCAAATCAGTGAAAACATCTCCTTCGAGCCGGAGTTGAACCAGCGACCTAAGGATATCTGGTTATTTTCAACCTACACTCCTGCGCTCTACCAACAGAGCTATCGAAGGGAGCATACCACTCAATATCGTTCCGATTTTGCATGGGTGCAGGCTACCAAGTAGACTCGAAATTTGTGAACTTACAATCTCTCAACAGAAAATGTTAAATATGATACACGTCTGTTTTCAGCTTTAATTCTTGCTTTTGTTGGAAAATGAAGACAAAAGGATAGACTTTTTCTGCAAAGTCAATGAAAAGCAGGTACAAACAGTCTTGGTCGACGGGTGTTCGATGAGTGAACTTTTCTTCGTTTGACCAAATCAGTGAAAACATCTCCTTCGAGCCGGAGTTGAACCAGCGACCTAAGGATATCTGGTTATTTTCAACCTACACTCCTCTGCTCTAACAACAGAGCTATCGAAGGGAGCATACCACTCAATATCGTTCCGATTTTGCATGGGTGCAGGCTACCAAGTAGACTCGAAATTTGTTGACTTACGATCTCTCAACAGAAAATGTTAAACATGATACACGTCTCTTTTCAGCTTTAATTCTTGCTTTTCTTGGAAAATGAAGACAAAAGGATAGACTTTTTCTGCAAAGTCAATGAAAAGCAGGTACAAACAGTCTTGGTCGACGGGTGTTCGATGAGTGAACTTTTCTTCGTTTGACCAAATCAGTGAAAACATCTCCTTCGAGCCGGAGTTGAACCAGCGACCTAAGGATACCTGGTTATTTTCAACCTACAGTCCTCCGCTCTACCAACTGAGCTATTGAAGGGAGCATACCAGTCAATATCGTTCCGATTTTGCATGGGTGCAGGCAACCAAGTAGACTCGAAATTTGTTGACTTACGATCTCTCAACAGAAAATGTTAAACATGATACACGTCTGTTTTCAGCTTTAATTCTTGCTTTTCTTGGAAAATGAAGACAAAAGGATAGACTTTTTCTGCAAAGTCAATGAAAAGCAGGTACAAACAGTCTTGGTCGACGGGTGTTCGATGAGTGAACTTTTCTTCGTTTGACCAAATCAGTGAAAACATCTCCTTCGAGCCGGAGTTGAACCAGCGACCTAAGGATATCTGGTTATTTTCAACCTACACTCCTGCGCTCTACCAACAGAGCTATCGAAGGGAGCATACCACTCAATATCGTTCCGATTTTGCATGGGTGCAGGCTACCAAGTAGACTCGAAATTTGTGAACTTACAATCTCTCAACAGAAAATGTTAAATATGATACACGTCTGTTTTCAGCTTTAATTCTTGCTTTTGTTGGAAAATGAAGACAAAAGGATAGACTTTTTCTGCAAAGTCAATGAAAAGCAGGTACAAACAGTCTTGGTCGACGGGTGTTCGATGAGTGAACTTTTCTTCGTTTGACCAAATCAGTGAAAACATCTCCTTCGAGCCGGAGTTGAACCAGCGACCTAAGGATATCTGGTTATTTTCAACCTACACTCCTCTGCTCTACCAACAGAGCTATCGAAGGGAGCATACCACTCAATATCGTTCCGATTTTGCATGGGTGCAGGCTACCAAGTAGACTCGAAATTTGTTGACTTACGATCTCTCAACAGAAAATGTTAAACATGATACACGTCTCTTTTCAGCTTTAATTCTTGCTTTTCTTGGAAAATGAAGACAAAAGGATAGACTTTTTCTGCAAAGTCAATGAAAAGCAGGTACAAACAGTCTTGGTCGACGGGTGTTCGATGAGTGAACTTTTCTTCGTTTGACCAAATCAGTGAAAACATCTCCTTCGAGCCGGAGTTGAACCAGCGACCTAAGGATACCTGGTTATTTTCAACCTACAGTCCTCCGCTCTACCAACTGAGCTATTGAAGGGAGCATACCAATCAATATCGTTCCGATTTTGCATGGGTGCAGGCAACCAAGTAGACTCGAAATTTGTTGACTTACGATCTCTCAACAGAAAATGTTAAACATGATACACGTCTGTTTTCAGCTTTAATTCTTGCTTTTCTTGGAAAATGAAGACAAAAGGATAGACTTTTTCTGCAAAGTCAATGAAAAGCAGGTACAAACAGTCTTGGTCGACGGGTGTTCGATGAGTGAACTTTTCTTCGTTTGACCAAATCAGTGAAAACATCTCCTTCGAGCCGGAGTTGAACCAGCGACCTAAGGATATCTGGTTATTTTCAACCTACACTCCTGCGCTCTACCAACAGAGCTATCGAAGGGAGCATACCACTCAATATCGTTCCGATTTTGCATGGGTGCAGGCTACCAAGTAGACTCGAAATTTGTGAACTTACAATCTCTCAACAGAAAATGTTAAATATGATACACGTCTGTTTTCAGCTTTAATTCTTGCTTTTGTTGGAAAATGAAGACAAAAGGATAGACTTTTTCTGCAAAGTCAATGAAAAGCAGGTACAAACAGTCTTGGTCGACGGGTGTTCGATGAGTGAACTTTTCTTCGTTTGACCAAATCAGTGAAAACATCTCCTTCGAGCCGGAGTTGAACCAGCGACCTAAGGATACCTGGTTATTTTCAACCTACAGTCCTCCGCTCTACCAACTGAGCTATCGAAGGGAGCATACCAGTCAATATCGTTCCGATTTTGCATGGGTGCAGGCAACCAAGTAGACTCGAAATTTGTTGACTTACGATCTCTCAACAGAAAATGTTAAACATGATACACGTCTGTTTTCAGCTTTAATTCTTGCTTTTGTTGGAAAATGAAGACAAAAGGATAGACTTTTTCTGCAAAGTCAATGAAAAGCAGGTACAAACAGTCTTGGTCGACGGGTGTTCGATGAGTGAACTTTTCTTCGTTTGACCAAATCAGTGAAAACATCTCCTTCGAGCCGGAGTTGAACCAACGAACTAAGGATATCTGGTTATTTTCAACCTACAGCCCTCCGCTCTACCAACTGAGCTATCGAAGGGAGCATACCAGTCAATATCGTTCCGATTTTGTATGGGTGCAGGCCACCAAGTAGACTCGAAATTTGTTGACTTACGATCTCTCAACAGAAAATGTTAAACATGATACACGTCTCTTTTCAGCTTTAATTCTTGCTTTTCTTGGAAAATGAAGACAAAAGGATAGACTTTTTCTGCAAAGTCAATGAAAAGCAGGTACAAACAGTCTTGGTCGACGGGTGTTTGATGAGTGAACTTTTCTTCGTTTGACCAAATCAGTGAAAACCTCTCCTTCGAGCCGGAGTTGAACCACCGACCTAAGGATACCTGGTTATTTTCAATCTACAGTCCTCCGCTCTACCAACTGAGCTATTGAAGGGAGCATACCAGTCAATATCGTTCCGATTTTGTATGGGTGCAGGCAACCAAGTAGACTCGAAATTTATTGACTTACGATCTCTCAACAGAAAATGTTAAACATGATACACGTCTGTTTTCAGCTTTAATTCTTGCTTTTGTTGGAAAATGAAGACAAAAGGATAGACTTTTTCTGCAAAGTCAATGAAAAGCAGGTACAAACAGTCTTGGTCGACGGGTGTTCGATGAGTGAACTTTTCTTCGTTTGACCAAATCAGTGAAAACATCGCCTTCGAGCCGGAGATGAACCAGCAACCTAAGGATACCTGGTTATTTTCAACCTACAGTCCTCCGCTCTACCAACTGAGCTATCGAAGGGAGCATACCAGTCAATATCGTTCCGATTTTGCATGGGTGCAGGCAACCAAGTAGACTCGAAATTTGTTGACTTACGATCTCTCAACAGAAAATGTTAAACATGATACACGTCTGTTTTCAGCTTTAATTCTTGCTTTTGTTGGAAAATGAAGACAAAAGGATAGACTTTTTCTGCAAAGTCAATGAAAAGCAGGTACAAACAGTCTTGGTCGACGGGTGTTCGATGAGTGAACTTTTCTTCGTTTGACCAAATCAGTGAAAACATCTCCTTCGAGCCGGAGTTGAACCAACGAACTAAGGATATCTGGTTATTTTCAACCTACAGCCCTCCGCTCTACCAACTGAGCTATCGAAGGGAGCATACCAGTCAATATCGTTCCGATTTTGTATGGGTGCAGGCCACCAAGTAGACTCGAAATTTGTTGACTTACGATCTCTCAACAGAAAATGTTAAACATGATACACGTCTCTTTTCAGCTTTAATTCTTGCTTTTCTTGGAAAATGAAGACAAAAGGATAGACTTTTTCTGCAAAGTCAATGAAAAGCAGGTACAAACAGTCTTGGTCGACGGGTGTTTGATGAGTGAACTTTTCTTCGTTTGACCAAATCAGTGAAAACCTCTCCTTCGAGCCGGAGTTGAACCACCGACCTAAGGATACCTGGTTATTTTCAATCTACAGTCCTCCGCTCTACCAACTGAGCTATTGAAGGGAGCATACCAGTCAATATCGTTCAGATTTTGTATGGGTGCAGGCAACCAAGTAGACTCGAAATTTATTGACTTACGATCTCTCAACAGAAAATGTTAAACATGATACACGTCTGTTTTCAGCTTTAATTCTTGCTTTTGTTGGAAAATGAAGACAAAAGGATAGCCTTTTTCTGCAAAGTCAATGAAAAGCAGGTACAAACAGTCTTGGTCGACGGGTGTTCGATGAGTGAACTTTTCTTCGTTTGACCAAATCAGTGAAAACATCTCCTTCGAGCCGGAGTTGAACCAGGGACCTAAGGATATCTAGTTATTTTCAACCTACAGTCCTCCGCTCTACCAACTGAGCTATCAAAGGGAGCATACCAGTCAATATCGTTCCGATTTTGCATGGGTGCAGGCTACCAAGTAGACTCGAAATTTGTGAACTTACGATCTCTCAACAGAAAATGTTAAACATGATACACATCTCTTTTCAGCTTTAATTCTTGCTTTTCTTGGAAAATGAAGACAAAAGGATAGACTTTTTCTACAAAATCAATGAAAAGCAGGTACAAACAGTCTTGGTCGACGGGTGTTCGATGAGTGAACTTTTCTTCGTTTGACCAAATCAGTGAAAACATCTCCTTCGAGCCGGAGTTGAACCAGGGACCTAAGGATATCTGGTTATTTTCAACCTACAGTCCTCCGCTCTACCAACTGAGCTATCGAAGGGAGCATACCAGTCAATATCGTTCCGATTTTGCATGGGTGCAGGCAACCAAGTAGACTCGAAATTTGTTGACTTACGATCTCTCAACAGAAAATGTTAAACATCATACACGTCTGTTTTCAGCTTTAATTCTTGCTTTTGTTGGAAAATGAAGACAAAAGCATGGCCTTTTTCTGCAAAGTCAATGAAAAGCAGGTACAAACAGTCTTGGTCGACGGGTGTTTGATGAGTGAACTTTTCTTCGTTTGACCAAATCAGTGAAAACCTCTCCTTCGAGCCGGAGTTGAACCAGCGACCTAAGGATATCTGGTTATTTTCAACCTACAGTCCTCCGCTCTACCAACTGAGCTATCGAAGGGAGCATACCACTCAATATCGTTCCGATTTTGCATGGGTGCAGGCTACCAAGTAGACTCGAAATTTATGAACTTACGATCTCTCAACAGAAAATGTTAAACATGATACACGTCTGTTTTCAGCTTTAATTCTTGCTTTTCTTGGAAAATGAAGACAAAAGGATAGACTTTTTCTGCAAAGTCAATGAAAAGCAGGTACAAACAGTCTTGGTCGACGGGTGTTCGATGAGTGAACTTTTCTTCGTTTGACCAAATCAGTGAAAACATCTCCTTCGAGCCGGAGTTGAACCAGCGACCTTAGGATATCTGGTTATTTTCAACCTACAGTCCTCCGCTCTACCAACTGAGCTATCGAAGGGAGCATACAACTCAATATCGTTCAGATTTTGCATGGGTGCAGGCAACCAAGTAGACTCGAAATTTGTTGACTTACGATCTCTCAACAGAAAATGTTAAACATGATACACGTCTGTTTTCAGCTTTAATTCTTGCTTTTGTTGGAAAATGAAGACAAAAGGATAGACTTTTTCCAGCAAAGTCAATGAAAAGCAGGTACAAACAGTCTTGGTCGACGGGTGTTCGATGAGTGAACTTTTCTTCGTTTGACCAAATCAGTGAAAACATCTCCTTCGAGCCGGAGTTGAACCAGCGACCTAAGGATATCTGGTTATTTTCAACCTACAGTCCTCCGCTCTACCAACTGAGCTATCGAAGGGAGCATACCACTCAATATCGTTCCGATTTTGCATGGGTGCAGGCTACCAAGTAGACTCGAAATTTATGAACTTACGATCTCTCAACAGAAAATGTTAAACATGATACACGTCTGTTTTCAGCTTTAATTCTTGCTTTTGTTGGAAAATGAAGACAAAAGGATAGACTTTTTCTGCAAAGTCAATGAAAAGCAGGTACAAACAGTCTTGGTCGACGGGTGTTCGATGAGTGAACTTTTCTTCGTTTGACCAAATCAGTGAAAACATCTCCTTCGAGCCGGAGTTGAACCAGCTACCTAAGGATACCTGGTTATTTTCAACCTACACTCCTCCGCTCTACCAACAGAGCTATCGAAGGGAGCATACCACTCAATATCGTTCCGATTTTGCATGGGTGCAGGCTACCAAGTAGACTCGAAATTTGTGAACTTACGATCTCTCAACAGAAAATGTTAAACATGATACACGTCTGTTTTCAGCTTTAATTCTTGCTTTTGTTGGAAAATGAAGACAAAAGGATAGACTTTTTCTGCAAAGTCAATGAAAAGCAGGTACAAACAGTCTTGGTCGACGGGTGTTCGATGAGTGAACTTTTCTTCGTTTGACCAAATCAGTGAAAACATCTCCTTCGAGCCGGAGTTGAACCAGCGACCTAAGGATATCTGGTTATTTTCAACCTACAGTCCTCCGCTCTACCAACTGAGCTATCGAAGGGAGCATACAACTCAATATCGTTCCGATTTTGCATGGGTGCAGGCTACCAAGTAGACTCGAAATTTATGAACTTACGATCTCTCAACAGAAAATGTTAAACATGATACACGTCTGTTTTCAGCTTTAATTCTTGCTTTTGTTGGAAAATGAAGACAAAAGGATAGACTTTTTCCAGCAAAGTCAATGAAAAGCAGGTACAAACAGTCTTGGTCGACGGGTGTTCGATGAGTGAACTTTTCTTCGTTTGACCAAATCAGTGAAAACATCTCCTTCGAGCCGGAGTTGAACCAGCGACCTAAGGATACCTGGTTATTTTCAACCTACAGCCCTCCGCTCTACCAACTGAGCTATCGAAGGGAGCATACCAGTCAATATTGTTCCGATTTTGCATGGGTGCAGGCAACCAAGTAGACTCGAAATTTGTTGACTTACGATCTCTCAACAGAAAATGTTAAACATGATACATGTCTGTTTTCAGCTTTAATTCTTGCTTTTGTTGGAAAATGAAGACAAAAGGATAGACATTTTCTGCAAAGTCAATGAAAAGCAGGTACAAACAGTCTTGGTCGACGGGTGTTCGATGAGTGAACTTTTCTTCGTTTGACCAAATCAGTGAAAACATCTCCTTCGAGCCGGAGTTGAACCAGCTACCTAAGGATACCTGGTTATTTTCAACCTACACTCCTCCGCTCTACCAACAGAGCTATCGAAGGGAGCATACCACTCAATATCGTTCTGATTTTGCATGGGTGCAGGCTACCAAGTAGACTCGAAATTTGTGAACTTACGATCTCTCAACAGAAAATGTTAAACATGATACACGTCTGTTTTCAGCTTTAATTCTTGCTTTTGTTGGAAAATGAAGACAAAAGGATAGACTTTTTCTGCAAAGTCAATGAAAAGCAGGTACAAACAGTCTTGGTCGACGGGTGTTCGATGAGTGAACTTTTCTTCGTTTGACCAAATCAGTGAAAACATCTCCTTCGAGCCGGAGTTGAACCAGCGACCTAAGGATATCTGGTTATTTTCAACCTACAGTCCTCCGCTCTACCAACTGAGCTATCGAAGGGAGCATACAACTCAATATCGTTCCAATTTTGCATGGGTGCAGGCTACCAAGTAGACTCGAAATTTATGAACTTACGATCTCTCAACAGAAAATGTTAAACATGATACACGTCTGTTTTCAGCTTTAATTCTTGCTTTTGTTGGAAAATGAAGACAAAAGGATAGACTTTTTCTGCAAAGTCAATGAAAAGCAGGTACAAACAGTCTTGGTCGACGGGTGTTCGATGAGTGAACTTTTCTTCGTTTGACCAAATCAGTGAAAACATCTCCTTCGAGCCGGAGTTGAACCAGCGACCTAAGGATATCTGGTTATTTTCAACCTACAGTCCTCCGCTCTACCAACTGAGCTATCGAAGGGAGCATACAACTCAATATCGTTCAGATTTTGCATGGGTGCAGGCAACCAAGTAGACTCGAAATTTGTTGACTTACGATCTCTCAACAGAAAATGTTAAACATGATACACGTCTGTTTTCAGCTTTAATTCTTGCTTTTGTTGGAAAATGAAGACAAAAGGATAGACTTTTTCCAGCAAAGTCAATGAAAAGCAGGTACAAACAGTCTTGGTCGACGGGTGTTCGATGAGTGAACTTTTCTTCGTTTGACCAAATCAGTGAAAACATCTCCTTCGAGCCGGAGTTGAACCAGCGACCTAAGGATATCTGGTTATTTTCAACCTACAGTCCTCCTCTCTACCAACTGAGCTATCGAAGGGAGCATACAACTCAATATCGTTCCGATTTTGCATGGGTGCAGGCTACCAAGTAGACTCGAAATTTATGAACTTACGATCTCTCAACAGAAAATGTTAAACATGATACACGTCTGTTTTCAGCTTTAATTCTTGCTTTTGTTGGAAAATGAAGACAAAAGGATAGACTTTTTCTGCAAAGTCAATGAAAAGCAGGTACAAACAGTCTTGGTCGACGGGTGTTCGATGAGTGAACTTTTCTTCGTTTGACCAAATCAGTGAAAACATCTCCTTCGAGCCGGAGTTGAACCAGCGACCTAAGGATATCTGGTTATTTTCAACCTACAGTCCTCCGCTCTACCAACTGAGCTATCGAAGGGAGCATACAACTCAATATCGTTCCGATTTTGCATGGGTGCAGGCTACCAAGTAGACTCGAAATTTATGAACTTACGATCTCTCAACAGAAAATGTTAAACATGATACACGTCTGTTTTCAGCTTTAATTCTTGCTTTTGTTGGAAAATGAAGACAAAAGGATAGACTTTTTCTGCAAAGTCAATGAAAAGCAGGTACAAACAGTCTTGGTCGACGGGTGTTCGATGAGTGAACTTTTCTTCGTTTGACCAAATCAGTGAAAACATCTCCTTCGAGCCGGAGTTGAACCAGCGACCTAAGGATATCTGGTTATTTTCAACCTACAGTCCTCCGCTCTACCAACTGAGCTATCGAAGGGAGCATACCAGTCAATATCGTTCCGATTTTGCATGGGTGCAGGCAACCAAGTTGACTCGAAATTTGTTGACTTACGATCTCTCAACAGAAAATGTTAAACATGATACACGTCTGTTTTCAGCTTTAATTCTTGCTTTTGTTGGAAAATGAAGACAAAAGGATAGACTTTTTCCAGCAAAGTCAATGAAAAGCACGTACAAACAGTCTTGGTCGACGGGTGTTCGATGAGTGAACTTTTCTTCGTTTGACCAAATCAGTGAAAACAACTCCTTCGAGCCGGAGTTGAACCAGCGACCTAAGGATACCTGGTTATTTTCAACCTACAGTCCTCCGCTCTACCAACTGAGCTATCGAAGGGAGAATACAGCTCAATATCGTTCCGATTTTGCATGGGTGCAGGCTACCAAGTAGACTCGAAATTTATGAACTTACGATCTCTCAACAGAAAATGTTAAACATGATACACGTCTGTTTTCAGCTTTAATTCTTGCTTTTGTTGGAAAATGAAGACAAAAGGATAGACTTTTTCCAGCAAAGTCAATGAAAAGCAGGTACAAACAGTCTTGGTCGACGGGTGTTCGATGAGTGAACTTTTCTTCGTTTGACCAAATCAGTGAAAACATCTCCTTCGAGCCGGAGTTGAACCAGCGACCTAAGGATACCTGGTTATTTTCAACCTACAGCCCTCCGCTCTACCAACTGAGCTATCGAAGGGAGCATACCAGTCAATATCTTTCCGATTTTGCATGGGTGCAGGCAACCAAGTAGACTCGAAATTTGTTGACTTACGATCTCTCAACAGAAAATGTTAAACATGATACACGTCTGTTTTCAGCTTTAATTCTTGCTTTTGTTGGAAAATGAAGACAAAAGGATAGACTTTTTCTGCAAAGTCAATGAAAAGCAGGTACAAACAGTCTTGGTCGACGGGTGTTCGATGAGTGAACTTTTCTTCGTTTGACCAAATCAGTGAAAACATCTCCTTCGAGCCGGAGTTGAACCAGCGACCTAAGGATATCTGGTTATTTTCAACCTACAGTCCTCCGCTCTACCAACTGAGCTATCGAAGGGAGCATACCAGTCAATATCGTTCCGATTTTGCATGGGTGCAGGCAACCAAGTTGACTCGAAATTTGTTGACTTACGATCTCTCAACAGAAAATGTTAAACATGATACACGTCTGTTTTCAGCTTTAATTCTTGCTTTTGTTGGAAAATGAAGACAAAAGGATAGACTTTTTCCAGCAAAGTCAATGAAAAGCACGTACAAACAGTCTTGGTCGACGGGTGTTCGATGAGTGAACTTTTCTTCGTTTGACCAAATCAGTGAAAACAACTCCTTCGAGCCGGAGTTGAACCAGCGACCTAAGGATACCTGGTTATTTTCAACCTACAGTCCTCCGCTCTACCAACTGAGCTATCGAAGGGAGAATACAGCTCAATATCGTTCCGATTTTGCATGGGTGCAGGCTACCAAGTAGACTCGAAATTTATGAACTTACGATCTCTCAACAGAAAATGTTAAACATGATACACGTCTGTTTTCAGCTTTAATTCTTGCTTTTGTTGGAAAATGAAGACAAAAGGATAGACTTTTTCCAGCAAAGTCAATGAAAAGCAGGTACAAACAGTCTTGGTCGACGGGTGTTCGATGAGTGAACTTTTCTTCGTTTGACCAAATCAGTGAAAACATCTCCTTCGAGCCGGAGTTGAACCAGCGACCTAAGGATACCTGGTTATTTTCAACCTACAGCCCTCCGCTCTACCAACTGAGCTATCGAAGGGAGCATACCAGTCAATATCTTTCCGATTTTGCATGGGTGCAGGCAACCAAGTAGACTCGAAATTTGTTGACTTACGATCTCTCAACAGAAAATGTTAAACATGATACATGTCTGTTTTCAGCTTTAATTCTTGCTTTTGTTGGAAAATGAAGACAAAAGGATAGACTTTTTCTGCAAAGTCAATGAAAAGCAGGTACAAACAGTCTTGGTCGACGGGTGTTCGATGAGTGAACTTTTCTTCGTTTGACCAAATCAGTGAAAACATCTCCTTCGAGCCGGAGTTGAACCAGCGACCTAAGGATATCTGGTTATTTTCAACCTACAGTCCTCCGCTCTACCAACTGAGCTATCGAAGGGAGCATACAACTCCATATCGTTCCGATTTTGCATGGGTGCAGGCTACCAAGTAGACTCGAAATTTATGAACTTACGATCTCTCAACAGAAAATGTTAAACATGATACACGTCTGTTTTCAGCTTTAATTCTTGCTTTTGTTGGAAAATGAAGACAAAAGGATAGACTTTTTCTGCAAAGTCAATGAAAAGCAGGTACAAACAGTCTTGGTCGACGGGTGTTCGATGAGTGAACTTTTCTTCGTTTGACCAAATCAGTGAAAACATCTCCTTCGAGCCGGAGTTGAACCAGCGACCTAAGGATATCTGGTTATTTTCAACCTACAGCCCTCCGCTCTACCAACTGAGCTATCGAAGGGAGCATACAACTCAATATCGTTCAGATTTTGCATGGGTGCAGGCAACCAAGTAGACTCGAAATTTGTTGACTTACGATCTCTCAACAGAAAATGTTAAACATGATACACGTCTGTTTTCAGCTTTAATTCTTGCTTTTGTTGGAAAATGAAGACAAAAGGATAGACTTTTTCCAGCAAAGTCAATGAAAAGCAGGTACAAACAGTCTTGGTCGACGGGTGTTCGATGAGTGAACTTTTCTTCGTTTGACCAAATCAGTGAAAACAACTCCTTCGAGCCGGAGTTGAACCAGCGACCTAAGGATACCTGGTTATTTTCAACCTACAGTCCTCCGCTCTACCAACTGAGCTATCGAAGGGAGAATACAGCTCAATATCGTTCCGATTTTGCATGGGTGCAGGCTACCAAGTAGACTCGAAATTTATGAACTTACGATCTCTCAACAGAAAATGTTAAACATGATACACGTCTGTTTTCAGCTTTAATTCTTGCTTTTGTTGGAAAATGAAGACAAAAGGATAGACTTTTTCCAGCAAAGTCAATGAAAAGCAGGTACAAACAGTCTTGGTCGACGGGTGTTCGATGAGTGAACTTTTCTTCGTTTGACCAAATCAGTGAAAACATCTCCTTCGAGCCGGAGTTGAACCAGCGACCTAAGGATACCTGGTTATTTTCAACCTACAGCCCTCCGCTCTACCAACTGAGCTATCGAAGGGAGCATACCAGTCAATATCTTTCCGATTTTGCATGGGTGCAGGCAACCAAGTAGACTCGAAATTTGTTGACTTACGATCTCTCAACAGAAAATGTTAAACATGATACATGTCTGTTTTCAGCTTTAATTCTTGCTTTTGTTGGAAAATGAAGACAAAAGGATAGACTTTTTCTGCAAAGTCAATGAAAAGCAGGTACAAACAGTCTTGGTCGACGGGTGTTCGATGAGTGAACTTTTCTTCGTTTGACCAAATCAGTGAAAACATCTCCTTCGAGCCGGAGTTGAACCAGCGACCTAAGGATATCTGGTTATTTTCAACCTACAGTCCTCCGCTCTACCAACTGAGCTATCGAAGGGAGCATACAACTCCATATCGTTCCGATTTTGCATGGGTGCAGGCTACCAAGTAGACTCGAAATTTATGAACTTACGATCTCTCAACAGAAAATGTTAAACATGATACACGTCTGTTTTCAGCTTTAATTCTTGCTTTTGTTGGAAAATGAAGACAAAAGGATAGACTTTTTCTGCAAAGTCAATGAAAAGCAGGTACAAACAGTCTTGGTCGACGGGTGTTCGATGAGTGAACTTTTCTTCGTTTGACCAAATCAGTGAAAACATCTCCTTCGAGCCGGAGTTGAACCAGCGACCTAAGGATATCTGGTTATTTTCAACCTACAGCCCTCCGCTCTACCAACTGAGCTATCGAAGGGAGCATACAACTCAATATCGTTCAGATTTTGCATGGGTGCAGGCAACCAAGTAGACTCGAAATTTGTTGACTTACGATCTCTCAACAGAAAATGTTAAACATGATACACGTCTGTTTTCAGCTTTAATTCTTGCTTTTGTTGGAAAATGAAGACAAAAGGATAGACTTTTTCCAGCAAAGTCAATGAAAAGCAGGTACAAACAGTCTTGGTCGACGGGTGTTCGATGAGTGAACTTTTCTTCGTTTGACCAAATCAGTGAAAACATCTCCTTCGAGCCGGAGTTGAACCAGCGACCTAAGGATATCTGGTTATTTTCAACCTACAGTCCTCCTCTCTACCAACTGAGCTATCGAAGGGAGCATACAACTCAATATCGTTCCGATTTTGCATGGGTGCAGGCTACCAAGTAGACTCGAAATTTATGAACTTACGATCTCTCAACAGAAAATGTTAAACATGATACACGTCTGTTTTCAGCTTTAATTCTTGCTTTTGTTGGAAAATGAAGACAAAAGGATAGACTTTTTCTGCAAAGTCAATGAAAAGCAGGTACAAACAGTCTTGGTCGACGGGTGTTCGATGAGTGAACTTTTCTTCGTTTGACCAAATCAGTGAAAACATCTCCTTCGAGCCGGAGTTGAACCAGCGACCTAAGGATATCTGGTTATTTTCAACCTACAGTCCTCCGCTCTACCAACTGAGCTATCGAAGGGAGCATACCAGTCAATATCGTTCCGATTTTGCATGGGCGCAGGCAACCAAGTTGACTCGAAATTTGTTGACTTACGATCTCTCAACAGAAAATGTTAAACATGATACACGTCTGTTTTCAGCTTTAATTCTTGCTTTTGTTGGAAAATGAAGACAAAAGGATAGACTTTTTCCAGCAAAGTCAATGAAAAGCACGTACAAACAGTCTTGGTCGACGGGTGTTCGATGAGTGAACTTTTCTTCGTTTGACCAAATCAGTGAAAACATCTCCTTCGAGCCGGAGTTGAACCAGCGACCTAAGGATACCTGGTTATTTTCAACCTACAGTCCCCCGCTCTACCAACAGAGCTATCGAAGGGAGCATACCACTCAATATCGTTCTGATTTTGCATGGGTGCAGGCTACCAAGTAGACTCGAAATTTGTGAACTTACGATCTCTCAACAGAAAATGTTAAACATGATACACGTCTGTTTTCAGCTTTAATTCTTGCTTTTGTTGGAAAATGAAGACAAAAGGATAGACTTTTTCTGCAAAGTCAATGAAAAGCAGGTACAAACAGTCTTGGTCGACGGGTGTTCGATGAGTGAACTTTTCTTCGTTTGACCAAATCAGTGAAAACATCTCCTTCGAGCCGGAGTTGAACCAGCGACCTAAGGATATCTGGTTATTTTCAACCTACAGTCCTCCGCTCTACCAACTGAGCTATCGAAGGGAGCATACAACTCAATATCGTTCCGATTTTGCATGGGTGCAGGCTACCAAGTAGACTCGAAATTTATGAACTTACGATCTCTCAACAGAAAATGTTAAACATGATACACGTCTGTTTTCAGCTTTAATTCTTGCTTTTGTTGGAAAATGAAGACAAAAGGATAGACTTTTTCCAGCAAAGTCAATGAAAAGCAGGTACAAACAGTCTTGGTCGACGGGTGTTCGATGAGTGAACTTTTCTTCGTTTGACCAAATCAGTGAAAACATCTCCTTCGAGCCGGAGTTGAACCAGCGACCTAAGGATATCTGGTTATTTTCAACCTACAGTCCTCCGCTCTACCAACTGAGCTATCGAAGGGAGCATACAACTCCATATCGTTCCGATTTTGCATGGGTGCAGGCTACCAAGTAGACTCGAAATTTATGAACTTACGATCTCTCAACAGAAAATGTTAAACATGATACACGTCTGTTTTCAGCTTTAATTCTTGCTTTTGTTGGAAAATGAAGACAAAAGGATAGACTTTTTCTGCAAAGTCAATGAAAAGCAGGTACAAACAGTCTTGGTCGACGGGTGTTCGATGAGTGAACTTTTCTTCGTTTGACCAAATCAGTGAAAACATCTCCTTCGAGCCGGAGTTGAACCAGCGACCTAAGGATATCTGGTTATTTTCAACCTACAGTCCTCCGCTCTACCAACTGAGCTATCGAAAGGAGCATACAACTCAATATCGTTCAGATTTTGCATGGGTGCAGGCAACTAAGTAGACTCGAAATTTGTTGACTTACGATCTCTCAACAGAAAATGTTAAACATGATACACGTCTGTTTTCAGCTTTAATTCTTGCTTTTGTTGGAAAATGAAGACAAAAGGATAGACTTTTTCCAGCAAAGTCAATGAAAAGCAGGTACAAACAGTCTTGGTCGACGGGTGTTCGATGAGTGAACTTTTCTTCGTTTGACCAAATCAGTGAAAACATCTCCTTCGAGCCGGAGTTGAACCAGCGACCTAAGGATATCTGGTTATTTTCAACCTACAGTCCTCCTCTCTACCAACTGAGCTATCGAAGGGAGCATACAACTCAATATCGTTCCGATTTTGCATGGGTGCAGGCTACCAAGTAGACTCGAAATTTATGAACTTACGATCTCTCAACAGAAAATGTTAAACATGATACACGTCTGTTTTCAGCTTTAATTCTTGCTTTTGTTGGAAAATGAAGACAAAAGGATAGACTTTTTCTGCAAAGTCAATGAAAAGCAGGTACAAACAGTCTTGGTCGACGGGTGTTCGATGAGTGAACTTTTCTTCGTTTGACCAAATCAGTGAAAACATCTCCTTCGAGCCGGAGTTGAACCAGCGACCTAAGGATATCTGGTTATTTTCAACCTACAGTCCTCCGCTCTACCAACTGAGCTATCGAAGGGAGCATACAACTCAATATCGTTCCGATTTTGCATGGGTGCAGGCTACCAAGTAGACTCGAAATTTATGAACTTACGATCTCTCAACAGAAAATGTTAAACATGATACACGTCTGTTTTCAGCTTTAATTCTTGCTTTTGTTGGAAAATGAAGACAAAAGGATAGACTTTTTCTGCAAGGTCAATGAAAAGCAGGTACAAACAGTCTTGGTCGACGGGTGTTCGATGAGTGAACTTTTCTTCGTTTGACCAAATCAGTGAAAACATCTCCTTCGAGCCGGAGTTGAACCAGCGACCTAAGGATATCTGGTTATTTTCAACCTACAGTCCTCCGCTCTACCAACTGAGCTATCGAAGGGAGCATACCAGTCAATATCGTTCCGATTTTGCATGGGTGCAGGCAACCAAGTAGACTCGAAATTTGTTGACTTACGATCTCTCAACAGAAAATGTTAAACATGATACACGTCTGTTTTCAGCTTTAATTCTTGCTTTTGTTGGAAAATGAAGACAAAAGGATAGACTTTTTCCAGCAAAGTCAATGAAAAGCACGTACAAACAGTCTTGGTCGACGGGTGTTCGATGAGTGAACTTTTCTTCGTTTGACCAAATCAGTGAAAACATCTCCTTCGAGCCGGAGTTGAACCAGCGACCTAAGGATACCTGGTTATTTTCAACCTACAGTCCTCCGCTCTACCAACTGAGCTATCGAAGGGAGAATACAGCTCAATATCGTTCCGATTTTGCATGGGTGCAGGCTACCAAGTAGACTCGAAATTTATGAACTTACGATCTCTCAACAGAAAATGTTAAACATGATACACGTCTGTTTTCAGCTTTAATTCTTGCTTTTGTTGGAAAATGAAGACAAAAGGATAGACTTTTTCTGCAAAGTCAATGAAAAGCAGGTACAAACAGTCTTGGTCGACGGGTTTTCGATGAGTGAACTTTTCTTCGTTTGACCAAATCAGTGAAAACATCTCCTTCGAGCCGGAGTTGAACCAGCGACCTAAGGATATCTGGTTATTTTCAACCTACAGTCCTCCGCTCTACCAACTGAGCTATCGAAGGGAGCATACCAGTCAATATCGTTCCGATTTTGCATGGGTGCAGGCAACCAAGTTGACTCGAAATTTGTTGACTTACGATCTCTCAACAGAAAATGTTAAACATGATACACGTCTGTTTTCAGCTTTAATTCTTGCTTTTGTTGGAAAATGAAGACAAAAGGATAGACTTTTTCCAGCAAAGTCAATGAAAAGCAGGTACAAACTGTCTTGGTCGACGGGTGTTCGATGAGTGAACTTTTCTTCGTTTGACCAAATCAGTGAAAACATCTCCTTCGAGCCGGAGTTGAACCAGCGACCTAAGGATACCTGGTTATTTTCAACCTACAGTCCTCCGCTCTACCAACTGAGCTATCGAAGGGAGCATACCAGTCAATATCATTCCGATTTTGTATGGGTGCAGGCCACCAAGTAGACTCGAAATTTGTTGACTTACGATCTCTCAACAGAAAATGTTAAACATGATACACGTCTCTTTTCAGCTTTAATTCTTGCTTTTCTTGGAAAATGAAGACAAAAGGATAGACTTTTTCTGCAAAGTCAATGAAAAGCAGGTACAAACAGTCTTGGTCGACGGGTGTTCGATGAGTGAATTTTTCTTCGTTTGACCAAATCAGTGAAAACATCTCCTTCGAGCCGGAGTTGAACCAGCGACCTAAGGATACCTGGTTATTTTCAACCTACAGTCCTCCGCTCTACCAACTGAGCTATCGAAGGGAGCATACCAGTCAATATCGTTCCGATTTTGCATGGGTGCAGGCAACATTTTGTTGGAAAATGAAGACAAAAGGATAGACTTTTTCTGCAAGGTCAATGAAAAGCAGGTACAAACAGTCTTGGTCGACGGGTGTTCGATGAGTGAACTTTTCTTCGTTTGACCAAATCAGTGAAAACATCTCCTTCGAGCCGGAGTTGAACCAGCGACCTAAGGATACCTGGTTATTTTCAACCTACAGTCCTCCGCTCTACCAACTGAGCTATCGAAGGGAGCATACCAGTCAATATTGTTCCGATTTTGCATGGGTGCAGGCAACCAAGTAGACTCGAAATTTGTTGACTTACGATCTCTCAACAGAAAATGTTAAACATGATACACGTCTGTTTTCAGCTTTAATTCTTGCTTTTGTTGGAAAATGAAGACAAAAGGATAGACTTTTTCTGCAAAGTCAATGAAAAGCAGGTACAAACAGTCTTGGTCGACGGGTGTTCGATGAGTGAACTTTTCTTCGTTTGACCAAATCAGTGAAAACATCTCCTTCGAGCCGGAGTTGAACCAGCGACCTAAGGATACCTGGTTATTTTCAACCTACAGTCCTCCGCTCTACCAACTGAGCTATCGAAGGGAGCATGCCAGTCAATATCGTTCCGATTTTGCATGGGTGCAGGCAACCAAGTAGACTCGAAATTTGTTGACTTACGATCTCTCAACAGAAAATGTTAAACATGATACACGTCTGTTTTCAGCTTTAATTCTTGCTTTTGTTGGAAAATGAAGACAAAAGGATAGACTTTTTCTGCAAAGTCAATGAAAAGCAGGTACAAACAGTCTTGGTCGACGGGTGTTCGATGAGTGAACTTTTCTTCGTTTGACCAAATCAGTGAAAACATCTCCTTCGAGCCGGAGTTGAACCAGCGACCTAAGGATACCTGGTTATTTTCAACCTACAGTCCTCCGCTCTACCAACTGAGCTATCGAAGGGAGCATACCAGTCAATATCGTTCCGATTTTGCATGGGTGCAGGCAACATTTTGTTGGAAAATGAAGACAAAAGGATAGACTTTTTCTGCAAGGTCAATGAAAAGCAGGTACAAACAGTCTTGGTCGACGGGTGTTCGATGAGTGAACTTTTCTTCGTTTGACCAAATCAGTGAAAACATCTCCTTCGAGCCGGAGTTGAACCAGCGACCTAAGGATACCTGGTTATTTTCAACCTACAGTCCTCCGCTCTACCAACTGAGCTATCGAAGGGAGCATACCAGTCAATATTGTTCCGATTTTGCATGGGTGCAGGCAACCAAGTAGACTCGAAATTTGTTGACTTACGATCTCTCAACAGAAAATGTTAAACATGATACACGTCTGTTTTCAGCTTTAATTCTTGCTTTTGTTGGAAAATGAAGACAAAAGGATAGACTTTTTCCAGCAAAGTCAATGAAAAGCACGTACAAACAGTCTTGGTCGACGGGTGTTCGATGAGTGAACTTTTCTTCGTTTGACCAAATCAGTGAAAACATCTCCTTCGAGCCGGAGTTGAACCAGCGACCTAAGGATACCTGGTTATTTTCAACCTACAGTCCTCCGCTCTACCAACTGAGCTATCGAAGGGAGAATACAGCTCAATATCGTTCCGATTTTGCATGGGTGCAGGCAACCAAGTAGACTCGAAATTTATGAACTTACGATCTCTCAACAGAAAATGTTAAACATGATACACGTCTGTTTTCAGCTTTAATTCTTGCTTTTGTTGGAAAATGAAGACAAAAGGATAGACTTTTTCTGCAAAGTCAATGAAAAGCAGGTACAAACAGTCTTGGTCGACGGGTGTTCGATGAGTGAACTTTTCTTCGTTTGACCAAATCAGTGAAAACATCTCCTTCGAGCCGGAGTTGAACCAGCGACCTAAGGATACCTGGTTATTTTCAACCTACAGTCCTCCGCTCTACCAACTGAGCTATCGAAGGGAGCATGCCAGTCAATATCGTTCCGATTTTGCATGGGTGCAGGCAACCAAGTAGACTCGAAATTTGTTGACTTACGATCTCTCAACAGAAAATGTTAAACATGATACACGTCTGTTTTCAGCTTTAATTCTTGCTTTTGTTGGAAAATGAAGACAAAAGGATAGACTTTTTCTGCAAAGTCAATGAAAAGCAGGTACAAACAGTCTTGGTCGACGGGTGTTCGATGAGTGAATTTTTCTTCGTTTGACCAAATCAGTGAAAACATCTCCTTCGAGCCGGAGTTGAACCAGCGACCTAAGGATACCTGGTTATTTTCAACCTACAGTCCTCCGCTCTACCAACTGAGCTATCGAAGGGAGCATACCAGTCAATATCGTTCCGATTTTGCATGGGTGCAGGCAACATTTTGTTGGAAAATGAAGACAAAAGGATAGACTTTTTCTGCAAGGTCAATGAAAAGCAGGTACAAACAGTCTTGGTCGACGGGTGTTCGATGAGTGAACTTTTCTTCGTTTGACCAAATCAGTGAAAACATCTCCTTCGAGCCGGAGTTGAACCAGCGACCTAAGGATACCTGGTTCTTTTCAACCTACAGTCCTCCGCTCTACCAACTGAGCTATCGAAGGGAGCATACCAGTCAATATTGTTCCGATTTTGCATGGGTGCAGGCAACCAAGTAGACTCGAAATTTGTTGACTTACGATCTCTCAACAGAAAATGTTAAATATCATACACGTCTGTTTTCAGCTTTAATTCTTGCTTTTGTTGGAAAATGAAGACAAAAGGATAGACTTTTTCTGCAAAGTCAATGAAAACCAGGTACAAACAGTCTTGGTCGACGGGTGTTCGATGAGTGAACTTTTCTTCGTTTGACCAAATCAGTGAAAACATCTCCTTCGAGCCGGAGTTGAACCAACGACCTAAGGATACCTGGTTATTTTCAACCTACAGTTCTCCGCTCTACCAACTGAGCTATCGAAGGGAGCATACCAGTCAATATCGTTCCGATTTTGCATGGGTGCAGGCAACCAAGTAGACTCGAAATTTGTTGACTTACGATCTCTCAACAGAAAATGTTAAACATGATACACGTCTCTTTTCAGCTTTAATTCTTGCTTTTCTTGGAAAATGAAGACAAAAGGATAGACTTTTTCTGCAAAGTCAATGAAAAGCAGGTACAAACAGTCTTGGTCGACGGGTGTTCGATGAGTGAACTTTTCTTCGTTTGACCAAATCAGTGAAAACATCTCCTTCGAGCCGGAGTTGAACCAGCGACCTAAGGATATCTGGTTATTTTCAACCTACACTCCTGCGCTCTACCAACAGAGCTATCGAAGGGAGCATACCACTCAATATCGTTCCGATTTTGCATGGGTGCAGGCTACCAAGTAGACTCGAAATTTGTGAACTTACAATCTCTCAACAGAAAATGTTAAATATGATACACGTCTGTTTTCAGCTTTAATTCTTGCTTTTGTTGGAAAATGAAGACAAAAGGATAGACTTTTTCTGCAAAGTCAATGAAAAGCAGGTACAAACAGTCTTGGTCGACGGGTGTTCGATGAGTGAACTTTTCTTCGTTTGACCAAATCAGTGAAAACATCTCCTTCGAGCCGGAGTTGAACCAGCGACCTAAGGATACCTGGTTATTTTCAACCTACAGTCCTCCGCTCTACCAACTGAGCTATCGAAGGGAGCATACCAGTCAATATCGTTCCGATTTTGTATGGGGGCAGGCCACCAAGTAGACTCGAAATTTGTTGACTTACGATCTCTCAACAGAAAATGTTAAACATGATACACGTCTGTTTTCAGCTTTAATTCTTGCTTTTGTTGGAAAATGAAGACAAAAGGATAGACTTTTTCTGCAAGGTCAATGAAAAGCAGGTACAAACAGTCTTGGTCGACGGGTGTTCGATGAGTGAACTTTTCTTCGTTTGACCAAATCAGTGAAAACATCTCCTTCGAGCCGGAGTTGAACCAGCGACCTAAGGATACCTGGTTCTTTTCAACCTACAGTCCTCCGCTCTACCAACTGAGCTATCGAAGGGAGCATACCAGTCAATATTGTTCCGATTTTGCATGGGTGCAGGCAACCAAGTAGACTCGAAATTTGTTGACTTACGATCTCTCAACAGAAAATGTTAAATATCATACACGTCTGTTTTCAGCTTTAATTCTTGCTTTTGTTGGAAAATGAAGACAAAAGGGTAGACTTTTTCTGCAAAGTCAATGAAAACCAGGTACAAACAGTCTTGGTCGACGGGTGTTCGATGAGTGAACTTTTCTTCGTTTGACCAAATCAGTGAAAACATCTCCTTCGAGCCGGAGTTGAACCAACGACCTAAGGATACCTGGTTATTTTCAACCTACAGTTCTCCGCTCTACCAACTGAGCTATCGAAGGGAGCATGCCAGTCAATATCGTTCCGATTTTGCATGGGTGCAGGCAACCAAGTAGACTCGAAATTTGTTGACTTACGATCTCTCAACAGAAAATGTTAAACATGATACACGTCTCTTTTCAGCTTTAATTCTTGCTTTTGTTGGAAAATGAAGACAAAAGGATAGACTTTTTCTGCAAAGTCAATGAAAAGCAGGTACAAACAGTCTTGGTCGACGGGTGTTCGATGAGTGAACTTTTCTTCGTTTGACCAAATCAGTGAAAACATCTCCTTCGAGCCGGAGTTGAACCAGCGACCTAAGGATACCTGGTTATTTTCAACCTACAGTCCTCCGCTCTACCAACTGAGCTATCGAAGGGAGCATACCACTCAATATCGTTCCGATTTTGTATGGGTGCAGGCCACCAAGTAGACTCGAAATTTGTTGACTTACGATCTCTCAACAGAAAATGTTAAACATGATACACGTCTCTTTTCAGCTTTAATTCTTGCTTTTCTTGGAAAATGAAGACAAAAGGATAGACTTTTTCTGCAAAGTCAATGAAAAGCAGGTACAAACAGTCTTGGTCGACGGGTGTTCGATGAGTGAACTTTTCTTCGTTTGACCAAATCAGTGAAAACATCTCCTTCGAGCCGGAGTTGAACCAGCGACCTAAGGATATCTGGTTATTTTCAACCTACACTCCTGCGCTCTACCAACAGAGCTATCGAAGGGAGCATACCACTCAATATCGTTCCGATTTTGCATGGGTGCAGGCTACCAAGTAGACTCGAAATTTGTGAACTTACAATCTCTCAACAGAAAATGTTAAATATGATACACGTCTGTTTTCAGCTTTAATTCTTGCTTTTGTTGGAAAATGAAGACAAAAGGATAGACTTTTTCTGCAAAGTCAATGAAAAGCAGGTACAAACAGTCTTGGTCGACGGGTGTTCGATGAGTGAACTTTTCTTCGTTTGACCAAATCAGTGAAAACATCTCCTTCGAGCCGGAGATGAACCAGCGACCTAAGGATATCTGGTTATTTTCAACCTACAGTCCTCCGCTCTACCAACTGAGCTATCGAAGGGAGCATACCAGTCAATATTGTTCCGATTTTGCATGGGTGCAGGCAACCAAGTAGACTCGAAATTTGTTGACTTACGATCTCTCAACAGAAAATGTTAAACATGATACACGTCTGTTTTCAGCTTTAATTCTTGCTTTTGTTGGAAAATGAAGACAAAAGGATAGACTTTTTCTGCAAAGTCAATGAAAAGCAGGTACAAACAGTCTTGGTCGACGGGTGTTCGATGAGTGAACTTTTCTTCGTTTGACCAAATCAGTGAAAACATCTCCTTCGAGCCGGAGTTGAACCAGCGACCTAAGGATACCTGGTTATTTTCAACCTACAGTCCTCCGCTCTACCAACTGAGCTATCGAAGGGAGCATGCCAGTCAATATCGTTCCGATTTTGCATGGGTGCAGGCAACCAAGTAGACTCGAAATTTGTTGACTTACGATCTCTCAACAGAAAATGTTAAACATGATACACGTCTGTTTTCAGCTTTAATTCTTGCTTTTCTTGGAAAATGAAGACAAAAGGATAGACTTTTTCTGCAAAGTCAATGAAAAGCAGGTACAAACAGTCTTGGTCGACGGGTGTTCGATGAGTGAACTTTTCTTCGTTTGACCAAATCAGTGAAAACATCTCCTTCGAGCCGGAGTTGAACCAGCGACCTAAGGATATCTGGTTATTTTCAACCTACACTCCTGCGCTCTACCAACAGAGCTATCGAAGGGAGCATACCACTCAATATCGTTCCGATTTTGCATGGGTGCAGGCTACCAAGTAGACTCGAAATTTGTGAACTTACGATCTCTCAACAGAAAATGTTAAATATGATACACGTCTGTTTTCAGCTTTAATTCTTGCTTTTGTTGGAAAATGAAGACAAAAGGATAGACTTTTTCTGCAAAGTCAATGAAAAGCAGGTACAAACAGTCTTGGTCGACAGGTGTTCGATGAGTGAACTTTTCTTCGTTTGACCAAATCAGTGAAAACATCTCCTTCGAGCCGGAGTTGAACCAACGACCTAAGGATACCTGGTTATTTTCAACCTACAGTTCTCCGCTCTACCAACTGAGCTATCGAAGGGAGCATACCAGTCAATATCGTTCCGATTTTGCATGGGTGCAGGCAACCAAGTAGACTCGAAATTTGTTGACTTACGATCTCTCAACAGAAAATGTTAAACATGATACACGTCTGTTTTCAGCTTTAATTCTTGCTTTTGTTGGAAAATGAAGACAAAAGGATAGACTTTTTCTGCAAAGTCAATGAAAAGCAGGTACAAACAGTCTTGGTCGACGGGTGTTCGATGAGTGAACTTTTCTTCGTTTGACCAAATCAGTGAAAACATCTCCTTCGAGCCGGAGTTGAACCAGCGACCTAAGGATACCTGGTTATTTTCAACCTACAGTCCTCCGCTCTACCAACTGAGCTATCGAAGGGAGCATACCAGTCAATATCGTTCCGATTTTGTATGGGGGCAGGCCACCAAGTAGACTCGAAATTTGTTGACTTACGATCTCTCAACAGAAAATGTTAAACATGATACACGTCTGTTTTCAGCTTTAATTCTTGCTTTTGTTGGAAAATGAAGACAAAAGGATAGACTTTTTCTGCAAGGTCAATGAAAAGCAGGTACAAACAGTCTTGGTCGACGGGTGTTCGATGAGTGAACTTTTCTTCGTTTGACCAAATCAGTGAAAACATCTCCTTCGAGCCGGAGTTGAACCAGCGACCTAAGGATACCTGGTTCTTTTCAACCTACAGTCCTCCGCTCTACCAACTGAGCTATCGAAGGGAGCATACCAGTCAATATTGTTCCGATTTTGCATGGGTGCAGGCAACCAAGTAGACTCGAAATTTGTTGACTTACGATCTCTCAACAGAAAATGTTAAATATCATACACGTCTGTTTTCAGCTTTAATTCTTGCTTTTGTTGGAAAATGAAGACAAAAGGATAGACTTTTTCTGCAAAGTCAATGAAAAGCAGGTACAAACAGTCTTGGTCGACGGGTGTTCGATGAGTGAACTTTTCTTCGTTTGACCAAATCAGTGAAAACATCTCCTTCGAGCCGGAGTTGAACCAACGACCTAAGGATACCTGGTTATTTTCAACCTACAGTTCTTCGCTCTACCAACTGAGCTATCGAAGGGAGCATACCAGTCAATATCGTTCCGATTTTGCATGGGTGCAGGCAACCAAGTAGACTCGAAATTTGTTGACTTACGATCTCTCAACAGAAAATGTTAAACATGATACACGTCTGTTTTCAGCTTTAATTCTTGCTTTTGTTGGAAAATGAAGACAAAAGGATAGACTTTTTCTGCAAAGTCAATGAAAAGCAGGTACAAACAGTCTTGGTCGACGGGTGTTCGATGAGTGAACTTTTCTTCGTTTGACCAAATCCGTGAAAACATCTCCTTCGAGCCGGAGTTGAACCAGCGACCTAAGGATACCTGGTTATTTTCAACCTACAGTCCTCCGCTCTACCAACTGAGCTATCGAAGGGAGCATACCAGTCAATATCGTTCCGATTTTGCATGGGTGCAGGCAACCAAGTAGACTCGAAATTTGTTGACTTACGATCTCTCAACAGAAAATGTTAAACATGATACACGTCTGTTTTCAGCTTTAATTCTTGCTTTTGTTGGAAAATGAAGACAAAAGGATAGACTTTTTCTGCAAAGTCAATGAAAAGCAGGTACAAACAGTCTTGGTCGACGGGTGTTCGATGAGTGAACTTTTCTTCGTTTGACCAAATCAGTGAAAACATCTCCTTCGAGCCGGAGTTGAACCAGCGACCTAAGGATACCTGGTTATTTTCAACCTACAGTCCTCCGCTCTACCAACTGAGCTATCGAAGGGAGCATACCAGTCAATATCGTTCCGATTGTGCATGGGTGCAGGCAACCAAGTAGACTCGAAATTTGTTGACTTACGATCTCTCAACAGAAAATGTTAAACATGATACACGTCTGTTTTCAGCTTTAATTCTTGCTTTTGTTGGAAAATGAAGACAAAAGGATAGACTTTTTCTGCAAAGTCAATGAAAAGCAGGTACAAACAGTCTTGGTCGACGGGTGTTCGATGAGTGAACTTTTCTTCGTTTGACCAAATCAGTGAAAACATCTCCTTCGAGCCGGAGTTGAACCAGCGAACTAAGGATATCTGGTTATTTTCAACCTACAGTCCTCCGCTCTACCAACTGAGCTATCGAAGGGAGCATACCAGTCAATATCGTTCCGATTTTGTATGGGTGCAGGCCACCAAGTAGACTCGAAATTTGTTGACTTACGATCTCTCAACAGAAAATGTTAAACATGATACACGTCTCTTTTCAGCTTTAATTCTTGCTTTTCTTGGAAAATGAAGACAAAAGGATAGACTTTTTCTGCAAAGTCAATGAAAAGCAGGTACAAACAGTCTTGGTCGACGGGTGTTCGATGAGTGAACTTTTCTTCGTTTGACCAAATCAGTGAAAACATCTCCTTCGAGCCGGAGTTGAACCAGCGACCTAAGGATATCTGGTTATTTTCAACCTACACTCCTGCGCTCTACCAACAGAGCTATCGAAGGGAGCATACCACTCAATATCGTTCCGATTTTGCATGGGTGCAGGCTACCAAGTAGACTCGAAATTTGTGAACTTACAATCTCTCAACAGAAAATGTTAAATATGATACACGTCTGTTTTCAGCTTTAATTCTTGCTTTTGTTGGAAAATGAAGACAAAAGGATAGACTTTTTCTGCAAAGTCAATGAAAAGCAGGTACAAACAGTCTTGGTCGACGGGTGTTCGATGAGTGAACATTTCTTCGTTTGACCAAATCAGTGAAAACATCTCCTTCGAGCCGGAGTTGAACCAGCGACCTAAGGATACCTGGTTATTTTCAACCTACAGTCCTCCGCTCTACCAACTGAGCTATCGAAGGGAGCATACCAGTCAATATCGTTCCGATTTTGCATGGGTGCAGGCAACCAAGTAGACTCGAAATTTGTTGACTTACGATCTCTCAACAGAAAATGTTAAACATGATACACGTCTGTTTTCAGCTTTAATTCTTGCTTTTCTTGGAAAATGAAGACAAAAGGATAGACTTTTTCTGCAAAGTCAATGAAAAGCAGGTACAAACAGTATTGGTCGACGGGTGTTCGATGAGTGAACTTTTCTTCGTTTGACCAAATCAGTGAAAACATCTCCTTCGAGCCGGAGTTGAACCAACGACCTAAGGATACCTGGTTATTTTCAACCTACAGTTCTCCGCTCTACCAACTGAGCTATCGAAGGGAGCATACCAGTCAATATCGTTCCGATTTTGCATGGGTGCAGGCAACCAAGTAGACTCGAAATTTGTTGACTTACGATCTCTCAACAGAAAATGTTAAACATGATACACGTCTGTTTTCAGCTTTAATTCTTGCTTTTGTTGGAAAATGAAGACAAAAGGATAGACTTTTTCTGCAAGGTCAATGAAAAGCAGGTACAAACAGTCTTGGTCGACGGGTGTTCGATGAGTGAACTTTTCTTCGTTTGACCAAATCAGTGAAAACATCTCCTTCGAGCCGGAGTTGAACCAGCGACCTAAGGATACCTAGTTATTTTCAACCTACAGTCCTCCGCTCTACCAACTGAGCTATCGAAGGGAGCATACCAGTCAATATCGTTCCGATTTTGCATGGGTGCAGGCAACCAAGTAGACTCGAAATAAACATGATACACGTCTGTTTTCAGCTTTAATTCTTGCTTTTGTTGGAAAATGAAGACAAAAGGATAGACTTTTTCTGCAAAGTCAATGAAAAGCAGGTACAAACAGTCTTGGTCGACGGGTGTTCGATGAGTGAACTTTTCTTCGTTTGACCAAATCAGTGAAAACATCTCCTTCGAGCCGGAGTTGAACCAGCGACCTAAGGATACCTGGTTATTTTCAACCTACAGTCCTCCGCTCTACCAACTGAGCTATCGAAGGGAGCATGCCAGTCAATATCGTTCCGATTTTGCATGGGTGCAGGCAACCAAGTAGACTCGAAATTTGTTGACTTACGATCTCTCAACAGAAAATGTTAAACATGATACACGTCTGTTTTCAGCTTTAATTCTTGCTTTTGTTGGAAAATGAAGACAAAAGGATAGACTTTTTCTGCAAAGTCAATGAAAAGCAGGTACAAACAGTCTTGGTCGACGGGTGTTCGATGAGTGAACTTTTCTTCGTTTGACCAAATCAGTGAAAACATCTCCTTCGAGCCGGAGTTGAACCAGCGACCTAAGGATACCTGGTTATTTTCAACCTACAGTCCTCCGCTCTACCAACTGAGCTATCGAAGGGAGCATACCAGTCAATATCGTTCCGATTTTGTATGGGGGCAGGCCACCAAGTAGACTCGAAATTTGTTGACTTACGATCTCTCAACAGAAAATGTTAAACATGATACACGTCTGTTTTCAGCTTTAATTCTTGCTTTTGTTGGAAAATGAAGACAAAAGGATAGACTTTTTCTGCAAGGTCAATGAAAAGCAGGTACAAACAGTCTTGGTCGACGGGTGTTCGATGAGTGAACTTTTCTTCGTTTGACCAAATCAGTGAAAACATCTCCTTCGAGCCGGACTTGAACCAGCGACCTAAGGATACCTGGTTCTTTTCAACCTACAGTCCTCCGCTCTACCAACTGAGCTATCGAAGGGAGCATACCAGTCAATATTGTTCCGATTTTGCATGGGTGCAGGCAACCAAGTAGACTCGAAATTTGTTGACTTACGATCTCTCAACAGAAAATGTTAAATATCATACACGTCTGTTTTCAGCTTTAATTCTTGCTTTTGTTGGAAAATGAAGACAAAAGGATAGACTTTTTCTGCAAAGTCAATGAAAAGCAGGTACAAACAGTCTTGGTCGACGGGTGTTCGATGAGTGAACTTTTCTTCGTTTGACCAAATCAGTGAAAACATCTCCTTCGAGCCGGAGTTGAACCAGCGACCTAAGGATATCTGGTTATTTTCAACCTACAGTCCTCCGCTCTACCAACTGAGCTATCGAAGGGAGCATACCAGTCAATATCGTTCCGATTTTGCATGGGTGCAGGCAACCAAGTAGACTCGAAATTTGTTGACTTACGATCTCTCAACAGAAAATGTTAAACATGATACACGTCTGTTTTCAGCTTTAATTCTTGCTTTTGTTGGAAAATGAAGACAAAAGGACAGACTTTTTCTGCAAAGTCAATGAAAAGCAGGTACAAACAGTCTTGGTCGACGGGTGTTCGATGAGTGAACTTTTCTTCGTTTGACCAAATCAGTGAAAACATCTCCTTCGAGCCGGAGTTGAACTAGCGACCTAAGGATACCTGGTTATTTTCAACCTACAGTCCTCCGCTCTACCAACTGAGCTATCGAAGGGAGCATACCAGTCAATATCGTTCCGATTTTGCATGGGTGCAGGCAACCAAGTAGACTCGAAATTTGTTGACTTACGATCTCTCAACAGAAAATGTTAAACATGATACACGTCTGTTTTCAGCTTTAATTCTTGCTTTTGTTGGAAAATGAAGACAAAAGGATAGACTTTTTCTGCAAAGTCAATGAAAAGCAGGTACAAACAGTCTTGGTCGACGGGTGTTCGATGAGTGAACTTTTCTTCGTTTGACCAAATCAGTGAAAACATCTCCTTCGAGCCGGAGTTGAACCAGCGACCTAAGGATACCTGGTTATTTTCAACCTACAGTCCTCCGCTCTTCCAACTGAGCTATCGAAGGGAGCATACCAGTCAATATCGTTCCGATTTTGCATGGGTGCAGGCAACCAAGTAGACTCGAAATTTGTTGACTTACGATCTCTCAACAGAAAATGTTAAACATGATACACATCTGTTTTCAGCTTTAATTCTTGCTTTTGTTGGAAAATGAAGACAAAAGGATAGACTTTTTCTGCAAAGTCAATGAAAAGCAGGTACAAACAGTCTTGGTCGACGGGTGTTCGATGAGTGAACTTTTCTTCGTTTGACCAAATCAGTGAAAACATCTCCTTCGAGCCGGAGTTGAACCAGCGAACTAAGGATATCTGGTTATTTTCAACCTACAGTCCTCCGCTCTACCAACTGAGCTATCGAAGGGAGCATACCAGTCAATATCGTTCCGATTTTGCATGGGTGCAGGCCACCAAGTAGACTCGAAATTTGTTGACTTACGATCTCTCAACAGAAAATGTTAAACATGATACACGTCTCTTTTCAGCTTTAATTCTTGCTTTTCTTGGAAAATGAAGACAAAAGGATAGACTTTTTCTGCAAAGTCAATGAAAAGCAGGTACAAACAGTCTTGGTCGACGGGTGTTCGATGAGTGAACTTTTCTTCGTTTGACCAAATCAGTGAAAACATCTCCTTCGAGCCGGAGTTGAACCAGCGACCTAAGGATACCTGGTTATTTTCAACCTACAGTCCTCCGCTCTACCAACTGAGCTATTGAAGGGAGCATACCAGTCAATATCGTTCCGATTTTGCATGGGTGCAGGCAACCAAGTAGACTCGAAATTTGTTGACTTACGATCTCTCAACAGAAAATGTTAAACATGATACACGTCTGTTTTCAGCTTTAATTCTTGCTTTTCTTGGAAAATGAAGACAAAAGGATAGACTTTTTCTGCAAAGTCAATGAAAAGCAGGTACAAACAGTCTTGGTCGACGGGTGTTCGATGAGTGAACTTTTCTTCGTTTGACCAAATCAGTGAAAACATCTCCTTCGAGCCGGAGTTGAACCAGCGACCTAAGGATATCTGGTTATTTTCAACCTACACTCCTGCGCTCTACCAACAGAGCTATCGAAGGGAGCATACCACTCAATATCGTTCCGATTTTGCATGGGTGCAGGCTACCAAGTAGACTCGAAATTTGTGAACTTACAATCTCTCAACAGAAAATGTTAAATATGATACACGTCTGTTTTCAGCTTTAATTCTTGCTTTTGTTGGAAAATGAAGACAAAAGGATAGACTTTTTCTGCAAAGTCAATGAAAAGCAGGTACAAACAGTCTTGGTCGACGGGTGTTCGATGAGTGAACTTTTCTTCGTTTGACCAAATCAGTGAAAACATCTCCTTCGAGCCGGAGTTGAACCAGCGACCTAAGGATATCTGGTTATTTTCAACCTACACTCCTCTGCTCTAACAACAGAGCTATCGAAGGGAGCATACCACTCAATATCGTTCCGATTTTGCATGGGTGCAGGCTACCAAGTAGACTCGAAATTTGTTGACTTACGATCTCTCAACAGAAAATGTTAAACATGATACACGTCTCTTTTCAGCTTTAATTCTTGCTTTTCTTGGAAAATGAAGACAAAAGGATAGACTTTTTCTGCAAAGTCAATGAAAAGCAGGTACAAACAGTCTTGGTCGACGGGTGTTCGATGAGTGAACTTTTCTTCGTTTGACCAAATCAGTGAAAACATCTCCTTCGAGCCAGAGTTGAACCAGCGACCTAAGGATACCTGGTTATTTTCAACCTACAGTCCTCCGCTCTACCAACTGAGCTATTGAAGGGAGCATACCAGTCAATATCGTTCCGATTTTGCATGGGTGCAGGCAACCAAGTAGACTCGAAATTTGTTGACTTACGATCTCTCAACAGAAAATGTTAAACATGATACACGTCTGTTTTCAGCTTTAATTCTTGCTTTTCTTGGAAAATGAAGACAAAAGGATAGACTTTTTCTGCAAAGTCAATGAAAAGCAGGTACAAACAGTCTTGGTCGACGGGTGTTCGATGAGTGAACTTTTCTTCGTTTGACCAAATCAGTGAAAACATCTCCTTCGAGCCGGAGTTGAACCAGCGACCTAAGGATATCTGGTTATTTTCAACCTACACTCCTGCGCTCTACCAACAGAGCTATCGAAGGGAGCATACCACTCAATATCGTTCCGATTTTGCATGGGTGCAGGCTACCAAGTAGACTCGAAATTTGTGAACTTACAATCTCTCAACAGAAAATGTTAAATATGATACACGTCTGTTTTCAGCTTTAATTCTTGCTTTTGTTGGAAAATGAAGACAAAAGGATAGACTTTTTCTGCAAAGTCAATGAAAAGCAGGTACAAACAGTCTTGGTCGACGGGTGTTCGATGAGTGAACTTTTCTTCGTTTGACCAAATCAGTGAAAACATCTCCTTCGAGCCGGAGTTGAACCAGCGACCTAAGGATATCTGGTTATTTTCAACCTACACTCCTCTGCTCTAACAACAGAGCTATCGAAGGGAGCATACCACTCAATATCGTTCCGATTTTGCATGGGTGCAGGCTACCAAGTAGACTCGAAATTTGTTGACTTACGATCTCTCAACAGAAAATGTTAAACATGATACACGTCTCTTTTCAGCTTTAATTCTTGCTTTTCTTGGAAAATGAAGACAAAAGGATAGACTTTTTCTGCAAAGTCAATGAAAAGCAGGTACAAACAGTCTTGGTCGACGGGTGTTCGATGAGTGAACTTTTCTTCGTTTGACCAAATCAGTGAAAACATCTCCTTCGAGCCGGAGTTGAACCAGCGACCTAAGGATACCTGGTTATTTTCAACCTACAGTCCTCCGCTCTACCAACTGAGCTATTGAAGGGAGCATACCAGTCAATATCGTTCCGATTTTGCATGGGTGCAGGCAACCAAGTAGACTCGAAATTTGTTGACTTACGATCTCTCAACAGAAAATGTTAAACATGATACACGTCTGTTTTCAGCTTTAATTCTTGCTTTTCTTGGAAAATGAAGACAAAAGGATAGACTTTTTCTGCAAAGTCAATGAAAAGCAGGTACAAACAGTCTTGGTCGACGGGTGTTCGATGAGTGAACTTTTCTTCGTTTGACCAAATCAGTGAAAACATCTCCTTCGAGCCGGAGTTGAACCAGCGACCTAAGGATATCTGGTTATTTTCAACCTACACTCCTGCGCTCTACCAACAGAGCTATCGAAGGGAGCATACCACTCAATATCGTTCCGATTTTGCATGGGTGCAGGCTACCAAGTAGACTCGAAATTTGTGAACTTACAATCTCTCAACAGAAAATGTTAAATATGATACACGTCTGTTTTCAGCTTTAATTCTTGCTTTTGTTGGAAAATGAAGACAAAAGGATAGACTTTTTCTGCAAAGTCAATGAAAAGCAGGTACAAACAGTCTTGGTCGACGGGTGTTCGATGAGTGAACTTTTCTTCGTTTGACCAAATCAGTGAAAACATCTCCTTCGAGCCGGAGTTGAACCAGCGACCTAAGGATATCTGGTTATTTTCAACCTACACTCCTCTGCTCTACCAACAGAGCTATCGAAGGGAGCATACCACTCAATATCGTTCCGATTTTGCATGGGTGCAGGCTACCAAGTAGACTCGAAATTTGTTGACTTACGATCTCTCAACAGAAAATGTTAAACATGATACACGTCTCTTTTCAGCTTTAATTCTTGCTTTTCTTGGAAAATGAAGACAAAAGGATAGACTTTTTCTGCAAAGTCAATGAAAAGCAGGTACAAACAGTCTTGGTCGACGGGTGTTCGATGAGTGAACTTTTCTTCGTTTGACCAAATCAGTGAAAACATCTCCTTCGAGCCGGAGTTGAACCAGCGACCTAAGGATACCTGGTTATTTTCAACCTACAGTCCTCCGCTCTACCAACTGAGCTATTGAAGGGAGCATACCAATCAATATCGTTCCGATTTTGCATGGGTGCAGGCAACCAAGTAGACTCGAAATTTGTTGACTTACGATCTCTCAACAGAAAATGTTAAACATGATACACGTCTGTTTTCAGCTTTAATTCTTGCTTTTCTTGGAAAATGAAGACAAAAGGATAGACTTTTTCTGCAAAGTCAATGAAAAGCAGGTACAAACAGTCTTGGTCGACGGGTGTTCGATGAGTGAACTTTTCTTCGTTTGACCAAATCAGTGAAAACATCTCCTTCGAGCCGGAGTTGAACCAGCGACCTAAGGATATCTGGTTATTTTCAACCTACACTCCTGCGCTCTACCAACAGAGCTATCGAAGGGAGCATACCACTCAATATCGTTCCGATTTTGCATGGGTGCAGGCTACCAAGTAGACTCGAAATTTGTGAACTTACAATCTCTCAACAGAAAATGTTAAATATGATACACGTCTGTTTTCAGCTTTAATTCTTGCTTTTGTTGGAAAATGAAGACAAAAGGATAGACTTTTTCTGCAAAGTCAATGAAAAGCAGGTACAAACAGTCTTGGTCGACGGGTGTTCGATGAGTGAACTTTTCTTCGTTTGACCAAATCAGTGAAAACATCTCCTTCGAGCCGGAGTTGAACCAGCGACCTAAGGATACCTGGTTATTTTCAACCTACAGTCCTCCGCTCTACCAACTGAGCTATCGAAGGGAGCATACCAGTCAATATCGTTCCGATTTTGCATGGGTGCAGGCAACCAAGTAGACTCGAAATTTGTTGACTTACGATCTCTCAACAGAAAATGTTAAACATGATACACGTCTGTTTTCAGCTTTAATTCTTGCTTTTGTTGGAAAATGAAGACAAAAGGATAGACTTTTTCTGCAAAGTCAATGAAAAGCAGGTACAAACAGTCTTGGTCGACGGGTGTTCGATGAGTGAACTTTTCTTCGTTTGACCAAATCAGTGAAAACGTCGCCTTCGAGCCGGAGATGAACCAGCAACCTAAGGATACCTGGTTATTTTCAACCTACAGTCCTCCGCTCTACCAACTGAGCTATCGAAGGGAGCATACCAGTCAATATCGTTCCGATTTTGCATGGGTGCAGGCAACCAAGTAGACTCGAAATTTGTTGACTTACGATCTCTCAACAGAAAATGTTAAACATGATACACGTCTGTTTTCAGCTTTAATTCTTGCTTTTGTTGGAAAATGAAGACAAAAGGATAGACTTTTTCTGCAAAGTCAATGAAAAGCAGGTACAAACAGTCTTGGTCGACGGGTGTTCGATGAGTGAACTTTTCTTCGTTTGACCAAATCAGTGAAAACATCTCCTTCGAGCCGGAGTTGAACCAACGAACTAAGGATATCTGGTTATTTTCAACCTACAGCCCTCCGCTCTACCAACTGAGCTATCGAAGGGAGCATACCAGTCAATATCGTTCCGATTTTGTATGGGTGCAGGCCACCAAGTAGACTCGAAATTTGTTGACTTACGATCTCTCAACAGAAAATGTTAAACATGATACACGTCTCTTTTCAGCTTTAATTCTTGCTTTTCTTGGAAAATGAAGACAAAAGGATAGACTTTTTCTGCAAAGTCAATGAAAAGCAGGTACAAACAGTCTTGGTCGACGGGTGTTTGATGAGTGAACTTTTCTTCGTTTGACCAAATCAGTGAAAACCTCTCCTTCGAGCCGGAGTTGAACCACCGACCTAAGGATACCTGGTTATTTTCAATCTACAGTCCTCCGCTCTACCAACTGAGCTATTGAAGGGAGCATACCAGTCAATATCGTTCCGATTTTGTATGGGTGCAGGCAACCAAGTAGACTCGAAATTTATTGACTTACGATCTCTCAACAGAAAATGTTAAACATGATACACGTCTGTTTTCAGCTTTAATTCTTGCTTTTGTTGGAAAATGAAGACAAAAGGATAGACTTTTTCTGCAAAGTCAATGAAAAGCAGGTACAAACAGTCTTGGTCGACGGGTGTTCGATGAGTGAACTTTTCTTCGTTTGACCAAATCAGTGAAAACATCGCCTTCGAGCCGGAGATGAACCAGCAACCTAAGGATACCTGGTTATTTTCAACCTACAGTCCTCCGCTCTACCAACTGAGCTATCGAAGGGAGCATACCAGTCAATATCGTTCCGATTTTGCATGGGTGCAGGCAACCAAGTAGACTCGAAATTTGTTGACTTACGATCTCTCAACAGAAAATGTTAAACATGATACACGTCTGTTTTCAGCTTTAATTCTTGCTTTTGTTGGAAAATGAAGACAAAAGGATAGACTTTTTCTGCAAAGTCAATGAAAAGCAGGTACAAACAGTCTTGGTCGACGGGTGTTCGATGAGTGAACTTTTCTTCGTTTGACCAAATCAGTGAAAACATCTCCTTCGAGCCGGAGTTGAACCAACGAACTAAGGATATCTGGTTATTTTCAACCTACAGCCCTCCGCTCTACCAACTGAGCTATCGAAGGGAGCATACCAGTCAATATCGTTCCGATTTTGTATGGGTGCAGGCCACCAAGTAGACTCGAAATTTGTTGACTTACGATCTCTCAACAGAAAATGTTAAACATGATACACGTCTCTTTTCAGCTTTAATTCTTGCTTTTCTTGGAAAATGAAGACAAAAGGATAGACTTTTTCTGCAAAGTCAATGAAAAGCAGGTACAAACAGTCTTGGTCGACGGGTGTTTGATGAGTGAACTTTTCTTCGTTTGACCAAATCAGTGAAAACCTCTCCTTCGAGCCGGAGTTGAACCACCGACCTAAGGATACCTGGTTATTTTCAATCTACAGTCCTCCGCTCTACCAACTGAGCTATTGAAGGGAGCATACCAGTCAATATCGTTCAGATTTTGTATGGGTGCAGGCAACCAAGTAGACTCGAAATTTATTGACTTACGATCTCTCAACAGAAAATGTTAAACATGATACACGTCTGTTTTCAGCTTTAATTCTTGCTTTTGTTGGAAAATGAAGACAAAAGGATAGCCTTTTTCTGCAAAGTCAATGAAAAGCAGGTACAAACAGTCTTGGTCGACGGGTGTTCGATGAGTGAACTTTTCTTCGTTTGACCAAATCAGTGAAAACATCTCCTTCGAGCCGGAGTTGAACCAGGGACCTAAGGATATCTAGTTATTTTCAACCTACAGTCCTCCGCTCTACCAACTGAGCTATCAAAGGGAGCATACCAGTCAATATCGTTCCGATTTTGCATGGGTGCAGGCTACCAAGTAGACTCGAAATTTGTGAACTTACGATCTCTCAACAGAAAATGTTAAACATGATACACATCTCTTTTCAGCTTTAATTCTTGCTTTTCTTGGAAAATGAAGACAAAAGGATAGACTTTTTCTACAAAATCAATGAAAAGCAGGTACAAACAGTCTTGGTCGACGGGTGTTCGATGAGTGAACTTTTCTTCGTTTGACCAAATCAGTGAAAACATCTCCTTCGAGCCGGAGTTGAACCAGGGACCTAAGGATATCTGGTTATTTTCAACCTACAGTCCTCCGCTCTACCAACTGAGCTATCGAAGGGAGCATACCAGTCAATATCGTTCCGATTTTGCATGGGTGCAGGCAACCAAGTAGACTCGAAATTTGTTGACTTACGATCTCTCAACAGAAAATGTTAAACATCATACACGTCTGTTTTCAGCTTTAATTCTTGCTTTTGTTGGAAAATGAAGACAAAAGCATGGCCTTTTTCTGCAAAGTCAATGAAAAGCAGGTACAAACAGTCTTGGTCGACGGGTGTTCGATGAGTGAACTTTTCTTCGTTTGACCAAATCAGTGAAAACATCTCCTTCGAGCCGGCGTTGAACCAGCGACCTAAGGATACCTGGTTATTTTCAACCTACAGTCCTCCGCTCTACCAACTGAGCTATCGAAGGGAGCATATCAGTCAATATCGTTCCGATTTTGCATGGGTGCAGGCAACCAAGTAGACTCGAAATTTGTTGACTTACGATCTCTCAACAGAAAATGTTAAACATGATACACGTCTGTTTTCAGCTTTAATTCTTGCTTTTGTTGGAAAATGAAGACAAAAGGATAGACTTTTTCCAGCAAAGTCAATGAAAAGCAGGTACAAACAGTCTTGGTCGACGGGTGTTCGATGAGTGAACTTTTCTTCGTTTGACCAAATCAGTGAAAACATCTCCTTCAAGCCGGAGTTGAACCAGCGACCTAAGGATATCTGGTTATTTTCAACCTACACTCCTCTGCTCTACCAACAGAGCTATCGAAGGGAGCATACCACTCAATATCGTTCCGATTTTGCATGGGTGCAGGCTACCAAGTAGACTCGAAATTTGTGAACTTACGATCTCTCAACAGAAAATGTTAAACATGATACACGTCTGTTTTCAGCTTTAATTCTTGCTTTTGTTGGAAAATGAAGACAAAAGGATAGACTTTTTCTGCAAAGTCAATGAAAAGCAGGTACAAACAGTCTTGGTCGACGGGTGTTCGATGAGTGAACTTTTCTTCGTTTGACCAAATCAGTGAAAACATCTCCTTCGAGCCGGAGTTGAACCAGCAACCTAAGGATATCTGGTTATTTTCAACCTACACTCCTCCGCTCTACCAACTGTGCTATCGAAGGGAGCATACCACTCAATATCGTTCCGATTTTGCATGGGTGCAGGCTACCAAGTAGACTCGAAATTTGTGAACTTACGATCTCTCAACAGAAAATGTTAAACATGATACACGTCTGTTTTCAGCTTTAATTTATTGCTTTTCTTGGAAAATGAAGACAAAAGGATAGACTTTTTCTGCAAAGTCAATGAAAAGCAGGTACAAACAGTCTTGGTCGACGGGTGTTCGATGAGTGAACTTTTCTTCGTTTGACCAAATCAGTGAAAACATCTCCTTCGAGCCGGAGTTGAACCAGCGACCTAAGGATACCTGGTTATTTTCAACCTACAGTCCTCCGCTCTACCAACTGAGCTATCGAAGGGAGCATACCACTCAATATCGTTCCGATTTTGCATGGGTGCAGGCTACCAAGTAGACTCGAAATATGTGAACTTACAATCTCTCAACAGAAAATGTTAAATATGATACACGTCTGTTTTCAGCTTTAATTCTTGCTTTTGTTGGAAAATGAAGACAAAAGGATGGACTTTTTCTGCAAAGTCAATGAAAAGCAGGTACAAACAGTCTTGGTCGACGGGTGTTCGATGAGTGAACATTTCTTCGTTTGACCAAATCAGTGAAAACATCTCCTTCGAGCCGGAGTTGAACCAGCGACCTAAGGATACCTGGTTATTTTCAACCTACAGTCCTCCGCTCTACCAACTGAGCTATCGAAGGGAGCATACCAGTCAATATCGTTCCGATTTTGCATGGGTGCAGGCTACCAAGTAGACTCGAAATTTGTGAACTTACGATCTCTCAACAGAAAATATTAAACATGATACACGTCTGTTTTCAGCTTTAATTCTTGCTTTTGTTGGAAAATGAAGACAAAAGGATAGACTTTTTCTGCAAAGTCAATGAAAAGCAGGTACAAACAGTCTTGGTCGACGGGTGTTCGATGAGTGAACTTTTCTTTGTTTGACCAAATCAGTGAAAACATCTCCTTCGAGCCGGAGTTGAACCAGCGACCTAAGGATATCTGGTTATTTTCAACCTACACTCCTGCGCTCTACCAACAGAGCTATCGAAGGGAGCATACCACTCAATATCGTTCTGATTTTGCATGGGTGCAGGCTACCAAGTAGACTCGAAATTTGTGAACTTACAATCTCTCAACAGAAAATGTTAAATATGATACACGTCTGTTTTCAGCTTTAATTCTTGCTTTTCTTGGAAAATGAAGACAAAAGGATAGACTTTTTCTGCAAAGTCAATGAAAAGCAGGTACAAACAGTCTTGGTCGACGGGTGTTCGATGAGTGAACTTTTCTTCGTTTGACCAAATCAGTGAAAACATCTCCTTCGAGCCGGAGTTGAACCAGCGACCTAAGGATATCTGGTTATTTTCAACCTCCAGTCCTCCGCTCTACCAACTGAGCTATCGAATGGAGCATACCAGTCAAGATCGTTCTGATTTTGCATTGTGCAGGCCACCAAGTAGATTCGAAATTTGTTGACTTATGATCTCTCAACAGAAAATGTTAAACATGATACACGTCTGTTTACAGCTTTAATTCTTGCTTTTGTTGGAAAATGAAGACAAAAGCATGGCCTTTTTCTGCAAAGTCAATGAAAAGCAGGTACAAACAGTCTTGGTCGACGGGTGTTTGATGAGTGAACTTTTCTTCGTTTGACCAAATCAGTGAAAACCTCTCCTTCGAGCCGGAGTTGAACCACCGACCTAAGGATACCTGGTTATTTTCAATCTACAGTCCTCCGCTCTACCAACTGAGCTATCAAAGAGAGCATACCAGTCAATATCGTTCCGATTTTGCATGGGTGCAGGCTACCAAGTAGACTCGAAATTTGTGAACTTACGATCTCTCAACAGAAAATGTTAAACATGATACACATCTCTTTTCAGCTTTAATTCTTGCTTTTGTTGGAAAATGAAGACAAAAGGATAGACTTTTTCTGCAAAGTCAATGAAAAGCAGGTACAAACAGTCTTGGTCGACGGGTGTTCGATGAGTGAACTTTTCTTCGTTTGACCAAATCAGTGAAAACATCTCCTTCGAGCCGGAGTTGAACCAGCGACCTAAGGATACCTGGTTATTTTCAACCTACAGTCCTCCGCTCTACCAACTGAGCTATCGAAGGGAGCATATCAGTCAATATCGTTCCGATTTTGCATGGGTGCAGGCAACCAAGTAGACTCGAAATTTGTTGACTTACGATCTCTCAACAGAAAATGTTAAACATGATACACGTCTCTTTTCAGCTTTAATTCTTGCTTTTCTTGGAAAATGAAGACAAAAGGATAGACTTTTTTTGCAAAGTCAATGAAAAGCAGGTACAAACAGTCTTGGTCGACGGGTGTTCGATGAGTGAACTTTTCTTCGTTTGACCAAATCAGTGAAAACATCTCCTTCGAGCCGGAGTTGAACCAGCGACCTAAGGATATCTGGTTATTTTCAACCTACAGTCCTCCGCTCTACCAACTGAGCTATCGAAGGGAGCATACCAGTCAAGATCGTTCTGATTTTGCATTGTGCAGGCCACCAAGTAGATTCGAAATTTGTTGACTTACGATCTCTCAACAGAAAATGTTAAACATGATACACGTCTGTTTTCAGCTTTAATTCTTGCTTTTGTTGGAAAATGAAGACAAAAGCATGGCCTTTTTCTGCAAAGTCAATGAAAAGCAGGTACAAACAGTCTTGGTCGACGGGTGTTTGATGAGTGAACTTTTCTTCGTTTGACCAAATCAGTGAAAACCTCTCCTTCGAGCCGGAGTTGAACCACCGACCTAAGGATACCTGGTTATTTTCAACCTACAGTCCTCCGCCCTACCAACTGAGCTATCGAAGGGAGCATACCACTCAATATCGTTCCGATTTTGCATGGGTGCAGGCTACCAAGTAGACTCGAAATTTGTGAACTTACGATCTCTCAACAGAAAATGTTAAACATGATACACGTCTCTTTTCAGCTTTAATTCTTGCTTTTCTTGGAAAATGAAGACAAAAGGATAGACTTTTTTTGCAAAGTCAATGAAAAGCAGGTACAAACAGTCTTGGTCGACGGGTGTTCGATGAGTGAACTTTTCTTCGTTTGACCAAATCAGTGAAAACATCTCCTTCGAGCCGGAGTTGAACCAGCGACCTAAGGATATCTGGTTATTTTCAACCTACAGTCCTCCGCTCTACCAACTGAGCTATCGAAGGGAGCATACCAGTCAAGATCGTTCTGATTTTGCATTGTGCAGGCCACCAAGTAGATTCGAAATTTGTTGACTTATGATCTCTCAACAGAAAATGTTAAACATGATACACGTCTGTTTTCAGCTTTAATTCTTGCTTTTGTTGGAAAATGAAGACAAAAGCATGGCCTTTTTCTGCAAAGTCAATGAAAAGCAGGTACAAACAGTCTTGGTCGACGGGTGTTCGATGAGTGAACTTTTCTTCGTTTGACCAAATCAGTGAAAACATCTCCTTCGAGCCGGAGTTGAACCAGCGACCTAAGGATATCTGCTTATTTTCAACCTACAGTCCTCCGCTCTACCAACTGAGCTATCGAAGGGAGCAAACCACTCAATATCGTTCCGATTTTGCATGGGTGCAGGCTACCAAGTAGACTCGAAATTTGTGAACTTACGATCTCTCAACAGAAAATGTTAAACATGATACACATCTCTTTTCAGCTTTAATTCTTGCTTTTCTTGGAAAATGAAGACAAAAGGATAGACTTTTTCTGCAAAGTCAATGAAAAGCAGGTACAAACAGTCTTGGTCGACGGGTGTTCGATGAGTGAACTTTTCTTCGTTTGACCAAATCAGTGAAAACATCTCCTTCGAGCCGGAGTTGAACAAGCGACCTAAGGATACCTGGTTATTTTCAACCTACAGTCCTCCGCTCTACGAACTGAGCTATCGAAGGGAGCATACCAGTCAATATCGTTCCGATTTTGCATGGGTGCAGGCAACCAAGTAGACTCGAAATTTGTTGACTTACGATCTCTCAACAGAAAATGTTAAACATGATACACGTCTGTTTTCAGCTTTAATTCTTGCTTTTGTTGGAAAATGAAGACAAAAGGATAGACTTTTTCTGCAAAGTCAATGAAAAGCAGGTACAAACAGTGTTGGTCGACGGGTGTTCGATGAGTGAACTTTTCTTCGTTTGACCAAATCAGTGAAAACATCTCCTTCGAGCCGGAGTTGAACCAGCGACCTAAGGATATCTGGTTATTTTCAACCTACAGTCCTCCGCTCTACCAACTGAGCTATCGAAGGGAGCATACCAGTCAAGATCGTTCTGATTTTGCATTGTGCAGGCCACCAAGTAGATTCGAAATTTGTTGACTTATGATCTCTCAACAGAAAATGTTAAACATGATACACGTCTGTTTTCAGCTTTAATTCTTGCTTTTGTTGGAAAATGAAGACAAAAGCATGGCCTTTTTCTGCAAAGTCAATGAAAAGCAGGTACAAACAGTCTTGGTCGACGGGTGTTCGATGAGTGAACTTTTCTTCGTTTGACCAAATCAGTGAAAACATCTCCTTCGAGCCGGAGTTGAACCAGCGACCTAAGGATATCTGCTTATTTTCAACCTACAGTCCTCCGCTCTACCAACTAAGCTATCGAAGGGAGCAAACCACTCAATATCGTTCCGATTTTGCATGGGTGCAGGCTACCAAGTAGACTCGAAATTTGTGAACTTACGATCTCTCAACAGAAAATGTTAAACATGATACACATCTCTTTTCAGCTTTAATTCTTGCTTTTCTTGGAAAATGAAGACAAAAGGATAGACTTTTTCTGCAAAGTCAATGAAAAGCAGGTACAAACAGTCTTGGTCGACGGGTGTTCGATGAGTGAACTTTTCTTCGTTTGACCAAATCAGTGAAAACATCTCCTTCGAGCCGGAGTTGAACAAGCGACCTAAGGATACCTGGTTATTTTCAACCTACAGTCCTCCGCTCTACCAACTGAGCTATCGAAGGGAGCATACCAGTCAATATCGTTCCGATTTTGCATGGGTGCAGGCAACCAAGTAGACTCGAAATTTGTTGACTTACGATCTCTCAACAGAAAATGTTAAACACGATACACGTCTGTTTTCAGCTTTAATTCTTGCTTTTGTTGGAAAATGAAGACAAAAGGATAGACTTTTTCTGCAAAGTCAATGAAAAGCAGGTACAAACAGTGTTGGTCGACGGGTGTTTGATGAGTGAACTTTTCTTCGTTTGACCAAATCAGTGAAAACCTCTCCTTCGAGCCGGAGTTGAACCACCGACCTAAGGATACCTGGTTATTTTCAATCTACAGTCCTCCGCTCTACCAACTGAGCTATTGAAGGGAGCATACCAGTCAATATCGTTCCGATTTTGCATGGGTGCAGGCAACCAAGTAGACTCGAAATTTGTTGACTTACGATCTCTCAACAGAAAATGTTAAACATGATACACGTCTGTTTTCAGCTTTAATTCTTGCTTTTGTTGGAAAATGAAGACAAAAGGATAGACTTTTTCTGCAAAGTCAATGAAAAGCAGGTACAAACAGTCTTGGTCGACGGGTGTTCGATGAGTGAACTTTTCTTCGTTTGACCAAATCAGTGAGAACATCTCCTTCGAGCCGGAGTTGAACCAGGGACCTAAGGATATCTAGTTATTTTCAACCTACAGTCCTCCGCTCTACCAACTGAGCTATCAAAGGGAGCATACCAGTCAATATCGTTCCGATTTTGCATGGGTGCAGGCTACCAAGTAGACTCGAAATTTGTGAACTTACGATCTCTCAACAGAAAATGTTAAACATGATACACATCTCTTTTCAGCTTTAATTCTTGCTTTTCTTGGAAAATGAAGACAAAAGGATAGACTTTTTCTACAAAATCAATGAAAAGCAGGTACAAACAGTCTTGGTCGACGGGTGTTCGATGAGTGAACTTTTCTTCGTTTGACCAAATCAGTGAAAACATCTCCTTCGAGCCGGAGTTGAACCAGCGACCTAAGGATACCTGGTTATTTTCAACCTACAGTCCTCCGCTCTACCAACTGAGCTATCGAAGGGAGCATACCAGTCAATATCGTTCCGATTTTGCATGGGTGCAGGCAACCAAGTAGACTCGAAATTTGTTGACTTCCGATCTCTCAACAGAAAATGTTAAACATCATACACGTCTGTTTTCAGCTTTAATTCTTGCTTTTGTTGGAAAATGAAGACAAAAGCATGGCCTTTTTCTGCAAAGTCAATGAAAAGCAGGTACAAACAGTCTTGGTCGACGGGTGTTCGATGAGTGAACTTTTCTTCGTTTGACCAAATCAGTGAAAACATCTCCTTCAAGCCGGAGTTGAACGAGCGACCTAAGGATATCTGGTTATTTTCAACCTACACTCCTCCGCTCTACCAACAGAGCTATCGAAGGGAGCATACCACTCAATATCGTTCCGATTTTGCATGGGTGCAGGCTACCAAGTAGACTCGAAATTTGTGAACTTACGATTTCTCAACAGAAAATGTTAAACATGATACACGTCTGTTTTCAGCTTTAATTTTTGCTTTTGTTGGAAAATGAAGACAAAAGCATGGCCTTTTTCTGCAAAGTCAATAAAAAGCAGGTACAAACAGTCTTGGTCGACGGGTGTTCGATGAGTGAACTTTTCTTCGTTTGACCAAATCAGTGAAAACATCTCCTTCGAGCCGGAGTTGAACCAGCGACCTAAGGATACCTGGTTATTTTCAACCTACAGTCCTCCGCTCTACCAACTGAGCTATCGAAGGGAGCATATCAGTCAATATCGTTCCGATTTTGCATGGGTGCAGGCAACCAAGTAGACTCGAAATTTGTTGACTTACGATCTCTCAACAGAAAATGTTAAACATGATACACGTCTGTTTTCAGCTTTAATTCTTGCTTTTGTTGGAAAATGAAGACAAAAGGATAGACTTTTTCCAGCAAAGTCAATGAAAAGCAGGTACAAACAGTCTTGGTCGACGGGTGTTCGATGAGTGAACTTTTCTTCGTTTGACCAAATCAGTGAAAACATCTCCTTCAAGCCGGAGTTGAACCAGCGACCTAAGGATATCTGGTTATTTTCAACCTACACTCCTCCGCTCTACCAACAGAGCTATCGAAGGGAGCATACCACTCAATATCGTTCCGATTTTGCATGGGTGCAGGCTACCAAGTAGACTCGAAATTTGTGAACTTACGATTTCTCAACAGAAAATGTTAAACATGATACACGTCTGTTTTCAGCTTTAATTCTTGCTTTTGTTGGAAAATGAAGACAAAAGCATGGCCTTTTTCTGCAAAGTCAATGAAAAGCAGGTACAAACAGTCTTGGTCGACGGGTGTTCGATGAGTGAACTTTTCTTCGTTTGACCAAATCAGTGAAAACATCTCCTTCGAGCCGGAGTTGAACCAGCGACCTAAGGATATCTGCTTATTTTCAACCTACAGTCCTCCGCTCTACCAACTGAGCTATCGAAGGGAGCAAACCACTCAATATCGTTCCGATTTTGCATGGGTGCAGGCTACCAAGTAGACTCGAAATTTGTGAACTTACGATCTCTCAACAGAAAATGTTAAACATGATACACATCTCTTTTCAGCTTTAATTCTTGCTTTTCTTGGAAAATGAAGACAAAAGGATAGACTTTTTCTACAAAATCAATGAAAAGCAGGTACAAACAGTCTTGGTCGACGGGTGTTCGATGAGTGAACTTTTCTTCGTTTGACCAAATCAGTGAAAACATCTCCTTCGAGACGGAGTTGAACCAGCGACCTAAGGATACCTGGTTATTTTCAACCTACAGTCCTCCGCTCTACCAACTGAGCTATCGAAGAGAGCATACCAGTCAATATCGTTCCGATTTTGCATGGGTGCAGGCAACCAAGTAGACTCGAAATTTGTTGACTTACGATCTCTCAACAGAAAATGTTAAACATGATACACGTCTGTTTTCAGCTTTAATTCTTGCTTTTGTTGGAAAATGAAGACAAAAGGATAGACTTTTTCCAGCAAAGTCAATGAAAAGCAGGTACAAACAGTCTTGGTCGACGGGTGTTTGATGAGTGAACTTTTCTTCGTTTGACCAAATCAGTGAAAACCTCTCCTTCGAGCCGGAGTTGAACCACCGACCTAAGGATACCTGGTTATTTTCAATCTACAGTCCTCCGCTCTACCAACTGAGCTATTGAAGGGAGCATACCACTCAATATCGTTCCGATTTTGCATGGGTGCAGGCAACCAAGTAGACTCGAAATTTGTTGACTTACGATCTCTCAACAGAAAATGTTAAACATGATACACGTCTGTTTTCAGCTTTAATTCTTGCTTTTCTTGGAAAATGAAGACAAAAGGATAGACTTTTTCTACAAAATCAATGAAAAGCAGGTACAAACAGTCTTGGTCGACGGGTGTTCGATGAGTGAACTTTTCTTCGTTTGACCAAATCAGTGAAAACATCTCCTTCGAGCCGGAGTTGAACCAGGGACCTAAGGATATCTGGTTATTTTCAACCTACAGTCCTCCGCTCTACCAACTGAGCTATCGAAGGGAGCATACCACTCAATATCGTTCCGATTTTGCATGGGTGCAGGCTACCAAGTAGACTCGAAATTTGTGAACTTATGATCTCTCAACAGAAAATGTTAAACATGATACACGTCTCTTTTCAGCTTTAATTCTTGCTTTTCTTGGAAAATGAAGACAAAAGGATAGACTTTTTTTGCAAAGTCAATGAAAAGCAGGTACAAACAGTCTTGGTCGACGGGTGTTCGATGAGTGAACTTTTCTTCGTTTGACCAAATCAGTGAAAACATCTCCTTCGAGCCGGAGTTGAACCAGCGACCTAAGGATATCTGGTTATTTTCAACCTACAGTCCTCCGCTCTACCAACTGAGCTATCGAAGGGAGCATACCAGTCAAGATCGTTCTGATTTTGCATTGTGCAGGCCACCAAGTAGATTCGAAATTTGTTGACTTACGATCTCTCAACAGAAAATGTTAAACATGATACACGTCTGTTTTCAGCTTTAATTCTTGCTTTTGTTGGAAAATGAAGACAAAAGCATGGCCTTTTTCTGCAAAGTCAATGAAAAGCAGGTACAAACAGTCTTGGTCGACGGGTGTTCGATGAGTGAACTTTTCTTCGTTTGACCAAATCTGTGAAAACATCTCCTTCGAGCCGGAGTTGAACCAGGGACCTAAGGATATCTGGTTATTTTCAACCTACAGTCCTCCACTCCACCAACTGAGCTATCGAAGGGAGCATACCACTCAATATCGTTCCGATTTTGCATGGGTGCAGGCTACCAAGTAGACTCGAAATTTGTGAACTTACGATCTCTCAACAGAAAATGTTAAACATGATACACGCCTCTTTTCAGCTTTAATTCTTGCTTTTCTTGGAAAATGAAGACAAAAGGATAGACTTTTTCTGCAAAGTCAATGAAAAGCAGGTACAAACAGTCTTGGTCGACGGGTGTTCGATGAGTGAACTTTTCTTCGTTTGACCAAATCAGTGAAAACATCTCCTTCGAGCCGGAGTTGAACCAGGGACCTAAGGATATCGGGTTATTTTCAACCTACAGTCCTCCACTCCACCAACTGAGCTATCGAAGGGAGCATACCACTCAATATCGTTCCGATTTTGCATGGGTGCAGGCTACCAAGTAGACTCGAAATTTGTGAACTTACGATCTCTCAACAGAAAATGTTAAACATGATACACGCCTCTTTTCAGCTTTAATTCTTGCTTTTCTTGGAAAATGAAGACAAAAGGATAGACTTTTTCTGCAAAGTCAATGAAAAGCAGGTACAAACAGTCTTGGTCGACGGGTGTTCGATGAGTGAACTTTTCTTCGTTTGACCAAATCAGTGAAAACATCTCCTTCGAGCCGGAGTTGAACCAGCGACTTAAGGATACCTGGTTATTTTCAACCTACAGTCCTCCACTCCACCAACTGAGCTATCGAAGGGAGCATACCAGTCAATATCGTTCCGATTTTGCATGGGTGCAGGCTACCAAGTAGGCTCGAAATTTGTGAACTTACGATCTCTCAACAGAAAATGTTAAACATCATACACGTCTGTTTTCAGCTTTAATTCTTGCTTTTGTTGGAAAATGAAGACAAAAGCATGGCCTTTTTCTGCAAAGTCAATGAAAAGCAGGTACAAACAGTTTTGATCGACGGGTGTTCGATGAGTGAACTTTTCTTCGTTTGACCAAATCAGTGAAAACATCTCCTTCGAGCCGGAGTTGAACCAGCGACCTAAGGATACCTGGTTATTTTCAACCTACAGTCCTCCGCTCTACCAACTGAGCTATCGAAGGGAGCATAACAGTCAATATCGTTCCGATTTTGCATGGGTGCAGGCAACCAAGTAGACTCGAAATTTGTTGACTTACGATCTCTCAACAGAAAATGTTAAACATGATACACGTCTGTTTTCAGCTTTAATTCTTGCTTTTGTTTGAAAATGAAGACAAAAGGATAGACCTTTTCTGCAAAGTCAATGAAAAGCAGGTACAAACAGTCTTGGTCGACGGGTGTTCGATGAGTGAACTTTTCTTCGTTTGACCAAATCAGTGAAAACATCTCCTTCGAGCCGGAGTTGAACCAGCGACCTAAGGATATCTGGTTATTTTCAACCTACAGTCCTCCGCTCTACCAACTGAGCTATCGAACGGAGCATACCACTCAATATCATTCCGATCTTGCATGGGTGCAGGCTACCAAGTAGACTCGAAATTTGTGAACTTACGATCTCTCAACCGAAAATGTTAAACATGATACACATCTCTTTTCAGCTTTATTTCTTGCTTTTCTTGGAAAATGAAGACAAAAGGATAGACTTTTTTACAAAATCAATGAAAAGCAGGTACAAACAGTCATAGTCGACGGGTGTTCGATGAGTGAACTTTTCTTCGTTTGACCAAATCAGTGAAAACATCTCCTTCGAGCCGGAGTTGAACCAGCGACCTAAGGATACCTGGTTATTTTCAACCTACTGTCCTCCGCTCTACCAACTGAGCTATCGAAGGGAGCATACCAGTCAATATCGTTCCGATCTTGCATGGGTGCAGGCTACCAAGTAGACTCGAAATTTGTGAACTTACGATCTCTCAACAGAAAGTGTTAAACATCATACACGTCTGTTTTCAGCTTTAATTCTTGCTTTTCTTGGAAAATGAAGACAAAAGGATAGACTTTTTCTGCAAAGTCAATGAAAAGCAGGTACAAACAGTCTTGGTCGACGGGTGTTCGATGAGTGAACTTTTCTTCGTTTGACCAAATCAGTGAAAACATCTCCTTCGAGCCGGAGTTGAACCAGCGACCTAAGGATACCTGGTTATTTTCAAGCTACAGTCCTCCGCTCTACCAACTGAGCTATCGAAGGGAGCATACCAGTCAATATCGTTCCGATTTTGTATGGGTGCAGGCCACCAAGTAGACTCGAAATTTGTTGACTTACGATCTCTCAACAGAAAATGTTAAACATCATACACGTCTGTTTTCAGCTTTAATTCTTGCTTTTGTTGGAAAATGAAGACAAAAGGATAGACTTTTTCCAGCAAAGTCAATGAAAAGCAGGTACAAACAGTCTTGGTCGACGGGTGTTCGATGAGTGAAATTTTCTTCGTTTGACCAAATCAGTGAAAACATCTCCTTCAAGCCGGAGTTGAACCAGCGACCTAAGGATATCTGGTTATTTTCAACCTACACTCCTCCGCTCTACCAACTGAGCTATCGAAGGGAGCATGCCACTCAATATCGTTCCGATTTTGCATGGGTGCAGGCTACCAAGTAGACTCGAAATTTGTGAACTTACGATCTCTCAACAGAAAATGTTAAACATCATACACGTCTGTTTTCAGCTTTAATTCTTGCTTTTGTTGGAAAATGAAGACAAAAGCATGGCCTTTTTCTGCAAAGTCAATGAAAAGCAGGTACAAACAGTCTTGGTCGACGGGTGTTCAATGAGTGAACTTTTCTTCGTTTGACCAAATCAGTGAATATATCTCCTTCGAGCCAGAGTTGAACCAGCGACCTAAGGATACCTGGTTATTTTCAACCTACAGTCCTCCGCTCTACCAACTGAGCTATCGAAGGGAGCATACCAGTCAAGATCGTTCTGATTTTGCATTGTGCAGGCCACCAAGTAGATTCGAAATTTGTTGACTTACGATCTCTCAACAGAAAATGTTAAACATGATACACGTCTGTTTTCAGCTTTAATTCTTGCTTTTGTTGGAAAATGAAGACAAAAGCATGGCCTTTTTCTGCAAAGTCAATGAAAAGCAGGTACAAACAGTCTTGATCGACGGGTGTTCGATGAGTGAACTTTTCTTCGTTTGACCAAATCAGTGAAAATATCTCCTTCGAGCCGGAGTTGAACCAGGGACCTAAGGATATCTGGTTATTTTCAACCTACAGTCCTCCACTCCACCAACTGAGCTATCGAAGGGAGCATACCACTCAATATCATTCCGATTTTGCATGGGTGCAGGCCACCAAGTAGACTCGAAATTTTTTGACTTACGATCTCTCAACAGAAAATGTTAAACATCATACACGTCTGTTTTCAGCTTTAATTCTTGCTTTTGTTGGAAAATGAAGACAAAAGCATGGCCTTTTTCTGCAAAGTCAATGAAAAGCAGGTACAAACAGTCTTGGTCGACGGGTGTTCGATGAGTGAACTTTTCTTCGTTTGACCAAATCAGTGAAAACATCTCCTTCGAGCCGGAGTTGAACCAGGGACCTAAGGATATCTGGTTATTTTCAACCTACAGTCCTCCGCTCTACCAACTGAGCTATCGAAGGGAGCATGCCACTCAATATCGTTCCGATTTTGCATGGGTGCAGGCTACCAAGTAGACTCGAAATTTGTGAACTTACGATCTCTCAACAGAAAATGTTAAACATCATACACGTCTGTTTTCAGCTTTAATTCTTGCTTTTGCTGGAAAATGAAGACAAAAGCATGGCCTTTTTCTGCAAAGTCAATGAAAAGCAGGTACAAACAGTCTTGGTCGACGGGTGTTCGATGAGTGAACTTTTCTTCGTTTGACCAAATCAGTGAATATATCTCCTTCGAGCCAGAGTTGAACCAGCGACCTAAGGATACCTGGTTATTTTCAACCTACAGTCCTCCGCTCTACCAACTGAGCTATCGAAGGGAGCATACCAGTCAAGATCGTTCTGATTTTGCATTGTGCAGGCCACCAAGTAGATTCGAAATTTGTTGACTTACGATCTCTCAACAGAAAATGTTAAACATGATACACGTCTGTTTTCAGCTTTAATTCTTGCTTTTGTTGGAAAATGAAGACAAAAGCATGGCCTTTTTCTGCAAAGTCAATGAAAAGCAGGTACAAACAGTCTTGATCGACGGGTGTTCGATGAGTGAACTTTTCTTCGTTTGACCAAATCAGTGAAAACATCTCCTTCGAGCCGGAGTTGAACCAGGGACCTAAGGATATCTGGTTATTTTCAACCTACAGTCCTCCGCTCTACCAACTGAGCTATCGAAGGGAGCATGCCACTCAATATCGTTCCGATTTTGCATGGGTGCAGGCTACCAAGTAGACTCGAAATTTGTGAACTTACGATCTCTCAACAGAAAATGTTAAACATCATACACGTCTGTTTTCAGCTTTAATTCTTGCTTTTGTTGGAAAATGAAGACAAAAGCATGGCCTTTTTCTGCAAAGTCAATGAAAAGCAGGTACAAACAGTCTTGGTCGACGGGTGTTCGATGAGTGAACTTTTCTTCGTTTGACCAAATCAGTGAATATATCTCCTTCGAGCCAGAGTTGAACCAGCGACCTAAGGATACCTGGTTATTTTCAACCTACAGTCCTCCGCTCTACCAACTGAGCTATCGAAGGGAGCATACCAGTCAAGATCGTTCTGATTTTGCATTGTGCAGGCCACCAAGTAGATTCGAAATTTGTTGACTTACGATCTCTCAACAGAAAATGTTAAACATGATACACGTCTGTTTTCAGCTTTAATTCTTGCTTTTGTTGGAAAATGAAGACAAAAGCATGGCCTTTTTCTGCAAAGTCAATGAAAAGCAGGTACAAACAGTCTTGATCGACGGGTGTTCGATGAGTGAACTTTTCTTCGTTTGACCAAATCAGTGAAAATATCTCCTTCGAGCCGGAGTTGAACCAGGGACCTAAGGATATCTGGTTATTTTCAACCTACAGTCCTCCACTCCACCAACTGAGCTATCGAAGGGAGCATACCACTCAATATCATTCCGATTTTGCATGGGTGCAGGCCACCAAGTAGACTCGAAATTTTTTGACTTACGATCTCTCAACAGAAAATGTTAAACATCATACACGTCTGTTTTCAGCTTTAATTCTTGCTTTTGTTGGAAAATGAAGACAAAAGCATGGCCTTTTTCTGCAAAGTCAATGAAAAGCAGGTACAAACCGTCTTGGTCGACGGGTGTTAGATGAGTGAACTTTTCTTCGTTTGACCAAATCAGTGAAAACATCTCCTTCGAACCGGAGTTGAACCAGGGACCTAAGGATATCTGGTTATTTTCAACCTACAGTCCTCAGCTCTACCAACTGAGCTATCGAAGGGAGCATACCACTCAATAGCGTTCCGATTTTGCATGGGTGCAGGCTACCAAGTAGACTCGAAATTTGTGAACTTACGATCTCTCAACAGAAAATGTTAAAAATGATACACGTCTCTTTTCAGCTTTAATTCTTGCTTTTCTTGGAAAACGAAGACAAAAGGATAGACTTTTTTTGCAAAGTCAATGAAAAGCAGGTACAAACAGTCTTGGTCGACGGGTGTTCGATGAGTGAACTTTTCTTCGTTTGACCAAATCAGTGAAAACAACTCCTTCGAGCCGGAGTTGAACCAGCGACCTAAGGATACCTGGTTATTTTCAATCTACAGTCCTCCGCTCTACCAACTGAGCTATCGAAGGGAGCATACCACTCAATATCATTCCGATTTTGCATGGGTGCAGGCCACCAAGTAGACTCGAAATTTTTTGACTTACGATCTCTCAACAGAAAATGTTAAACATCATACACGTCTGTTTTCAGCTTTAATTCTTGCTTTTGTTGGAAAATGAAGACAAAAGCATGGCCTTTTTCTGCAAAGTCAATGAAAAGCAGGTACAAACCGTCTTGGTCGACGGGTGTTCGATGAGTGAACTTTTCTTCGTTTGACCAAATCAGTGAAAACATCTCCTTCGAACTGGAGTTGAACCAGGGACCTAAGGATATCTGGTTATTTTCAACCTACAGTCCTCCGCTCTACCAACTGAGCTATCGAAGGGAGCATACCACTCAATAGCGTTCCGATTTTGCATGGGTGCAGGCTACCAAGTAGACTCGAAATTTGTGAACTTACGATCTCTCAACAGAAAATGTTAAACATGATACACGTCTCTTTTCAGCTTTAATTCTTGCTTTTCTTGGAAAATGAAGACAAAAGGATAGACTTTTTTTGCAAAGTCAATGAAAAGCAGGTACAAACAGTCTTGGTCGACGGGTGTTCGATGAGTGAACTTTTCTTTGTTTGACCAAATCAGTGAATACAACTCCTTCGAGCCGGAGTTGAACCAGCGACCTAAGGATACCTGGTTATTTTCAATCTACAGTCCTCCGCTCTACCAACTGAGCTATCGAAGGGAGCATACCACTCAATATCGTTCCGATTTTGCATGGGTGCAGGCAACCAAGTAGACTCGAAATTTGTTGACTTACGATCTCTCAACAGAAAATGTTAAACATGATACACGTCTCTTTTCAGCTTTAATTCTTGCTTTTCTTGGAAAATGAAGACAAAAGGATAGACTTTTTTTGCAAAGTCAATGAAAAGCAGGTACAAACAGTCTTGGTCGACGGGTGTTCGATGAGTGAACTTTTCTTCGTTTGACCAAATCAGTGAAAACAACTCCTTCGAGCCGGAGTTGAACCAGCGACCTAAGGATACCTGGTTATTTTCAACCTACAGTCCTCCACTCCACCAACTGAGCTATCGAAGGGAGCATACCACTCAATATCATTCCGATTTTGCATGGGTGCAGGCCACCAAGTAGACTCGAAATTTTTTGACTTACGATCTCTCAACAGAAAATGTTAAACATCATACACGTCTGTTTTCAGCTTTAATTCTTGATTTTGTTGGAAAATGAAGACAAAAGCATGGCCTTTTTCTGCAAAGTCAATGAAAAGCAGGTACAAACCGTCTTGGTCGACGGGTGTTCGATGAGTGAACTTTTCTTCGTTTGACCAAATCAGTGAAAACATCTCCTTCGAACCGGAGTTGAACCAGGGACCTAAGGATATCTGGTTATTTTCAACCTACAGTCCTCCGCTCTACCAACTGAGCTATCGAAGGGAGCATACTACTCAATAGCGTTCCGATTTTGCATGGGTGCAGGCTACCAAGTAGACTCGAAATTTGTGAACTTACGATCTCTCAACAGAAAATGTTAAACATGATACACGTCTCTTTTCAGCTTTAATTCTTGCTTTTCTTGGAAAACGAAGACAAAAGGATAGACTTTTTTTGCAAAGTCAATGAAAAGCAGGTACAAACAGTCTTGGTCGACGGGTGTTCGATGAGTGAACTTTTCTTCGTTTGACCAAATCAGTGAAAACAACTCCTTCGAGCCGGAGTTGAACCAGCGACCTAAGGATACCTGGTTATTTTCAATCTACAGTCCTCCGCTCTACCAACTGAGCTATCGAAGGGAGCATACCACTCAATATCATTCCGATTTTGCATGGGTGCAGGCCACCAAGTAGACTCGAAATTTTTTGACTTACGATCTCTCAACAGAAAATGTTAAACATCATACACGTCTGTTTTCAGCTTTAATTCTTGCTTTTGTTGGAAAATGAAGACAAAAGCATGGCCTTTTTCTGCAAAGTCAATGAAAAGCAGGTACAAACCGTCTTGGTCGACGGGTGTTCGATGAGTGAACTTTTCTTCGTTTGACCAAATCAGTGAAAACATCTCCTTCGAACTGGAGTTGAACCAGGGACCTAAGGATATCTGGTTATTTTCAACCTACAGTCCTCCGCTCTACCAACTGAGCTATCGAAGGGAGCATACCACTCAATAGCGTTCCGATTTTGCATGGGTGCAGGCTACCAAGTAGACTCGAAATTTGTGAACTTACGATCTCTCAACAGAAAATGTTAAACATGATACACGTCTCTTTTCAGCTTTAATTCTTGCTTTTCTTGGAAAATGAAGACAAAAGGATAGACTTTTTTTGCAAAGTCAATGAAAAGCAGGTACAAACAGTCTTGGTCGACGGGTGTTCGATGAGTGAACTTTTCTTTGTTTGACCAAATCAGTGAAAACAACTCCTTCGAGCCGGAGTTGAACCAGCGACCTAAGGATACCTGGTTATTTTCAACCTACAGTCCTCCGCTCTACCAACTGAGCTATCGAAGGGAGCATACCACTCAATAGCGTTCCGATTTTGCATGGGTGCAGGCTACCAAGTAGACTCGAAATTTGTGAACTTACGATCTCTCAACAGAAAATGTTAAACATGATACACGTCTGTTTTCAGCTTTAATTCTTGCTTTTGTTGGAAAATGAAGACAAAAGGATAGCCTTTTTCTGCAAAGTCAATGAAAAGCAGGTACAAACAGTCTTGGTCGACGGGTGTTCGATGAGTGAACTTTTCTTCGTTTGACCAATTCAGTGAAAACATCTCCTTCTAGCCGAAGTTGAACCAGCGACCTAAGGATATCTGGTTATTTTCAACCTACAGTTCTCCGCTCTACCAACTGAGCTATCGAAGGGAGCATACCACTCAATATCGTTCCGATTTTGCATGGGTGCAGGCTACCAAGTAGACTCGAAATTTTTTGACTTATGATCTCTCAACAGAAAATGTTAAACATGATACACGTCTGTTTTCAGCTTTAATTCTTGCTTTTGTTGGAAAATGAAGACAAAAGCATGGCCTTTTTCTGCAAAGTCAATGAAAAGCAGGTACAAACAGTCTTGGTCGACGGGTGTTCGATGAGTGAACTTTTCTTCGTTTGACCAATTCAGTGAAAACATCTCCTTCGAGCCGGAGTTGAACCAGCGACCTAAGGATACCTGGTTATTTTCAACCTACAGTCCTCCACTCTACCAACTGAGCTATCGAAGGGAGCATAGCTTCACCTCTTGTTTTTATTTTGCATGGGTTTTGCATGCAGCCCATGAAGCCGACCCGAATGTTGTTTTCACACGATCTCTCCACAACAACATGTTAAACATCATGGAGGTCCATTTTGATCTTAAATTCTTGGTCATGTTCGAAAATCAGCACAAAAGCATTATCTTTTCCTTCAAAGTCAATGAAAAACAGCTCCAAAGAGTGTCTTGGTTTTTGGATGTTCTATGAGTGAACTTTTTTTCATTCAACCAAATCAGTGACAAAAAAATTCTTCGAGCTGGAATTGAACCAGCAACTTCAGGACATGTGTTTTTTTTTGGCTTACAGTCTCCTGCTCTGCCAATTGAGCATACTGTTGATCCCTGTCTTAATTTTGCATGGGTGCACTCTATGAAACCAACCCGAAGGTTGTTTTCATATTGTCTCTCTGCAGCAACATCTCAAATATTGTAGCCAAAATTCTTGCTTATGTTAGGAAATGAACATCAAAGTACCTTCACAAGAGAAATCATGTACAAGCATTCTGGAAGGAGACAGCTGCTACAGTGATCCAGAGTTACTATTAACTTCCACTCTTGTTTCGACATCACATCCAGATATTTCTGAATGTATTCAGTCAGGATTTAGTGACACTACATAGAAGGTCAGACCAAAACAGAAGGAGTGGGTGGTCTTTTTCATGGTCTGTGTCAACAGGAACACTTGATTAAAAAAAATTTTTCAATCATTCTCTGGTTGACCAACAGAGGGCAGCAGAATCAAAATGACTGAATGTACCAGAGCTCCAGTTGATGAATAAAGGACTGAACAGCTTTTCACTTAAAGCAGAATTGTTTGATTCATTTTGGTGAAAACTATTAATGGCATACTTTCACGTGACAGATTAAAGCCTAGATAAAGTAATAGTTTAATTTCTTCTCTAAATTAGTCATGCTCTTGCTGAGTTAGATGAGAAGTTCCATGTTCTCATACCACATGTAAAAAATATACTGGCTTTGGCTACAAACAAAATACTAAGTACAAGCATTCATTGCTGGTCCTGGTCTTTCTAACACACACATTAGATAGAGTCAGATTTCTCCTCTACGTGGTATATAGTTACATCAACAGAGAAATAAAAACACATAAAGCACTGAACAGAAACAAAGAAAAAGAGAGGGTTGTTTTTTAGGAGAAGGGGGTTACAATGAAGGGAGGAAGGACATTTTAATACAGACCTGAAGGTGACATCTTCATATGTGATCTAATCAACATTACATCTAAGGGCCCTTACATCTGCAGGATCAAAGGTCAAATCAGCATGAGACAGGGAAACACGTGACATTGGACTTCGGTCACCTGGTTGTTTAAATGTGTATTGTCTTTTTCTTCTTATTATTTTTTGTGTTTCTGTGTTACTATGATACATGAATTTGTGTGCTGGGTTTCTGTCTTACAAGTCTTTACATGTGTTACATGCGTCACATGTGTAGTGAGAAGGATCACTAATAAGCTCCTCTTTTTGTTGATGCCCCTCACGTCCACATCTAAGTCACCCAGACAGAGCTGGTTTTTAAACTGTGAATCCGCTGTGAATTTATCTTTTTTTTTTTTATTTGATATTGAGCTAAAACAAAATAAAAAAAACACAGCATACACAACATGACAAAATAATTCAAAAAGCATATTATTTAAAAATAATACAACAGGCAGGTATTGTAGACCAGGGCAGGTCAGGACCAGATGCAGTGACATTACGTCATGTTAAAGATTATTAAAAGAAAGAACTGAGATGAAGTGTTTTTTGTAGTTCATTTCAGTCAGTAGGACCAAAGAAATTAATTTGAAGGTGGAGATGGTAAGCAGTGAGCAAAGGTATGGTGGGGTTTACCAATGATGGATTTGTGAATGAACAGGGACCCATGAAGTCATATATATGGATCAAAACAGTTGTGTCAAAATGGCAAATTTGCTGAAAAGGTTGTTTTTGTCTTTTAATCATAAGTAAAAGGCACATGTGTTTCTGTCCTCACTCTCGCCTCAAACAACCATTTGTTCTCTGCCTGTTGTTGCCATGATCACTTAAACTGTTGTTATTTTAGAACCTGCCACGCCCACTTCGCTCTGCAGCTCCCACACATCTGTGGCTTCTTTCTACCAGTCAGCTCACCTCTGTTGTTTGTTAGATTGTCTTTGTGTCCTTTGTGTTGAAATCATGTCCTCCAGCGTTCTTAGTTAACCTTTTTGCATTATTGTTTTTTTAATCTGGGCCTTTAGGGTCTTTCTGTTTTTGGACTTTTGTTTGCGCCAGAGAAGTAAAATCAGGAATTACATTTTCCTGCCTCTTGCATTTTTCTGTACTTGACTCCTTCGTAATCAGACAGTTTATGTATTTCTGTGTTACATGTACAGATGGGCATGTAATCACATTACATTGTTGTGGGGAAAGATGCCACCAGCCTGTACACAGACAGGATTTGATGTTGCAAACCTTTGTATTATAAACTAAGGTGAGTGATCACATACATCCCTAATTCAGCTGTCAGTAAAATGATGTAGTCTCCCACAAATGGATTACTATACAGGACATGAAGCCATGCTGCCATAAATCTGCAGAACTGTCAGGCAGCAGCAGCTCCATCTATCAGTAATCTCATCTGTGCTGCTGCAGCCTTCATTGGTGTCAACAGAAGCCACTTTATATCCAGGAAACACAACGTTTCAGTACACAGAGCTGTGTTGTTGAGGGTCGGAACTACTGGATCAGACCCAAGTAGAGTGAATACATAATTCATATATCGCTGGATAACTAAATATTTCAGCCTGAAATGAGCAAGGCGGAGCAATGACTTCAAATTCAGTAAGGTTTATTTCCTTCTGTCTTTTAAACTTTGGCTTTCGGGTTAGGGTCAGGGCTAGGATCATGGTTAATGTTAGGGATTAGGTTTACAGTTTAGGATCAGGATTAGGTTTAGGGTCAGTCACCATCTTGAGACTGAATGAACAGTGGAAAAAGATCAACTAGTATCACAAACTAGTCACAGCTTCAACTAAGCAAGGGTCAAAGGGCATCAATCAGGAGTCTGTATATTGAATATTAAAGGTTCCATGTAATGAAAAATAAATTTTTCCAATTTTAATCTTATGTCCCTGTGTTTATTGTTCCTGTATCTTGGGTTATCTACCAAATATATAAAAAAATATCAACATTTGAGTATTTTTGCATCAAAATGAATCAATTACTATTATTATTATTGTCACTGTGATTGCTGGCTACTGTGTTCTGTCGTATTCTGATTTAGCAGCAAGCATGTGACAATTTGTTTTTAAACGTTTTTCATGTATGTATTGAACCTTTCATATCAGTTAGTTTTCTATCTCATCTATCTCCTGTGGAATCTTCTTATCAACTCCAATGTTTAATGCATATTTCCTCAGAACGAGGATGGCGGCTTCCGTCCATCATCACAACTCACCCATCTTCACTGTAGAGCTGAAGAGTTTGTTATTCCTTTCTTTTGGTGCTCTTCTGTTTGTTTGGTTTGCTTTTCCTGCCGCAGTAATGAAGTGAATAAACAGTCAGCGGTGACAAATCATCCAGCTGGAACAGCAGCAGTGGTGACCTCTCTTCTTGACAGTGAGCTGCCACTTGTCATCACGCTGAGTTGAGATATGGATTACAGAACCAATCTGCTAATGTAAAGTGGAGGGCAAAGCCTCATCACTATGAGACAGCTGTAACTGAATCTGAATCTAACCTTTATTATATATATATATATATATATATATATATATATATATATATATATATATATATATATATATATATATATATATATATATATATATATATATATATATATATATATATATATATATATATATATATATAGCATAGAATGTTCGTGATAATCAGCCATTGGTTGTCCTCTATTTTGTATGTTCAAGTGCTACTTCTTAGGCCAGACTATAGGCCTGTAGGCCTACTTCTTAGGCCTATCTTTATAACTGCTAATTCTTTGATGTTGGTTTGGTGTGTCTGAGATTTTATGTGGTAATGTCCTTACAGTTGATGCTAGCTGGAGGGATGAAGTTATTAGATTCAACAATGTTGACTAACTTCCCTCATGCACAGCTAAACAGCTAAAGTGACAAGTGGAGCAAGTGAAAAAACTTCCAATCTCCCTGTTAGATTTTTATATATCCCCATACAGGTGCACATTTTGGTCTGATGGTAGCACTACAGCAAACATCAAGTAGTCTTGATTGGAGACATCTATACTAATCTCAGTAATTGTAATTGCCCAACAAACCTCCACAGGCCCTACTGCTTGCAGATAAACAATCAAAAGTTACCCAGAGAAAAACACACTGTGCTCCTGATATTTGGAAGTGAAATGAGTACTCACTGTCTTCAGCATCAGACAATACATAGAACAACCCTGCTATAATAAACAGCCTCAGAGGAACTAATCCTCTCACTGTCCAACCAAGTCTATCTGCAGCGCTGAGGAGCAGACCTCCTGGGAGAACAAAACCCTGAAAACTGGCCTCATTAATTCTAAATTAGGCTATTCATAATAACTAGGCTATTCCCAGAGTACACTTAAATCACACAAAACTCTCTACTGTGTCTCTTTCCAATTCAGCTCTCTATTTGAGACAATAAGTCACCTCATCATTATCATGTTTATGTTCACATTGACCTTCTTCCATCCCCAGCTAATAGCCTCTGTTATACCATCCATTTCTAACTATTCACCTCTATCTACTACCAGACACTGAGGCACTCTTTGTCAACAAATTCTTAAATGGTGACCTCCATCTATTCTTTTCCAATGACCCCCATCATATCTTCACCAATGATCCCCATTATTTCTTCATCATTGATCTTCCTCATTTCTTCACCAATGACATCCATTATTTCTTAACCATTGACTTCTATCCATTCTTAACCAATGACTTCTATCCATTCTTAATCAATGACCTCCATCATTTCTCAATCAATAACCTCCATCCATTCTTAACCAATGACCTCCATCCATACTTAACCAATGTCATTTCTTAACCATTGACCTCCATAATTTCACAACCAATGTTTTCCCTCCATTCCTAACCAATGACCTCCATCCATACTTGACCAATAACCTCCATCCATTCATAACCACTGGCCTCCATTGATTTCTAGCCACTGACCTCCCTACCAACACCCACATATAAATCATTGACATCTACCTAAATTGCTCACATCTTATCACTGACAGCAACTCAGGTGGTCAGAGGAATGATTCAAAATGGCTATCACTCTAGGCACATACAGAAATATTCACAACTGACATATCTTTTAAGACCTTTACTGCATATCACTCCCCTACTCTTTCCTACATTTCCTGTCTGTCTCCATTTCCAAATAAATAAAGGCACAAATATACAAAAAAAATCTTTAAAAAAAAACATCACTGACCTACTGACTGACCAACACCATGAGTGTCAGAGGAAATTATGTTTGGGTGGAACATTTGAAAATGTGGAGGCAAGCCTTGGCATTAAAATTCTGAATCTCTTAAAACATGAAACCTGACAGGTCATTTGTTGTCTGTTATCGCAACCAAGTAGGACACGACCAAACCATTCACCAAATGGACCAAGCAGGCTGCTTTATTGCACAATCCAGATATTTGTCAAAACTCATTTTTTGTGGTTTAGTGTGTAGGCTGTAGCTCCGAGCTCTGTATTGTTCCCATAGTGACAGGGATCTTCAAAACTGTAACAGGCAGAAAGTGTAAGGGGAAGACTTTCCAGACTGAACTAGTTGGCCAATTGCAGCTTATACCCACAGTTGACATCCATAAGGCCAGACTGCTAACATACTTCCTGATCTCTGCTTCCTTTCTGCTCTTACATTAAGTCAGAGGTATTCACATATATTGTATTTGCTTTACTTGTCTTAATGTTAATCTCACTGAAAGTTAAATAATTCATTCTTTCATCTTCTCTACCCTCTTATTCCTCATTAGGGTCACAGGGGTCTGCTGGAGCCACTCCCAGCACATTACAGGTGAGAGGCAGGGATACACCCCAGATGGTCGCCAGCCTATCGAGGGGCACACACACCATTCACTCACACACTCACACCTATGGACAATTTACAGTCTCCAATTAACTAAACTAATAATAACTATAAATAAATTTAACTAGATTTTACATATATAGGAATAAACCCTGATCTGAATGTAGACTAACAAATGTGTTTGTCACACCGTTAGGTTTGTCTTGTCTTTGGGGTTTTTGTTTTGTCACTTCCTGTTTTATTTTGAAATCCTAACTCTTCTCTCGTTTCAGGTCACTTGCCCATCCTCATGTGTCACCTGTCTGGTTGTCTTCCTGATTACCTGATTGTCTCTACCTGTTCCCCTCCCTCATATGCTCAAATATTTCTGTGTTCCCCTTGTCTTGTGCCAGTGTCTTCGTCTCCACGAACTCTCCATCTGCGCCTCGCAGCCGCAGCCTGTGTCCTGTATTTCATTTGTCCATTTTCCCCCTTAATCTAGCGTCAGGATAACCTTTGGTAATTTTTCATAGCCAGCTTGGTTTCCACTCTGACTTTTTTCCTGCTCTGCTGAATTAAAAACATTGAATTCCATCTCTGCATCTGAGTCCTGACTTGATTCCCGTCCTGACAGTGTTAATATCATTATAGATTATATGTTAATTTACAATTAAGGAAATTAAATCTTATTGTATTCAACTCTACAGCAAATATTAATTTGAAATTACAGAAATATATTTAGTATAATTAACTTAAAAATGTGTTGATTTAGATACAATTTTTGCATGTGGTTATTTTCTTATTCCACATTCATTCAACAAAACGTTGTTTGTTTCCAGTGTTATAAGCAGTGAAATTTGTTCTATGTGCAGTGGATCTGATGTGATTTGGAGGGACCTGGCTGCACAGGACACATATTAATGGTCCTGTGTGTGCATTGACTCTGAACCCTTGCAGGAGCCCCAGTGTGTATTCTACAGATATGCCTTCAGGTCTTTTGTGTTTGTCTACTGCTACAGGTGATGTAATGGAGCTCAATCAATACGTTTGTATATTATCAAATGTCACCCCCACTGTATATTGGCTTGAATGGTGGACCTGAGATAATAATCAACAGGCTACAAAGGTTTAAGATCACAGACACATTCAAGGGATTAATATAACTTTTAAGCATTTATTTATAAACTTTGAATATTACATATTTTCTCCTTTGATAAGGCAGATTACATGAACTCCAGAAAGATGGTGTTACTGTAAAACATTCCAGCTCTCATAGTGGCATACATTTACAGTGAATTCATATAATAAATGACACTGAATTTCTATTAGGCCCAGTATGATACAATATGAAGGACCAAAAAACAAAAAAAACAAAAAAAGTCTTGAGCTGAAACCCTCAGTTGGAAGGATTTGTAGTTTATTACATGTCAGAGGATACATTATAAATACTCCAAAATGAAAATACTATATTAGCGCTAAAACGTACTACCTGACACATAAAGGAAATTTCTTATGTGCATAACTACAGCGAAAGCCTTGTATCCTGTCAGGCTAACTAGAGCTACCTACACATGTCTAACAGACATTGGAGGACAGATATGCAAATATGCTAAGTCACTTAATCGAAGGAAAAATACTACGCAAACAAATAAGCCATTTCTATAGCCTATATGCAGCTTTGCACTGCCTAACAGCACCACAACATCCATTATAGTCTAACTACATACTGGTAGTGTGTCAGAGGACATGCCGAGGAAGATCAGTGAGCCATTACGGTCTGTGTTGTGTCACCAACTCTAAATAATTTAACACGCCACAGGTCACATCCCAGGAGGGAGGGTTTAAAGTTTAAACATCTTCCACGTTTAAACAGCACATTAGGCTGGGGAAGAGAGAGAGGTCCAAAAGTCAAAGCAGGCAAATACTTTATACAATTCCATAAGGAAATACCAGTTATACTAGTGTATTAAGGTGTGGGTCACATATTAACCTACGTGTGACCTCTATCTGCTCAGTATTTATGTTCCTACACTTTCTAATCATCTACAAGCAGCAGCAGAGATGGATCATGTGGGACTTCTTTGTGCCTTATTGCTTTTCCTGTTTATTCCACAGTCTCATTCCCTGAAGTTGCACCGAGTTAACAGTCCAGAGGTTCGGTGGTGACGTCCCCGCCGCGCTCTGCGCTCTGCGCGCTCCTCTCCGCGCGGTCCGCGCTCTGTGCGTTCCTCTCCGCGCCTGCGCACTGGCTCGGCTTCGCCTCCTCGCATCGCGCCGCTCGGATGATGACGCACGGTCTCGCGGGCTCCCCGCGGGCACGCGCCGGGCTGCGACTGTCGCGCTCGTACTCCTCCTGCGCGCGCTGGATCTTCCTGTTCCGGAGCTTCCTCTTGTGGAAGTGGAACGTTGCCAGGGAAACGAGGACGATCCCCACGAGCACGGCCACCAGCACGAGCAGCGCGGTGGTGGAGGAGAGCGGCGGGAAGATGCTCAACTGCTCCGCGCAGGTGCCGTTACTGGCCGCGCCGTGGCAGCGGTGCGGCGGCGGCACCGGCGGTTCCAAGGCCTCGGCGGTTCTGGCTGTCATCCGGTCCACCTTTTCCCGGCCTCTCTTGTCTCTCTGACCCCAGTACCCTTCGTGCTCTCCGGGCTCAGCGTGGTGACACCGGCCCGCGCATGTGGTTACCTGCGCGGAAGAGAAGACACATGAGAGAGGAGAAACCCCCCCGGACCCCCAACTCACCCCCCCCCCCCCCAACCCACCAGCCCACCAGCCCCCCAGCCCCGTTCACTGGCCTAGACTAACTAGAACAGCGCCACGAATAAAACCTGCGAAAACCCCCGCCACCCTATAATAGAGAATAAGCTGCCGGTCGTTTTAAACGCAGACTGCGGGTGTGATGGATGAGTTGGTGTGAGATAATCCATCATGTATTGATGAGCAGCTGCAGGCCTACAGGAGAACAGAAACCCTGTTTCCTGCTGCAGCGGCAGCGGCAGCTCGTAGAGGACAAAGACGCAGAGCATCATGTCCACATCTGTCCCTCCTCACAGCGCCATGTCCACATCTGTCCCCCCTCACAGCAATCGTGTCCTCATTTATCCCTCCCCGGGCCTCTTTAGCCCACATTCGGAGCCGCTCCGCCGTTACCTGGTGAAGCAGTCAGTGCAGGGACCCGTCCCGAGCGGAGCCGAGCTGTGCGAATAGGGAAACTGGATGGCGGTGACGCATTTCATACAAAGTCTTCCCCTGAGCTCCGATCCTCCAGGATCCGGGACAACCCGAACCCTCCGGTCCACTCAGTCTGCGTCCAGAGGCGCCGAGCTGTCAGGAGCCGCCGCACCGGGGGAATCCTCCAGCTGCACAGGAGCCGCTTTTAAAGACGCGAGTAAGCAGAGCCGCGGTGCGCGCGTCCCTCCGACTCCGCTGCTCCTCTCAGCATGTGAATGAAGAGCTGCAGCTGCATTAAAGGTCCCGTTCAGCCGACAGGGGGGCTGGCTCCTGTTCGTCTAATGAGGGCTTCCACATCAACACAGAAACACACACACACACACACGGCGATTCAACATTGGACCTGATCAATACCCGCGGAGGGCGTGGTCAGCCACATCTGCCAAATTACTTACGATCTGACGCGTGAAGCCTTATAATGGGGTGGGTTAAATACTATGTGTGAGTGTGTGTACATACCAGACATTTACCTCAGTTGGATGCAATAATATATCAAATTATTTTTCCACTGGTATTAGATTAGATTAGACTTTATTGATCCCAGAATGGGGAATATCTATCTATCTATCTATCTATCTATCTATCTATCTATCTATCTATCTATCTATCTATCTATCTATCTATCTATCTATCTATCTATCTATCTATCTATCTATCTATCTATCTAGCTTTGATTACAAATAAGGGTTATTGCACTAAAATTTCTGAACTCTTTTTAGGTGTGAACAACAGTGTTATGTTGTTTTAAAATGAATTTGACCTTGTTTCTTTGCGTTGAGGTCTGAAAACATTGTTTGACCATTTGTCATTTTCTGCAAATAAATGCTCTCAATGATAATAGTTTTATTTGGAATTTGGGAGAAATGTCAGTAGTTTATAGACTCAAACAAAATGTTCCTTTTGCTCAAACACATACCTATATTTTTTTTCCAGAGCTGTATGTATAGATATATATACATACACATATGTATAAAGTGCACTATGATTGCATTGCATTGATTGCATAAGTGAATTGCAGTGTATAGTTTTGGCAAAGTGTCCAAGTCAATTTGTGATAATTCATAAAGTTGTTTGGGATGAAGATCTTTTTTATTCCCATCTGACTATTTCCTTTGATTCTGTCCAGTGATGGTTCCAGATCAACAGTCATGGGGTTCATTAAGTAAATGTTCTAAAGAGGCTTGAAATGTTGTCTCACTAAACTCTGGGACAATACTATGTGTTGCACACTCGCTTTAACTTTGTGGGGCATAGAGAGTTTGTCTTTAACAAGCAAACTGAGCTGTGCTCCTCTGCACTAGAAGATCTCTACAGGCTGTGGCATAGACTCCAAATATAGACGTGTGGTGAAAGAGAACAAAGTGAGGAGACGTCTACACAGAACGAGGCCACACCGTGACCTACTGAGGCTTTAAAATACACAGCGGCTACTGTGAATCATAGGGATGTTATTATCTTTACTTTGTGTTTTCATAGTCTTTAGCAGAGTTTCTTGGTGCCAGAGATGATGCATCCTACAATGCCTCGAACTGCAGGTTTGAATACATGCGGTTTTATTGATGGATAATATTCACTCAGGAAGCTTTGATACATGTGAACATTGTTATATAAACAGAAAGCTGATCAGTTGATCATTAGAGTAAATGATCATGTTTACATCACTGTTCTCATTTTAATTGAAAACATATAAAAGTTATCACGTGATTTTTAGAGGGATCCAAAAACCCAAAGAAAATTTGACACATTTCCCCTAACAATTATCTCCTGTGATATAAAGATTGCAGGAGGCCATATTGTGATTAATTTTCCAGCCTTATTATATCAATACAAGGTTTGGATATTTTATTACTGTGTGTTAAAAACTACAAAACTATTCCGTAATCCAAATGTTTCTCTTTTTTACGTTTTGCATATTTTTTCTGATACTTAGATACTCTGAAGTTGTGTACAAATGAATTCTGAACGTTTTAGCAAAGAAATTATTAATCTTAATTTATGGATCATTTTTTATAATCTAATCATTTGAAACTATAATTAAATCTTTTCTGATATAAGGAGTGTTTTTGATGTAGTGCCTGAGGACACCAGAAGTGAAAGTTAGACTCCACTTTCACTGCTTGATGCTATAAAGACTAAAGAACTATCTTTATTTCAAAATTTATGTTGTCTTTGAGTAATCTCCAAATTCAAAAGTCTCAGTCAAAGTATAATGTGTAAAACATTATATTTGCAGAGATCAAACATTCATCAGATAAAGGCCTCTGCTTCGGCTAAGATGGTCACAGTAATTTCCCGGTAGTACTTGTGGATCCGGCAGACAGGGCTCCATGAAAAATGAATGTCTTTAGATGATGAACTCACTGTAGATGAGTGCATACTGAAAGATTTATATAGCTATTCATGCACAGTTTAAAGCATGGCATATGTTAGAGGGCTGTTAAACTGAGAGCGATTAGAGCACTTATTTTAATATTCATATCGCCTCACTCAGGTCCGGATCAAACTGACCCACATTAGATCAGAAACCCAACAACAACACAAACATGGAATGCCACTCGTACTCATTTTCATGACTGATAAATAATTAAAGCGGTCTCAAGAGGTCAATATATATTATATATTATACATAAACTCAACAAGATATTGAAGGAGTTGCCTGGTTGTTTTCTATATTCAGATCCATGATAACAACAGCACATACGTTTGTCTCTTGTGACAGCAAGTCTGTACAAATAAGTTCTGACAAAGGAGCAGAGAATCTTTAACATCAGGTGCAGATAGGTGGAGCCTGCATTAGGGCTCCTTAGGCCGCTCATGTCATCACTGGACCCTGGCGGAACCACATGGTTTCTTTTGTATTTGTGTTGCTATGCTTGTCTCAAGCTTACACCATAAAACAATATAAATCAGGCTGCATCCACATTAGAATGTTTTTACTATGTTGACATTTCTGTTACACTACTGTTCAAAAGTTTAGGGTCACTTAGAAATGTTCTTATTTTTGAAAGAAAAGCACTGCTTTTTAATGAAGATGACTTAAAACAAATCAGAAATACACTCTATATGTGTATCTATGTCTTTGCTTTAGTTGTTGAATGTTGAACATATTGAAAGTTAAACTCATGATAATAAATAAAAATGCTTAATTTGATTTAACCTAATGGTAGTATGTAGGATTAAAGCACTTAATTGATCTGAATGTACTAACAAATGTGTTAACATCAATGTAGATGTATGTATGTAAATATATTTAACATGGGTGAACTTAGAATTAATAAAGAATTTGAATTATATACACTAAATATTTGCTAGGGCGACACGGTGGAGCAGGGGTTAGCGCTGTTGCCTCACAGCAAGAAGGTCGCAGGTTCAAGACCTCCTTGGTCCTGGGTCTGGGACCTTTCTGTGTGGAGTTTGCATGTTCTCCCCGTGTCTGCGTGGGTTTTCACCGGGTACTCCGGCTTCCTCCCACAGTCCAAGAACATGCTGAGGTTAATTGGCAACTCTAAATTGCCCATAGGTGTGAGTGTGTGAGTGAATGGTGTGTGTGCCCCACGATTGGCTGGCGACCATCTGGGGTGTATCCCTGCCTCTCGCTGTAACGCGCTGGGATAGGCTCCAGCAGACCCCTGCGACCCTAATGAGGAATAAGCAGGTATAGAAAATGACTGACTGAATATTTGCTAAATTAAAAATATAATTAATTTGAAATCTGAAAAATATTGAGTTAGATCAAACATATAAGTGATGACAAGTGCAACCAATTTCCATAATAATATTAAATAAATTCAACAAAACATTGTTGTCAATGTAGAAGCCCTTCTCTATTTTCACTGTTTATAACATCATTCCATCATAAACACCCAGTCGGTTTATTAAGGTTGATTTTATTCTCTACATTACACCATATTATTGATCCAAGCACCAGCTGTATGTGTAACAGCTTTGGTCCAGTTAAAAGGTGTCATTTGTTTCGCCTGCCCTGCAGTATAGCAAAATCAATAGTTAGCCTGAACCATAGTTGGTTCTCAAATAGAGATCTGTTGGACTCATGTGTAGTAATATCATCTTAGAGATTAGGGGAATATTCACACACAAACTGATCATGACTTTATTGATCGCCTTCCTCCAGAAGATGTCATACCCTACATTACAATGTATTTAAGCTCCTTGATTGTTGTTAGAGTTAAATAAGTGTCAGATGCATGAAGGCGGTGTTTTATATTGTATTGAAGTAGCTTTAGGTTAGTGTCTGTTTATGTCTCATTAGAGCCAGACAACACTTCATATTAATGGTAGATCCAACCATTACTGTTTCAATTATTGGTAATAATTATATTTATTATTAATATTCTATAAATGAAAGTGTACACAAAACTTTATTTAGAAAGTTACATATACTGTTTTCATGTCAGTGATCACACAAACTGTATTGAATTCCACTGAAAAAGTTACAATATTTAAAAAGACTTGACTCTGAAAAAGTCTCCACACTATCCTTCCTAGGGTTTGATCTAATAAAACCTAAAAATCTACTAAACCTTTCTGTTTCCATCAGGTTGATGAGTGAAAAACCCAAATAAAGGGAACTGAAAGTTTCCTTCGAGTTTAATCTGGTAATTTTTACATATTTGAGTACAGAGCAGGTACGTACAGAGCTGTTTTGCAGTGATGGGTCATGGCTATATTAGATGGATATATTTGACTGTTTTCTCTTTGTTTCCATCACCAGCCTGAAATCATGTTCTGGATCCTTCCTATAATCCCCCCAGAACCCCTAAGTAGTAAAACATGCTCCTGTTTGTGAGAGATGGACCCAGGAATTATTATGAAGCCCTCTGTATTAAATAGTGTTTAATTTGGCCAAATACGATCTGACGCACATGAGCAACTTCAGTTACTGTTAGACAGTAATAATGTTTGAGTTTTCCTCAAATAACCAAAAGTAAAGCTTTGTCTGATGTAGAGTGTTGTGTCTTCATTAACAGCTTCACTGTAAACATAAGGTGTGTGTCTTTGTGAATGACACATTGCTTTATGTGTCATGACACAGTCTAACTGCAGCTTGTGTTCATCTGACTGTCAAGAAAAAGCTGTTCACTCAGTGTGTGTGTGTGTTTATGTGTGTGTGGGCATGTCTGTGTGTATGTGTGCCTGTGTGTGTATGTGTGCCTGTATGTGTGTGTGTAGTGTCATGAGTCTTCATATAGAGGGCCGATATCTTTAAAGCTTGCAGGCCATCTCCAGGCAGGAGCAATCCTCTTCATATTCTCTCCACGCACTCACCACTGCTTTCACTGCAAGTCTCTCTCAGCAGAATTTCTAATGAATCGCACAAAAGCCTGTTTACCATACGTCCACTGAAGCTTGTACACACACACTCACAGTCACCCATACACAAACACAGAGACACATGCCAGCTTTTGTTTTGTGCACAGTAGAAATGGCTTCAGGAAACAAAGAATGAGACTTATGTGCAAGCAGAGAAGAGATTTCTTCCACAAATGGCTTTGGCTTTTTGGCTTTTTTTAAAACACTAGCTTTAAGCATTAGTGGGTGGCAGTGTGTGTGTGTGTCAGGATGAGATTAGTGCACATTTTATTTCACCAGTTTTTGTCTTTTCAGGAGACCCCATGTGAATTCCCTGCTACCCAACTTGGGGCCATGACCCCAAGGTTGGGAAAGTCTCATGTAATGGTTCCTCCTCCTATTGACCGTCAAGAGATCCATATTATTGTGTTTGCTGTGTAACTGATGGGGACAAAATCCACAGTTCTACAAAAATGTATTCAAAGGATTACCTGCAGCTAATAGGAGGCTTCAACAGTCTGTGCCGTCAAAGTAAAGATAAAATACATTTTCCTCTTTTGTTGCAATCCTTCCGCTGCAGCTCAATAGGGAAACACAAAGAGTAGTCAGAGCAGGTGAAATACACTGTTCTGTAACAGTAATGGAATAAAGAGCCAACATAGAAAACAGAACATATATTTTATTGTTTTTAACTGGATCTCAGTTTCCAACATGTAGCCAATGGACATGTTTATATATAATCATTCAATTTATATAATCATCCCAGTTTGCTCAGAGGTCACGGATCCTTCCCTCAGCTGGTGGATGATACATCCTCACCTTCTCCACCCACCCCCAGGCGTGGAGCATCATCAGAGCCCCGCTGCATTTACACTGGAGTTCACATGAACAAAACCCACACCTTGCTAACGAGCGATCACACCCACAGCTGATGAGAAATTCTGTTTCTAAGCAACTGGTCCTCTGCGTGTGGAGTTCACCTGTTCTCTGTGTGTCTGCGTGGGATTCCTCCAGGTGCTTCACTTCCCTCCCACAGTCCACAGACATGCAGCTCAGCTGGAACAAACACTTTAATCCCCCTGGTGTCAATGTGAGTGATGGTCGTTGGCGTATAATATACATATTATAGATATAAAGCCCTGCTAATGGCCCTCCAGGCAGCTGTGTTCTTCATGCTCTACAATCATTACTGTAAACAATACTTTGAATTTTATTTACAAAGTATAATTTATATCAGGTTTACCAACAGCAGGAATAATGATGGCTGTAGTGTAAAATAATGTGACAGTATATTTTAGATTGGGTTTATATTTGAACTAAAGAAGGAAAACAGTGAAATCTGACAACTATTGTGTGTTCACATACAAGAAAAAGCGTCTGGAAGCTGACCAATCAAAACAGAGCGGGCCTAAAGAGACTAGCAGTTAGAACCATGGATGTAATATACAAAAGGATACCAGACTGAAAAATAGCCGCCATTCATTTCGATGGAACTTGCTCGCCTGGTGTGTACGCCCAAAAAATTCCTGATTTCCAGGTTTATTTCCGCGTTATGCAGCTCATTGAGTGATCAGTAGAGTCAACCCCCATGATGCTCTGGGGCCTCCCATCATGCCCCAGGGCGATGAGAATGTGTAAATTGGGAACAAACTCACATTTGAGTTGTTTAATTCACTTGGTGAATTAAATAACTTTGAGCAGTTAAAAACTGTTCAAAGAAAAATAAATGAAAAAAAAATTATTACTAAATAAAAAACCTGTTCTTGCTCCCGAGACCCAGCATGGCGGCATCACACAGCTGTGATGTTACAACTTTTCCAGACCTTTTCTGGCTGTTAGAAAATGTTTTGATGGATAAAAAGTCCAAGACTTAAAAATATGGAATACAAAGATTAGTAATTAACAGGGTTATAGTTGGAGGTGTCCTGTTAACAGTTTTATCATCTTCTCTTTCACTATTGTGGTCTATGGGACAATGCTGTTTGGGTCGCATGGGATTTATTGTTGCAGTACCATGAGTGGCCACTGGGAAAAAAATCAGCATGCTGCTGAGAGGCGGTACCATATCCAGGTTTTATATTACATCCATGGTTAAAACAGTCTGTTTCATACAGAGGCTGAACAGAGGAGCTGCAGAAAGGACCCGTAGAAGATTAAAAATTAGGGGTTTTTTTTGTTTAACAGTAAACCATACAAAGATGTTCCTGTAGAGCCCCAGAATATGAATACAGAGCTGGAAGTATCAGCCTCCTCCCGCTTTAAAGGACACCATTTGTGTGTGTGAGCATGTACACACTCACAAAATTCTGCGCACGTCCGTCCCTGCTAACCAGCACGGCAGTCTGGCCAATAAGAGGGATTCAGTGCTCTTGACTAACATCATCATCATCATCCTCAGTCCGTGATGTGTTTGTCCTCTGACTGTCCTGCTCTTGTTTTAATGGACAGTGATGTGGTGCTATTCCCCTTTTCTGTCCCTTTGTTGACATTTCTCTTTTGTTGTCTTGAGCTGAGCGGCTTCATCCCCGCTCCCTCCGTCTCCTATGATTTATGTTAACAGCAGCCTGAAGCGTCCTCCTTGCATGTTGCTCCAGTTTGTGACAAGAAGCCTCTCTGCCGTTACTTTATGGCCTCCTCCTACATTATTGCACTGCACTGGTAATAGAGCTTACTCTCAATTCTCCTCCAGGCTCCTCCGTGCAATCCAATTTGTCTTTCCAACACTCGATGTGTTCTTGTGACAATGAGGTATTTTATGGCTGTGCTGATGTCATCGCATTTCTGTTTACCCCTCATCTCCCAGGGCACAGCTTACAGAAAAAATGACTTCAGTGACACAATGGAGAGGATGGATGTCCTGCAGTCAACTTGAGGCTAATTTGGCCTAACATGACTTGACTTATGTTTCCAGCTAACTACACAGCTGGAGATGATCTGCCGGCATCGAAACCATGTTTTCCTTCCACTTACATGAATTATATATAATCACTAAGAAGCTATTGGAGTCATATGTAGGTCAAGTTTACGTTTGACACAAGGGCCAAATATAGCACATTTCTACACTAATTGTTGTCATATTTGAGCCACTATGCATCATATCACCATAACACCATACATACCATACAGCTCAGGAAAACAATAAGAGACTACTGCATTTTTTTCTGAAATCAGCATCTGTTATAGCCATTCCATTCCAGCGTCTGTTGAATTCAAATACATGCACCCCTCATTCTGCTTAAAGAGGTGCTTATTTGGTGAAACCTGAACCAAGAACAATGGTAAAGACGTGTGGAGAGCATGCTAAGATGCATGAAAGCTGTGATTAAAACTAAGGGTTATTGCACCAAAAATTGATTTTTGAACTCTTCCTTAGTGTAAAGATTAGTATAATGCTGTTTTAATATGAATTTGATCTTGTTCCTTTGCATTGTTTTAGGTATGAAAACATTGTATATTTTTTGTTATTTTGATTATTTGTCATTTTCTGCTAATAAATGCTCTAAATGCTCTGCGTGGGTTCTCCAGCTTCCTCCCATGGTCTAAAAACATGCCGAGGTTAATTGGAGACTCTAAATTGCCTGTTGGTGTGAGTGAATGGTGTGTGTGCTGGTGACCATTTGGGGTGTATCCCTGCCTCTTGCCTGTAATGTGCTGGGATTGGCTCCAACAGACCCCTGTGACCCTAATGTGGAATAAGCAGATATAGAAAATGAATTTGGGGGAAACGTTGTCAGTACTTTATAGACTCAAACAAAATTCTTCCTTTTTCCCAAATATATACCTGTAAGCCGTAAAATCTGAAAAACTGATTTTACAGTAGTCTCTCTTTTTTTTTTTCCCGAGCTGTATATACCAGACCAGACTATACCAGATGAGGGTTAGAAACAATCTGTTCATTTGTTCATATCAGAGGCGTGGTTTATGAAAGACCAGAGCTATTTATTGGGCGCTATCAATGTCTGTCAAATGTGTCTGTATGTAGCTTATAGCCAATTGTATCAAACATACGTGATGATATACCCAATACCCAATGACGATGAAATAGTTTAGCACTAAAATTGGCTCATTTTTCAAAATAAACTTGCAGTCTAAATTACTTAGAACATTTTCTAAAGGCTGCATTAAAAGGAAAATTAACATCTTCTGCTATGTTGGATCCACAGTTGTCAACAAAGTCTCTTCTGTGTTTCGTCATCTTCTTGCTGCACCCTCCCTCGTTCTGTGATTGGTTCCCTAGATGAAGGGAAAATTGGATCCTTGGTGTCCAGACTAAATGTCACAGTAAAGAGAATTTGTGTGCAAGGAAAGATGGATATACCCAGGCTAGTACATACCCTGAACACCAAACATACCATAAAGACCATACATACCTTACAAAGACAAGAGGAGTTCCATATAGTAACTTAATACAAATTACCACTACTACAGCTAAAGTGCAGTAGGACTAGAGGATTTCTGTCTCTCAATGCTTTATTAATAAACAATCAGAATATATCAGCATATAATATTCTTTCATTCTGTCTGAGACCTGGCTGCATCATGAGGACTATAAGAGCCTGATTGAATCTGCTCCTCTCAGTCATATTAATGCTCATATTCCTGGAGACACCGGCTGAGGAGGTGGAGTTGCAGCTATTTTCAATTCAAGCTTATTGATCAGCCCTGAGACGAGGTGTAAGCACACATCCCTTGAAAGCCTTGTTCATAGTTTTACTCATCCAACCTGAAAATATTACGGCCAGTCCTGTATGTTAAGGTGTACTGCCCTCCTGGCCCATACAATTTTTATCCAAATTCTCAGAGTTTCTATGGATTTGAGTTCTTAGGATGGATAAAAATATGGTTTAGCATTAGATAATGCTCTCCATTGCTGGCTGCCCAGCATTTATTTCATCCAGTCCTCATTCAGTCACCATGCAGCCCTGAGCTCAGAGCTTTGTATGCAACGACTATCGAAGACATTCCTGTGCATTTGAAATATTTATACTTTTGTAAGGATTTTTTTGTTTTGATCACAGTAAAAGGGTTTAAAGAAAAAGAGGTTTACATGTTTTAAGACTAGCTTAATTCTATCTTCACATGCCTGCATGTACATTGAAATATTGATTTCTGTAATCCGTCCTCTTGTCAATACTGACCTTGAAAAGATCCCTGCTGCTATAATGAGGGAGAAAAAAATCTACACTTTACCTTTGAGCTGCGCCAATAAGTCCATTAATCAATTAGTTAGTTTATCCAAGAAAATTAACTCAATATTTTTTTAAAGGTGCAATGTGTCAGTTTACAATTCCATCATAAGAATTGATGCGTATTTCTTACCTTAGGTTAAATTTTTTTTATCTACATGGGGAGCAGGTCTCCCTGCATTAAGCCCCCATGTTACATCGCCATGTTTCTACAGTAGCCCAGAAAGGACAAACCAAACAATTACTCTGGAGATGGACCTTCATATTTTTTGCGGCCACTGTTTCCCTTCATGTTGGAGACAACCTCACCTTTATCTTTTTAACAAAAATGACAAATATTTTCTGACTCCAGCTTCTCAAATATGATGATTGGCTGCATATTTTGTTATCTTTTTTTTATAATATATTTAGTTGATCCTGTTTTTTTTTACCCTGTTTGAGTTGTTCCTTTCCGCAGGTCATCCTTAAGCAGTCATCACCCCCTCCCCCCCATCAATAGATTGTTATGCAATTTCTTGACTTTTTTGTATCAGTAAACAAATAATTTATTTATTTTTTGTCCTGTACTCTAATATCTATTATTTTACTTCTTCACCCAGGGGTAGGCAGCCATGGTTCTTGAGAGCCACTGTGGGTGCAGGCTTTTGTTCCAACCAAGCAGTTACACACCTAATCACTACTAATCAAACATAAGAGCCCTTGCTAAGGACCTTCATTAGTGGAATCAAGTGTGTTACTGCTTGGCTGAAACAAAATCCTGCACCCACAGTGACTTTCTAGGACCAGGGCTGCCTACTCCTGTCTTATCCAATGCGGAAGAGAGTAATAGACTGCTGTATAAAACCACCAACTACCGCCAACTACCGCCAACTACCGCAAAAATGAGGAATCCACTATCTAGAATGCCTGAATACCTTACAAGCTTACAACAGGTAGACAAAAGGAACCTCAGTGGTTGTCTACATCTGGTCGTATTTCACAGTTTGCAAGCAAACCACACTATGATATCCCAGAAGTCACCGGGAGGGCAAGATAGCGGTGTTGTCGTACATCCGAATTGTGCCTTCTACTCATGGATGTATTATAAAACCTGGATAGGGTACCGCCTCTTAGCAGCATGCTGATTTTTCCCAGTGGCCCATCGTGGTACTGCAACAAGAAATCCCATGCGCTGAAATGAATGGTGGCCATTTTTCAGTTCGGTATCCAGTTTTATAATACATCCATGCTTCTACTGATTACCTTCCTACATAGAAGCTACTAGTGTGGCATTGAGTAGTAGCTACTGGTTAGTAGGCATTGATACTAAGGCTTTAGACGCAGATATACTCACAGAACACCAGGAAACTGGTTTCCGTTCAGTGAGGGTCCATGTGTTTCTGATCAGTATAACACAGAAAGGTGTCGATTTTTTATTCAGCTGAGATTTATCTCATTTTTTCTCTCCACTCTTTGTTTGGTCAGTGGTTTTGTGTGTTAGTGTGAAGAATTACAGATTGATTACAACACATATACAGCACACACACACATATTTATATATATATATATATATATATATATATATATATATATATATATATATATATATATATACACATACATCTATGAGATGGACCAGTGGAGGCGGCAATGCACAACCACCAAGCGTCCACCGCCGGAAGTCAAGAAGAAGAGGGCGGAAGTACGTCATAGCCGCTGGTCTGACAAACTTTCGTTTTCCTTCGCTGAAATCAAACACACCGGAGCCACACTGACCATGGCGACGTTTTTCGGGGAGGTTCTGTCCGTGAGCTCTCGGGCTGTGGAAGAAGACGAAGAAGAATTCGATGAAAACGAAGAAGATGAACAAATCCGCAGAGAGCTGGAGGAGAAGAGGTGGATACCGCTCTATAGCGTTAGTCTACAGGATAATCATTATTATCAGTATTAGCATGACTATGGTATAACTATGGTTGTGTGTTTTGCATGTATGATTTGCTTAGACTAAATATTACAAAAATTTAATTAGCTATTTCGTGGTTCAGCCATGTCACTGAACATTGGAAAAAAAATTAAACTTTAAATTCTAAAAAATTAGAATTTAAAGTTTAAAGTGAAACAGAACGCTCAGCAATAGCTTAGTCATACTCGACCACAAACTGAATCAAGACGTATTGGGCTTTTAAAACATTTTTCACCATTTCCTGATATTTTACATGCAAAAATGTGAACTGATTCACCAAGAGCATAATCATCAGATTATTATATTAATGTCCTAAATGTACACCACCGCTGAAGGGATGGTGTTCTGGTTATTGTCATCATTATCATCATTATCATTATCATGTCATTGTTATCATTACATCCTGCTGCTCGTCTCTCATTATGCTGGAGCAGAGCATTTTCAAAACTCACATATATCACATATTTTGTGCAAATTGTATTTATGAAGTTCCTCAAAGCTGCTTTTAACCTTCACCACTCTTCATCAGGGAGGTTCATCTGCACTGGAGTGATGAAATCTCAGAGGCACTGAAGTCTGGAAACAAGCTGCCGTGTTCAGACTTCATCATTGCTACAGGACACAATGCTACCAGTAAGTAAAGCCAGTAATTAACAGTCTCCAGGACCTGTCAGTACCAGTAAGCAAAGCTGCTGCTGACACTTATGTTTTTTCTATTGTGATGATTTGAGCTCTGCTTAATAGAAATACAACTGTTATCAATAACACTAATGATGGCTGCATTTCACTAATGTTGGTCATCAGCCTGTGATACTAGAACACCTGGTGTGGATGTAATTTCTGATACCAGTTACACTTTCCTTCATGTCTGCTGTGGGATGAGGTGAATAGGTTTAATGTTTGCATACACAGATCACCTTTCACTGATCCTGATCCATCTCTACAGGGTTTCTGTCAGTGTATGTTCTCAGCTCAGCACACTGGGATGCAGTAGGACACGCATCAGTGTGGAATGAGAGGTGCCAGACTGGAACCGGGCAGATCAGCGAGGAGTCGGCATGTGTCTTTTACAGACACAAGGACAACCCATCAGTGAGAAACACACCTGTCAATCACTTTAAGTGTGTCTAGCCACAACAATGCTGTGAAGTTTAAAGGTTCTCTTTTGCCATTTACAAAGTTTAATATTTAAAATTTCCTGCTGTATTTATAAAAGAAAATGAGCAGCTTTTATGGTCCAAAAGCAGCTGGTTAGACATGTAGCAGCAATGCACAATCATTGAGGGCACATGGTAGGAGTGCACTGGATTTCGCCAAATTTGATGAGTTTAATTTGGATAATGGTCAGCGACCTGGCTGACCCCTATCTACACCAGGTGGCGTAAACCGACTAAGTTACCACAGCAACGCTGCATTGTACTTCAGTGGGTAGTGGCATTTGCTCATCGAATACACACAGGTCAACTGGTTCCTGTTGACCTCTGACCTCTGTTTGTCATCTTGGCTCAAGTTCAGCGAGTCTCTGAAAATAACACAACATAATTGTTGAAGCCAGATTATAATTAATATAAAATTATTATATATTTTTATATTATTATTACATATTTGAATGATCCAGCAGCCCTATCATGTGATCATGATTGATGAACTACAACAGCATTTCCACTTTAATGTATTTCAAGAATAAAATAAAAGATTTGAATGGAGCAGAGGCAGGATTAATGAGCCACCGCTAATCTGTCATCTCTCACAGATTGTCAGAATACTGAGGTGTGTGTGTTCTAGCAGCCTGTTGTGAATTAATCAAGATAAACATATTGAAAGACCTTGTGAGGCTGATCTTTCACATGCAAAATCTGCCCTGCAGGGATTTAATCATTTGAGGTTTCATGGACGATAAAATAGCTGTGGGACAAATGTTGGAACAGTAACCCATTCAATTTCATAAAATTTAAGGTTTAAATGTGTCTGTAATTGTCCATAGTGTTTCAGTGACTGTTGTTGAATTGTACAGAATTGTGTATCACAACATATCAGCATATATCAACATATCTGTTTTCGGGTTCCTTTTCTTTTTCTGCCTCCTTTTGCCCATTTTTTTTGGATGTCATAGTAAATACTAAATTATGAGGTGAGTGTACTGTAAATGTTTTAAATATCTGTTGCTTTTTCTGTTTTTTAAGGTTCTGATTTGCCAGTTGACCTGCTTCATTGCAGAAGACCAACTGTTCCAGTGGACGAGAAAGGTACCTTTAACTGCCAGTTAGGTGGATGCAAGTCAGATCGAAGACATTTAACGTGTTTGACTGTGCCTCTGTCTCTTTCATATCTTTGATTATGCCTCTTGTCTTTTTCACGTTTGACTGTCTCTGTCTCTTTCAGGTGTTTGAGTGCATGCAGCAGAGACAGCTGAGTGTGACTGTGCTGTCAGACAGCTCGGTGGCTGATTATAAAACAGCAGACTATCTGTCCAGCAGCTCTGTTCCCTTCCTGCGTTCCCTCCACACCGCTGCGTTCAGTGGTCGTCCTGTCTGCCCATCACTGGAGCAGCCCAACATAATCACTGGGATTCCAGCTGCAGGTACTGATGCACCTCTTGAGTTTGAGGATGTCCGGGAGAAAGGCAACTTCATGCAGGGCAGAAAGGAAGCAGTTGCTATAGTGACCCACAAAAAGGTGTCTGCAGGCAATTCCAGTTACTGGTAGAGATCTTAGCTAATGCTTTGACGAGTTAAAGACAGCTGTGTGTGTTTTTACGCAAGGCAAGTTTATTCGTATAGTACATCTCAACAACAAGGTAATTCAAAGTGCTTTACGTAAAATATTAAAGCATCAAGATCAGTTTAAAAACAATTGATTTGAAAGGGGAAAAATCAAAAATGTAGAATTAAAACAAGAAAAAGTAATTACAATTAAAGAAAAAAAAAGAAAAGTCTTCAGCTCTTAAAATGTAGAATCAGATACAAGATGGAGTTTATCCCAGAATTGTTAACATGTTTAGTATTTATCTTTTATTTTTATTTTTTTGTATTATTATTTTTACATTTTATCATATCTTTGAAAACATTCAGTCTCGATGTGTTGTCAGGAAGCCCCTGGCATTAAAATCAAGGCTTGATGGTGACATGATGAAATAATTTGTGCTGTTTTTTTAGTACTGACCCAGTGTCAGGTCCACCACATCCCAGCTGTTGTTTACCAGTGTTACAGTGACGTCCTTGGCCCCGATTCTGTCACCATGGAGACCTACAAACCTGTGTTAACCAGGTTCAGCAAATCCATACAGGTGAGATAAAGAGATCCAACACTAAGCTAACTGTAGCAGCTAGCCTTAGCGTAGCATCAGCGATGGATGTTGATGCTCTGAATCTAAAAACGAGCTTGGAACACATTCTTTATCATGTCAGTCTCTCTGACCTTTGCTACTGCTGAATCAAAACCAGTGCAACACCATCTGCTGACGGAGACGTGCAGTTTACTGTTTCACCAGGCAACTAATAGTTGATTTATAGTCATTCAACTTGTCAATTATTCGACTTATTCAAATAATCAATAGGTTGATTTCATTGACAAATCTGTAAAATTGTAGTTTTTCACATGAGAAACACAGAAAGAGCTCTTCAGAGCTCTTACAGAGATGTGCTCATAATATTTCAGGATATAAATAATTCAGCAGAAAAAAATGCATAAAAATCAACTATTGGAAATAATAAATGCTTAGTTGGTTGAGACTAAACTGATCGATAAATTGGGTGTGAGGGGTTAACTCTACTATAGATTCTATATATTTATTACATCAAATGTTAATTGCTGGAAGTCTGAACATTAAGTAACCATAGTAATGTACTACATGACATGTCATTCTAAACATTAATGTGGTTAATTAACGAGGTTCCAGTGAACACTGGTTAACGGGCTGTGAGCTGCGGACTGCAGCAGCTCTACTGGAAGATGAAGACTTCTGGTTATGTATCAGTGAAAGTCAAGAAGGAGACTATCAACCATTGATTGCATCAGTTCAATATCACCAAAATACAATTATTACACTTTTCTGCAGTTAAAGGGTTAAGAAAAACATAACACAGAACCAGATTAGCAGCAGGGATTCCTCTGAGTAAAACAACCAGTCTGAAGAGTTGAGCCTTTATTAAAATACATGTTTTTTCTCTCCTCAGTTGGACCCTTCTCCGAGCACAGACGTCCTCCGCAAGTTTGTCAGAACCACTGATATTCAGAGTAATCTGTATATCTGAAGATATCACCTTCTGTGTCCCTGTAGTCAAATACTATTGTTTTAATAAAAAGAGGAAGAAAACCATGGTGGTGGAATAATTTACTTAAAGGATAATTTCAGTATTTTTGCTATTGTTCTGTCTTTTAGACATTAAAGAGATCTGAGCGGAGGTATCTATGAAGCTTGTCTTCTGTAAGCGATAGTTTTGCACCTCTGCAGATTGTTATTATAAGGGACTGTTCGGTATTTATGGAGGGAGCCACTGGAGAAAAATAAGGGAAGGCCCTGTCTTTTTTTTCTTTGTTGAAGGGAGGGCCACACAACATTTTTTATTCTAATGGGGAGGGTCATCCAACTTTTGTATTCACGAAACAGCAAAATGTGGCTTGCTTGGTTCATATGTTTCCATGTTCATGTTTATGTCCACATAGCTGCTATGGGAAAAAAGTCTATTGGATGTTGAAGTCAGAGTCTTGTAAATTATAATAAATCAGATCTGCCTTGAACGCCTTGATGTGAAAGTAAAAAAGCTCAGGATGCTGCACTGTTACATAAACATGTGACAACATTTTTATTATTATTATGCTTATTATTATTCACACAAACTGTTCCATAGCTTTCTCCAGGTGTTGTGCTTTGTGTTGTGCTTTTATTGGCTGATGTCGCTGTTCTCGGACATAATCAGGAGTATTTGAAGAATAGTAGCAATAATGCATGAAGTGTGGATTTAGTTTCCATGGTATTGTGTTTCCATAACAATGTTTGCGAGTATCTGTTAAAATGGGCTCTGTTTTGGTGAAGTGTGGTGTGTAAATAGAGAAAACAGATGTTTCATCCTAATCATGTTAAATAGTAATGGATAACTATGCACCTGCATGAAGTTCAGATCAAGGGTAAGCTTAGGTTTTTGAGAAGTGAGCAAAGAGTCATTCAAAAATTTTCCAAATTATTAGGGAGGGTCATACAAAATTTGAAAATATTGCTCAGAATCCCTGCGGTGACTCTGAAAATAAATAAGGGTCCCTAAGGCAGAGGAGTGATGATGGAATCCGCAGCAAGAGAGCAGGAACAGAGGGAACAGAGCCTGCTGCTGCTGACTTCTGGAATGATGAAACATTATGAAAAAATCTGAACCTGACAGAAGAAAAAATAACCCTTATAATAGACAAACATAGATGGGCTTATATGCCCCATCCACTTATATTGGAGAAGTGGGCTGCTAGTTGTTTAGACCGGAGAACACCGAGGGGGCGGTGATGACTCCTCCCGGCCTGTGGGGGCGGTGTTAAAGCTGTTACCTGAGCTCCACAAAAATGAAGAAGATAAATGAGCGAAACTTAAACAAAGCTGTTGCTGTGTTTTTTTTATGTTGACTCTGTCTTGAATGTGTTTTCTCAGATAAGATCGGGGGACGGTTCATTAGCAGCGAATTAGCATTAGCATTAACGCAACGCTGCTACGTTAGGCTGATTTACCGAGGTCATCGATGAGTGTTCCCCGGGTTTTACCGCCTGCAACCGGCCGGAGCGCAGAGCTCCGAGCCCGCAGAGCCAACACGGTGCTGGCCGCCAGGAACCAGGCGGTGGTGGCGGTGGGAGCCTGGGTGGAGGGCGGCCAAGACTTCCAGGAGCATCCGGCTGTGAGTGACTCGTCAGCGAAGTTAACGTTAAACCTGCCCGCCAGTAACAGTGGAGTGAGGAGAGTCTCGCCGTTACCCCGTTAAATTAGACACGGACTCCTTCGTTTCAGGGCTACGGTTCACTGCCGGTTCTAATCATAAACACAAGGCACTTACCTTTGAGTGGCGCTTCTTGTCTGTCCTGACGGACTCTTTATTTTCTTCAATATACTGTATTTTCGATAAATACGTGCCTTTTAATTTCTCTTAAGATCCTGCTTCGGATGTGTAATGCCGGGCTTCGCCTGCATGACAGTGAAGCAGCTATGGGGGCGCTGTGGAGCCGGAATTACACAACCGAAAGAAATTTGAGGCATAAAACACACTTTTTATTGCAAAAACACGTAATATTAAATAAAACAAACACACCGGAGGGACGGACAACAGCAGAAACTTTAAGGTCGCTCTTTATTCCATAAATGGTTGATGATTTTAGGGCTAACTTTTAGACTCCAGAGTCACTGATGATCATTGTAGTAAGAACTCGTATCCTTTATTGAATTAAAGGAACAGGCACCTGATGGATTTAATAGTTTATTAGTAGTCAAGACTTTAACAGCCATTTGGATCAGTGATGATCCATGGGGTTAGTTGGCACTTTCACCAATCTAGAACATCACGGTTAGTATTGTTCTTTAAGCTTCCAATGAGGTTTGTTTCTTAGATTTAGGGAACATAATTTTTCATGCAGAATAGAGAGAACAGCAGAATTTCTACTAACTCACAAAGATATATAATAATAATGATGATAATAATAATACATGTGCACACACTTGACTCTTTACAAACAAACATATTAATGTGTGTATGAAATGATGCAGCCATAAAAACTGATTTTTGAGCTTTGAGTATTTCACTCACTGTAAATATTTACTGCAGCTCAACAACACCAACGTGATGAACATGATGCACAAAGTAAATGTGTATGTATAAAATATAGATCAGTGTTTGCCTGCCCTGCTTGTCTCAGGACTTGGAAAGACAAACACTGTTATATAAAAAGGTGACATTTAAATGGGATAAAAAGGAAGGTGACATGTTGCAATGTGTGTCCTCCATTTGTCTAAAATGGTCTGAACTGTCTCCTTGTGTCTGTGTTTAGGAGCTGGCTCTGCTGACTGAGGAGCTCCAGGCAGAGAGGAGGAGAGAGAACGAACAGAACCTGCAAAGATTTCAACATGAAGTGCGTCACCGTGTGGCACAAATCAGCAAGAAAAGACAACAGCTTCAAAAAGCAGATGCAGTGGTAAAGATGGCATTGTTATACATTAGTTATAATATTTTCATCATTATATATATGTAATTATATTTTCCACCATATATTCATCATTATAACTTCATTAATAAGTTGAGTTAATAAAGTCAGTTGGGTTAGTTAGGTTGGATGCAGGGAAAATAACAATTACTCTCCTACATATCAGTTTTTCAAAGGATCAACCACATGAACCTGATCAGAATGATCAGGGCCACATTTCTCAGTTTTATGTACCTTTATGTTCTCTGAAGGTGTCCAACAGATACTGAATTATGGAAGACTTGACCTTACAGCCGCCTTAAGGGAGAGTTTACGATGCACCTTAAGGAGAATCCACAGGTGCAGCAGAAAGTAAATCATTGGAGAGAATAAAAAGAAAGAAAGCTGGTGAATGAGAGGAATAAAGGTTATTCTCTGGTTATCATCACAGCTTAAATACAAATAAACAAGCCCACACCTCCAAGCACAGATAGTTTCCTCCATATTGCCTGAGCCCGTGTGTATCCATCCTTAATTAGTATTTTATTATAAAGGAGTCTGTTAATAAGTTATCAAAATGTCTGATTGATTGATTTGACAGCAGTGGCAGCAGATCTGGGCCCAGCATGCATCTGCTGGTCAGAAGCAGATGTTTGCGTCTCCTCAGAAGCAGAAACGTGTTTCCAGGGTGATGCAGAGGAGCTCTCAGGAGGTGACTGCCAATAATCAATTATTCATCCCATCTTATTAAAAGTAACAGTGTGGTTGAAATCTGATATGCACGATATGCAAAAGGACCAAACACAATATTGTGTGTAATTTTTGTCCTGGTTTGGGTAAATGGAGGTGGGGAGAGTTTGATGGTGTGCATCCAGTGATATTCTGTATTATAGTGATATTCTGTATTACAGTGGTATTATATTCTGTAATTCCTCTCTTATGTAATGGGTCCTGTAATGCATTGGGTACAGGCTGCATTTTCATTAGCTTGTCTTGTGGAAACGGTCCTTGCTCCTGGATGTCTGAGTGATTCCATTGTTCCTTGTGTGAGTGATAAAATAACGTGACAATGATTGAATTATTTCCATGATTTTCCAGCACAGTGAAGGTATGAGGCAGGTCCGACTCAGACTGGCTGCCTGTCGGATGAGCCCACATGGAGAAATGATGTCAAGCCTGCCTGGAGGCGGCTGGAATGCACATGTGAGTCTCTGTTTCACACTTGTTCCTCTTTTAAAACACATAGTTCCTATTATTGTTGAATGTTTCATAAAATAATTTTCCTCTGCACTGAATAGATACCTGAATCCAAGGCGCCAAGACCAGAGCAGGAAGTGGAAGAGGAGGAAGAAGAAGAAGAGGAAGATCTGCTTTTCACAAGTCAACATGAATGTCCCCTCATCAGCAGCAGCTGTCACCAGGGTTTGGTCTGTGCCTCGTTCACATTTTCTTTTTAGGTTGAGAGTCATTCAGTACATTTATATGACACTCAAGAGAATCAAATTATTGTTATCTAACTACGGTCTGATTTTTTTAAAAAGGCATTTGTACATGTTAGTTGGACTGCAGCTGGACAATGAGTGCATGCTCCACAACAGTAGAGATGAGACGAAGTGGAGCAGAGAAGCCTCCAGAACCAGCCAATAAAGAGAAAAAACACTGTTAGTGCCAATTCAATGTGCTTTACACAGCGCGACCAGCAAGTCTGATTAATTAAAAAAGAGAAAGACAAAAGGAACCCCATTTTCTAATCTCAGTGCAGCCAGCACCCGTCAACAACAGTTGATGCCGCATGAGGGGGTGGACCCCATCAGTTTTTAGTTTTTCTCGGTTGCAGGTAAACTGAGACAAGAACAGAAGTCCAACTAGACACAAAAATCAAATTTTAAGCATTGCTTTATTAAGCTCTGCATTAAGCTATATAAACATACTGATAAACTATGCATGATTTCATTTCATTGATCACTGCAACTGCATCATGTGTAAAATATGGATGTAACAAATATAAATAGATTGTTTTTCCATTCATAGGGCTAGGGTTATTGAGGATATCCCGATCTAAAGTTTGGAATAGTATCAGCCACCGATATTAAACAGGATCTACAGTGTATCAGCATTAGATGAGATTGCATGTAATAATAATGACCAAAGTGTTTTGATCCAGTTTTTAATGGATTCCTATCCAGGTTTTCCAGCTTAATTCAAGCAGCCCATTCCACTGATCTGCTCCAACATGTAATATTGATCCATCAGCATGTAGAGGCATGTCTGAACAACATAGCAGAAGCATCAGAGATGCTAACAGTCAGTGTCTAACAGGGTCAAACTGTGTTTTCCAGGATCTAACAGTGTATACCAGTCATGGTCTAACGGTGTATAAGATGCTGTGTCTAACATTTTCAGTCAGGGTCTAACAGTGAGCATCTCGTCTGAGGTGAGGGTGTTTGGTGTCAGTCATAAAAGTGTTTTTATTTCATCAGGCACTGATGGAGAGCATCATCAGCTGTCGCAGGCCCTGTTAGTGATTGCTATTAATCTACAGCAGCCAGGCACAGAGCGTATTGTTGGACCTGTGTCACTCACTTCACCTTATGACTGAGGACATGAATGAAGTGTACAAGGTTAATGATAAATATATAACTTCCATTTTCCTATGATGCACTGTGACTCACAACAGTTTCTGCTTCTTGTCTCTACACACCAACCTTTATGCACATGTTCCTGTGTAGAGGGTTTTAGTCCAAATACTAAAAGTGCTCTCCAATTGATTTTATTATACAACTTCCACAATCAATTGTTGCAGCGGGGATGATTTATCTGTGTGATAATAAAAGGTTAAATACTTACCAATCATTGTTTTGTGTTAGAAACATTGATTTTAAAGTTCAGAAAGGTGTGTTTTGTAGATTATTTCTTTTTCTTTTTTAAATGGCCCCACTTGTAAGGAACATGCATTTGTGGGATGAGCAGCACAGCTGAGTATGCAGGTTGTGCTCATGTGAAATTTGCTTTATGTATTGTCTGGGCCAAGAGCTGTGTGCCATATTGTCCTGCAACCAATCAGGCACTTAGTTGTATGTTTGTTACAAACAGCTAGCCTGGCTAACACCAGACCTCACATCAGTGTAGATTGATATTTGGTCTGGGAACCACCCATTCATTTGTTCATATTGGAGCTGTGCTTTATGAAAGCCTAAAGCTGGTTATTGGGCGCTATGAATACCTGTCTATATGTAGCTTATGGCATTTATATGAAACAAACCTGATAATGTACTTGATAATAATGAAATAGTTCAGTGGTGGTGTGCTGTGATGGTGTAGGGGTAGATCACTTGTCTTATAGAGCCTTGCTATTAAAAAGCTGACCTGGTTCAAGTCCTGGCCAGAGCGTTTTCTAGCTTTGTGTATCCCTCCTCTTTCTTTCATTACTTCCTGTCTGCTACTGTAATAATAAAGGTGTCTATGCCTAAAAATATATATATAAAAAAAGAATTATGTCAAAATAGACTTGCAGTCTAAATTACTTGGAACACTTTCTAAGGATGCACTGAACGGTAAATTACTGTCTGCCACCATGTTGAATCCACAGTCATCAACAAAGTTTCTTCTGTGTTTCGTCATCGTCTTACCACACCTTACTCCGTTCTGTTTCCTCGCTCAGGAGAAAATTGGGTCCTTGGTGTCCAGACTGAATTGCAAAGTGAAGTAAATTCACATGCAATGAATGATGGATATACCCAGACTAACAAATGGCACCATTTACAAGGGAAATATACAGTGTTTCCAATTGTGTAAAATTTACTGCCAAGATGCACTGTTACAACAGAGAAATAATCTACCAAATACAAATATCCAGACTTTTTGTTGGACATTTTTATTTACAAACTCTGCTTATTGTGCTCTGCATAATACAGGTGAGTGAACATGAGTTGTGCGATATTGGCCGATCACAACCTGATCGTGGTTTCAAGTCTGCTGTGAAAGACCCACAGGTTCTGTGGCCTTTGGCTGACCAGGAGGAAGTGAACAGACAGGTAGACCTTACACAGCAATTTGAACTGTGTCATAGGTCCAACCTCATGCTAATGTGTGCATGCATGTGTTTCTCTGCAGCGTCAGTCTCACTTCCTGATGCAGCGGCGTCTGTTCATGAACATGGAGAGAGAGCAAGTGAAGGCGAATAAACAGCACAGGAAACACCTGAAGAGGACAACAAGGTGGTGTAACCACAATACTTTCTCTTGTGCAACTTCCTCCGATTGGTTTTAAGTTTGATCAAAGTAATAATACACCCAAAATCTTAAGCACTCAGTCTCTTCAGCATTGAAAGATGATTGTTAAAATGTTTCAGCTCATTGACGTATTGACAGCAGAAATAGCAACAATTTTTAAATAGTAAATTTATAAAACAGTTTGAGTGAATCTCCTGTCTTTTATTAAAGGATCAAAGCAGAGAAGGAACAAATTCGTCTAGAGGAAGAAAGAAAGTTGGAGAGAGAGCGGCAGCTCGCAGAAGCCCAACAGAAGCTGGAGGAGAGAGAGCTGCTGATTCTTGAAAGCCTGAAGCTGGAGGAGGAGGAGCGAGTGCTGGAACTAGAGAGAAGAAGACGACTTGAGAAAGGGAGAATAGCTACAAGGTAATCAATAGAGAATGGTGTGATGGATGTTAAAACCAGGCTGACTGCTGGCTGGTTGGTAACATGGGCCGATTGCTGGGCCCTGGAAGTGCTGCTTGCAATCTTGTAGAGAATAGCCACTCATCAAGTGTGAAATCGAGCAGATAAAAGGTCACTGCAGCTTATCAGACTGATCAACGGCTTGACTCTCTGCAGGTTTATCAAGGCTCTTAAAGCTCAGATGAAGGAGCGAATGTCTCAGGAGAAGCTGGAGCTTCCTCCTCTCTGCTACTGTGCCTCCTCTTTCTGGGACTCTCATCCCGACACCTGCGCCAACAACTGTGTGTTCTACAACAATCCCAAAGGTACTGACTGCAGCTCTCTACATGCACGCTCACTGACTGCAGCTACATGCTCCCAATGAGATCATTAAACTGTTCTCGTTTCCACAGCGTATGCACAGGCCTTACATTCAGCTATGTTGATGCTGGATGTCCAATAAAGGACGATGAGCTGCAGTGGTGGCAACAGGCATCTTGCTGTCTGTTTTGGAAGTTTCCCCCCCAGTCCTCCACAGACAGAATTCCAGGACAGTTTGGCCTCCAGACTACAAATATCAACAACCACTATATTCCTGATCCTGTCAGGATAAAACGTAAGGACTTTGTGTGGAATGATCATATTCCTGCACAGCAAGCCACGAAACCATCAGCACTGATTAGCGATTGTTAGCATGCTAACAGGCTAAACAAAGCTGGTGAATAAGATAAATCTGCTAAACATCAACATGCTGGCATGCTGGCATTACATTTAGCTGCTGGTGAAGCTGGAGATTTTGTCCTGATTCTACTTTATATTCTATCTAATATTGTGCCTAATTCATAAAAGAACACTGGACTTTATCCGTTATAATAATATTATGATTATCTGCTTTATTTAAGTATATTTTATAGACTTCCCCTTGTGTAATAACGTGTTCTCAAATAATAATAAAGCATCAGGAATTCAGTATGTGTGTGTTTGTACTGGTGTGTGGATGCTCACTGTTGTAAATGTCACTGTTTAAAAATACTGATGTCATCTGGTTTAATAAATGGTAAAAAAAAAAAAAAAAGGTGAGATATGAAATGTTTTCTAATATAAGTCCCGCCCACAGCATTTGATCAAACTTTATATGCAAACACACGCGCGCGCGCACGCACGCACACAGCTCTGGTATCAGTTGTTTCCTGTTTGCAATGACGTCAGAGGGAAGGAGTCACATGGCCGCCGGAGGCTCCGTGTGGAAAACCTTTGTGGAATAACAAGCTAATAATACTGGATCTCGTCTAAAAATAACTGTTCACAACTATTAAGAAGTGATCGGAACCAGGAGCGCTGCTGCTCTGCGGTTTATAAGCAGGATGGAGCACCGGCTGCTCCGGCTCTTCACGGACTGTTTCTCCCGACAGGAAACGGCTCTGTTGGGCAGCTGCAGCTGCTACATGTAGCGGATCCTCCCCGGATACTCACCGGATACTCGCCGCTCATCGGACCCGTTCAGCGGCTCTTACCCTTAATTTCACTCGGTACTAGAGCAGCAACCTGCCCCAACCTCCATCCGACCACCACCACCGGCTCCTCCTGGAGGACATGAGCCCCGCAGCCTCACTCTGACTCCGGATCAACTCTCAATCTTCAGCCGACATGAAGTCCTCTCTGGCGCCCGGGATCCGGATCATCACGTCCTTCTCCAGGGACAGCTGGTACTACTACACACTTTATATACTTTATGCTGCATACTCTACTACATTTATATACGTTATACTTCATACTTTATATTTCTACTACATTTATGACAGCTTATTACGATATTACTTTGTGTAAAAGGTCACAAATATTAAGCACTTTTAGTTTTGATACTATGTACTTTTAGTTGGTAATACCTTGCACTTTTACTGTAGTAACATTTTAAATTTAGGACTATTTCTTTTAAAATATTATTTTTAGATGGCAATATTTCTACTTTCACTCCAGTAAAGTTTCTGAGTACTTTATTGCATTGTATACATATATACAATATGTATGCATGTCATTGTGTGATGTCTTGATCTAGATGTCTTATTGTGCTGTTGATCAGATTTTATTTACACTATTGTTATTGTTTTATACACACACAGACACACACACACATATATATATATATATATATATATATATATATATATATATATATATATATATATATATATATATATATATATATATGGTTTTATGTTGCATTATAAAATTATAAATACACCTGATTGATGTATATTTATCAAAATGACATGTCTTTGGATTAATTGATCAATTAATTAATTATTATACAATTTACTGATCTTTCTTTAAAATGAGCATGTATGCTTACATGCTAACAGTGTCATCCTAAGACCCTACGTGTTATATGAAGACTGATAAATAGTTCATGTTATTGAAACTCTTCCTCACAGAGAAGTAACATGTGACACATCTGTGATAAAAACACTACCAAGAACATTTAGAGGCCCACCGCTCCAACAAATATTATTCACACACACACACATATATATGCACAGCTAATGTCTGTTGTGTTATTTTCATGATTATGTTTTTCTTGCTTTTCCCAATGTAGAAACACTAAAATTGAGAATAAACAGTATTCTAATGAATAGAAAGAAAGACTTTTCTGTAACATGTGTTTGGTTGCCTTTCCAGGTATCGAAGCTTTATTCTTTTTCTCACCTTCCTGTTCTACACCGCCTACCACCTGTCCAGAAAACCCATCAGCATCGTGAAGGTGACACATTCACTTCCTTCAGATACACAGATACTCAAACGTCAAACTACCTGAAATGTTCCTTCTCGTTGTGAGACATGAAAAGAACCAACACAAGGATCTAATTACTAATAATAACCATAAAAAAACGAACTATTGCAGGGCCGTTCCAACAAGAAGACATTTCTTAATACATACAGAACAATGCTGTCCCTGAACGCCTCACATGCAGGCTGTCATTGCTATTACATTCAGTTGTTTCACCTCCTTCTTCCTTTGGTGTTTCTCTCTGATGCTCAGAGCGAGCTGCACAGAAACTGCTCCACTGTGATTCGTCCAGCAGACCTCAACATCACCAATAATGACACCTGGTGTGACTGGGCACCGTTCGGTGAGTCCTCCTCACTCCTCTCTCCTAGATATAATGTACAAAAATAAATAAAACACTCTAAATAAGTAATACATATACAATCAATGTAGGTTGATGCTGAGTTTTTATATCAGCAAATAAACAAATGTCCCTTCCGTTGTCAGTGTTTTTTTTACTGTACCTGCTGGTATTGATGTTTTGATTTGAGTTGTTTGGGTGGATTGGATGATTGAAGTCTATCAGTAACAAGTAAGAAGCAGACATATTGATCATTTTACACTATTCATTGAACAAACAGTCAGTAAGAGGTGAAAAATGCAGCTACAATAGCCTGGCTCCTCCCCCCTCATGCTGGTCACATGTTGATGGACCAGGGGTCGGGTCAGGTCGTCAGCCTGGCTCCTCCCCCTCTTACCTTGGTACCCTGGTACCTGAGGATGAGGGCTCCTGCCCTCTTCCTGTCAAGTGTCGTAGCAGAAGATCGTGGTTCTATTCGTGTTGTCTCTCCAGACCAGGACAACTACCAGACGCTGTTCGGGGTCGTGGACAACTGCTTCCTGGTTGCCTACGCCATCGGCATGTTCTTCAGGTGTGTGTGTGCAGCTGCTGGATGAGCTTGTTGCGTGTGTGTGTTTTTTTTGTTGTTGTTTGTTGTGTTTCTAGTGTTAAATCCGTTCCTTGTGTTCACAGCGGGATCTTTGGAGAGCGCCTGCCGCTGCGTTACTACCTGAGCTTCGGGATGCTGATGAGCGGACTGTTCACATGTCTGTTTGGCCTCGGCTTCTACTTGCAGATTCACTCATTGGGATATTACGCCTTCATCCAGGTAATCACACAACTCCTAAAAAGCATTAATTACAAAAGTAGATCGTTAGATAAGTTTCAGATGAATGTGACTCCTCCCCCTTCAAATTCACACCCTATAACAAACAGAGATGAAACTATGAATTTTATTTTAACTTTATGTTTGATGTAAGAAATACAAATCCTGACGATATCTGACACCATGAACCGATCAATACGTCACTTAGTGGAATGTATTGATTAACAACATGATGAACTCTTCCAGGTTTTATGTCGGGCTCTGACAGGTCAGTACGGGCCTCATCATCTTTTTGGAACACTTGGAGATCTCGTGGTGGCTTAGTCAGGCTTTACCCACATATCACATGACTCACAGCTGCATCATGTGACTGCAGGCGTTCTGCTCATAAGTTTGGTGTGGGAATGTTCAGCAGTAGTGCACACAGTGGTGTGTCCCTCACTATCACCACTACCACCCCCCTCCTTTAAATGCTAACCTTAACCCTTCAATGCACAATTTGTTTAGTTGTGGTGGTGGTGCTGTGAAGCTAACAGGCTAAAAGGAAGTGTCTTATTCTGCAGGTCATGAACGGACTGATGCAGACAACCGGCTGGCCTGCAGTGGTGGCTTGTGTTGGAAACTGGTTTGGAAAGGGGAAGTGAGTACTGTACAATTCCTGCTGACTGTGGAGTATCACACCCTGCTGACACACACACACACACACAGGTTAAAAAAAAATCTGGGTAAAATTCTGTGTATACATGGAAAGAATTTAGGATTCTGACACTTATGGTTCAACAGTTTCAAGCCAAAATGGAAACATTGTTGTCGACAGAATTCACTAAATTCCGTCAACAGCTTTTCTGTGGTGAGGATCAAGATATCACACTGTCATTTATAGGCTCACTCAGTGTCACATTTAAGGTCTCTATTACAGGCCTAATTATTAATTAAAACAAATTTTTATTCGGCTGAATACGGTGCAGCTTCTCTGCCAAATGGGCCCATGAGACTGAACCACTTGTCCTAAGTGGCTCTGGTCTTTATAGTCTAAAGTGTAAAAGTGTAACAGATGGTTACGGAGCTGCTGCACATCCCCCCTGTTGACTGTTGACCTGTTTAGCTGACAAAAAAACAGGTCAACTGGACTCACCTGCCCAGTTCGTCCTTGAACTCACATTTGTTTAGAGCAGTTCAAGAGTTTGACACTATTCACACAAAGAGTAAATCATTACACACATCATTACAGAAAGAATACCTGATAAAGGCACAAGAGTTTCCTTACAAACTGGCCCCCAGAAACACAGTCAGAGTGTGCCCTCACAGACGTGTGACAACAGACTTTATACAGTAGTTGTGGCTGAAAGCCTGTTTGGGGACGCTCATGGTTGTGTCATGCTTGTGTTTGGATCTTCAGACGAGGCTTCATCATGGGTGTGTGGAACTCTCACACCTCCGTAGGAAACATCCTGGGCTCCCTGATCGCAGGGGTGTTCGTCTCCACAGCGTGGGGGATGTCCTTCATCGTGCCCGGCCTCATCATTGCCTCCACTGGGGTCCTGTGCTTCTTCTTCCTAGTTGAGAGTCAGTCTGTGTTCACCACACACACACACAGACAGACACACAAACACACACAGACAGACAAGCTTTGTCACAGTTAAATATGGGAAAGAGTTTGTCGTTAATTTCATGAATACATTTGACATTTGTTCCCTATTTGCACCAAGATAACCAATCAGATAAAATATCAATCAGGTGAACATGTGTCTCTCTGTTTCAGAACCTGAAGATGTGAACTGTTCTCCACCTCTGCACCATGTGAGTGAAAACACAAACATTCATACTGGTACATTCACATTCCACATACATTAATAGGAGCTCACACGTGTGTGTGTCTGTGTTAGAGCGATCAGGAGGTTGCTGAGGCGGAGCCTATCTTGCACAGCTCGTCCCACGGCGTTAACGGTGCAGTTGCCACGGAGCCTGCTGAGATTGTTGAGGAACACTCCGAGGCCATCAGCTTCTGTGGAGCTCTCAGTATTCCTGTGAGTAGAACAACCTTCGTATCCATGGTGATTTGTGGGTGTGGTTATAGGAACTGTCTATAGCAGGTGTTTGTGTAGCAGGTACTGGAATAATGGCTGGCTTACTGAAGTACTGAATTGGTATTATGTGGTATTTAAAGAGCTATAGTGCAGGAATTGTCTCCATCTGCTGGTGGTGAAGCGTAATTACAGTTTCAGCGGATAACGACTCACTTCACTATCAGTCGGTTCCAAAAGGAACTGACTGATAGTGATAGTGGCAGCTGTGATAAAGAACAGTTTTTTCAGTGGTTCTCATTGTTTGATTGTAAAATAAAGGTTAATGAATTGATTGATTGATTGACAGGGGGTGGTGGAGTTCTCTTTCTGTCTCATGTTCGCTAAGCTGGTCAGCTACACCTTCCTGTACTGGCTACCTCTCTACATCTCAAATGTTGGTCAGTATTTGCGCAGTCAATCTATTTAACATTCATTTTTTAAATAATAAAGTTCATTTTTAGTAAATGTTCTTCTTTCTTTGTCAGCACATTTTGAAGCGAAGGAGGCTGGAGACATGTCCACGCTGTTTGATGTGGGAGGAATCCTGGGTAAGATTTACTCTCAACATGATCAAACCTGTGACATGTAGAAGTAATGAAAGGCCTTAATAAAGGGCTTTAAAATTTTTTTAAGATTGCGCCACTTTGAAATGTTCAAACAGAACTGAAACTACACACACGTGTTTGTAAGAACCTGTTTCCAGCATCTTAATGCTTCCAGACACATTTGATGCCACTGACTGTGTTTGTGTCTCCAGGCGGCATCGCAGCAGGTCTGGTGTCTGACTACACCGGTGGGAGAGCAACCACCTGCTGCGTCATGTTGGTACTCGCTGCCCCCATGGTAGGTGAAGAGAAGAAGACGACTCTTCTTCTTCTTTTCTCCTCTTCTTGATCCCAAAGCTGATCTGTGTTATTACATATTCCTCCCATGAAAAAAAAACAAAATCTGGCACTGTATGTGTCTTCTTTGACAACAGGGTACTTTACACCAGAGTGATACTGTATAATACAGAATAACAAAATATATAATAATTATATTTCCCCTTCTTGACCCACTGCCTCATTGTGATGATTTCAGTGATCATAGAAGCTTTGAAGTCAAGGACTTTACACACACGCATACACATACATAAACACACACAGGCAGACATAGTCCTGCTTTATAGTTAGATGAGGGACAGCAAGTTGAATGTCTTATATCTGTTAATGTTTTGTTGTTCATGTTGCAGCTTTTCCTCTATAATTACATTGGACAGAGGAGCCTTGGTACTACGATTGGTAAGACTTTATTGTTTTAGCTTAAATTTATACATGTGTATAGCACCTTGTGAACAGCCTGTATTATTTCATTTTACAAAATGTAAACTCATATTTCAAGTTGTTAGATAGCCAACAACATTGGGTATCAGAAAGATGGACCCAAAGGATAAACTCTTAAGTGAATATCCTAGACAGCTGAAACCTGATGAGAGTGAGGAGAAGAGGAGCAGAGAACATGATGAGACAAGTTCCTACATAGAATGAATCACCCTCAGGTAGAGGACGTGGGCACTGAGCAACAGATCCATAGAGGCCAGGATCTACCAGAGTAGATCAGACCCAAGTCGCTGTCTAAAGATGATCCAGAGATGTAGCGGGATGTAAGATGCTGCTGGGAAAGCAAACATGGAGAGGATCAACCAAGAGGCTGAGATAGTGTACAGGATCCTCTGTAGTGAGCAGCTACCAATAAAAGCAGATATTCAACAACACCTCGCTAACTACTTAGCCCCTCTATGAGGGAGACCAGCCGTCTGAGGGCCTCTCACAACCACCTGATGTATGTGACCCAGACTACCAAATATATATAATAATACCAAAGTATGCAGTTGTATCCCAAGCTGTGAAATATTCTGATCCAGCAAACAGCTGGATTTTTATTTTTTCAGCATCTCAGTTAGAAAGGCCTCCTCTAGGCTCTGGTATCAGGTACAAACAAACACCTCTCTATGATACACACTGACAACAACAACAACACAAGCTTTAGCTGAAACAGGATTCAGTTTCACAATGGAATGTTTAATAAGTCATGAAAGGAGAAGCAATATCTTTTGATATCAGATCTATCTGATCTGTTGTGCCTACATATGTAAAGTGCTTTGTAATCATGGCAACCATTTAAGATGTGACACATGGTTTCCTTCGTCTGTGTATGCATGAACATGAGCCGGGAATCAAACTGCTGATCCTCTGACCAGTGGACGACTGCCCTACCTCTGAGCCACAGCCCAGTCTGGTGTTGTTGGCTGTCTTGTTGCTTCCTCAGGAGGTGACAGTAGTTAGTGCAGTTAGTGGAAGTTGGTGAACTAATCCACAGATATTCACAGCGGCTCTCACTGAGCTACAGGGGTTACGCAGACCTGCATACTGCAGGTGGATGTAACTCTGCCTCTCAGTAACTTTCAATAGATGATAAAGGAGAACATATCTATATTCTGATGAGACATGAACCTCCAGGGAGGAAGAGCAGGTTTGCCTCCTCAATTAACATTTTCTTAATGATGTGAATGATGTCATTTTCATGTGTGTGTGTGTGTGTTTGTAGGTATGCTGCTGGTGTGTGGAGGCCTGGTGAATGGACCCTATGCTCTGATCACTACTGCTGTATCAGCTGACCTGGTAAGACTCCATGAGCTTGCGTGCGTGCGTGCGCGCGTGTGTGTGCGTGTGTGTGTGTGTACACACACTGCCTGGCTAAAAAAAAAGTCACCACCTAAAAAATAGGTCACACAGTCTAATATTTTGTTGAACTCCATTGGCTGTGGTATTGTTGCCTGATTGCAGAAGCTTTACCTCCTTCTCTCCCCCTCCCTGTTTTGTTTGTCAGGGGACACATGAGAGTCTGAGAGGAAACGCCCGGGCTCTGTCTACAGTGACGGCAATAATAGACGGGACGGGTTCTATAGGTAAGGGTTAGGGGTTAGAGGCAGAGATCGCCCTCTTCTGTCTGTTACTTGTTATGTCTGTTGATTGTTAGTTATGCTATTAACAATGGATCAATGATTATCACCAACTCTGCTGCAGCTTTATGAGGGTTTTACACGACCTGCTGCACCAGGTAAACTTACTGTATGTTTATCATGCATGACAAATATATTCACAATATAAATATGGGCTTTGTAGAAAGTGTTACTGAATACAACTGCACCTTCATGTGTAAATTGTCTACAGTAATGTTTACAGTGTTTTTAACAAGTAGAACACAAACAAGAATTTAAAATTTGAAATTATAACAATTATATGTGATACATGAGGCTAGCAAATCAAATACAAAAAATGCTAACTATCTTTGTCTTCAAAGAGAAACGGATGGAAACAGTTATTGATACTTCAAATCATCAATCATTCAGTTCTCATTTTAGAGCCATAGACCTGTCAATACTGCACTCATGTTTATATCATGTTAGTATTCTGTTTTATATTGTGTTTATTGTATGTTTATATGTTGTATGTGTGACTCGTGCCTGTATGTTTGAGGCATGCTTGTATCATGTTTGTATCATGTGTGTATCCTGTTTGTATGTTTGTATCATGCTTGCATCATGTGTGTTGTGTGCAGGAGCTGCGTTGGGTCCTCTGCTGGCTGGTGTGATCTCTCCTACTGGCTGGAACAACGTCTTCTACATGCTCATCTCTGCTGACATCTTGGCCTGCCTGGTCAGAAACATGCTGTTTTCACTCTTTATTCATGTTCTGGATGAGCTGTCAGACTGATGATGATCCTGCAGTTTGCTGTAGTACTGACTGTTGTTTGTTTCCTTTAGTTTTTGTCCAGGCTGGTTTATAAAGAAGCTCAGAGCTGGTGTGGACGTGTCCCTCGTGTCAGAGGGTGAGTCTGAATTCATCCCCACAGGATTCAATCACAGTCCACTATGATAGCACTATAATATTACTGTGAAATTACTTACTTTTTTAGTAAAAAAAAAATCCCTTTTAATCAAAAATATGGCAGAAACTCTCAAGATATTTCCCTAAAAACATCATTAATTACAGATTCCAAATGACCATTAAACTAAGCAACAGAATATCCAGTATGCCTGTTTTATTTATTCCACTTTTCATTCCAGGTACAAAGAAATCTGAACCCCACACAGATGATTGAACCCGAGACGTAACCTCACCTGACAGCGGACCACATATTGGACCACCTCTCTCCATGTTGGCTAAAAGACGACCTGTCAATGGGAGATTCAAGGCACTAATGTGATGATCGAAGCCTTCTTTTTATTGTAAAACTGTCTTTATAAAGACCATACTTTTTTTTATGACTAATCTACTCATTCTATCTTGTTGGTTTTAATATGCTTTTATCAATAAAGTGTACATACTGTAATTACTGATTGTAATTCAAGCTCTACTAGATTTTCTTAATTTCATCTGTCTCTTTGATTATTGCATCATCATATCAGTGCAGAAATGCTGCTGTTCCCATCACACAAATGTCGTTAACCACCACAAATCCGAATGACTACAAAAATCCCCAAGTAGCCTACATTCAATTAGTTTTCAAAGTCCTTAAATAATAATCCGTATTCTCTGAAACGCTGGTTGTCTAACGACTAAAACATAGTGAACAACCACAAAGAACACAAACCGGTTAAAAAAAACAAACACAGCCACAGAGAGAGATGCAGGAGTTTTTCCTCTAAATGATCTGAAGCTCAGTTTCAGAGTTCACGTGTTCCAGTTAGAGTTTGCAGCAGGGTCTTTATCTGATCTTTATTCCTTCACTGGGACTGTGTTTGATCTGCTGAGCTCTGTCGGTGAATAAAGCACAAGCATTTTTATTTTTGATGGCAACCAGGGATTTTTTTTCCCATATATTTTTTTATTGTTATAAATGCAAATGCAAAGTAGAAAAGTTTCAAACAGGGTTCCCTTGTGTCGATGTTAAATCAGAAAAATAAAACAGAAGAAAAGGCATTGAGGGATTTCTGTTCGTTTTCATTTTGACTCCAAATAACCTTTACACTTTTTACCTAATCTAGCAATATCGTTATTTACAACATGTTATAATAAACTCAATGATCCTTTACAGGATTTTTAAAACACATCTCTGCACTTCTGATTTGCAACACTGAAAGAAAGAAAGTTAAAAGACATGAACAATGAAACATCAGTGAATATTTATTTATATTTATTTAGACAGGCTAGTACTTCACAATGTGGGATTATATCAAATTCACTAACACAACACTAACTACTCTATCACCGCAGAAACAGAACAGCAACAACAGCAGAAAGACAGTGAAGGGAGGGACTTGTAGCATAAACTGAATGAATCTAATCCTTCAAAGAGTTTGATAAATTCAAAGCTTTATAAGTTTTTTGGCCTGAAAATGAAGATTCCTGCATTGGGCATGATGTCTGTGTTTCTGTGTTTCTTCGTCTTTGCAGCGTCACATGAAGACAGAGCCAGCAGCTGTTCGGATCAACGCGTTCCTCCACCACTGCTGCTGTGTCTGATGAGTTCATCTAGAGTTTGGGCCTGTTATAATTAAAAAAAAACCCAGAACAGCGATACGTGACTCCATTGTTGTAAAATCCTTCTCAAATACAAAGATCTTCCAAAGCTTCATTTGTTACAGTCGTTTATCAGTGATGATATGAAGCAGGAGTCCATGTGCGGTACCAAGACCTGAGAGGCCAGAGAAGGAGAAAAAGTTTATTACACACAGGTACGAGTCAGACATATGATTTATTAGGGCAGAATTCTGACTTTTTTTCTCAGAAATGAACAAAAAAAACTATTAAGGGGTAATTTAATTTTATTCATTACAGAAAAAAGTCACAGAAGAGTATTAACTAAAGGGTGACTAAACAGATTAATTCCAGATTGCTGACTTTTTTTACCATTAAGGTTTGGGTTTTATTATAGGAAAATCACATATGGATTTGAAACTTTATTTTATTTATTTATTATTAGTTAATTAGTTAATAAAGATCTGTCTTTAGTCTTCACAGGATGCAGATCTTCTCATTTCACTCAGGAAGAAGTGATCAAATGTCTCTGTTACCTTTAATGAGTACAGTACAGTAGAAGCAGCTTAAATTCATCATGTTGATCAGACGTTTGTGTTTATTGTGCAGGCTGTGAGAGAGAAGAAAGTTTCTCACCCTGGAGAGCTGTAGGAGGCCGGGCTGACTTGAGACGGTAAAGACACGGAGGCTGTGGACAGACTGTTAGGAGACGCCTCACGGCTCACAGTGTTTGGGGAAGAGCTGGACGAAACTGGAGGAAAAAACACTGATATGTTATTGGATAGCACATGCAGTAAGCAACATACAGCAGTACAGAGAGAGTACATGGACTATATAATGTAATACAAAGTACACATTTCACAACGTACAGGATGTAGTAAACAGTATTTGGGTGTAGTAAAATATAGTATGAAGTAATAAATGGTATTCAGATATAGTAAACAATACAATACTCACCTCCTGAAGCTAGAGGGCTATAGGATCTGGAAGCTGAAGCCTGAAACAATGAAAATTATTTAAGTTAACATCAGGACCGAGGAATATATATATATATATATATATATATATATATATATATATATATATATATATATATACACTATATACACTCACCGGCCACTTTATTAGGTACACCATGCTAGTAACGGGTTGGACCCCCTTTTGCCTTCAGAACTGCCTCTATTATTCGTGGCATAGATTCAACAAGGTGCTGGAAGCATTCCTCAGAGAGTTTGGTCCATATTGACATGATGGCATCACACAGTTGGTGCAGATTTGTCGGCTGCACATCCATGATGCGAATCTCCTGTTCCACCACATCCCAAAGATGCTCTATTGGATTGAGATCTGGTGACTGTGGAGGCCATTTGAGTACAGTGAACTCATTGTCATGTTCAAGAAACCAGTCTGAGATGATTCCAGCTTTATGACATGGCACATTATCCTGCTGAAAGTAGCATCAGAAGTTGGGTACATTGTGGTCATAAAGGGATGGACATGGTCAGCAACAATACTCAGGTAGGCTGTGGCGTTGCAACGATGCTCAATTGGTACCAAGGGGCCCAAAGAGTGGCAAGAAAATATTCCCCACACCATTACACCACCACCAGCAGCCTGAACCGATACAAGGCAGGATGGATCCATGCTTTCATGTTGTTGACGCCAAATTCTGACCCTACCATCCGAATGTCGCAGCAGAAATCGAGAGTCATCAGACCAGGCAACGTTTTTCCAATCTTCTATTGTCCAATTTCAATGAGCTTGTGCAAATTGTAGCCTCAGTTTCCTGTTCTTAGCTGAAAGGAGTGGCACCCGGCGTGATCTTCTGCTGTTGTAGCCCATCTGCCTCAAAGTTCCACGTACTGTGCGTTCAGAGATGCTCTTCTGCCTACCTTGGTTGTAACGGGTGGTTATTTGAGTCACTGTTGCCTTTCTATCAGCTCCAACCAGTCTGGCCATTCTCCTCTGACCTCTGGCATCAACAAGGCATTTCCGCCCACAGAACTGCCGCTCACTGGATATTTTTTCTTTTTCGGACCATTCTCTGTAAACCCTAGAGATGGTTGTGCGTGAAAATCCCAGTAGATCAGCAGTTTCTGAAATACTCAGACCAGCCCTTCTGGCACCAACAACCATGCCACGTTCAAAGTCACTCAAATCACCTTTCTTCCCCAAACTGATGCTCGGTTTGAACTGCAGGAGATTGTCTTGACCATGTCTACATGCCAGATGCACTGAGTTGCCGCCATGTGATTGGCTGATTAGAAATTAAGTGTTAACGAGCAGTTGGACAGGTGTACCTAATAAAGTGGCCGGTGAGTGTATATATATATATATATATATATATATATATATATATATATATATATATATATATATATATATATATATATATATATATATATATATATATATATATATATATATATATATATATATATATATATATATATATATATATATATATATATATATATATATATATATATATATATACACACACAATAATAGCAAGGATCTTCTGTAATTATAAAATAATATGTTATGATAACATAATGATATAATGATATAAGAAGCTTCTAACCATTCTGGAGGAGAAGCAGTGGGATTTGACTGGTAAACTGGTCACAGGACAGTAGATTCTTTTCTCCTTCTGACGCCGGTTACAGAACCAGACCCGGACCACCTCCTTCTCCATGGACAGCTGCTCTGAGATCAGCGTGATCTCCTCAGAGTTTGGTTTGGGGTTCTGAAAACAAACAAGTCATTTTATTTCCTCCAAATGTAAACCTCTTTAAAATCAACAGATTGTTTGGCCAGTTGGGGCAACAGAACACAACTCCTGACACATTATAACCAACCAACCAACCAACTTTCTATATTGCATATGATCAGTGTGATGTTCACAGATCACAGTTTAGGCAGTGATCCACCAGGATCCTTGTAGTTTGGTAGAAGTTCTTCCTCAGTGCTGCTGGTGTGCAGCAGGATGGCTTGGATCCTTCATTATTCCATTTGCCTTCTCCCTGCAGCACCTGAGGTACATCTCCTTAAGTCCTTAGAGCTCCACCTGTTGTGTGTTGAACCGAGTGAACCACTCCCTGCAGGGCCTTGTGGTCCCGCTCACTGCAGTTTCTGTACTAACTAGAGGTTTTTCCTGTCAGGCCACTCTGATGCTGCAGGAGGAAGAGTTCCTCAGTATTTGAGAGGAAACCTGGATGCAGCCCCCAGGTCAGAGGTCACATCAGAGATTAGAGGTCAGGCCCTCATTGATATGGACACCAAGGCACTTCAATCAATTAATCAATCTTAATTAGTCACATCTGATCACAGTGTAATCATAGTGAGGAGGAGGGGGGCGGGATCTCATCCAACTGAACCAATGGGATGTAAAAACTGAAACTCTAAATGTGAAATATGTATTTCCTGGGCTACAGAGATGAAGCTCTCCATAATCAAACCTTTCTGCTAAGCTCCGACTTCAGTTTCTGGATATAGTCCCTTAACTGTGAGAAGTGGGGGGGGGGCCCACACACAGGCCTGATAACAACACCGTGAACTTTAAAACTAAATCCTAAAACAACCAGGTAACAGCCAAAATCTAAAAGAAGAAACCGGATCAAAGACTTTTTAAAACAATGACCTGAACTCAATAATCATTACTTAACCATTATGCACACTTTGATTTGATTAAGTCTATTGATTATATAAGGATGATAATTGGTATTAGTTTTATTAGTGGAGCCCAGACCCTCAGATCTAATGAAGAAAAACTCCATAAAAAACATTTAATTCATTCATTATCTAGGTCTCCTGTTTGTGTTTTTTAACTTTAGTTCATAAAGTGAATAAAACTTTTAATGATAATAAATTATTTAAGAAGTAATTCCTTGACAAACAGCCAATAGGAACTGTGCAACGGTCTATGAGTCTGCAGCTTTTTAAATACTATTTGGAACAGATCATTTCCACCTGTAACAAAAATAAATAAATACAAAAAAAATCAAATTATTGTGCAAATGATTCAAAAAATCATATTAACATTCTAAATGTATTGACTTGGTATGTAAAATTAACAGGGATAAAAATCTATAGGAAAAGGTTCCTGTTTGATTAAAAAATTCTGATATGGCTATTTCTTTTCACCACATGGCATATTTTTTCAATTTAGTTTTTTTTTAAATCTCCATTTAAAGGAGGTTATATATGGAGTCATAGGAGAAAAGATGAAAACGATTAAATATGAGACTGGAGCTCACATCGAGGAAACGTTTCTCCAGGGTCATCTTGATGTTGGTTTCGATGCTTGTTCTCTTCTTCCTCTTGCGTCCGTAGCCCTCCAGCAGCGGCGGCAGGGAGGTCGGGTTGCTCATCGAGTCGGAAGGTGAGTTCTCTGGCGTTAACACAAATATCACATCATCACTTTTAAAAGGCTGCAGCTGAAATGCTGTGAATCAACGTGGAAGGAGACGGTTTGAAACGTTGGAACCTCTGTCTTCCCTTGTTTCCTGTCCTCTACATGAATTGAAGTTGTACCTGCGTCACTCAGCCATTTCTCCAGCAGAGGTTTGAGTTTGCACATGTTTTTGAAGCTGAGGTTCAGAGCCTCGAAGCGTGAGATCGTAGTCTGACTGAAGTCGTTACCATACAGCTTCCCCATCGCAAGGCCCACATCTCCCTGACACACACACACACACACACAAAGTAAAGTCTGTGTCAAAGCTGCAGCTGAATATGTTTGAAAAAAAGAGACCACTGCATTTTTTTTCTGAAATCAGCATCTCTACATGTATTCCAGCCATTCTATTCCAGTGTCTGTTGAATTCCAACACATGTACACCTCATTCTGCTTAAAGAGGAACCAGGAATGGAATAAAGTCCCCCAAGAACATAAAGGTAAAGACTTGTGGAAGCTGAGATTAAAAATAAGGGTTATTGCACCAAATATTGTATTTTGAACTCTTCATAAGCGTAAACATTAATATTATGTTGTTTTATAATGAATTTGATATTGTTTCTTTGCATCGTTTGAGGTCTGAAAACATGTTTTATTTAACATTTTTTATTTGACATTATAAACATTGTGTATTGTCATTTTCTGCAAATAAATGCTCTAAATGATAATATTTTTATTTGGAATTTGGGGGAAATGTTATCAGTAGTTTATGGACTCCTTTTGCCCAAACACATACCTATAAGTAGTAAAATCAGAATAACTGATAATTTTGCAATGATCTCTTTTTTTCCTAGAGCTGTATGTTTGTAATATATTGTGTTATTGGTGAGATGATTTGCAATAAACCAGTTTTAAGGCTCCAGGTGACTCTGACAGCACAGATAAACATGGCGGCTTCTTCAGTACCTGAGTGAAGCCCAGTTTGATGCGTCTTTGTTTGAAGGACTTGGCGAACTGCTCCAGCTCCTCCAGGTCACTGGGCTCCTCCTGCGGCGGCAGCGCCATGTGTTTGGGCATCTGCAGGTGGGACATGTCCATGTGGGTCTCCATGGACGGTCCTGCCAGACCGGAGCGACTCATAGCCTACGTCAGAAATGCAGAATACTTATGTACATGTAGTTTCTAAGTTTTTTTTTATTTCTAATAAATTTGCAAAAATCTCAAAAATACTTTTTTTCACGTTGTCATTATGGGCTGTTGTGTGTAGAATTTTGAGGAATTGAATCCATTTTGTAATAAGGCTGTAACATAACAAAATGTGGAAAAAGTGAAGCGCTGTGAATACTTTCCGGATGTAATGTAGAGTGTAGTTTCTGTATTAAAGGTGCAGTGTAATAGATCATAGAGGATATATTATAGATTAGACCTTTAGATCTTTCTGTGAGTTGTGTTGTTTGCTGTGTTCTTCATGTAGGAGGCAGCAAGCGGTGGTGAGCTCATCACAAACATTCCTGATAACTGTTGTTGATACCTGTTCCTGTTTCTAAACTCAACCGCACTTTATTTGCCTAGCAAATATGCTGAAAATATTTCCTTCCTCAAAAAACATGAAAAGCTCATTTTGTAATTTTGACATCACATTTGTGAATCAGAATCTGAATTTGTGAAGTCTTTGTCTTCTTGTTCTTGATGTGTATGATTGTGCCGAGATAGGAGGTCCTGGTTTACCTGAGGAGTCAGAGCCAGTCCAGGTTGATGCTGAAGGAGACTGGTTTGACTCTGGCTCGGGAGGGACAGGAGGTTCTGCTGCAACAGGGCTGCAAAGAAACACAGTAGGTTATTCATGAGTAATCTGATCAAGTTTCTGTAAATTCAATTTGAAAAGTTTTAAAAATGAGCATCAGATATTCATTAGTGAGCTCTACAGGTGCAGGTTCTTTTAAATTCTGTAGAGCACCAGCTTCTTCGAGTCTTCATGTTAAGCTAGGCTAACATAGTCTTTATGTTGAGCTAGGCTAACATAGTCTTTATGTTGAGCTAGGTTAACGTAGTCTTTATGTTGAGCTAGTCTAACATAGTATTTATGTTGAGCTAGTCTAACATAGTCTTTATGTTGAGCTAGTCTAACATAGTCTTTATGTTGAGCTAGGCTAACATAGTCTTTATGTTGAGCTAGGCTAACATAGTCTTTATTTTGAGCTAGGTTAACATAGTCTTTATGAAGAGCTAGGATGTTAAACTAGGCTAATTTTGAGCTCTGTTTGAGATTTACATTGATCTTCTCATCAAACTCCTCCTCCCTCAAACAAAACAAATAACCCAGCTGTTATTTCATGGTTGATTTCTGGGTGATAACTAGTTTAATTAATGTCTTCAAATAGTCTCTTTTCACTTTTGACCAAAGAGAGATTTTGAATGCCTTTTCAACAGAAAAATGCTGACAGGGAACTATTTCCCCCAACATGTTGAATTAATCCTTTAAAGATGCCAGTTTTAAAGCAATAATCCATCAGCCTTATTATAAATGCTCCTTCTGATATTCACATGTAGACTCTACCACTCTTCTGTTTCTCTTAACCTCTACATCCTGGAAGTTAGGAACCTTCTCTGATGAATATCAGTGTGATCTGCACCTTGGTGGCTGCTGGGGCTCTGTGAGAGCAGGAAGGACGACGGCGATGACAGGTGGGACGGTGGCATCAATACCAGCTGCTGCATCGTGTGGAGAGAGGTGAGCTCCTGGAACAACATGGACTTTAATGAATTACTCTGATCCAAATGTAGTCGCCAATTGCAAGACATAAGCAAGAAAATACATAAAATATAGATTATAAATCACAGGATTAGGGATCTGAGATGGAAAAGAAACAAAAGGTTTACAAAACTACAAATATATTAAGCATAAATCCTATTAATTTTATCTCCACATCTATCAAATGCCACACTTCCTGTTTGTGATGATTGTGATGAAGGGACATATGGCTCATTTCACTTGGAACTTCTCAGCTGTGCTGCTTATCCTGTAATTACCTGATCCTTATGAATAACATAATTGTAAATAGAAATGAATAGGCTTTCCAATGATATCAGATATAATGCTGAACATACAAAACAACGGAGATATGATCCACAAACACACATTTACTAACTTTTTTATTGACAAGAAGCCGCCATGTTTCTACAGTAGCCCAAAATGGTCAAACCAAACAATGATTCTCTAGATGCACTATCAAGTTTTTCTTGCCCACAGTAGCTTCCCCTACACACGGGGTTCACAGCTGGTTGCAATCTGCAAACTTACCACTAGATGCCACCACAAACTACACGTTGTACCTTTAAATTAAAATAACGTCATCATGGATTTTTGTGTGTAAAATTAGTGGCGTTCCTCTTTCAATTGCATTTAAAATGCATATATGAATATGATTGTATTAAATTAGTTAATTTCCTACCCCAGTCAGTTGACCTCCAGGCACTGCAGAGTTCTGTGTCATGTGACATGGTTTGAGTGCTGAGGCTGAATGAGTCGAGTTGATATCCTCTGTCTTTATCTAAGACATGGAAAGCACAAGCACACACACACACACACACACACACACACACACACACACACACACACACACACACACACACACACACACACACACACACAAACACAAACACACTCCAGTTAGGTCATCATCAGTTTGTCGTGTAGAGCTGACAGGATGGGTTTACCTGTGTTAGCTGTAGGGAGATGACAACACACATGCACACACACAGACGCACACGCACACACGCGCGCGCGCACACACACACACACACACACACACACACACACACACACACACACACACACACACACACACACACACAGACAGACCCGCTCCAGGACCAGTTTGGTCACTAAACATGATACAAAGAGCAATAGACTCCATTCCCTTGGGCAAGCCAGTATGCAAATAGTCCCCCCCTCCACCCCAAAGCCAGTGCACTTCCTGAAAACATCATGACCAGTGAAAGAACAGTCCTCCTTTGCCAAAAAACAGTGTTTGGAGAAGTATCCAAATAGCTGCAAACTATTTGCAGTGTTTTGCAGAGCAGCAGTGGTGGTTATTGACAGCAGCAGTTTATCCTGAAGACATTAGCGCTTTACTCCAACCACAGACACAGGTCGCCTACTGCTGTTTTTGTTATCTTATTCAAATTCTTATTAAAAAATTTACATTAAAATCAAATTCTTATTAAAACAAATCAGTGTGAGGAGATTCATTAATTAATATTACATTTATATTTATTTATACTAATGTTTTTTATTTATCTATTATAATACTATGTTTACATATTACTAAGCAGTGTTCATGTTCTTTCTTTTGTTTAATCTGAGCCACTTACATGAACATTATATTTAGTTAAAGTCACATTTGAGTGTGTTTATTTAGTTTTAACCTGGATTATATCTGGAACTCAGTTCTAAGTGGAGTAAGTGTTTGCTGTTACATAATGTTCCTGAAGGACGTTTAGAATATTACTGACTTACAAACTGTCAGAACAATTTTTCGTTTAGTCTGGGTTGGTGACATGAACATTATATTTAGTTAAAGCCATATATTTATCTTTAATTGGAATTGTCATCTACAAATACTGATACAAGATAACACTAGTTCCCAAACTGAGAGGCCATTAGATGACTGACAACATATACTTTTATTTTCCTTTAATCATTCATTTTACCATTTATCATTTACCATTAATCATTTCAAATTAATCAGTTTTTGAAGGCAACATCACTCTGTGTCACTTTGAAAGATTTGAAGCCACTGCACAAGAGCAATGAACAGGTATTCATCCCCAGCTGAAAATAGGCTCCAACAAATGCAGTACAATCAGAGTACAATCTGTACTTGTAGAGTACGTGTACTTTACTTGAGTATTTACATATTTGAATTTTAAAAATTAATTCAAATTCATTGTAAATCTCTTGTGACCCTTGTGAAGTAACATTTGGTAAGTAGTAAGTAGTAATAGTAACTAACAGTAAATAAAGTAGTTGAAACCAGCCGCTTACATTCTGCTTACACACTGATTCATCGGCATTAATTGTAGTAATTAAACATTCAATTTTAATTTAATATTCTACATCAGTCACTGCTGGAGAGACCACTACCTTTACTACATTTTAGCTGATAATACTTTTGTATTTTACTGTAAAAGGATTTTTTTTACTTTTAATTTTACTTGTAATAGAGTACTTTTGACAACTATTGGTACTTTAATTAAGTAAAGGATCAGAGTATTTCTTCAATCATAGCTTTGTCTGGCAAATAGGAAACAAACAAACGGAACCAAATCCTTCTAATAACCTCATCACAGGAATCAGATTACTGAGTGATGGAGTTTCTGACTCACCTGTCGATTGAAGTCAAGCCCGTTATGATCTGAATGACAGAATGAAGACAGAATTACCACAAATAGCATATATAAAAACAGAAATCAAGCATAGTCTGTTATTATTTAAATAATTGTTAATGTGAGACATGACGTCACTAATTATTTTCTCTTACAGTGTCACTGGAATACAATCTGATACAACTTTATTTAAATCATTAAACAACAGCTGAAAATTGAGCCTCTCAACTCAATTCAAGTAACTTTATTCGCATGAACAAAGAAAAATGTTGCCAAATATATTAATTTTACATGTTAACATTCATATTATTGTACTACATATTATTAGTGCAAGAATTTGTAACAACAGACTATATAACCATCAAACAAACAAGAAAATAGACAAACTGCTAAACATGGAAGTAAGTCACCAATCTAACATAATAATAATAATAATAATAATAATAATAATAATAATAATAAAGGTATGTTGATGTAACAACTTGTAACTCTCTCTCTCTCTCTTTCTTTCTCTTTAGCAGCACAGAAACAGGGTTCAAAGGTGGGATGGATAAGCTCACATCATTTGAATGTCAAATGGGGCAGAGAGAGAGAGACAGAGAGAGAGAGAGAGAGAGAGAGAGAGAGAGAGAGAGAGAGAGAGAGAGAGAGAGAGAGAGAGAGAGAGAGAGAGAGAGAGAGAGAGAGAGAGAGAGAGAGAGAGAGAGAGAGAGAATGCAAATACTCCTCTAACCCCCCTTTAGCCTCCTCACATCACCAGCAGCAGCAGCCTCACAGCCAAACTTCCAGTATGGAAATGACTAAGACATGCAAATCAGCTCCTCTGAGCACAGGAAGCCTCACACTCAAACACACACACACACACATTGGAAACATTGGTTGCACGCACATACAATATAATGATGTAGGTTACTAAAGAGTCTGGGAACATGTCATTCCCTCTGGCACAATCATCTGTTTGATTTCAGTTTGTCTTGAGGGGTGAATCGTTTACATTTGTACAGCTAAGCATCAGACACTGATAACGCTGAGCTAGACTGTCACGAATATCATAGCATAATGGTTTTGGAACCGGCATACAAATAATCAGTTGTTATTTCAATACTTTACTATAAGATGAGCCCTGGTGGAAGTCAATGTGATGTAGGCTACTCTGCTATGTGTGAAATATCATCATCAATCATCTTGTTGATAGCACTGCAGGTTCAGACAGAATCGCTCCTCTAAAAAAGAGGATGGTTAGACAAAAAGAGTCTCTCCTTGGTGGAACTGCCAAGCCCGTAAACTGAAGACTCTAAAGCAGGGGTCACCAACTCTACTTCTGGAGCGCTAACATCCTGCATGTTTCAGGACGCTCCAACACACATGATTCTAAATATTAACAATTCTTGACAAGCTTCAGGTACCTAATGACCTGACTATTAAAAATGAGAAACTAAATAATACCAGCAGGATGGTAGCCCTCCAGGAGCAGGGCTGGTGACCATGGTGTTCCAGCAAACTGAAAGAATCTCTGGACATGGAAAGCGAGTCTTAGAAGTAACAGGAAGGGCCTGACAGAGCCGCCTATTACTCATCACTGATAAAAAAAAAGAAGAAAACAAAAACAACCCTAAGTTCCCTTTCAGCACTTTAGCCACACTGACAACAAGCACAACTCACAGAATTCATCACCTCTTGATTTACCCTGTACCACAGTCCTTTAGATTAGCAGTAATTAAACCTCTTCAAAAACTTGCACTCAATCCAGGTGTTTTATCCAACTATAGACCTTTATCCAACCTTACTTTTCTAAGCTCTTGGAGAGAGCAGTCAACAAACAACCGTGTGACTTTGACATAACATTGAGGATTTCCAGGCAGATCCCAGAATAAAACCTTTTAGACGTTCCTAGAGTCTCTACAAGTAGAATGGGATGTTAAGTATTGTATTCCATCTGGTCTAAAAAAATGTATTACAGTCTGTCCATCCTGGAAGAGGGATCCTCCTCTGTTACTCCTTACTTCCTGAGGTTTCTTCCTTTATTTCTCCGGTTTTTACTTGTATGTTGTGAGGGTCTAAGGACAGGGGATGTTGTGCTGCTGTTGTGCAAACTGTAAAGCCGCCTGAAGCCAATCACTGATTTTGGGCTGTACTGAAACCTATAAACATCACAGATGTCCATGTTAAAGTTAGCACAGTGAACATCTCATGAAACTGTGTCATGATGCCACTGATGTGATTATGACCTTCATTCGAAAACAAGACCATCAGAGAGCAAATTGTATATTTCTATATGCAGTGAATCAGGGAAATAAAACCTTATTTTCTGATTTGTTCAGAGCTGTTTCCATCTAAAGTAGAAATAAATACGCCCAATCCTCCACACTACGTGCAGGAAGCTGCTGTATTGATAGATATGCATCAATATTACATACAACACATGTAGAAGGCTGCACCAATATCTACTACTCTGTCCACTATACTTACATTAATAAACTTCATTTATGACATTTCCGGAAATGGTGAAAAAACAAAAAAATCCAGAGGGACATCTTTACTAATCTTTACTACTATAAAATCGCTCAATCTGAACATTTGAGAAACAAAATGTCCACCTTTGTCATTTTTTCTCAAAACAGTCAAAAAAGTGAAATCTGATCTGCTGCCTATATGCTGCATTGTGGGATAATTGACTGGAATTAACAGCAAATCAGGCATGATGAGTTCTTATATTTTAAAGTGTATTACAATTAATTTCTTCTCCAATCAGAATGCCATATGTCCTAAAACCTGCAAACAGTCAATAGAACAGAGGCACAGAGCTGTGTCTCAACCAATCGAGGACTGACACTTAATCAACGAATCTGAAAATGTTCCAACATAGGGGGAAAAAAAATAAATATTTGGTCTGTAACTTTCTGTCTCAAAATTCACATCAGCTCTCTTATCTATAGGAGTGGTTTCATAGGCCTGGTGAGGGGGTGATGCTGCTTCAACATTTACAACACATGCAATAAAACATGGATGAAGCACAGGCTTTTATTTTGAAAAAAGGCAAAAAATACTCTCTCTACTCTATGTGTGTAGACCCAGTGAGGATCAGATTAAATATGACTGGGAGAATACCTTTTTAAAATCAGTACAATATGGCAGAGAGCCTGACTTTTTAAATTTGATTTTATTTATTATTAGCAGAGAGCCTGACTGCCTCAAGAAAGTAAAAGTAAAGCTTTAATAAACAAATTTTAATCAATAAAGACTTAATAAAATAAAGGCTTAATGAAGATTTAATAAAATAAAGACCTAATAAAGGCTTAATAAAGCAAAGGTTTAATAGAATAAAGGTTAAGAAATGTTTAATAACATAAAGGCTTAATAAAGGCTCAATAAAGTAAAGGTTTAATAAAGTAAAGGTTAAAAAAGATTTAATAAAGTAAAGATTTAATGAATGTTTACTCAAGAAAAGGTTAAAAAATGTTTAATAAAGTAAAGGCTTAATAAAGGTTTAATAAAGTAAAGGCATTATGATGGTTTAATAAAGGTTAAAACAAGATTTAACAAAGTAAAAGTTTAATAAAGGTGTAGTAACGCAAATGTTTAATTTAGTAAATGCTTAGTAAAGGTTTAATTAAGAATTTAATAAAGTAAAGGTTAATGTAGCTGTAGTTCTTAGGTATTTGTCAGATTAAATTTCCGAATATCTGGTTATCTGGCTAAATATCTGGTTTAAGCTGCAGAATAAATTAACAATGTTAATATCGAAGTTAAAGGATTAGTTCACCCAAATTACAGAACAACATATGTGATTTCAATGCTGATAACAATTACAGCCGCATTGTTCAAACATATTTTAAGTTGTCCTCTGCCATGTTGTGGTACAGGCAGACGTCTATAAGCCTGAACAAACCTAAAGTATCTATCTGCAATAAAAAAACACCCTGAAAAGAACAGGATTCAAATATCACCCAGTTTAGGTCCACACCACACCAATAGTTTATTTGAGGGACTGCTGAGGAGTTTTTTCTTGCTAAATCTGGGATATTCAGTAACTGTCCATGGTGTCTGTTAAACAAATAAAACACATCCAGACAAAAATAAGCTTTAGCTAAAAACACTCATTGTGCACATCAGAAGATACATGAGTAATGACTGGCTCTTTGGATAACATTAACACAGTATTGTATTGGTGCTGTACTGACTGAACATTTTATACTTTGTACTCTGCTGATTTCAGTGTGGATTTATTGTGCACTTTGAATTTGGGTGAAGCCACCCTTTAACAACAGCCCGACCTCTGTGACCATAGATATAGACAACATTATACAGAGAAGACAGCTCACAGTCGTTCACTTCTCTCGTGCTGCTATTGTCTAAATAAAAGTTCCACATTCTCCGTTTTACTGGTTCCTGGTTTTGTTTTGTGCTCTGGTAGCTGCCTAAGCCCCGGGTAGACTGCACCTCACTGCAAACAGCCTCAGGTGCATCCTGGTATAGCGACTAACTGCCATAAAACACATGCGCCCACACACGCACACACACACAAACATACAGCAACAGGTCGAGATGATGTTTGGCTTCCACTTTCTAACATGCTGAGCATCATGTTGACCAGTGTTTTAAAGCTGCTGCATCTGGTGAAGTTGGAGAAAGTCACACTTCACATTCACCGAATCAAAATAATAGAATGTGAAGATTGTTGAAGCAGCGATAAAGACTCAAAAAAAGTCAGATTATTCTCCAACCAGGTTAAGGCTGCTGAAACTTTCTCTGATATGTGCCAGTTTAAATTTGTACACATTAAGAGTGTCACTTCAGAAATAAATCTTCCTATAAAAGCACAAACACATAATAAAGAACATAATTAAAGAAATAAACAAGCTGTGTAGAACCCCAGCATGAATAAACATGGACCCGTTGAACTTGTGTGTGTAGGTGAGATATTCTTACCTGCCTGCTCAGCTGCAGCCTCTGACTGCTCTGCTGTGTCTGCGCTCATCTTAATATCTGCAATGATGAACACAGCTGATTTTCCTATAGGATTGTAACTTTACCAGGACAAAGAAGCTCTCAGGCCACCCAGGAAAATGATCTTGAGTTTATTCTAATGCGGCCCTGCCTCCAACACCACACAAACTGTACACACTCCTGTGTGATCAGCTACTTATAATATTCATAAAGCTAGACCTCAGCTGGACTCAGTCGTGTGCAGCAGCCGCACAAACTCCCAATAAACTCCTCAGGTGACACATGAAGTATATGAGGAAGAAGTTGTGATGAGCCTCTGGTGGAGGAGTGACTCACCTCAGGTCAACACCTCCGCTCAGCTGCGTCTGCTCTGTTCCTGTCAGGATAAAAGCTTTGGGAATCCACTGCTGCTCATCGGCATTTTCCTGAGAGGAGAAACGTTCAGTCTGCAGCTCACCGCGCTGCCTGATAGGCTGATTTGCATATGTGTCTGTGTCCTATCCAGCGTCACGCTGTTTGCATAAAACAACAATGAGGTTACTGCAAATTTACAGCATGTGTGTGTGTGTGTGAGATCCTGGGTTTTGATTGAGCTCCCACAATATAAAATGGTATTACATTATAATGGTATTATATTGATAATGATCTTTACATCAAAACTAATTGAGACAGAAGATGAGAAAATGTGATCGGGTCATAAAACGTTTGATTTATTACATAAAAAGGAAATGTACACATTTCATTATGAACAGTGCATTCTGGGGACATTCAAAATAAAAGCAGCTTTTTGACACGACAAGCACAAATAAGAGAAACGAGGTTAGTAAACAGTAGGAACAAAACGTGTCCATGCCTCGATCTGCTCCAAGAGAGGAGCTGAAAAGATCAAATATCAACTTCTGACTGTCGGTGCAGTCTGTGTGAGTTCAGCCTATAAAGGCGCTTTCTGTACATGGAACAATGCAGCAAGCTGCAAGGACTCGAAGATATTTACAACGTAGACTAACGACTGCAGAAGTGATCAATAAAGAGTTTTATCCAAAAACTCAGTGGCCTTCAAAATAAATTACAGCTCAATGAGGAGTTTTAGCTCATGAGCTCAAGAATAGAAATGTGACAAAGTTGAACATAAAACATTTTTCCATTGGAACGCTGTGTTTTCTCCCAATAACGTTGCTGCAGCCATGGACTCGAGTCAGTCTGGAGTTTGACTTGAGTTTTGCAGTGGATGGTGGGAGAACAGAATGTGTGAATAAGTCATTGAAGCAGTGAGGTCTTGTACCTTCAGCAAAGGGCACATGGTGCATCCATTTTTAAGAATTAGTCTCAGTTTCTCTCTGGCTTCTAGTGAAATCAAACATGCACTTCATAGTGTTCAGGTTTGGAGTCAAACACAATGGAACAATTGTAATTTTATTTGTGGAGCTTGAGGCATCGAATCATAAAACAGACGTGTCTTTAGAGAAACTGTAGATGAACAGTGAGATCTGAGGATCAGATAAAGATCTGTCACTGATGAACTTTTCAAAGCACCACAGCTAAATTATTTTCATCCCCAGTATTTCAGGATAAAGGCAGATGCCTCAGAGATGGAACTCCAAACCCGACCAATGAAAAAATAAGACAGATACGCGTTTGTATTCACAAACCAGGTGTGGATTCTTTCATAACAGGAGGCACTCGAGTCTAATTAACAACCTTCATGTCAGCTAACCTGTGTTTCACAGCTTCTCAGCACTGATCACCACTGTGTGATTTGCTATGGAAGTTAATCCAGCTCATGACATTTTTAATTTTAAGTCACTGAATTTCTAGCACTTTGCATTTAAATTATGCATTAGAATTTTTAGGTTCTGAATGTAACTCTTCAAGTTTTCAGTATCTTACACCAAGGATTAACAAATTGATTCTGTCTCAAATATTTTTGTTGTGTGAATTAAAAAATTCTGAATTGTTTTACTAGAATTTCAGGTTAAAATTAGTCAATTATCCAATTAGATCAACTTGAAGTCAAAACGAGTTATTGAAAATCTGAAGAGTTGAATTCAGAGACTTAAGAGTTCAGAAATACAATTTCAATGTAAACGAAGAGTAGAAATTCAATGATTTAGATTTCAAAAACGTCCATAATGTACTGTGTGAAGGATGTATCAGGAATGGAGGAGTCAGAGACCTGCTGACTCTAAATAAACACAATAAACAGCTCCCAGAATCATTCCAACTGCATTATGTTAATGTTAAGAATATTTCAGCCTTGATCACTACATTAATAATCTCCAGTTAGTTTCAGTTAGTAATTCACAATTTCACCAAGAGTCGCTGCAGTAAGAAGGTTTTTCCTGCTCCTTTACGATCCTTCAGCTGTGACGTCATGACGAGTCAATGGTCAGTTTCAGTTTCAGCCGCAGACATCAGCAGTGATTCAGTCAATGGTCTTTGATGTTTGAAATGGTCACACAGATATTTACATAAATCAAGAGGAAAGCTTCTTGGTTCAGTTTAACCAAGAAAAACAAAAAACAAAACAACCAATAACACAAGAGTGAAGAAGTTGTTCTAAAACATGAAGCTCATGTAGGGAGTCGAACTTACAGCTTTGACTGAGGAAGAATCAGATTAGTGCTGGAAGTTAATTAAAGTGACTTAATGTAGTTCAGGTAAACTCTCGGACAGACATGTTTTCTTCTGAATGCATTTCCTTAACTGACCAAGAAAGTAGTAAACTGTGCTATAAATGGAACAAAACTACACTCAAGTCCAGTCTTACAACTTAATTTAAATGCCGGGATAGTTTCAACACAACCTTTGATATGATGCTAACAGTCTATATTTTTTCTTTAGGTGTCTTCCTTGACATCTGTCAATGTCTGAGTCAACATTATACATATTCAGTAACATAGTAAGGACACTAAATAAATATTTGTTTCTTTATGTTTAGCAGATGTATAACAAGCAGTTCCTCCTCTATGCGTGTAGTGTGTGTAACTAGATGTGTGTGTTGTCTCCGGCCGTTACTGTGCTGCTGTCCTCGGGTCTAAGGGGCTCAGAGGGAACCACCTGTCAATCACCTGTCAATCACCTGTCAGCTGGCAGGTGACAGGTGTCATCAGACAGCAGCTGCTCACCTGGAAGAAAGAAATGACTCTTTTTAGAATCTATGCACACACTGTAGTGTAAAGCTGAACATGTTGTATATCCAACTGATCCATTAGCATAGCGTTAACATTGTGTTAGCACTTTAGCTAACCATAGTAACCTCTGCATTATTGGGTCAAGTTCCATGGCAGTGATGAATGACTTGGGCAAAGCTTTCCAGGATAATTTCAATTAGGCATCCCCATGAGTAAAGCTTAGTTAATACTTCTTCAAATGGGAGGAGGAAGATGAGCTTGACATAGCATAAATCTAACTCCCAGTCTATTCAAGTTCACTTTATGTTGTATTATAACATTTGGTTTATAAACGTGTTGTAATTGCTTCAGAACTGTGACACTGTAAAACTCTCCATTAATGATTGATTGTATGTTTGCGTGTTTGTGTGTTACCTGTGCAGGGAGGAGTCTGGTTGTCATAGTGAGAGTTGCTGCTCTGCAGGGCCTCATCCTCAGTGTCGCTGTCGCTGCTCGTCTCTGCCACCAGGACAGATGGAGGCTGATCTATGAACAGGACGAGACAAGATTGAGACCGTCAAACCTGCACAGACATGCTTTCACTGAGATATACATATTTATACATGTACAAATATACACTACTCACAATAAGTCAAGGATATTGTAAAAGACTCATTTGGGGTAATAAATATAGACTAATTAAAACATTATTCTCATTTATTATTAGTCATATCAAAGATTTCAAAGTTTTACTTATTTCATTAAGATTCAGACAATATAGGAAAACCACTCGTTTAAATGACAATATCCCTTACCTACTGTGAATAGTGTATTGTTTGTAGCTAACATCAAGATAATTCTGTAACAGTGGAACAAAAACAGTGCAACACACACCTTCATGTAGCTGGGCGGACGATGCCTCCAGCAGAACCTGACGGGAGTTTCCTGAACTTTCTGAATCACAGTCCAACATGGCCGCCCTGTGGTGTGAAGAACAGATGGGTAAGAACAGATAGGACATAGAAACAGACGGGTAAAAGTTGACGTGGTGGACCTGCATGCATCTCACCTGCTGCTGCAGGTCTTGCTGGTGGTGGCATAGCTTTGTCCTCCCAGGGTGAAGATGTCGTCTCTGGGTGCCGACGCTCCGTACAGCTGCTGCTTGGAGAGGAAGCTCTGTTCTGGCAGCAGGTCGGATTTCAGCCCGGCTGCTGCAGAGACACCTATTATTTGATTCATGCTGCAGATTTACAGATTATACGAACACTAGGGTCACACAACATATCGTTTCAGCATTGTATGCATGATGGTCACATCGCTTAACGAGTGACGGCAAGGAGGCAGATAACGACACGTCATATTTCAGTTCTTTGACACAGCAGCTGACAGCTGAACTGGCCAATCAGAGAGCATTGGGCTATAACCAGAGGTTCTCAAAGTGGGGTCCAGGGACCCTCTGGGATCCTTAAGTTTCAGGACCCCAGAAGGTCGGTTTGGGGGTCCTTGATATAAAAGAGATTGAGGAACACTAAGCTATAAAAAAAAACACTGGACCCTGTTAAATACTGACCCTCTGTAGCTGTCTGTTGTTCTTTAGGATGCAAACTGAGCTCTGCAGCTGCTTCTGCTCCTCTTAGCTCCTTCACCTCCTCTGGACTCCTACGCTTCACCAGCAGAGAGCTGCTGTCCAGGACGGGAGACACACACTTCCTGGCTATACACACACACACACACACACACACACACACATTACATCACATCATTTTTGTTGTGAGATATTAAAGTCCTGTGATCTTTGTCATTGAAGCTCAGGTGTATATATGTATATGTGTATATACGCTCCCGTACAAAAATTTGGGGTGACCCAGGCAATTTAGTGACACTTATATTTACCACCATAATGAATAGAACATGTTATATTAGCCTTCTGGCGCAATGAGCAAACACATTGGACCATTAGAACACTGGAGTGATAGTTGCTGGAAATGGGCCTCTATACACCTATGTAGATATTACACCAAAAACAGATATTTGCATCTAGAATAATCATTTACTACATTAGCAATGTATAGAATGTATTTATGATTAGTTTAAAGTTATCTTCATTGAAAAAAACAGTGCTTTTCTTTTAAAATAAGGACATTTCTAAGTGACACCAAACTTTTGAACGATAGTGTATGTGTGTGTGTCATTACCATTATTAGCTGGGGTGGTGTAGCAGTCCTCTCCGGGGGGGCAGCAGGGTCTAGATCTGGCTGCAGGTCTCAGCAGGTCCAGCTCTCCAGTCTTCCGAGCAGTCTGCAGTTCTGGGTCAGTGAGGCTAGACGGCCCCTCCTCCACAGCGAAGGCTCCTGAGGGGCCCGGCCTGGGCTCCCCGGACCCCCGAGCCTCCAAGACTTGGCTCTTGACGTCGGACATCTTGCTGCGGACCTCAGCCATCTGGGCCTTGAGGCGGATCAGGACCCTGGAGTCCGGAGTGGAGCGCCGCACCGCCTGGGGTCGCCGGTCACGGTCCTTCCTGGATTGAGAATTGGCTGGAAGACAAGGAGGGAGAGTGAGAACGCCGTTTTTCCCGGTGTAATGGTAACGCCCTGGTTTACGGACCTTGGCTGTGCCAGAGGGAGACGGGCGGCCGCGGCTGGAGGCCCCACAGAGACTCCACGCTGCTGCGAGGATCCTTCAGATCCAGCAGGTGGATCAGGATGACCGGGTCAATCTCCAGGAGGCTGTTGCTGCCTGACCCAGCAGCAGCCCCACCAGCTGTGGCACCGCTGCCACTGGCAGTGGCGCTACGGCTAGCAGCAGCAGCGCGATGTAATGAACGCACGGTGGAGCCAGACCCGCCTGCAGAGCATAAAACCATCCACACTGTCAGCATCACTCTGAAATAACACGTAACAGAACTTCATGAAATGTACCTGAAGCAGCTGCTGACAGGTCATCAGGAAGCTCTCCTTCTTCTGTCTCCAGACTCCCGATGAAGTCCACATCATTCTCTCCAGACCTGACACACACACACACACGGCATAGTTATTCGGAAGCAGTGATCAGATGATGACTATAAACCAGCTAGAGATACTGGGGCTTTTGTGTTCTGATTACTGTTAGAGAAAAATAACATTCATGGAGGAATCTCAAGGCCAACTCAGAAAATCTAAGTTTGCAAACTGATCTTCTGCATCGCTTTAAAGAGACTGTTACAAATAGAGAACAGTGAATTTACTATTTTTTTAATAAAAAAAAATCACTGATCAATAGAGTTGCATATCATTCACATCTTGAACCAATGTGGAATTCACTATTTGACTGTGATTCTGTAATTCGATTCTAAAAAAAAAAAGTCATGTGGTTAAATTAGGATTCATTTACTAGTAGATTAAATGAATAAAACATGAAATCATCAGCAAGGAGTCACAAGGAGACTTCTCAGTCTTCCATCTGTGCTCTCAATCCGTTTCCCATGATGCACTCTGGCTCTGCTGCTTAGCATTAGTGAGTTAGCTCAGCACTGTCCCTGCTAAACAGACCAGCTGGGCATCTGAAACCGGCAACTACCCATTTAAAAAAAAAAATGAACTATCCCTTTATATTTGGTTGTTTTGCCCAGTAATTATGCTACCCAAGATTATGCAACAATATATGTCCCCAACTATCTTTAAGTTACCCGTTAGGGGCCAACCTTCAATTGTGTAAATTCCTGTTTATTCCCATATCTTCCCATTAATTCCCATTTATTTCCGTTAATTTACATAGAAAGTTTCCAATGTTAAAAATCCCCAGAATTTGGCAAGCTTTAATTTTGGACCCTGAGGAATCTACTCACATGGTTTCCTCATCGATGTCGTTCTCCTCTGTGTTGCTGGTGGCGGTGGAGCTCCCCGAGGTGCTGCTGCCGTCCAGCGGGTTCACCTCCTCCTCTGTGAGACAGTCCACCTCCAAGTCTCCATCAGACAGTTCCTGAGCAGGACAGATGAAACAGTAAAACATAACCTTAGGATGATGAGGGTCAGAGCAAATAACAAGATTGAATTGTTTAGTCCAGTGCCTCCAAGTAGATTTTCTATAAAAAACATCCAGTTTCAAAGACTAGAAACAAAGAGTAGCTGGGTGAATAAACCTCTGAGCTACTGAAGTGTATTGTTGCCTTCTCCAAATAAAACTGGAGATCTCTAATTACTATCACGCAAATAAAATGAAGTGAAGTAGATTCAGTTCTTACATTGGAGTCGTCGTGCTGGGTCCTTTCCTCCTCCTCTTTTTTAGCGTTGATCAAAGTGGTCTGGATGTCGTCGTCGCTCTTCACTGAGCGAGGGTCTCTTTCTGAGGTCGTGGTGCCTGCAGCGAGCCTCAGGTCGGGTGGGGAGGAGCTGCGTGACGTCTGACGCCGGAACAGCTCGATGGCCAGCCGCTGGAAGAAAAATGGGATTCGTATAAATTATCTGTCCAAGCTGCTTTAGGCACAAACACATAATTAACATATAAAACTTTTTTTAAGTTGAAGAGTTTACATCATGATATTATGGAGAGAATATGTGCTGATTCAAGGCAGTGGTTCTTAAACTTTTTAATGTAAAGGACTCTTAAAAATCACAAAAACCGGACCTCAAACCCCATCTGATAAGATTTTTCATTTATACAATTATTTGTCTATTATTTTCCCATTTATTTGGGTTTCTATTTTATCTATTATTTTTTTAAAACGTATGTATTTGTTTCCTCCCTATTCGTTTTCACTTCAATAGAAAAATCAAATTTTAAATTAAATAAATTCATGTGCAAAGGGCACAAAAAAATAACAAATAATAGGAAATAAATACTACTAAAATAAATTTATTTTAAATTATAGCAGTCCTCTATACAATTGATTTTACATTCTGGCATTGTGGAATTACTAGCGAAAATAAATGATTCCCCTTTTTCCTGAGGACTGGCTCCTCAGGCACCTCCTCAAGGACCCATGGGAGTCCCAGGACCACACTTTGAGAACCACTGATTTAAAGGAAGGAAGGAAGAAATATTGAAAGGATACACACACAAACACACACACCTCTTTGAGGTTGTTGATCTGCTGGATGTAGCCGCTCTGGGCCGACTCCAGCTGGCTGATGTACCAATACTGGTCTCTACACTTCTGGAAGAAGGTGGGTGATCGGACCTGGTACCTGTTGAAATAATGATGCTCAATGATTATTAATAAGTTGTTACTCAGTTGTTGTTGTGCAGGTGGTGTGTGAGCCTACCGCAGCACCAGCGTGTCCGTCTGCATGTTCAGGTAGCCCTCGCTGGCCAGGAGGTCCAGTCTGAAGAAGCGGTTGTAGCCCCAGCATTCTCCAACCTCAAAGTCAGAGGCAAACTCCCGGATGATGTTCTTGGTTGGGTCACTGGAGGCCTGGTGGACCATCTCCACACGGTACTCATACCTACACAGGACCAAGAGAACATCATTACATACATGACTTGTTATATTTTAATAAAATGATCTCACTTTACTACATGTGCGTATGTTTACATTTTTGAAACTAGTTGACTGGTCTACAGTGGTCTAGGGTAGGATCTGGGGTCCAGTTGGACTGGAGGTCTACAGTCAGATTGAGGTTGAGATTTTATGTGCAAAATGTTCAAGTTGTTAAAACTGTAGTACAAAATCTGATTACTTAACGTCAGACTTAACTATGAAGAAAAAAGTGAGGCAGGAAGGAAAGATTTCCTCCATTTGTAAAGAAAGAAATATGATTTATTATGAAATAAACATACTTTGATGTTTCAGGGAGTCCAGCAGACAGTTCCAGGAACACAGACAGGTAGTTCCCCCGGACCACACCGTTACCATCCTGAGAAAAGTTCTTAGATAGTTCTTACATAGTTTGGGCACTAACAACAAAACATTATTATTTTTTTTTTATTATGAAATTCTACCACATGGTGGAGATTTCTGTTTACAGTAAAACTACACTTTCAACAATATGCATAATTTCTGTAAGGAAAATACAAAACAAGTATGATTATTTTTGCAAACCAGAGTATGAGCTTGAAGGCCTATAGTCAGACTGAGGGTCTACAGTCAGACTGAGGATCTACAGTCAGACTGAGGGTCTACAGTCAGACTGAGGATCTATAGTCAGACTGAGGATCTATAGTCAGACTGAGGGTCTACAGTCAGACTGAGGGTCTACAGTCAGACTGAGGGTCTACAGTCAGACTGAGGGTCTACAGTCAGACTGAGGGTCTACAGTCAGACTGAGGGTCTACAGTCAGACTGAGGGTCTACAGTCAGACTGAGGGCAGCAGCCTGTAAATAGAAATATGGTGGATGTGAGATGTGATGTGAAACTCACAGGATAGACTTTGAGCCTCCAGCAGAGTCCAGATATCTGTAGAGGAGGGCTGTAGACCGGATCAGCCCGCTGCCTCAGGGTGCTGCAGACACACAACACAGATCCTCATCATGGGGCAAGTGAAGTGATGCAATGAAGGGTGCAGCTAATGCAGCAGATAGAATTAAAGTGCAAGTTTGATCAATTTATGACTGATACGATTTACCTGAAGTTCACCAGAACAAAAGTGCTGGAGTCATACGCAGGAACCAGCTCACTGAAACACAGAGAGGAGAGGTGCTTAAAGAACTGCAGAAGCATTACACCATAAATGAGCCAATAGACACAATTAAAGACATTTATAAAATGGAGATTTTAACAAAAAACTAGAAAGTCGGTCTCTAGAGTCTTTGTTTGGTTTGTCCATTCTGGGCTATTATAGAAACATGGTGGCTTCACATGTATAACATCTCAATCTATGATTATAAAAACACAACTATTCTTATTCTGATTGAATTATACACTGACTGATACACTGACATGAAGTGTGTATATATATATATATATATATATAAAAAGAATATTATATTACATTTCTGTTGAGTCTGATTTGCTAGATGCTGGTAGATCTGACACACTTGACCCTGAAGTCTGTAATATGGGGTTTTATTCCTCCTCCTAGAGCAACAGAGGTTTACCTGGTAAAGTCTGGAGGGACCGGCGTGGTGACGAAGGACTGCATAGGCTTCCGATGGACCTGCTGGAACATGAGCAGGATCTCTGGGCTCTTGGAGATCAGTTCACTCTTACTGCAGGAGTGAAGCTGTCACACACACAAACGCACATATATGTATATATGTAACAACCAATCCACAGTCATTCTACTATTAATGAGGTTTGTTCTTTTCCTTCTTTACCCCAAATATACTTTGAAGTTCAGAGTAAAACAACCCATCCTGTTAATGAACACCCATCTGACAGTTTTAATATTACACAACTAAAACACAGCTCAGCATAACGAAGCTTTGAGCTGCTGTCAATGACCCACCTGATGCTCCACCTCCTGCAGCAGAGACTCCAGCAGCTCCGTCTCCTGGGTCAGTGACGTCTTCTGGCCTGGTGGAGGATAGCGTTTCTGTTTTCACTTTCTGTGAGTGCATTTACTATTTCATCTGTCTCTACCATGAGCTCCTTACTGCTTCCAGCGTTAAAGGTGCAGTGTGTCAGATTTAGCAGTATCTAGCAGCACAGACTTAGCAGAAATGCAAAAATACTCATAAATTTGTTTTAATTAGTCAGTCAGTCAGTCAGTCATTTTCTATACCTGCTTATTCCTCATTAGGGTCGCAGGGGTCTGCTGGAGCCTATCCCAGCGCGTTACGGCGAGAGGCAGGGATACACCCCAGATGGTCGCCAGCCAATTGTGGGGCACACACACCATTCACTCACACACTCACACCTATGGGCAATTTAGAGTTGCCAATTAACCTCAGCATGTTTTTGGACTGTGGGAGGAAGCCGGAGTACCCGGTGAAAACCCACGCAGACACGGGGAGAACATGCAAACTCCACACAGAAAGGTCCCAGACCCAGGACGCAAGGCGGTCTTGAACCTGCGACCTTCTTGCTGTGAGGCAACAGCGCTAACCCCTGCGCCACCATGTCGCCCTTGTTTTAATTAGTATATAATTAAATAAAGATAAGATTTGTTGTGCGTTTATGACCTTGGTTTGAAACATTTTTATTTACATGGGGAGCAGGTCTCCCTCCATGAAGCCGCCATGTTTTTACTGAATAGTGAATCTAAAGAAAGACTCTAGAGACAGGACTTTCATGTTTTTCACGACCACTGTAGGTTCTCCTACACAATGGGTTCTCAGCTGGTTGCAATCTGCACTAAATGCTGCCAAAAACTACACACTGTACCTTTGAGGGCTCGACTGTCAGTCTTGCTGCAGGGCCATTTAGGAGCAGCAACAAGGATTAATTTAAACTAAAAGTAGCATAGGGACTGAGCTATTGACAACAGCTGCAGGGACTCAGTGAAGTGTGCAGCATCTATTGTACCCATGAGAGTGATGAGTTTGTTCTTCAGCTGGTTGTCCAGACGAGCGATCATCATCTCCACAGCGTTGCGGATCTCCCTGACGCGCTCATCTTTTGCTCCTCTGACAGCCTCCACATTCCTCTCCTGACACATACACACACACACACACACACGTGATTTTTAGCTTTGTTCTAAATCCGGGGTGGGCAATCCTGGTCCAGAAGGGCCGGTGTGGGTGTAGGCTTTTGTTTCAACCAAGCAGTAACACACCTGTTTCTACTAATCAACCACTGGAGTCCTTGCCAATGACCTTCATTCATAAAATCAGTTTGTTACTGCTCGGTTGAAACAAAAGCCTACACCCAGACCGGCCCTTCTGGACCAGGTTTGCCCACCCCTGTTCTAAATCAACCTCGGAATGGGCCTCACCACTTCCTGCACCAGGCTGATGAGCTCCATGAGGCGGCGTCGGAGCTTGCCGACCTCCTCCTTCACTTTGGTCACATGCTGCTCATAGATCTCCACCAGAGGCTTGAAAGTGTGGCCGCCGTGCTGCAGACACCGAGGAAGAGGAACAATCATTATGAGGCTATGTTTTAATTTCTCATTTATTTCACTTCTACTCCAGGTCACATGTGTACTGCAGGTGAGTATGATGCGGTTACCATGCCGCCCCACAGAGCACACTGGTGACAGATGCACTTCTTACAGGTCCAACAGAACACACTCAGCTTCTCGTGATGGTTCTCACACCTGCAACAGGAAACAGGGTCAAACTAACAGCGTAGGAGGAGCAGGAGGAAGGCGATCATGTGGAAGACCTAACTCACTTGTCCTTGTCGTTGTCCTCGTGCTTGGTGAGGCTGCAGAGCTGCAGTGTGTCCAGCTGCTGGGTGACCTCCTCTGCCCAGCGGCAGTTCACCAGCTCCCTTAGCTGCAGTGGAGCCCTGACACACACACACACACCTGCTTGTCACATTTTCTTTAAGGTTTAAGGTCTGACAGATCTGTACAGGGTTCCTGATGTGTGTATAGTTCCAGATAGATATAGATATTCCAGATATAGTGCAGCAGTGGGGGCTTACCGGCAGTGTGGACACTGGGCTCTCTGTTCCGTCAACCAGCGCTGCCAAACGAGAGATTACAGTTCAACAACTACATCAAACAGAATAAGCTGCTACTCTGTGATCAGGCTCTGGATAAACACACTTACTCGTATGCAGCTGAAGCAGCAGAGTTTGGAGCAGTGTGGGCAGAGACGGGCATCCCTCAGCTTCTCCATGCAGATGAAGCAGCGGAACACCTCAGCGATGCTCTGCAGAGACACAGGAAGCAGAGAGTTGGCGTCAGCCTCGGACGTGATCAACACCACACAGACACACAACAAATACATCATCACAAAGTGAACATGTTGGATTGCACAGTGAGCAGAGGGAGCAGCTCTGCAAGCAGCAGAGTTTTAAAGATTTATATATCTACATCATTTATTATTTATAATGTTTTTCTGCTTAATTTTTGATTTTTTTGTCAGAAACAATCTCGTCCCAGACAAGTAATCACAACTTTAAAGGATTAAAACTTGTTTAAAATCTAAAACTACTAAATACCTACTGATAACAGTGGTGTGGAGGAAGGTCTAATCTGTTAGAACAGCTGTGTGTTGTGTTATATTACAGTTATCATGACTGTTTTAAGATGAGGGAAGAGCTCCACTAGTCTCAGTCTTCTGTGAACTAATTATTTGACATTAGTGTTGAAGGGCATCTCTTTCAGGACACATTCTGTGTCTTTGAATAAAATCTGAAACAAGATATCTTTAATCTTTACCCCTGCAGACACACTGTCCAGCTTCAGACTGTTCAAACACTTCCATGATGAAGGCGAAGGATGACAGATACGTACCTCAACACTCTGTTCATCCATTTCAGCCAGTTTGAGCTCTTGATCTTAGGAACAAATCAAAGAAGTCGTAGCCAGCGGTCTAAAAGGAGAAGGAACATCAAACACATCAACTTTTAACAGGTACAGAGTGTAGCTGCTGGCACCATCATGTGGCTTGTAAGTTTCCTGAGATTTACCTGTAGAAACATGGCAGCTTAATGGAGGGAGACCTGCTCCCCATATAGATATAAACATCTAAATCTAAGTTATAAAAACACAACAATTCTAATTCTGATTGAATTGTATTCTAATTAAAACATACTGTTTAATATTATATCCCATTTCTGCTTCTGCTTCTCCAAATTTTATTCTGTCCATTGAGACCTTTTGTTTAATTTCTTGGTATGGGAACCTTTCAGTCTCATTCGTTTTAATAGCCAGTAAAATAATTGACAGCAGCGTTCTTCAGTGCACATCTGACCTACACGTTTCGCAGAAGGCTCAGTCAGTCATGGCAAATTCTGATCACCCACACTTGGAGGAATTCGTTCTTCTTTCTTTTGGGCAGACGAACAGGTCCCCCAGTGTTAAAAGACAATAGTTTTACTTGTTTAACTTGTACTGTGTGAGTGCATGTATGTATGTATATGTGTGAGTATATATGTAGATATATGCGATATGTGTGTATACGTGTGTGTAGTAACATGCTGTCCCTTTAAGAGCAGCAGCAGTATCTGCAGCAGGCCGAGCATCAGCAGCTAACATTTTCATGTGTCTGTTAACATACATGAGCGGATTAACATACACGAACACAGTAAACATGTAGGTGTTAGCCGTGAGGCTAGCCATCGTTAGCTTCACTCACCTGCAGAGACTCCGTCACAGCAGATAAACAAACGAGATGAAGGAGCTAAATGGTGGCCATGCTGAATTATTTATAAATTATATGATATAAAATAAATATAATATGTAGTGAATGTCCTCCAGCGGCGGCAGACTGCGGAGTTGGACCCACTGCGGCGGAGTCAACGCGAAAAACGAGTCAAAGCTTCCCAAGTGATGAAAATGTGTCCTGAAGTGAAGCTGGAGCGGCTGTCTGTCCCCTAGCAATAACCAATCAGAAGGCGGCTTTTCTTCTTCGCTGCTTTTTTTATTGGTCGCATTGATCACAGAGATGAATGTAGCTACCGCCCCCTGCTGGCCAGAAACCACTGCTGAGCCCTGAGCCCCAAATACACTATAATAATAATAATAATTATTATACTACTATGATGAAACTTATAATTATAATAATATTAACAATATATTATTGTTATAATAATAATAATAATTTGTTTATTATTATTGTTATTAATATTTTAGCATTATTATTAGTTACTTTATTCATAGCACCTTTTATACATGAATGGAGATCAAATTGCATGTAAAAAACATTATAAACATGTTCTATAACAAATCTAACAAATCTATAATTTATAATTTCTATAATTTTTTCATTATAAATGTGAGGGAAAATACATAGAACATGGAGGAAACATAGATTATAGTAGAATACGAAGTAAAACTAGGATTTTCTCTTTGAATTATCCCTGACCAGAATGTTAGACATAAAAACATCCGCAATGAACATTATAGACCCTGATTCTGCAGTGCTTTATTGTCCATATGTTTTTGTTTGTTCATTTTCTTGATATTCACTTTTTATATTTATCAAGGAAGGCAGTAACATCACACAAAACATATATAGAAAAGATGGCGATAATGACAATACCACTAAGAAAGCAGTTAGAAAGCAAGAAAAATGAGAAAATAAAAAGCAACCCAATTTAACTTTTTAAATTTAACAATTTTACTTTAATGTAAGTGAAGCATTGTGAAATGCAATGTCTATTAATAGAATACAAATTAAGACTATGAGATACTAGGTCAATATTTTAAAAATGAAAGTCTTTTTTATGGTAAACATAGTGAAGCCAAGCTAATATAAGCCAATTACAGTTGATTTATTCATTGATTTATTCAATAAAGTTCACTCTCTTTTACAGGAATGCATGATCACATTTACACAGCTACACTTTCACACCTGGAAGCTGCTCAGTAACCACAGTCTGACGTGATGCCAAAAGTAGCTCAGTGAGGGAGGGGCAGCTCACTTTTATTTGCATAGGCCAAAATCAGAGCTTGTCCTCAGGAGTTTTACAGTTTGTACAGCAGCAATACAACAACCTCTGTCTTTAGACCCTCACATTGTTCAAGGAATCTGTACATTTATTTATATCCAATATTCACTAAATGTGTCTATATTTTACTTAATTCATTATTATAGGGTGTCCATACTCAGGAAATGACAATATTCCTATTGCCCTCACATTCCTTTCCTTAATTCCTACCCTAACCCGTCTTTATTAATAAATGTATTATTTTCTTACTAAGAAAAGCATTTCACTATTACTATTGCAATTGTATTTTCTGCTTTACTTACTTTCTTGAAGATGTGTATATGTTTTCTTAGAATCAACCTTTATTTTATTTTTTAAAGTTTTTGGTAACTGCTGACTCTGAGAGAGTCATGCACAAGAATTTCATTGTGTCTGGACTGTTGGGCTATACACAAATGGCAAATAATAAAAAAATAAAATCTTGAATCTTGAAAAACTCCCTGAAACCATTTAAAACCCAACTGAAACCACAATAGTCGAGGCTGCAAATATATATAACACTATAGTAGTAATTTGATATCATCTCATATCTCATATCCATTATAGGATAAACATAGTGATTATAATGATGATAATAATAATAATAATAATAATAATAATAATAATAATAATAATAATAATAATAATAATAATAATAATAAAACTGACCCAGAGAGACATGAGGTGAGAAGAGAGCTGCTGATAGTCATGGTGGGGGAAAGAAAAGGAACATTTCACTAAAAAAGCCATAATTATGGTTTGTTGTCTCACATAATTATGGTTAGTTGTCTCAGTCTGTGGGCAGGTATTGGTCAGGTCTGTAGAGGATCAGGTCTGGTGAAAGATCAGGTCTGGTGAAGGATCAGGTCTGTAGAGGATCAGGTCTGTAGAGGATCAGGTGTCCTGTCTCTTTTAGACCGGAGCTGCAGTCAGTCTGTCTGTCGGTGGTTTGTTATGATGGAGGAGAAGCAGCAGACCAGAGCTGAGTAAAAAATACATCTGCATCCATCTTTGTTTCTTCTCCTGTTCCAAACCGGTAAGAAACTCATCGATCATAGCTGTTATTGATCCTATCGGTTTTGTATCGTTTTCATATCTGTTTTATATGTCTGTACCTTCAGCGTCATTTTATCTGAGTGTGAAGCCGCTGATCAGAGGCGACATCAAACGACAGGAAGAAAAGGTAGAAGCCGGTTTTTACAGGATTCTGCCTCTCAAGGGAGGAACAGTAGTACGTGTTTATGCGTGTTTATGCGTGTTTATGCGTCATTGTGCCGTATTAAACAGAAAGAGCTGAATACCGGAGGAACCGCGGCGCTGTAGCGGAAAGACGCAGATTACATGCGGCGTTAATCCTCGTTCAGCACCGCGGACAGCTCCGGAAACACCGACATGTCCTCCATGCTGCTCTATGTCCAGAGACACCGACATGTCCTCCATGCTGCTTTATGTCCAGAGACACCAACATGTCCTCCATGCTGCTCTATGTCCAGAGACACCGACATGTCCTCCATGCTGCTCTATGTCCAGAGACACCGACATGTCCTCCATGCTGCTCTATGTCCAGAGACACAGACATGTCCTCCATGCTGCTCTGTGTCCAGAGACACCGACATGTCCTCCATGCTGCTCTATGTCCAGAGACACCGACATGTCCTCCATGCTGCTCTATGTCCAGAGACACCAACATGTCCTCCATGCTGCTCTATGTCCAGAGACACCAACATGTCCTCCATGCTGCTCTATGTCCAGAGACACCGACATGTCCTCCATGTTGCTCTGTGTCCAGAGACACCGACATGTCCTCCATGCTGCTCTGTGTCCAGAGACACCGACATGTCCTCCATGCTGCTCTGTGTGTATCTGTAGATCCATAGAATCACTGATATGTCTTTTCTGTCCACAGAGACACTGAAGTGAAGACACTGAGAGGACACAGCAGACACCATGAAGCATTTTCTGAGGTAAAGACACTCCATTGTTGAGGTGATGATGAATATAATGATGATGGTGATGGTGACTATGACAGTGATGGTGATGATGATGGTAATAATGATGATGATGGTGATGGTGATGATGATGGTAATAATGATGATGGTGGTGAGGATGATGATGATGATGATGTTAGATCCTGATTCAGTTCTAGAATGAAATGTCCTCATCAATGATCAGATTGTTAAAGTTGAAGTGGTCCAGTGAGAGGAGGCGTGGTGTCTCTATATTATTTACATTATCATTATCATCATCATCATTATTATTATTAATAGTAGTAGTAGAAAGTACAAAGTAGCATCATGTGGAAATACTTAAGTACAGTACAAGTACCTCAAAATTCTACTCGGTTAAGCTTCCACCACTTCTTATTGGTAATTTATTAAGACATGTATGCACTACTGTGATCTACTATTATATATTATTATTATTTATTAATGTTAGATCAACAACAACAACCAGACATTCTGAGTCACATAAATAAACAGCAGGTGTTAGGCTCAGGCCGACATCCAAAATGTAGTATCATCATCTTGTCCAGCTCAAATATCACAATATACGATCGATCCCAACAACAAAAATTCATGTCTCAGTTATTTCTGCAGATTGATTTAAAGCAGCAGACCTGCAGGTGTTTGACAGTTATCATTTCCTCCAGAGTCCCAGTCTGTGGACGACAGGTCCAGGTTACGTGTCCAGGTTTTCAATAAGCATCGTATTAGAAGTGAAATTTCCCTTTAAACGGATATGGGTCACTTTGCATTTCCCAAGACGCACGTCACCATTTTCATCCTCGGTGCCACCTGTATAAATAGAACAGTGTGATCTGCTGCAGCACTTTCTGCTTCCTCTCTTCTTCCTCCAGGCTCCTCCCACTTCCTTCATTTTCATACTTTAGATCCACTCAGCTGACGCTGTGCTGTCACTTCACCTATTTGATAGTTTACACAACTAGTTGAACATATGTTCTTTAGTCGAAAACTCACTCTAATATGGATATGGCAAAAGCATTTTATTTTTTGCAAGAAATTTATAATTATTGCAATTTTGATGTGTTGAAGTTGTGATGTCGCAGATCTGTTTTTGGTTTTAGTTTCAACATAGATTCACTGGCAGCTCCTGAAAAAACAGGCCATTAATAACATCTCATTATTTTAATGAGACTCTCCTCTGATTGGTTGATTTGAATGGCTCTGAATGGTATAGTTGGTACTGTATAGTTGTGACATAGAACTCCTGACAGCTGGTTTTAAAGCTCAGTTTCCTCCACACACACACACACACACACACACACACACACACACACACACACACACACACACACACACACTGAACACTCCACAAACACTGAGCCTGTTTCTGTCCCGTCTTCTCCTGCAGAGTAGTGACGCAGTTCCTGGTTTTCCTGTACTGTAAGTGTCTGTGGCGAGGCCTCAAGTTTGTAGTCAGGAAGTTGACGGGACGCTGCGAGCTGCAGCGGATCTGCTACAACAACAAGCACGGAGCCCGCAGGACCCTGAAGATAGGTAGGCCCACACCCTGCCTGAGGAAAAAAAACACATTACACATGTTTATATGTTCATGTATAAACCAACTGTCAATCAAAGTAGTTTTACACAGATAGATGGCACCAGAATTTTTAGGACATACCCTTATTTTGATATTGGTCACATGTATTATGCTGGTTTCAGTCCAAACATAGAAGCAGATATAAATGTCTTAGTTTGTTATTCCAGCTTCTCCCAGCACGCTGACAGACATGTGTGTGGTAGTAGGGGGAAAGTGGACCTGACTACCCAGGGCCCATGAAATACCAGATTTTTTGTTGATGAATAAATGAATTGGGCCCTCTGGTTAATTGTTGTCATAATTTAATATGGTTTCAAATATACTGATAACATTCTGGAGGCTCCAAATTGTTTAGTCCACTCACAGACAACTTCAACAACATCAAGACATCAATTCAGGTGGTAAATAAAAGAACCAGTCATTAATATAATGCAACTTGATTATTGCTTAAAACCCTATTTATGCTTGTTCACTTTTTTCTCACATGCTTTGTGGAATAGCATGGATAAGAACCTATTGACATTAAGAGTGTGCAGGGCCCAGAATTTGGTGCAACACCCCTGCTGTTCATATCTACCTTATTTAAAGATAAAATCTACCAGCAACTTTTCACTATTTGAACTCAATGTTTCCAGATCTCTGTTAAACTGAAGTCTAAATACATATTTCCCTGGGAAATGATGCCCCTATAAGTTAATGTATCCTATCATCTCACTGTGTTTCCTTACAGAGTCGTCTCTGAGGCTCTCCAAGAATGAGGTAAGAATTGATGAGTCGGCTGTATTCTTGACAAGAAATATACAATATGAAGCAGCTTTGTCGGTTTACATTTTTGTTCCTTTTGTCCCCTCCTGCTGCAGCTGCTGCAGTCTGCCCTCAGTGTCCATCCAGACAAAGTGGAGAAAACCATTGAGGACATCATGGCCTTGAAGAAGATAAATCCTGACATCAACCCACAGTGAGACACTGACTCATTACATCATTCTGTTCCTGACATCAGGGTGTTTGTGGTTCATTAAGGGTCGACACTTTAAACCTCAGACGAGCCACGGACACCATAAATCACCCTTTCTCCTGCTTTACTGCTACAGCCTTCACATCCCTGTGTGTCTGCAGGCTGAGCATCTCTCTGCAGGCCAGCCTGCTGCAGATCGTGGGCTACAGGAGTCTGGTGGTGGAGGTGGAGAAGCTGCGCAGGGAGCCGTACGACTGCGAAAACCCTGAACACGAAGAGATGCTCATAAAGGTATGAAACTGTCAGAGGATGCCTGAAGAGCATAACTAAGCCTAGTCTAATAATAATGTAACCCCTTATAATTTAACTGCACTAAACTGCTCTACTGTGTGTGTCGCAGCTATGGAAGGAGCTGCGTCCCGACACGCCTCTCACAGGTCGGATCTCTAAGCAGTGGTGTGAGATCGGTTTCCAAGGCAGCGATCCTAAGACTGACTTCAGAGGGATGGGCCTGCTGGGTCTGCACAACCTGCTGTGGGTCTCAGGCTGACGTGTTAGACGGTTTATGGAATCCACCGGGAGAATTACCGCTGCAGATAATCCTCAGTGATTTACGTTTTCTCTCCGCAGGTATTTTGCAGAACATGACAAGGCAACAGCTCTGCAGATGCTGCACGACTCCCTGCAACCAAAGCACAAGTACGTCAGCCTCAGCCTGGAACTCCATTACAAAACACATGATCACATTAAAGGAACACATGAGAGATAGTAGTAATAATGTCATTCAAACAGATCATAAATGAAAAATAAAGATATATAAATGTTTGTCTCAGTGCTTATCACAGTGTTAGTTTTAGTCTCAGTGTTAGTGTTAGTCTCAGTGTTAGTGTTAGTCTTAGTGTTAGTTTAAGTGTTAATCTCAGTGTTGATCACAGTGTTAGTTAGTCTCAGTGTTAGTGTTAGTCTCAGCGTTAGTGTTAGTCTCAGCATTAGTGTTAGTCTCAGTGTTAGTGTTAGTCTCAGCGTTAGTCTCAGTGTTAGTGTTAGTCTCATTGTTAGTGTTAGTCTCAGTGTTAGTTTTAGTCTCATTGTTAGTTTTAGTCTCAGTGTTAGTTTCAGTGTTAGTTTTAGTCTCATTGTTAGTTTTAGTCTCAGTGTTAGTTTTATTTTCAGTGTTAGTTTTATAGTCTCAGTGTTAGTTTTAGTCTCAGTGTTAGTGTTAGTCTCATTGTTAGTGTCAGTGTCAGTGTCAGTGTCAGTGTTAGTGTTAGTCTCATTGTTAGCGTTAGTCTCAGTGTTAGTGTTAGTCTCATTGTTAGTGTCAGTGTCAGTGTCAGTGTCAGTGTTAGTGTTAGTCTCAGTGTTAGTGTCAGTGTCAGTGTCAGTGTTAGTGTTAGTCTCAGTGTTAGTGTTAGTGTCAGTGTCAGTGTCAGTGTTAGTGTTAGTCTCAGTGTTAGTGTTAGTGTCAGTGTCAATGTCAGTGTCAGTGTCAGTGTTAGTGTTAGTGTCAGTGTTAGTGTTAGTCTCATTGTTAGTGTTAGTCTCAGTGTTAGTGTTAGTCTCATTGTTAGTTTCAGTGTTAGTTTCAGTGTTAGTTTCAGTGTTAGTGTTAGTCTCAGTGTTAGTGTTAGTCTCAGTGTTAGTGTTAGTCTCATTGTTAGTGTTAGTCTCAGTGTTAGTGTTAGTCTCAGTGTTAGTGTTAGTCTCAGTGTTAGTTTCAGTGTTAGTGTTAGTCTCATTGTTAGTGTTAGTCTCAGTGTTAGTGTTAGTGTTAGTGTCAGTGTCAGTGTCAGTGTCAGTGTTAGTCTCAGTGTTAGTGTCAGTGTCAGTGTCAGTGTCAGTGTTAATGTTAGTGTTAGTGTTAGTCTCATTGTTAGTGTTAGTCTCAGTGTTAATTACAGTGTTAGTCTCAGTGTTAGTGTTAGTCTCAGTGTTAGTGTCAGTGTTAGTGTTAGTGTTAGTCTCATTGTTAGTGTCAGTGTTAGTGTTAGTGTTAGTCTCATTGTTAGTGTTAGTCTCAGTGTTAGTGTCAGTGTCAGTGTTAGTGTTAGTCTCATTGTTAGTGTTAGTCTCAGTGTTAGTGTCAGTGTTAGTGTTAGTGTCAGTGTCAGTGTCAGTGTCAGTGTTAGTGTTAGTCTCATTGTTAGTGTTAGTCTCAGTGTTAATTACAGTGTTAGTCTCAGTGTTAGTGTCAGTGTCAGTGTTAGTGTTAGTCTCAGTGTTAGTGTTAGTCTCAGTGTTAGTGTCAGTGTTAGTGTCAGTGTCAGTGTTAGTGTTAGTCTCAGTGTTAGTGTTAGTCTCAGTGTTAGTGTTAGTGTCAGTGTCAGTGTCAGTGTCAGTGTCAGTGTTAGTCTCAGTGTTAGTGTTAGTCTCAGTGTTAATTACAGTGTTAGTCTCAGTGTTAGTGTTAGTGTCAGTGTTAATTACAGTGTTAGTCTCAGTGTTAGTGTTAGTCTCAGTGTTAATTACAGTGTTAGTGTCAGTGTTAGTGTTAGTGTCAGTGTTAGTGTTAGTCTCAGTGTTAGTGTTAGTCTCAGTGTTAATTACAGTGTTAGTCTCAGTGTTAGTGTTAGTCTCAGTGTTAATTACAGTGTTAGTCTCAGTGTTAGTGTTAGTCTCAGTGTTAATTACAGTGTTAGTCTCAGTGTTAGTGTTAGTCTCAGTGTTAATTACAGTGTTAGTCTCAGTCTTAGTGTTAGTCTCAGTGTTAATTACAGTGTTAGTCTCAGTGTTAGTGTTAGTCTCAGTGTTAATTACAGTGTTAGTCTCAGTCTTAGTGTTAGTCTCAGTGTTAATTACAGTGTTAGTCTCAGTGTTAGTGTTAGTCTCAGTGTTAATTACAGTGTTAGTCTCAGTGTTAATGTTAGTGTCAGTGTCAGCGTTAGTCTCAGTGTTAGTGTTAGTCTCAGTGTTAATTACAGTGTTAGTCTCAGTGTTAGTGTTAGTCTCAGTGTTAGTGTTAGTCTCAGTGTTAATTACAGTGTTAGTCTCAGTGTTAGTGTTAGTCTCAGTGTTAGCGTTAGTCTCAGTGTTAGTGTTAGTGTCAGTGTTAGTGTTAGTCTCAGTGTCAGCGTTAGTCTCAGTGTTAGTGTTAGTCTCAGTTTAATTACAGTGTTAGTCTCAGTGTTAGTGTTAGTCTCAGTGTCAGTGTTAGTCTTAGTGTTAGTTTAAGTGTTAATCTCAGTGTTGATCACAGTGTCAGTGTTAGTCTCAGTGTTAGTGTTAGTCTCAGTGTTAATTACAAAATGTTAAAATGTGACTGTAATATGATAATAGAGCAGATCACAGTATTCATGTAGCAAATAATAATCAATAATCATACCAAGCTCTGCACTTCAAACTGGCAGCTTCACATAAACAGTGAAAATGGTGCCTTAAAGTAGAAAAAGAGAAATGAATCAGGTCACCTTGTAGCTTATTATTTCATTGATGCTGCTCCTTTGGAGAAAGTAAGACATTATGCATTAAGTCCTTTTCGGGAGTCGTTATAGAACAAAACAGCTAATTAAGTTAACAATGGATTTAAATTCTTGAGATGGACAGATATGCAACTAAATTCATTTGTATGTGTAATAACTGTCTTCTGACAACTTCACCACAATACTGGCATTCAATGATAAATTAGGACATTTAGGTTTATTGAGACTTAATCTGCATTTATCATCCTAACGCTGCATTATCACATCTGCTTGATTATATTGTGTCTGTCACTCACTGGATCATCTTTTATTGATTGCTGCTGCTTGTATTCTTCGTCATCTGCATCTCAGTGAGCTGTCACTTCTTCTTTTTCCTCCTCCACCTCCATCACTGCCACCATCCTTCACATGCTCTGTAGGAGTACTCACAAAAACCACAGGTATCACTTTCACTTTCATTCACTTGCTTTTAGTAGCATTCACAGCTTTTCTCATTTGGGCCGATGTGTGTGATAGTTTTTGTTTCATGCATTTAAAGCTGCATGAGGTAAACATCCGTGGGTCTGAAACAGAGACTCTAGGGACCAGACGTAGACCACAACCAGCTGATCTGAGACCTCTGAAAGCTAGAGTACAGCAATGTGTTTTTTTGTCTTAGAGACAAATCACTGAAACCTCAGGACTTACTGGCTCTACTGATGTCAGAGGAAACTTGTGTGACTTTGCCTTGACTTAATATTATATATAGAGGACTTGACCTCAGCAATGCTCCGCTGCTCCTAAAAACAAGTTTCAGTGTGACTATGATTTCTCTGTATAGGTTTTTTTATTCGAGGTGTTATCCACATGTCGTACATGACATGTGTGTGTGTGTGTGTGTGTGTGTGTCCTTCACAGTGAGGCAAACAAGCCTGAATGGGAACAGAAGAACCTTGACAAAGCTATTGGGTAAGTGTCTGCATGTGTGTATGTTAGTCCAGATTATTTTCTCCCTCAGTTAATTTGTCTATACAATGTTATAGTTTTCATAGTTACAGAAGATTTAATTTTTTATGTATAACAGTGACAAGATTAAGTTTAACATCATTCATGACAAAGACAGATATTAAACTGTCATATTTAGACTAGATAATTGATTGATTGTTGACTTGTGATGACCAGGTGATGTCTTACTTTTACAGGTAACAACGCATTAGTTTGAGCTGCGGTTACCAGGAACTCAAACATAGTATTTAAACGTTTTTTAGATCGTAGTTTTGATCTAATCAAGCTAATGTTTCAGATGTAGCAGGAGGAAGAGGAAGACGGTTGGGTGCTGAGAGAACATCTATATAACAATAAATGTCATTTAATAATAATGATAATGAAAACGTGAAGTAACCGAATCATTTAAAAAAAAATCTCAAACTTGTAAACGTTGTTAAATGTTTAATCTCACAAAAACAAACATTTTGAATCACCTCTTCCAGATATTCTTTTGCCATTGTGGGCATCAACATCACAGACCTGGCCTACTCTCTGCTGGTGAGTGGAGCTCTGAAGACCCACCTGTACAACGTGGCCCCAGAGACGCCAAGCCTGCTGCACCTGCAGCAGACCTTCTGTAAGTAGGGGTCACACATACAGCTTGTATTAGATAACTCTAACCAAGCTTGGTTTGGTTTATAAAGTTGCGGCTTATACAGGACTTTATAATATAAAACAAGTTTGACTTTTTTTTTTAGCTGGTTGGCTTCATCTGGTTTAATTGGCAGATAGAGTTGGGTATCATCTGAATAACAGTGGAAATAATGAAGTGTTTCCTAATGGAAACATCTACAAGGTGAACAGTATTGGTTGAAGCACAGAAACTTATGGAATTTTGTGCATAATGGTGCTTTTACACCAAACAGATGGTCGATCCCTATGGTCCATTCCACTTTTCATTAGAAGAGGTGGTCCTGGTCTTGACTTCTCATCAAATAACAAGCGGTTTCTCTGGTGGGAATGCAAACTCAGGTCCAAACAAACTATTTGAAATTCATCATGGGAAGGGATACTAATTATTTAATTTCCTTTTTGTTTGATGATAAACATTGATGAAACATCAATCAGACGTTTGCAGGTGTGAAAGTGGACCATGCTGGAGTCTATATGCTACATAGTTTGTTTCTTGTTTGTTTTTCATTGATTGTGGACCAAATAACTGAACTCGTGGTGTGAAAGCAGCCTTAACATTTGTACAGATAGACGACAGATTAACATGAACAAACTGGATCTAAAAACTTCAATAAGTTTATTGTAGCGTGTTACCAAAGCTATTGATCTCGTTGTTTAAATAAGATATTTCCTTTCCTCTGGGGCAGGTTACCTGATGCAGGAATTCCATCGCTTCTGGATCGAGGAAGATCCCAGCGACATCATGGAGTTCAACAGGGTCCGCTCCAAGTTCCACCGGAGGATCCTGCGACAGCTGAAGAACCCGGACATGGCTTTGTGTCCCCACTTTGCCGCGTCCGACCTTCACCTGGTCAATCTCTAAACACACAACCCCCTCCTCCACTGAGTGTCTCCCTGGATGTGTGGTAGGCCCACTACAAATCTGAATAATTAACACATAGGAATAGATGGTTCCTAGCGCTACAGGACACATCTGGGGAGACTCGTCCTCTGCTCGTCCCAGCTAACGTCATGTCGCGTCACTGCCAACAGCTCACTCAATCACTGCACACACACACACACACACACACACACACACACCCTCACATACACACACACACACACACACTGCCTCTACGCCCTCACTGCAGCGTTACACCACCAGCATCAGAGACCATAGCGATTGTAGCTGTGCATGAGGAGGCTTCACCACTCGCCACCAAATCATCGTTATCTGTTGCTTTAATGATTCATAATGATTGTATTAGCCGTTACACCTCAGTTACATCCTGCTTATTCTAAAAATCAAACCAAAATTACTTTCAGCCAAAAAAATTAGTCCAGGAGCCCAGAGCAACCATGGCTGCGTTTTTTTTTATTTTATTTTAAGATCGTAAAGTTCTTACGGTCAAGGATACACATTCAGTTACATGATTTTCTGTTGATAGCGAGTTAATTTATCGACTTCAGTCAAGCCAGTGAAATTGATCTGGCTTCGTAATTTTCTGGTCCACCTTGTTAAGTGGCAGATGCTCATTCAGTCATTTTAAAGCGAATTCATGAAGCAAGAAATATGTTGAGATGAGGATGAATTATAGTGTTAATGTTAATGCATTATTCCTATATATATTTGTTAAATTGCTTTTATTTATTTATTACCATGAACACAGAAGTGCTTTATTTAAGACTCAACACATCTGGCTCGACTACAGCTGATCGATGATCTCGTTATCTCAGAGATCATCCTTTGTTTTCTCATTAACAAGATAAATGAACTCGTTATCACCAGAAAAACATGCTTTGTCATCTCAAAATAATTAAATAGTTTATTTGCGATAACTGCTTTATTACAATAATATTATTTATAATAATAAGGATGACATAGCCGCTGACGGCTTCAATGACCTAGCAATCATCATTTCAGAGAATTTTGGCCCCTAGCTGTTTAGAAAAGTGTTTTGTATTGAAAATGAAGCGCAAAAACAGATCTATAATGTTGAATCGGAAGCTTTCAAACCATATCGGTCACGTCATCTCTTCTGTCTGTATTTGATAAGATTGTATATTTTTTGACATGAACATGATCAGATGTCTCGTTGCCAAAATCCTGAATGTGGAGAACTTCATCAGTCACAGCAGCAGTTTGTTTCTCAGCTCAGATTCTGTAAACCTGCCAAATGATGTTCAGAGATGTTTTACAGCATGATGCTGCACTCACTGCAACTGCTGATGGTTCATCTTTTTAATTCTACATGTGTATTTACATCCAAAATACATTTTCTGAACATATGTTTTTAAGGGTTTGCAAAAGTTTTTGCCTTTTTTTTATTTTAACCCCACGCACGCAGAGATTCTGTTCTGAATGTTTCTCACACACTCTGATTGTTTGATTCTATTTTAATTGATTGAATGTGTCCACTGTTTATCAGCCAAAGCAATAATTTACATTCACACCACTTCTGTAAACGTTTTATCATATGTCTTTTTGTTTCGGTTCTAACTCAGAGCTGGAATCAGTTCATGGCTGCAACCTTTACCAGCCGTAAGATATGATCCCAGCCAGTCAGAGACATCAGGGTGATTGTCCAACGCAAAATGGTTCTGGTTCTGGTTCTTTTTGGTTCTGATTATACAGCTGTGAAATATTTACTCCAACAGAAACCAAAGACACAACAGACTGGGCAATGTGACAGGAAGCAGACACAAGCTACACGTCACACACATTCACTCCGTTCGAAACTGCCAACTTCCCGCAAACGTAGTAGCTAAAAAGGAGGAATCCACTATCTATAACATCTGAATACCGTAGCAGGTTTTTAACAGTCATATTTTGCAAGTGAACCATAACATGATATCCCAGAAGTCACCAGGAGGTCGATAACTGTAGAAGTAGGGCTTTTCCCCACTTACAGCAGAACATTTAAAAGTTAGTCAGTAGTTAAGCAGGAAAAGTACACATTGTAGAATACAAATAAGAGACAGTTGTCATTTTACAGCTAGGGATGAATTAAATGCATATGTTTGCTTGTTCATGTATGGAAAAGAAGACAGAGCCCAAAGAAATTCTATTCTTACACATTTAGTTCTGAAGTCTTGCGATAGAACTCATAAATCGTAAGTGATCGCGTTAAATGCAAGTACATGCAGGAACGACCAACATCCCGGTTCAATGGACGTACTACGGTGCTGCTGAAGCACGTTGTTTGAGCTTCAGGGTTCAAGATGGGGTGCTACAGCACATCTGAATTGTGCCTTCTACTGGCTAACATCCTACATAGAAGCTAATACTGTGGTGTTGGAGTAGTAACTACTGGTTAGTAGCCAATGCTGCAGAAATGTGATGTGAAATTTATTTTAAAGGAAGAATCCTTGATTGGGTTTTTTGCTGAACAGGGAATGTACTCTGAAAGGGTTAATAATGCATTTTTTCATTTTATCTGTTGTTGTCTGACTGCACACTGGTGACTGGTCCTGTTTAGAATACATTTTGGAAAAATCATTTAGAAAAATTGTGGACAATAGAAGTATTTTTAACATCATATTAACAAGAATAATCAATTCTAATCAATTTTAATCCGGAAAAGTTAGATATTTTAAACTATTCATCTTAGTCTGTCTGTGCAGCAGTTTGCTTCTTATTTCAGCTCTGAGTCACTTTTACTTTCTTCACATTCCTGAACATGTGACCACTGTATTAAACCTAAATTTAACATGTGACCACTGTGTTTAATATACGTGATCACTGTACTAAACATATGTGACCACTGTATTAAACATAAGTGACCACTCTATTTAAACATGTGACCACTGTAACATAACATACGTGTACTAAACATGAAGTGTCACAGCAGGCGTGATGCCGACATCATTCTTGAATAAAAAAGAAAACGTCTGATGTTCTTCGCTGCCCTGCTCGTGCTGTTGATTGTGTTGATATATCTTGAATATCTGGGTCAGTATTTACAGCTGTTTACTTCAGTGAATGTCAGTGCTGGATCACCTCCTGCTTGCTTCTTGTTTTGCTTTGCATTGGTTGTTTGCACTATTGAAAATATATTTAAAAAATGCAGTTTCCTTTATAATGATTATTGTGGATCGGAGACTGTAGATGATATTAGTTCATGCTGCTGTATATTCTGCTTTAAACTGCCTTTGAAACCACAGTCTGCATGCTGGTATTTTCACTGATAAAAGTAATTCTGGATATTGTAACTGTGCTTCATTTGTCTGTGCTGTAATTTTTGAGACCACAATAAAAACTAAATGTCAATAAAAATGACTGCAGACTATTTCATTTTGTGCAGTGTGGATGCTGGAAGTTAAACAGGTTAATTTGACCATTTTCACAGTTTAATATTTTAATGCTCATGATCTATTTATGAAAATGCTTTTATGGTCATAAAGTACCTAGTTAGATCTGTAGCAGCAATACAGTCCCCTCCATGCTGAAACACCCACTCTGTTGTGATTGGCCTAGCACTGAGATGTCCAGCCCCTCAGAGATCAGGGATTGGTCTGAGAAACAAAGCAACTATAGCAGCAAGTATAAGTATAATGAGTGGTCTTATTTACAGCAACACAGAGAAATGCATTAAATCAGGGGAAGAGCAGGTGAGATCTGCTCCCTTCACACCTTTGCTCTTCGAGAAGGAGCTTTGCAACGGCAGAGATGGGGCACAAAAATAAAATAAAGCTGAACACTGAATTGGATTCAATCATATCATTATGAGAAGAGATATCGGAATTATACATTTTACAGCTGTTACAGGACTCTGGAAATGTGAGCAAAGGGAAAGTTCTGGAGGAAAGAGAAGGTAGCTATACTCAGGTTAAAGTTATCAGTTAACTGTTTGATTCTTCATGAGACTGAGCTCTAATCTGAGGTAGGTAGAAGAAAGAAAAGAATATATCCAGACATTAGAGTAGAAAGGATCAAAGTGAAGTCATACTAAAAGTAAAAATGAAGTTATTGAGCGGCTCTTCTGGTTTGACAGCTGCAGTATGGGGAGGTGTTTGTGATTTAAGGCTCTGTCAGGTCACTGCAGCTTCAGTACCTAAGATAAGAGTTGAATTTACAGCGTGTTCTGACTAAAAGCTTGATGTGCTTTCCTCAACATAAAAAAGAACAGAGGCAGAGCAGTGAGAAGGACCAGGAACACACAGCCAGTCAGTCTAGTTATCAATCAAATCACAATATAGATAAATAACTACAAGTTATACTACAAACCTTACAAAAGTAGGTTCTGGGTGGTTGTGATGACCTTCACTTCCTCGTTCTGACCTTCACCAGCGTCTCTCCCTCTCTATGACCTTCACTATCTGCTCATGACCTTCTATTCCTTTTTGTGACCTTCACTTCACCCATGTGACCATCTCTAAGTTCTATTAATTATTTATTCTCCAAAAGCATCTCCAAACTCCAAACTAAAAGCAGCAGCCTGCTGGGAATCAGAGAATGAGGCAGAACAGTCCAGCAGACACATCATTTCCAGCAGCCTCTCAGAGATTTCCTACAAACACCCAGTCAGCTGCAGCATTTAGCAGCTGAACAGCAGATATTTCCCTCAGGAGCCGGTTGAGACCAAACCAGTAAAGAGGAGAATGAATATTGGCCTTCATCCATCAGGTCGACAGGAACACGATGCAGAATCAATGTTGTTCTGTGTTGGCTATGATGAGGATATTATAAATCAATTTTGTGTATACAAGTTGTTCACAAAAATGCAATTAAAGCAAGAGATGCATTTGACTCTCATCAATTCAGAAACAAAGTCACTGCTCAGACTGAATATTTTCACTTTCACCGTGAGGGTTTTATCAGTCACTGCAGTGAACTGTTCCTTTAAACGACCACATGGAGGCGCTGGAACATCACAGCACCTCACAGCAGGAGTAAGAGCCTGCATACACTGCTATTTCCTATCAATACTCTACCAGACATACTCTACACACACACACACACACACACACACACACACACACACACACACACACACACATACACACACTTGGTAAAATGGTAATCTGTCAGTTTTTTTTTTTGTTGTTGTTGTTTTTAACAGAATGCAGAGAAGCTTGTTTTCCAAGAAAATCAATTCTCTTGCTTTTCCAAGACAATTAATTTCATGCCAAGGAGCAGAAACGTCGCCACAGATTTCATATTTGGAGCTCTAATTATGTTAAATTCATCAACACTGCCTTATTGATTAAGCACAAGCTGCAGCACTGCAGGGCTCTCATGCAGATATAATGTTATACAACAGCACGAGGCGGTGAGTTCATGAATCACAGTGTGTGTATCAAAGAGTCACTACAGCACAGCTGATTTATACATCAATATCAGATCCTGGAGGTGGATCTGTGAGTCAGGACTTTATGAATAAAACAAACACATATGAGCTGTTTGTTCTCTGAGGTCCGTGGTATGGGGAACCGTTAGGGACATTATCAGAATCACCAGGCATACACATGCACTTTTCCTCTTGTAAACGTGTGGCACCAAAGTCATTCACAGACTTTACTGAAATCCTGTCACACAAGTGAAACGCTATTACATAAGCAACTAAAATGCTCTCACAGACACAAGTGAAAAGACTGTAGATTGATTATCAGCAGTGCTTTGGAATTCCACTTTTGTGCATAAGAGTGTATCAGTTGTGTGTATGAAAGCTTTTCACTTGTGTGTGTGTGAGAGTTTCAATTAGTATGTGAATGACTTTGGTTTCACAAGTGTTTATGAGAGGAAAAGCACATTTATATGTATAACAATCCTCCAGTTTGTTTCTCAAAAAGTAGTAAATCAGTGCCTTAAAATGTTTAGTAACTAACTGGCACCAATTATCCAGAAAGTTACTGTAATTAGTGCAGTTGAAGTACTATATGTCTGTAAAGTGCTGTGGCTTTACTGTAAAATAAAATAAAAAGTTAAATAATAAAAAATGTGTTGTATTTACACTATTAGGTGTAAGTGTACAATAAAAACAACATTTAAATACTGTTATTTCAGTTGTAATTACAGTAGTTATTGTATAATTGTATTGTAATACAGTACAGTACAGTACTGTGATTTATTGTAAAATACAATCTGCAGTAATAATCATTTACAGTAACATTACTGTGTCAGTCATTTTCTATACCTGCTTATTCCTCATTAGGGTCACAGGGGTCTGCTGGAGCCTATCCCAGCACGTTACGGCGAGAGGCAGGGATACACCCCAGATGGTCGCCAGCCAATCATGGGGCACACACACCATTCACTCACACACTCACACCTACGGGCAATTTAGAGTCTCCAATTAACCTCAGCATGTTTTTGGACTGTGGGAGGAAGCCGGAGTACCCGGTGAAAACCCACGCAGACACAGGGAGAACATGCAAACTCCACACAGAAAGGTCCCAGACCCAGGACGTCTTGAACCTGCGACCTTCTTGCTGTGAGGCAACAGCGCTAACCCCTGCGCCACCGTGTCGCCCACATTACTGTGTTTCACAGTAAATATATACAGATTTCACAGCAAAGTTTTACAGTGTGGACTTCAGTGCTCTTAAATGTGACACTTTAGGGCACATGTGTCAAGCTCCAGTCCTGGAGGGCCGGTGTGGTTGCAGGTTTTTGTTCCAACCAAGGAGGTACACACCTGTTTCTACTAATCAGCCAATACAGCCCTTGCTAAGGACCTTCATTAGTAGAATCAGGTGTGGTACTGCTTGGTTTGAACAAAAGCCTGCACCCACACCAGCCCTCCAGGACTGCAGTTTGACACCCCTGCTTTAGGCGGAAAAAATAAGCAACTTTATTATTGAGTCTGAGTCTCTAACTATTCTTTCCCTCTTAGGAGTCTACTCACTCAAGGAAGCTGAACTTTGGCCTTTGGAACAAAGGGTCAGGCTCTCTTAGGGGAAATATCAGCTTCTGGAAAATCTTTCAGTGTTCAGGAGATATTTTTGTGAATGAGCGGGTACAGTCTGTGTCTGAGGTCCTCAGTTGAACCCATCGACTCAGTCACAGCTGTGAATATCAGTTTTTATCACTCACAGCTCCTGAGCTCACCTGAGGATACAAGAACCAGCCGAGTGGAGGCAGAGGCTGTGAAAAGCGTCACTAGTGAACAGGCAGGAAACAGAGGACGCTGTGGCAGCATGTTCAGGGCTGAAGTGATAAGTGATTGTTACTGGAAAGATTCTGCTGTGCCAAGGATTCATGGCTTTTTGTTCACAGAAACTACAGAGCTGCAGGGAGGTGGAACAAAGTCACCCAAGAACAATGGTAAAGACTTGTGGAGTGCATGCCAAGATGCATGAAAGCTGTAAAAATAAGGGTTATTGCACCATCCGTTGCATTTTTTGAGGTATGAAAACATTCTATCTTTTTTCTTACTTTGACTATTTGTCATTTTATGCAAATAAGTGCTCTAGAAGATAATATTTTTATTTTGAATTTGGGGGAAATGTGGTCAGTAGTTTAAAGTGTCAAACAAAAATGTTACTTTTGCCCAAACACATATCTATAAGTAGTAAAATCAGAAAAACTGATGCGTTTGCAGTGGTCTCTTATTTTTTCCAGAGCTGTATATTATTATTATTACCATATTTATTTTCATTTGTTGTCTATGAACTTTGAGTCAAGTCAGTATTATTTGTAGAGCCCAAAATAACAAATCACAGATTTGTCTCAATGAGTTTCACAGTTTTTACAACAGCACCACAACATCCCCCGTCCTTAGACCCTCACACTGTATAAGGAAAAACTTTACACCTAAAAAACGTTAACAGAAAAAAAAATAAAAGAAGAAACTTCAGAAAGAGCAACAGAGGAGGATCTTTCTTCCAAAATGGTGTGTGCACAGGATGGAATACAATACATTTAGGACAGGAACAGGGTTGAGTTAACATTAAATAGAATAACAGAAATATATTGATTCATGGTGTATATGGAGGATGAGGATGATCCATTGCAACTTCCAGGTAACCCAGGACACAGAAGGCTCCTGCAGCAGGCAGCACTGCAGCATGGTCTGTGAATGAGAAAACACAGTGCAAGACTCCAGGAATAAAACAGATAGAATAGATAGAATAAAACACATTTCAAAATGATACATCAGTGGGTCATGAGTGTTACACATGGAAAAAAAGAAGAAGAAGAAATGAGGATGTTGATGTTTCTGTAGCTGTGATTGTGACATAAAATCAAGGGTCATCTTCATCAGAGGCCAAGAACGGAGATCAGACTGAGTGAAGATGATGAGGAGGAGACTTTCAGGAAGTTTCTGGAGAACCTGGACTCACCTCAGGTCCGACAGTGGACCATGAGAGAGACTGATCATGTGACAAACCTCCTGCAAAGACATGGCTTGGACAGAAAAAAGGAAACTGCACCTGCTGTTGTAGTCAGTCAGACATGTTGCCTTGTGTGTGTGTGTGCGTGTGTGTGTGCTGCCATGTTAAGATCATCTTCCTGTGTATTGATCTGCCCTGAGGCCTCATTCTCCTGCTGCTGGACTGAATATCAGTGGTGATGCTTGGCAAAAAGGATCAAAGTAACTCCAGGTCTGCAATAAAAATTCCCTTTGACCTACTCCTCCTCTTCCTCCTCCTTCTCCTTCTTCTCCTTGTATTCTCTCCTCCGCTCCCATCTTCACTTCCCTCTTTATTTCCTCCTATCTCCGTCTCTTTATGTCCTCCCCTTCCTCTCTGTCTGTGATGAAGCTGGTGCATTAATAAAGTGCAGAGCCCTCCGCCCTCCTCCAGTGGGATTAGGCAGAGCACTAATTCCATCTCCAGTCCTGCTGCTTTGAAGTCGACTGCCAGGGAATCCGCCAGCCTCTTCCATTTTTTTTTCCCGCCATTTGCATAATCCCAGCGCTGCATCGTCCTCTCATCAGAGCGGAGGATGAGCTAATATGCTGGATAGAGCTGCGTATTGGCTTTATAATAATCCGGTCGTTTTCCTAACAGCGTCGTGTTCTTCATCAGTGAACCCATCAGGGATCAATGCATCGCTGTCGTTATCGCAGCTGTGACCCGCTCCCTCCTTCATCACTCTCGGTTAATTGTACCGTCCTTATCATAATTAGCATGTGCAGATGCTAATATCGGTTGTTTGGCAGCGGCTGTGTGCCTCAGCAGCGCCAGGCGGGTGATTCCCGGGCAGCACGGTTAACGTGTGAAAACTGCAGCTGTAGATGTATGAAAAGTCGTCACAGGGATTTCGAGGAAAAGAACGAGATGGGGAGAGTTCAGTGAAAAGGGATTTCCAAACGGTGAGTCAGCAGAGCTAGTGTACGATCAGCAGCCATGACGGAGTTTCAGGGACAGCGAGCGGGTCTCTAAACAGCCTGATTACTAACTGGTGTTAGCTGGAGGCCCCGTGGAGTAACTGCAGAGGTCATCTGTGATTCATCACACACAGAATCAGCAGCTCCGGCTTTAACCCGGCTGCAAAAACCACATATGATGTTTCAAAGGTTTTAAAAAATATGATTTCCTTCTGCAAGATCTGTACATGGGATCTATGGAATCTAGATATGACACTAAGGGATTATGTTCACAGGCCAAGTCAGGAATACATGGATATAGTTCTGGCTGTTCCTACGTATCTATCTATAAAGCAAGAAGACTGTCAGATCATCCTCAGCTTTCAGATATACCTCATACAATGGTTTGCATCCTTTTTATGGATTTTTTTTTATTGTCATTAAAATTTTAAATCCCATAGACTTACATATCCCAGCACTATCCTTTCCTTACAGTGTAAAGCTCTGTATCACGGCGCTCCTCCTCATTTTGTTTCCCAGCACTTTCATTACATTTAAAACCCCTGTCGTCATGATCCTGCAGCCAATGCAGTGAAACACAGTGTAAGAGTACAGTTTAAAAACTATTATGTAGATTGAGATCCGCACTTTCAACATAAATTGTAGCCCAGCTCATTCTGTGTGGATGTGGATGCCTACGCTGGATGTCCTCCATGTTACAGGAATCTCATAGGAATACATACTTCTGTATACATCTGTATACTATTTGATAAATTAGTTAAATACAAGTTAAAAAACAAAAACAAAACATTTTATCACATTTTCTGAACATTTCAAGCAAATAAAACCACAGATTTTCCTCATGTTTTTTTTTGTTTTTTTACAATCTGTGCAGCAACACACCAGCTGTTCTCAGACTCAAACCAAAAAATAAAAAATAAATAAAAATAAAATGGAAGAAACCTACAAGAAGATATGGCCCCCCCTATCAGGACGGACAGAAGTGTGCGTACATACATAAAAAGAACATAGGTTACAAAATGCAGCAGAGAACAGGAGAACAGGATTGTAATGGTCAGAATATTTATGGAGGAGATGGCATCTTTGCAGTAGATGATGGCCTCGTGAGAATCAGCTGCAGGAGTAGAGTACTATCAGTGTAGAAGCAGAACTAAGTGCTGGAGTCTTTAGTGCTCAGGCTCCACATAAAAAATAAAATAGTGTAACTGCACCAGCCAGTCAGGAGAAGCTGAGTCAGCTGTGGTGATGTGTGCAGGTGAAGGTTTGTGATTACAAAGACTGGACATGATGCTGAACCATCAGCACAGGTGGATCTGACTCTGAAAGGAGGATGGCGACAAGTAACAGAGGGCAAAGGTCAAAGAAGTGAGGAGTGAACACTGCAGGAAGTGATGGTTCAATGTTTTTAAACATTAATTTGTCTGTATTGGAAAAAATAAATGCCCCAAATCTCCTGCAGAGTTCAGTAACATATAATAGCTGTCTGATGGTAAACTGATAGCCAGTCAGTTCATAATTTTTTATACGTGCTTATTCATCACTAGGGTTATGGGACACGATAATGAGATGAGGGGCTGAAGGACATTAGACTGAGCCTGAAGTTAACTAACATTTAACATCTCTTCAGACTCCAGAGGGATCTGAGCTCACCTCAGCAAATGTGGCTGATTTTTAATTTGGACTTTGACAAAAGGGCTTTGAATAAAACAGGAAGCAGCTGCTGGTTGGGACACATTAGCAGCTAAAGGTAGGACTGCAAGGACTGTGAATGAGTGTGTGTGTGTGTGTGTGTGTATGTGAGCTTGTGTGTGTGAGAGACAGAAATAATATATAGATTCAACATATACATACATATATACATATGATACATAATGTGAAACTAGGATGCCATCAAGCTATTTAGCATCTCAGAGTTGACACGAGCAGTAACAGATATGATCTATATATTAAAGGAAGATGAACAAAGTGTTTTTTAATTACATTCATATTAAATCAATAAGTCAATGAACTCCAGTTTTTCAAATCGAGACACACATAATCACCATGGAACATGAGCATGTGGCTGCACTGTGATCTCTCAGAGGAGCTGGAAATGATTGTGGATGTTTTTTCTGCTGCTGAGCTGCTAGATGATTGGCTGTTCAAAGGCACAGTTCAACATTTTGGGAGATATTTGCTTTCTTGAGAAATTCAAATTGATCAGTCTGGTCCTGAAGCATCACCACTTTTTTATTATTATTGTGAAAATAATTTTCTAAATTGGAAAAAAACTTTTTTTTTTTACAGATGTATACTTTAGTTTCTAAATGTACTGGTGGTACAAGGTGGTTATGTTTTCACTGGTGTTTATCTGTTTGGTTGTTAGCAAAATATCTCAAAACATTCTGGCTGCATTTTTGTAAATTTTTCAGTGAATGTTGGGAATGGTACAATGAACAGATGATTATATTTTGGAAATGAACTGGGAAAAATCCTGGTTTCTTGATCACTTTGAATTTTGCTGTTTGGTAACATTGCAGCAAATCAACCTTTAAACAGGTGCCATTGTTCGGGGCCACCTGGTGGTCATATCTGGCACCTGCATAGCTGGTTTTCTTTGCACAATACACCAGAGACACTGGTGGACTATGAGGACAATGACTACACCTAAAAGACCTTCCTGCTTGGGGCAGGTATTAACTGTTGAGGCTGTAACTTGCAGACATATTTTGACATATTTTGTCACACGGTTGCAGATGAGTTATTTTCGTAATAACTTCAATTTCGAGTAATCTATAACCACGTTTTACAGACAACAGTGATGAAAATTGATACTTTTCATTCCAGTGTGTGCATACAATTAGTATAGGACGATTTGGGTGGGAGTCACATTATGATTATCGGAGATTTGCACTCTCAGAGTGCTTTGCTATTATTCTTCATTGGACTAGTATTCTACTTTTTCACGTTTCTCCATAGAACAGTGAACTACAACTCAAATTAGTGCACAACCTCAGTGTCATTGTTCTTAGCCACGCCCTCTGTTCGCTGATTGGATGGGTAAATATTTGAGAAAACCCATGAAAATAAAGAAAACCCAGACGTAGTACTAAAGGAAAATGAACAGAAGCACATAGGAAGGTTGAACCAGGCTAGAGGGGGTCAGCCTTCACATGGAGACTAGAGGAAACTCGACAAGCCACCCTCAGATAAACAGTTCATCAGACATGGTCAGAGCACAGGATTCCAGAAATGTTAAGAACACTGATGTAGGACCAGAGGGTGCAGACTCAGAGGCAGACAGGAAGGTTAAACTGAAGTTTATTGGGATGACTCCAAAGAACAAGTGAGGGGGGGGGCTGAGGTCTGGTGAGGAGCCAGGTGGAGTCTATACAGGTCTATAGAAGCATCAGATATTGGCTCCTGGCACAATCAGCCCAAATATCAGCACTGGGCTGTTTATCTGTGTTTTGCTTCCAACAGAGCTTGTCAACAGCCAGTCAGAACCAGGAGGGAGAGCAGGAATTTAATCAGATGAAAGGTGTGAAACTGATGTGAAGAAAGTGTCGGAACAGGAGCAGCGATGACATACAGCCCTGTCTCTTCTGCAAACATATTAATCACTGTCAGCATCTTCTTATTGACAGGCCAGAGCATCCCGTACGCCGATATCAAACCCTCACAGTCGGCAGTTAGGGAAATGTCTGATTTATATTCCGATGAAATTATGTGCACTCACGTCCGAAAGAGACGAACGTGTATTTTGTTTCCACAAGGATGGCAGAGCGGTTCCTCTGGAACGAGGTGGTGTTTCTGCTGACTGGATGTTCTGCTTATTTTCTCCCGCTCAGCTTTGCTTCCTGTAACCAATTATCTGCAAACGACAGAATGCAATTTATTATTTGACTTAAAAAACATCCAGGTCCTCTGGGGGAAAATGCTTTTTCAAAGAAACTAAAAAAGCAGCTGTACATTTTTCATAAAGCAATTACAGGAAACGCATGTCAGAGTGTCTCCTGCAGCTTAAGAGAAGTGTTTTGCTGGAGGACAATAAGAACTCACCTGTGTGACCTTGGACACATGTCACAAACACAGGCACACACACACACACACACACACACACACACACACACACACACACACACACACACACACACACGCACACACACACACACACACACACACTCTGACTGGATGATGCTGCCAGCTGCATTCTGAACAAAAACATCAAACCATGCAGAATATACAGTATATCCGTTGGTACTAACTATAATGTATAATTGGGCTTTTTAATGGTTATAATCAGGCTTTCACAGCTTAATTAAGACTAAAGATAGTTTTTGTTTTTTGTTTATAAGAGAAGAAAAGTTGGTAGTGACAAAAACAACATTTAACCTAAACTATGACCAGTCATTAACCAAAGTGACTAAAACCAGTGATTGTATATAGTATACACTACCATGCAAATGTTTAGGGGCCACACTTAAAAGTCACACTTTTATTTTCCACCATGAGTTGTAAAATGAATGATTTGTATTTGAAATAATATTTTTTTTTCCTTCAAACTTTGCTTTCATCAAAGGAAGGTCAGTTTTCTAGCTGCTCTAACCAGATAAACTGTTTTCAGCTGTGTTAACATGATTGTACAAAGGTTTTCTAATCATACATTAACCTTCTGATGCAATGAACACATTGTACCATTAGAACACTGGAGTGATAGTTGCTGGAAATGGGCCTCTATATACCTATGTAGATCAGATATTTGCAGCTGGAATAGTCATTTACCACATTAGCAATGTATAGAGTGTATTTCTAGTTAGTTTAAAGGTATCTTCATTGAAAAACTGTGCTTTTCTTTCAAAAATAAGGACATTTCTAGGTGACCCCAAACTTTTGAACGGTAGTATCCTGATTAACATCTGGCAAAACTTTCTTCATCTACTTTTACAGGAATAGTTGAACTAGAACTAGAAGTGCTTCTAAAGCTAATGCTAACCAGGAGCCTTTGGAGCTCTCCTCGAGGAGGGAGAAGCTGTTCTGCTGCTGAACTGGAGGAACAGAAGCAGTTCAGCTCAGGATTAACCAGCACTGACAGAAAAATGTCAGAAAGGATCTGCAGTAATTTAAAATCCTCACAGTATGCAAGAGCAGATGGTCCAAGGTCCTGAGCAAAAGCTGCCTTCATATCCAACCTTTGGCCCACAGGTATGAAACCTTCATTTCTTTGTCATTTGCCCTACATACATATTCACCTACAGTCTATATGAACTGGTGTTGAGGCTCAGGCAGAGCCCCCAGCCACAGCGTGGTGGTCCTGGGGGGGACGTCGCTGTCATCTGAAGAGTGGAACTGGAATCCTGCAGCAATAAAGAATCAAGTCTATCACAAAGGTTGAAGGTGGAAGGTTCACACACGTCTCTAGGAGCCGCTGAGACGCCTGCAGCTGTTGCTGATAACTCAGAGGTTCTTAGCAGGGGTGGAGGAGGACAGTAAAACCCACCGGGAATATTCTGACCACACTGGCCCACTACCAGCTGCCAGCCCACTGCTGACCCACCCTACCACGCCCCGACCACAACCACCTTCCATATATTATTAACACAAATAAAATTCATATCAACTAGATGAAATATTAAGTCTAATTATAAAATATGGATAAGAAGCCAGATTATGTTGTGTTCCAACACCTGCAACGTTTTCACAGAAATATGAAATCTGACCACTAGATGGCTCTACACCTATATAGAGTAAATCGGGTAACCATGACCAAGGTATATGGAGCAGGTACATGCTATAAATGTTGGTTTGACCCACAGAATATGAACAGAAATTAGTAAGGTGGTTGGCACTTAGTACAAATTAGCTCAATGTTATTCAACATGTGACAACATGACACGGGCTGCCTCAATTCTCAGGATGACAGCTCTGCTTCTTAGCTTCAAGACATTTGATAACTTGCTTTTATACTCAAGAGACTACGTTCCGAATGCAGCCTGAAGTAACCCACATCCAATTTTTTTGCTCCTATGCGATGGCTTTCTGAACGACACAGGTCCGACTTTTTTCAAATGTGACCCAGGCTACTTGGATACGGGGTCCTAAATCTGATCCATATCTGATCTTCACACACGACTTCAGTGTGATCGGCCAGGTCACATTCATCCAACCAACACGTCATCAACAATCAATAAATGTCACTATTCTAGTAGTTGGAAGTTGGAAAAAAGCCACAACCATGACTATATATATATATATATATATATATATACAAAGTTCACTTTGGAAATTACATACACATCACATTTAATTGGAAATGTGAACAACCTTGCGAAAAAATCTGATTTCACGAATAAAATCTGAATTAAGCATTAAGCCCTGCAGTCTCAATGTAGCCTTAATGTAATAAATTCTCAGACCCTCAGACTCAAACGTCATTTAAGAAGCATCACCCTGGTACGTGGGGAACTCTCCCTCCTGTGCTCGCTGGGGAACGACACACTTTGTTGGCCGCTGCACCGCGCACTTCATGTCCCATCATACCTGATGGATCTGCTGAGAGCCCCCGCTGAACTCTGTCTGCTGACGGCTTGTGGAATGTCAGAGGTTTGCCTTTGGAAAATCTCCTTTTCATGCAGAATCAAACGCCCTCTGAAAAGATAACGTTCCTTCGACCTGACTGGAATACAAATGAGCTTCTTAGCATAGTGAGGTGAAAGAGGAAAGATAACACAGAGGGGACGTGTCACAGCAGAGACCGTGCATGAATGTTGACCTTATAGCAAGAAAAGCTCCAGGAGGACAGCCAGCGACAGCTGTGAATGTGAAACCGATGTATAATTGTGATGGTTTATATTTCACCAAAACTCCATGTATTATTTCCTGTTCATGCTTTGTGGTTTTTTTTGTATTCTTTTGGGGAGCTTGTGTTTGACATTTTTACTTTTTTATTGTGTCACCCCTGACATCACTCTAACCCTGAAGAGGAGAGTTAAGACAGTTAATATAGTGTTAAAGACATGAAGATGTGGACAGAGACGAGGAGTGATGAATAGTTCACTGAGATACTGGATTGATTTTCAATTCATTTCAATTTCATTCTTTACAAGTTGAACTAAAAGCTCTAAGATGCCGTCTCTGCACTAAAGGTTTATTTCTCTTAAATTTTGTTAACAAAGATAATCAGGTGTCAGGATGCTGATTAAACAGCAGGATTGTCGTAGGGCTGGTCTCAGTAGCAGGGCTGTAATGGTTTTCCTCGGCTATTCAAACATTCCCTTCATAAAACATGCTGGGTTTCCGACACTTTTTAGTATCACTATTCCAACACGTCATGGAGAGTGTAGTCTACCCAGGCTGCTGCTAATTGCTGATTATTTTTGTACCATTTAAATGTCCCATATTATACACCTGTTTTTTATTTGGAATTTTGACATCCCTAACAATATTTTAAGTAGCAAAGATCATAAGATAAACATGGGACAGTATTAATAGTGTAATAAGGTATTCATTGGAATTAAACTGGTTAAATGTCAATAAAAATGTAAAAATGTGTGTTCAAAACTTTTGAACTGTAGTGAATTTGTGTCATTTAAATTACGTTCCACTGCATGTACATACACTGGTTCTTATGCTGATATTTGAGCAGTACAAACAGCTTTATAAATAACATGTGTGTTGTTATAAGATAACTGAAGGCTGCTAACCTATGCCTCTTTTTTTAAAATGCATGGTGGACTCCCATGGCTATCAGTTAGGACATTTTCCCAGTGTCTGATATCTTATGTGGCTGAAATATTCTCTGATCAATTGCTTTGCACCAGCCCAAGCATCTTATGATATATGGGACTACAATGTATAATAGGCTATCACATTAATATTAGGTCTATTCATGTCAGAAAAGCAGAATGTTTGAAAACTTGTCAAGTGCTGCTACTCCAGCTAGGAAAAAAAGTAGTTGGACACTTGATAAATAATGTTAGTACATCATTATCACTATTATAGAAAGACTTCAGTACTTCTGGCCTAATGTCCTGCAACTGAAGATAAGTGGACCAACATTTTACAGCATCAATCATTAACTGATCACCTCTGTGTGAAGGTGATGTGGACTCGCCAAAAAAAAAAAAAAAAATCAAATCTCAGTCCTGTGGAACCACAGTTATGTTCCTAATAAGTTTTCATATGGATAATCACAGGAAGTTATAATTTTGTAGATTACTGTAATTGAATAGAGTGTGGGGGTAGGAATTAATAAGTATTTGACTTCTTTACTTCTTATTTACTACACCTTTTCAAATGTTTATCTTTTTTATGTATGTATTTATTATATTAATGATAATATTATTATTGATAGTAGCAGTATTACTATTATTATTATTATTCCTTTAAATAATAATTAGGAGAATTTAGTGATTAGTGGAGGGATAGGAAGGAAAAATAGAGAAAATGGAAAACAAGGAAAGAACATGAAAAAAAAGGAAAAGGAGGAAAGGGGAAAAGGGGATGTATTTTTTTGGTTTGATTATTTGTTTTATGTTTATTGTTTTATTTATTACTTCCTGTCTTCCTCTGCCCTTTTATTGATCTATTGTTAATTTATTTATTTTATTTTTATTTATTTTCTATGGAAATTGTAATAAACTGTTCAGTGCTCACATACATGTTCGAAATAACGATTCAAATCAAATCAATGTAGTTTTATTGAGAGCAGCCTCAGACAAACCTGCAACAACCCTGCTGTTTAATCAGCACGAAGTCACACCTGCAGCTGATTTAACAGCATGAAGCTCGCTGTCACCACATAGTCAAATTCATTGTGATTCGATGGTTTCTGTCCGTCGTCTTTGAGTCGATCCCCTGAGCATCATGAAGGTTCATATAAATCCATACAAGCCGGCTGACTGACTGACAGGCCACACTAACGTTCACAGGGTTGCGCTAACATGGCTAAAAATGAAAGGGGAGATAAAGTGAGAAACAGCATGAGGAGCAGAAATGACCGGAGAGGAGCGTGGAGTCATCCGCCTGGAGGCAAGAACATCAGTCAGCTCCTCAACCGTCCTCAGAGCAGCTTTCTCACATTTCCTCTTTCATATGTTCACTCACTGATCGTATGGTGCATAGTAAATCAGCGGTGAATGATGAAGCCTATCTCACATAAATTAGAGAGACGTGTTGAATTCCCCTCAGGTTCGGTCACCATGAATATTAAAACAAACTCACAAGGTTACAAAGACACAGAGACAGGGAGACAGAGGCAGAGGATAGATGAAGAGAGATGAAGAACGAAGGACAAAGACGGAGCCGATCAAGAGGAGAGCTCCTGGAGAGAGGAGAGCAGTCGTTATAAATTACTGTCAGCGCTGACCATGGAGTCATTTCACCCACATCTGAAAACAGGGAGAGAAAGACTAATTAAATTAGAGCTGCAGTGAACACTGCTATAGAATCTGCAGGTTATTGTTATTTTATTAAATATGGAAATATGGAAGAGTTATAGAAACCCTTATTTTTATGATGAAAGGTCTTTGAGCCTGATCTAAGGTCCCAATAAAGAGCTAACGTGTCTGAGCTGTGGTTGATGCTGATTTGCTGAGAATAAATGACAAACTAAACCTGGTGGAAGCAGCAGATTCAATGAGAGTTCTGTTTGTTTGGACAATGCAGTGTTTTCATAGAATGATTTTTTCTTCAAAGGATGTGTGTAGCATTTTAATGTATTTATTACCTTAAAACAACATGTTAATTGCTAAATAGTGTCATTGGTGTTAAATGACCTTGTCCAATAACTAACTAACTTGTCCTCCTGAGTGAAGAGTTTCTTATCTGTGTTTTCATTGCTCCAAGTGGAGGCTTCCATTTTCTTACAGTTTCTAAAAAACTACAAATGCCCCAGAGGGACATAAAGCAGCACGCTTGCATTTTTGCTCAGAGCCTAAATGCACGACCGGAGAGCGCCACGAACACGAAGCAGCACAGCGAGACACGCTAGTCGCTGCATCTGCAAATTTGAAAGCCTGCGCTGCACTTTCTTTAAAAATGTATGATGATAATTATGCCACACGTCAGGATGAAGCTAAAAACATAATCAAAAAGGCAACATGATCAGCGAATTCAGCAAACGATAGTAAACACTGGTGCAGCGTTTCCCAGGTGGAGCTAGTGAAAATGAAAGATTTCCAAAGGGCTGCTGAAGTTGCTGCTTTCTTGAGTTGAGCTTTTGTTGGTTGTGTAATTTATTACATTTTACTTCTCCTGAGGTCAACCGTACTCAGAACACATCAATTTCAACATATACTTACACTTGCTGGAAAAAAACATAGGTGATATGTTGACGTGGTTTCTAGGAACAAACTGGCTACTGAAGAGTTCAGTGGCACATTTGAAACAAACAAGGCGATGGAGAGCACTATTCGTTTGAATGAAAAATACAATTTCCACGTTAGGACCTGTTATTTACTGTCAGAGCCATAGATATATATAAGAAAGGTTAGATGTCTCATCCACGCTGATGGCCGATGGAGTCGAACATCCTCACTGGAGGCACAGTGGTTAGAGCTGTTGCCTCACAGCAAGAGGGTCGCAGGTACTAAAACATGCTGAGGCTAATTGGAGACTCTAAATTGTCCATAGGTGTGAGTTTGAGTGAATGGTGTGTGTGCTCCACGATTGGCTGGTGACCATCTGGGGTGTATCCCTGCCTCTCACCTGTAATGTGCGGGGATTGGCTCCAGCAGACCCCTGCGACCAAATGGGTATTTAAACTGATTTGGTTTGTTATACACATCAGAGATGTAGTTAGTTAAACACTGCAAACTTATAGTTTTTTAAGTCTATATATTATATAGTTATATAATTATAGCCACCTTGATAACGTTTGTAGAAACCAAACTGTGTGTAAATCCGTCAAGGTTTCAGTGAGATCAGTGTATTTGAGTTTGTTCACATCACTCACCTTCCCTTACGTTCAATACATCAGGTCACGCTGTTTGCCTTTGGTAAGATGGCCGCTGGGTGAGGACGTTGGAGTCAACGTTCTACCGTAAGACATCTACACTCCTAATATTTTGTAAAATTTTTGTATGACCCTTTGCTGACTTCTCGGAACGTTACATGACCCTCCCTTGAACTGAACGAGGCTGTGTTGCTGTATGGCACACAGATAAAACAGATAAAACAGATAGCCTACACTGACTTGTAAACCAGTAGCCATTAATATTAATATTTCCCATTGACGCTGATCCATCGCCCAAAAGTATCCACTCTTTGCCTGCTCGTCTATATATTTGGGATTTAGTAGACAGACAGTTTTCGTCTGTTTGAGGCAAACAGCTCAAAGGCAAATTCAATGTCTATGATACCACAGGGCTCATCCTTGCATGGCACCAGAACTCCTCCAACAATCTCTGGACTCCTTGTAACTGTGAAGGGTCTGATTTGTTTAATAAATCTATCATACTCAATATTTCGTCTGCGGACAGTGTCTGAAGAGAAACTCTTACATTTTTGTGCTTCCAGCTTGTGGTTCACAGTCTCATGTTCAGTTAATTGTGGTCCATTTTGTGTTGGACCTGGTAGGATCAGGTGTGGAGAATTATGGGGGAAGGGGATCGGTTTGCTGGGTCAGACCAATGACATGTGACAAAGAGCTACATGGAAACATATACATCAAACAAACCACTTTGAAATTTTGCCGTTTCATGAATGCAAAAGTTGCATGACCTTCCCCTCTAGACTGAAAAATGTTGTGTGGCCCTCCCTTCAACAAAGAAAAAAAAGGTAAAACCCTCCCTTTTTTCTCTCTGGTGGCTCCTTCCATGAATACCAAACGGTCCCTTAGATGTAAAAAAACTACACAGATTCCCTTTCAGACATGACTCCTTTTTTAAAGAGGAAGTTGTAAAAGAGGTGATGAGCTTCTGACCCGACATCTCCTTCATAAAAAAGCTGAATCTGAAGCTATAACCAACCGTGCTGTAACAGCACATCTGTCAACATATCAGTCCTGCTGCTGCAGACGCTGCAGAAGAAGTTTTCATCCAGTATAAAGCAGCTGTGGACATCAGATACTGGCAGAATAACCACATTCATGTAGAGATCAATACAATCAACCTTTAGTTCATCACGCCCTTTACTGTTAGGAAACATTATGACATCATTTTGTGGGCTATGTCTATGTGGAGGCAAAAAAATTCTCTGGACATCTTAGCTATCTCTGGCACATCTCTCTAACATGTTCTGTTGGCTTGTTTTCTTTAAAATGGCTGAAGAAATCCTCTCTGGGTTAACGTTAATGAACAGACTGCAGGCTGACTCAGCGAATGGGTCAATAAGTGTATAAATCTTTAGATGCTGCAACTATGGCCTGAAAGTTCATGTACAAGACTTACAATGCAAAGATTTAACCGCGGAGCTTGGTTCGATCCGAAGTTCTGCCAGCTTTGTGTTCCAAGACATTTTATTTCATTTGTCATCTGGACTCTTTTGACAATGTGCATGAAACCCAGAAAGCGCCATCCTCCTCCTCCTCCTCCTCCTCCTCCTCCTCCTCCTCCTCCTCCTCCTCCTCCATCACTTCATGATTAAATTAACCCTTGGTAACTAACTTGAATGAATAGTCTTTCTCTCTCTCTCTCTCTGAAGAAAGAATTTTCTGACTGTGATGAAAATCGAATCGATCATTAAAATAAAATGAGCTGCACACTTCAGACCATTGTTTTGGTAATTACAGGTTTTAATGTGATATAATGTGAACGCTCTGCCTGCAATACAGTAATCCATCCTGCAGCTGAGGAATCGATTGGCTCTGCTGGGGACAAAAGAGAAGATCAGACTCCACATACACACCGCACTCTTATTATTATGGGATAGGAAGAAGAAATACACACTCAGGATCGTGAGTGGGATCCGTGTTTGCATTGCATTTAGCACATTCAGCACATTGCGGATCAAAGTTGTGCCGATCATTTCGTTTGAGACTGTTGAGGAGATAACTGATCAATGATCTGCTACATTGATCTGCCTTCATTGACCTTCCGTCCATGAGCAGCAGCAGCTAAAGCCCTGCTTTACTCCTGTTCATTACTTCTTTGGATTTATTGGAAATGTGTTTTCTTCACTTTTAGAACCATTAACAGCTGTTGAAGGTCCTCATCATCTAACCGGTGCAGTGGTCAGATTTATCAGAACTGACTTGGCAGAGATGGGATATATTATTCATCAGTATGTTTTAATTAGTATATAATTCAATCAGAATAAGAATTGTTGTGTTTTATGACCTTAGATTAAGATGTTTTTATCTACATGGGGAGCAGGTCTCCTTCCATGAAGCTGCCACGTTTCTACAGTAGCCCAGAATGGACAAACCAAACAACGATGTTAGAGAGAGACCTTAACCTTTTCCTACTCAATAATAACAGAAACACTGGTGATCAGAATATAAACAGGGCTGAAACTGAATCAATCAATCAAGCAATTGAACTGAAATAATAAAGAAAGAAATCCAATAATACTACTACCACTAATAAGAACACAACTAAATGTTTAAGTATAATACATTTAGGTATTTTATTTATTTACCTATATGCATATGTGTATTTTTGTCAAAATAACCTGCACATAAATTTAAAAGAATAATCGAGCCTTTTTTTCTTCCTTTAATATTTTTGTATTGATTATTGAATCATGTATTTCTGTGTTGTGGAATATTTCACTACAATAATTATCATCCAGTAGGACCATCCTGAGTTTCTAGATGTCTAAAGAAAAGGAAGCAGCTACAACATGTCAGTAGGTTCCAGTGTTATATTTTGACCTTTGTTGCCGTGACGATGACATAGTTTACAATTAGTTTACAGGATGAGGTTTGATTCATTTAATCCGGATTTCCAACACTGAAAACTTCTTCTTCTTCTTGCTGTTGTATTAAAGCACCAGGATCATGGATAAAAGGCCTAAGAATGAACGAAAAGGTAAAAACTGAGCAACATTCATGCTTTACTTCACCTGAAGACACGCCACTCTGTTTAGATCTTTAACAACATGATCTCTGCAGCATGTTTTTACTCAACCATGAAACATCATTATCATTATCATCATTATCATCATCATCATTCACCTTACTTTTAAATGCATGGTGGAATTTAACATAGCAGCCATGTAAAAAAACACTAATGCACTGCAAAAAATGTCTTGCTTTTGTCTGTTTTTGGTGCAATTAATCCCCAAATGAGAAGAATTATCCCAAATAATAGCAATAATAATCACTTGTTGTTTTTAATGTTGTTTTTCTTATGATAAAATAGTTCTCCTCAGTATTGGACTAATTGTATCAACAAGATATTTTCACCTGATGAATGAAGTTTTCCTTAATTCTTCTTATTGTTTGTGCACAGAGCGGTTTCTGCTGTGCCCGCTTCCTGCAGCCTGGACGTCCCTGCCTGTTCACACTGACCCCAGGTCAGTGCCGCCTGATAACTGTGCCATTTATACACACATCGGGCCGTACAACAGGAACCTGATCTATGAAGGCTACATCTGCCCATCTTCTCCTAAAAAGACAAAATGGGAGGGGAGGATTGGGACGAGGTATCAGAGACTAATGGAGAAGATCAGAGCTGAGGCGGCTGAGGCTGAGGCCAATCAGAGCGAGACATTGAGAAGGACGAGTCCAGTGTGCGGCACACAGAGTCGAACATCTGTGGAGGACGAAAAGCTGACGAATGCAGAAGCTGCAGCCAGTGACAGCGACGACAAAACCTGGACGTCTGCACAACAGAATCAACGGACTCCGCAAACTCATTGTCCTCCTGAAGAGTTTCCTCCATGCAGCAACTGAACCAGAGATGAAGATTATTTTAAACTTCTCAGCGATGAACTCCTTTCTTCCTTCTGATGAAACACAGTATTGTGTTAGATACAATTGTACTAAATATGCTGAGCAATGATTAAATTGCGTTTTTCTGATTTAAATTGTGACTTTTTTTCTCGAAAAATAAAGTCCAGTGTTTGCCAGAGACACACTGAGGTGAGTCATATTAAAGAAGTGATTTTTAGGATGTGAGATGCAGTAGCAGTAATAGGTCAGTCAGTCAGTCACTATACCTGCTTATTCCTCATTAGGGTCGCAGGGGTCTGCTGGAGCCTATCCCAGCGTGTTACGGCGAGAGGCAGGGATACACCCCAGATGGTCGCCAGCCAATCGTGGGGCACACACACCATTCACTCACACACTCATACCTACAATTGCAATTTAGTTGCCAATTAACTTCAGCATGTTTTTGGACTGTAGGAGGAAGCCGGAGTACCCGGTGAAAACCCACGCAGACACGGGGAGAACATGCAAACTCCACACAGAAAGGTCCCAGACCCAGGACCAAGGAGGTCTTGAACCTGCGACCTTCTTGCTGTGAGGCAACAGCGCTAACCCCTGCGCCACCGTGTCGCCCACAGTAATAGGTATATGATGATAAATATTAGACACAGAGACAAAACATTAAATGTGAGCAAATAATAATTTCTGTTGGTTCAGCTTCATTGTTGTTATACACAATGCACTGCAGGTGAGTCCAACCATTATATATAGAACAAAGTGTATAAAAATAATAGGAAATGAAGAAACTAAATTATATTGATGTTCAGGCTGCACTTCACATTATTGTCCTTGATCTAACTATCACTTTTCTAATTAATTGACTACTATAATAATCACTTAAAATACCGATCTAAAGCAAATCAAATGCATTGCAGGAAATAAACCTTCATCCTAACTTGTATTACGCCGGCCACATGGGGGCAGTGAACCCGACTGTCTCTGGTTGGAGCATCAGCGATGGCAGGTCCACACGACACAGGGTGAGTGACTAGACTGAATGTTACTAGAATGTTATCAGGTGAAAACATCTTGGTTTTGGTACAATAGTCCAATATTGAGTAGAATTATTTCATTCCACTGGCAGATAATTTATCTTATTTCAAGTTGTTTTTCTTGATTTTTGTCAATTTAATCCTTTTTTTAAGAAATGTTTCAAGTAACATTTCAGTGTAAGACTAAACTGGCCAAATTCAGGAAATATGATAAATTATCTGCCAGTGGAATAAAATGATTCTACCCAATATTGGACTAAGTGTACCAAAAACAAGATATCTTCACCTGTTAAGAATTCAGTTTTTGCAGTGTAAAGTACAGATCCATTTGGGAGTCATGCTGCCTACCTGCATCAGGTGCATGCTTTTGAAAATGATGGTAAAGTTGCAGCTTCAGCTTCAGAGGTCAGGACTCTGAGGATACTGAATCATGTTCACACCTCTTCTAGAGTCACTGCTACTCTAGATACCTGCAGCAATCCTGACTTCAGTACACACCTCCTGCATCCTCCTATACTTTCTTCTTTGAGACACTTTTAATGGATATCGATTTCCTTCTGGTTAGATTGATTTTGTTTGTCCTCACTGCATCAGGCACCACAGAATAAAAGCTTCACCGTCTCACACACCAGGAACATGCAACGCTGCACACTTGTGATGCAGAACCATGGCTGTAATCATCCTAAAGGTCAGGTAGTGTCTGAAGGACTAATGATGCCTGTGGAGACAAAGATGGTGGATGGATTGCTGCTTCTCCAGGAGTTTGCTGTTGCGTTGTTCTTTAGATTCTGCAGATGCCGCCTCTTATCGTTCTCACTGGATGACCTGAAGCTGCTGGTTTGGCTGCTATAGGGCAGAAGGATCCACAACAACCTGAAAACGTGTTTAACATTGATGATAAGTCACAAAATCAACCAACATCAATCAACTATCTGCACTTCTGCTTTGTAGGCTACCAGGAAGTATAGGTTTAACTCCGAGGAGAAGAGGAGGAAGATTCTTTTTCAGTCAGGCGTGTTCTTTATATCATCTAACAGTTTTGTCAGCAACTATCTTATATTTAGAAATTTCCAGATGATCAGTAGGCAAAGCTCTCAGAGTGTCTAGTTATCTGCAGGAGATCTGTCCCTGACCAGAGATCTTCCTGGTCCACCAGTGGTTGTCAGTACAGTTTTTTTAATTGCTAACACATTAAAAAGACATTAGCATAGCACTATTAGTTAAACTGACACACAATAACTAAAACCTCTTCTCAAGTCTCCAAAACATTTTCTGCCTTACACACATTTTTCATTCCAAAATGTGCACTGAACACTGTTTTCTGCATAAAACACAACAATCTGACATAAAGTCAAATGTGTACCATTCAAAGTGACACTACATGAGCTAATTGGTCAATATATGAGCCACCTGGCCAAACACCTTAATGTGTTTTTTCCTGCAAATTTTCTTTTCCATTTTACTGTTTTTTGTGAGCATAGTTTTGTTCACTCCAATGTAAATATATCTACTGTGCATATGTTGCACGTACTTGTTTGGTGAAAAATAAAAAGTGTGTGTATCTGTAAATATTTCTGTGCATTTAAACAATCTGAAAAACGTTCTACAATTTGAATCATTTTAGTACTATGGCAAAGCTACTAACGATGAGAGTGGTTTTCATTGTGCCAAACAGCATGTAGTCAGTTAGACAAAAATTTTGGTAATGCTTCATGTAGTTTTGGTTGCAGTGTTTCATTTTGCAGGATATATGAGTTATTTTGCAGTTTGGGATTGTGGTTTTCTCTTAAATATTTTGATAAAAACCAGTCCAGTTTGCAAAATTGTGTTTTAGCAATTGAAAAAACAACTGTAAGACTGTAGTCCACTAGTCTATGCATGTTTATGATGCTAATCAATTTATTATTATTCTATATTTTCTAATAATACATTAACATTTTGCTTTAACTTTGTAGTTTTTCTCAGTCATTTACACACAAATCATGGTACTTGACACAACTACAACATGCAACTAATGCACCAACCTCCTAAACCAATTCTGCTGAACTACAAGTGCAATTCCTGCTTTACACTCAAATTGCAGTTCTAAAACACCTATTTTCAAAACACTACACACAATTCTCTGCATTTGGCACAATCTTCAGGAAGAAAGTAGTTGTTGTCACAAGAAACACACTATCATTCAAAATTTTAAAGTTAATGGCCCCACCATGGACTCATCACAGGGAAAAACACATATCACACGGTTTTACCCCATATCCTCCATTCCTCAATCCTAGTGTTTTCTGCCTGGAGATGGGAAGGGTTTGGTCGAAATTCAATAATGCATTTTACCTTCTAGCTATGGAAGACGCATGTGGAGATAAAGCAGTTAATGTTTTTCATGGATGGATTCACCATGCTAGGCCATATTTACCCTGCTGCTTGGGCAGGGAAAACATTGCTTGTGATGTGGATGAGGTGCTGTGGCCGGACTGAAGCACAAGAGAGGATGCAGCATTTTATTTAATTTTTTACTGTAACTTCTGTTTTAATAGAGACCACAGTATGTGCAACTTTGTGTTGTCTTGGATGTAAAGTGTGTACACTGTTTTTGTGAGGATAGTAAAATATATTTAATATAATAATGTGTATGTTGAGTATAAAACCAATATTTTAAAATATTTTACAACACACATGTATGTACATGTTTGTAGGAAGTGGGAAGTAGGAAGCAAAAAAAGTGATTGTGGTGAATGGAGAACTGTTTTCCATTCATTGTGTTTTACACTGAACATATCAGTGTTCAGCTAATTCTTATAAAATATATTATTATTTGTGTGTAAAGGGTTTTGACAGAGTTCTGTGAAAGTATGAGGCATCCTTTCAGAAAATGTGTGTAATAATCTAATAATCTATAATTTATCACTTTTCTAACCTCATCATTTTAATTATTCTTTTTAGATTTGTCTTTTAGCAGCAGAAAGAGAGGGTCATCCTAATGTTCCCACAGTTTGGGTTAATATAAAATAACTTACAGAGTGGGCAACTGGGTTATCACACATACACACACATGCGCGCACACACACACACACACACACTCAGTGCGCTGTACACAAACACTAACGTTTATTTTCTCCTGACAAAGTCTTCTAACCTTTCCTGAACACATTATTCCCGCAGTGTGTAACTGCTGAATCAAGCTGCTGCAGTTTGTAGGATTAATTCTAATTGCCTAATTCCAATATTAATAAGTTTCCTCAGCCATACTGTAATCCCTCAAGGAAAAATTATCAAGGAATTACACATGCTGCAAACAAACCTTGTGACTTTTCTTTTTTCTACTTTGTAAAATAAATGACTTTATATTCCATCAGAGGAATGCCAAAGACATGGTTCTGTAGCTGTAAACACTGACAAAATCATAGCTAATGTTCTGCCCAGAGCTGACAGGTTCACCAGTAAATTATCTATGATCAGCTGTTGGGTGTCAGCTGAGCGTCAACTGTTGTCCTGGATACATTCACGCTCTCTTATCTCACAGCAAACTCTCCCTCTCCTAATAACTGCAAAACTATAACGAGTGGAAACGAGCATCATTTCACAAAATCTGCTGTAAATTTTCAGTATAGTTGGTTGAAAACCCGGTTTCAGACACTGAACCATGTCAGAGCTTTGGAATCACTTGAACAAAAACTTGAATTCAGCAGAAAGATCTGCCAATAGAATCAGATAATTCAAGATTATTTCACTCATTATTTCACTACATTAGTTACAGTTACAGTGATGGAGTCAGAATCTTCTCTTGCCTCACACTCAGTGGGGACTAGAATATCTTCTGTTGCTGAGTCATATCTAATGTCCACCCTATTTATTGGAGCATTGAAGAATGTTGACACTGCATAAGAACCTTATGGGATGATAATGATTGTTCCAGGTATTTCAGGAAATCAGACGTTACCGGGGAAACTGAGTTAATTACCGGTCTTGCTGTTTCTTTGGCAAACGGCCATGATGGCGTGAGTGTATTGATCATCGAGCAGCTGTGTGTGGAGGTAAAGAACCACCTGGTGCTCACTGTGGCCTCAGTGAAACACTCAGTGGTGACCAGTGTTGGGAGTAAATCGCATTATAAAAGTAATGAATTACTGTAATGTATCCATTTTTGCTGTAACACAGTAATTAAGGCATTACAGGAAAAAAAACTATACTATTTACTCAGTACAAATGTCAGTAACATGCATTACAATACGTTGCTTCATACAAATTCGCTAAAGTCACTGCAACATCAGCAGCAGTGAAGTGTCTGCTCAAAAAATGTTTCACTTCCTTTTGGCTTGTCAGACAAAAGATGGAGATGAGCGAACCTGCAGAAAACTTAGAATTTGTGAAGCGTTTGTGATGCAAACAAGGATTTGAAGAAGTCATAGTCAAATCATAGTCCAATGCACTTTGTGTGCTACACCTAAAGAAATGTCTACCTCTTGAAATAGCAGAAGTAATTTAACAATTACAGAGGTGCCATAGTAACATGAAGTTAACAAAGGAAGCAAGTGGAGCATGAGACTGGAGATAAAACCACAAACAGACAAAAGTAACATTCACCTGCTCTGAGATTCTTCAGCATCAACAGGTTGGGAGATGTTGTTGAAGACATGAAAATCACTTTCAACAGTGGAATCACCAGCTTTTTGAAAACTTCTCAGCAAAATCCCTGTTGTGACTCGCAGCAATAATGATAAAGCTGAACTAAATTTAAATTGCCAAATCGCCAAAATTATTTTGGTGAGAGTAACTTAAAAGTAATGCAATACAGTGTAATGCCAGTAATATTATAATTTAACAAATTACTTTGAACTGAGGCGACACGGTAGCACAGGGGTTAGCGCTGTTGCCTCACAGCAGGTCGCAGGTTCAAGACCTCCTTGGTCCTGGGTCTGGGACCTTTCTGTGTGGAGTTTGCATGTTCTCCCCGTGTCTGCGTGGGTTTTCACCTGGTACTCCGGCTTCCTCCCACAGTCCAACAACATGCTGAGGTTAATTGGAGTCTCTAAATTGCCCATAGGTGTGAGTGTGTGAGTGAATGGTGTGTGTGCCCCACGATTGGCTGGTGACCGCCTCTCGCCGTAATGCGCTGGGATTGGCTCCAGCAGACCCCTGCGACCCTAATGAGGAATAAGCAGGTATAGAAAATGACTGACTGACTTTGAAATGACAGTAACAAGTAATAAATAATACATTAAAGTTTTGAAGTAACTTGCCCAACACTGGTGGTGACTAATGTCAGTCACGCTAAAGCTTACGCCTTATTCCTGTTGTATGTTATCGTTTCCCTACATCATAAAACATAGTTATGTCAATGTTAGAGATCAGGGGCTGTATTCCCAAAGATTCTGAGAATCCTCTCAGGGAGCTCTTAACTTAGCCTAAAAATTCCCAGCAAGGAATCTTAGCTTAGGAGTGATTCCAGAACATTCTCAGAGAACTCTGAGCAAGGAATGGACAGAAACTCCTTAGTGAGGAGGTGTGTTTGACCCTGTTGCTACGTACGAGTCCTCATTTCCAAACCTGTGATTGGTTGATCCTAAAAGCTGGATAAAAAACTTACTTTTGGTGATAATGGTCAAAGGAAGGATCCTCAAACTGATAAACTTAATCATGGAATCTAATGTTCCGAAAACTGTGTAATTGTAAATAATCACATGGAAGAAAATACATGTTAAATGAATAGTAAACTGTACTATAAAATAATCCTACTGAATGCCCACATATTCACATAGTGATAGTTATATTAATTTACTTTTATTAATTGCATGCTTTTGTACTTTCAACTTTCAACATTTACTTAATTTGATATTAACGAGAGTAACACAGCACAGCTTTCATCAATGCCTTTGATTGCTGACAGGTGTATAAGAAGTAGGTTAGTCTGGGTTTTATCTGTTGCAAACTAGTGAACAACAATGGAGAAAAAAAGAACAAGAAAACCTGGAAAACTGAACCGAGGAACATTGTTTGCTTTTGGCTCAATTGATCTAATGAGATCGACCACAAATCCATCGCCAGCGTGATCCAATCTGTAGCGTTTTAATAATTCACTGTCTTCCAATGTTTAGAGAATATCTCTCCTGCCTCTTCCCTCCACCACTCTTAGCAGCTAGGATTCTTTTGGAATAGCTTTTATCTTTACTAGGATCTACTCTTAATTTTGTAGAGAAATTCTAAGAAAACACCAAGATTCTAAGAATTTTCTTCGAATTTAGCCACGAGGAGCAACTCTTTGCACTAAAAATGATCAGCTCCTCTGTGTTCTTCTGGAGACACATGGTGAATCTACATATTCAAACATTGGCTGTTCTATTTCTGTTAATGGTTCGGGTGGAAGGACACGAGTCAGATGGTGTCCTCCTCCCCTCTCTGCCCGCAAGCCGCCCAGCGCCGCCCCGACCATCACTCACCACCAGCGCTGCCACATTTACACACGCTGCAGCGTGACAACACACCCGAACACACAGAGGGCTTCAGAAACCCCCCAAACTGCTGGTGTTCAAAGGCCCGTGCTCATCAAACAGCAGCTGTCTGCGTGCAGCAGGACGGACCCCCTGCCTAAGCTGAGCCGCCCAGCGAGGTTCTCGTCATCCTCGACAGCTCCACTCACAGAAACGTCGCCGGAGGACGTTATCTCTGTGCCCCTCCACTCGTCTGCTATCGCTGTGATAGGTTTCAGCTCTTGATGATTCAGTCACTGTTGAACGTGTTTGGTGATGTTATTTCTTCCGTCCTCCGGTGAGTGATGTCGAGCCGGAGGCTGTGATGCATTGTGGGTATTATGACACATGCGGGTGCTCTCTTATAATCACCTTTGTGCTGCTGATTGGCATCGTCATGCTGTGTAGCCATCAGCGAGGCTCCGTGTCCCAGCACTCTGTTTGATGGTGTGTGTGTGGTTGTATCATAGTCCAACAGGTCTGATGTGTCTGATCTGATCCAGCTTCATTCCTAAAGGGGAAGAGTTCATGTTTCCAGCTCTATATATTTAATCTGTAATAATCTACTGGAACATCTCTGATGAAACTCCACATTGATCTCACACTGTCTCTAATAATGCTCAGTTCAGCTTCTGTCTGAAACAGGCCAAGGCAGCGCCCGTCTCTTTAAGACCTGTCTCCAGATGAGCCCCTTCTGGTTTCACTGGTCAAATTCAGGAGGCTACGATGTGAAAAAAAAGTAGAGGCAGCATTTCACTTCCAACAAGGTTGTAGGTTCAAGACCTTGGGCTGGGACCTTTCTGTGTGGAGTTTGTATGTTCTCCCCGTGTCTGTGTGGGTTTTCACCGGCTTCCTCCCACAGTCCAAAAACATGCTGAGGTTAATTGGAGACTCTAAGGCAGAGGTGAGCAACCCTGGTCCTGGAGATCTACTGTGGGTGCAGGTTTTTGTTCCATCCAAGCAGGAACACACCTGATTCTACTAATCAACCATTAGGGTGCTTGCTATAGGGCTTCATTAATAGAATCAGGTGTGTTCCTGCTTGGTTGGAACAAAAACCTGCACCCACTGGGGTTCTTCAGGACCAGGGTTGCCCACCCCTGCTCTAAGGTCTAGGTGTGAGTGTGTGAGTACACGGTGTGTGTGTATCCCTGCCTTTCGCCTAAAGTAGACCAGCAGAACCCCGTGACCCTAGTGAGGAATTAATGGGTAGAGAAAATGGACGGATGGAAACTTCTCAAATAGGAACAACATGCCTTAGCAACCACCTTAGCAACATAGGCTGCAGCACGGAAGGTTGTTTAGGGGGATGCAGGTAGAAATAGAACGTCACAGACAAAATGTTGAGAGGAGACTAGACTGGTGCACAGTTTAAGTTTAAAGTGTGAATTACAGGAGCAGCATGTTTACATTTCTACTTTTGACTCACATGTTTTAGGCCTCAATTGTAAAATTTGAACCCATCCTAATAAATAAAGTAGGTTATAGTACAGTATGATGTCTTGTAGTGAGTGGATGTTTAATTCCTTCCTCTTGGGAGGCGTCACTCTCCTTTGAACCTTCTTAAGATTTTTCATTGGGCATTTTATATATGGACGGAGATGGTCTTTGATATGAAAACTCTGAGCAGATGGAGCCTGATGACACTGGAGCAGTTTGGGCTTCAGTATCTTGCCTGAGGCCAGTTGGACATGTGGAGTCGGGAATCGAACCACCGACTGTCTGATTAGTGGTCAACCTGCTCTCCATTCTGACCCTATCAGAGTATTGATGCTTTCAGAGGGGAAAGCAGGTGCATTTCTGCCACATAAGGGCAAGAGATGCACTTGAATCTATTCATATCCATCAACCATTCAGCTGCAATCACTGAACAAACCTTCCCATCCTCCATGTGTACAGCAGCAGCAATGAAGGGTTGGCATGCAATCAGCTGGAATCTGTCATTTATATGAAAATGGAATTATTCTAATGCGTATTATGTGTGAGTCACCACTCCGAGGCCACATTTGCAACTCGCTCCTCGTTATCTTCCAATGTTAATTAAGACTGGTGAACTAAAGGGCCTGGGAACTGGATTCTTCTAAATTAAACCTGGAGTGAAGCTTTTTTTTCTTTGTACATGTGATTGTTCCTTAGACAGTGCTTCAGATGAATAGTTTTCAGCCTCTGTAGCAGAGCCGGGTCACCACTCTGTGCAGTAGATAGAATTCTAATTCACCAGTAAACCTTGAGAAGCACATGAAGTGTGACAACAAATGGAAAGAGCGGGGGAGAAGCCTTCAGACTCCACTGCTCCTATCATTATGTTCATCTTGATGAAGTTCATCTCGGTTATTGTCACAGTTCAAGGAAGACTGAACTCAAAACAGGGCGTAGATACACAAAGATTTAATAACTGACAACAGACAGGTGAGGAACAGGTCACGGGTGAAATACATCAATCAAGGAAGGAAAAGGGGACAAAAAACAAGAAGAAACTATTTAAAAAACAAACCAGGAACTAGATACAGAAGGCAAGACAGACTGTTCTGTTTATCACAGTTATGTTTATAAGTTTGACATTTGGCTCATGATCATGAGGCAGCTAACCCAGGCTGACAGGTGGCGAGTGTGTGGAACAGAGGTCAAACAGATGCACACATGTTCCTTCTCATGTTTTAATTGGAGCCATATGTAGCATGTAAATCAAAAGACTCCAATAAATAAGTAATTACCATATGAAATCTCCATGTGCATATGTAAACACTGAACAATCATCATGTGTACATATGTTATAAAAACAGTTGAGGCTTTCAGTGACCGAATGAAGCAAAACAACCAAAACTTCACTTCAGTGTGATTCTTATTTCAGAAAAGAAAGAAGATAGGAAACAGAAACTATTGTGGTTAATTCAACAGAATCATTATCATCATCAAAAGCCCTAGTACTTCAATATTATTAATATAGTTAATATAGTATTTCTAAATGTATGCACTCATGTATGCAAACCATTTTAAACACCAACTCATCCATTTGTAAACCTGCATAGTTCACTCCCTGCTCAATGAACATAACTGTGTTGTATGTTTTTATTTCTGATTGTTTGCCCTTCAAGGGACAATTAATAAAGTGAATCTGAAGAATGTGAATCTGTTGGCTGGATATACTGAACATGCTTAACAGAGACATCCCCAACTACTCCTAATAGGTCCTGGACTACATCCTTCTAGCCCTATGCTAACACGACTGTGAGAGAGAGATTCACTGGAGCTTCTCAGCAGCAGCAGCAGCTCAACTACCATTTGGAGATTTGTTTTGACACAAATTTAGTAAAACCAACAATAACAGCTTAATTCTTATGGTATAATTAATAATGTTTTAATATCTTGTATGCATTTATTGTCTTGGCCAGAAGATTTTAATCTTAACAAGACTTTAATAAAGGAAGAATTAAGAGAAAACATTACAGTCAAATTTCAAAATTACAGATAAAAATAATATTTAAATTTCTAGCTTCAATTTTAAAGATCATTTTGGGGTCTTTTTCCACCTTTATTTGACTGTGGAGAGACAGGAAATGTGGGGAAGGACAAAAATGTCTGTGTTATTCCCCCATTTGGGTCGACATTTCCCCTCACTGCGCCGATAGTTGCAGAGATTTTTCAGCCTAGACCAAAGTGTCAGTCACTGTGACCAAACACGTCTAACCTCCTGTATACTGTGAGACCAGAGTCATGTTGGAAGATGAAGAATTTAAAATCCCCTGACGAGGCTGAGAGGAGGCTGACAGACACACAGCTGCTGTCTGTCTGTCTGTCTGTCTGTCTGTCTGCGGAGCACATACACGGATGAAAGCTGAGTCCTTCACCAGTTCATCACTGCACAGCTACACATCCAACTCCAACATGTTCCTGCTTACAGGAGCATTGCACAGTGTGCCTGCAAGACACAACAGATTCCTGCTGCATGTACCAGCATGAATATAAAGTAGTTTCTAGAACATTTGCATGTAAATGTGTGTGTTGCTAATGCAGAGAGGGGAGGTAGAAATTGATTTCTGCAGCAGTCGGCATTCCAGTTATTTCAGTTTAGTTTTATATACTTCTTTTTGCCTCAATGGTGAATTGTTTCACCTTAATGTAAAAACCAGCGAGTCACAATCCCTAGACACAGGTGTGTGTGTGTGTGTGTGTGTGTGTGTGTGTGTGTGTGTGTGTGTGTGTGTGTGTGTGTGTGTGTGTGTGTGTGTGTGTGTGTGTGTGTGTGTGCGGTGCAGGTCAGTGCTTCACACATCTTACCTCGACTTTCATCACCAACAAACAGCAGGGAACAGAGCAAACCTACATCACAGCCACACTAAAGATTTATTTCATGCAATTATACTGAAGCACAAGCTTTTGTTATGAGTCAAGATCAGTGAAATTCTTTTCTTTATTGCAGCAAAGAGTTTACACATCTTGTTTGTGCTACAGTTATTGCTTCGAACACAGGTGGGATCAGAACGTCCTCACTCTGCCATAATCAGGTCAGACCGGTGCTCTCAGTTCTTGATGCTGCATTCACATCAAACAGGAATCAAATATTCACCTTGCGCATGTTCTTCACCTTCACGATCAATTGTTTTCACTTGTGTTTGTACAAATCACACCTTTAACACAGAAACTACACAGTCTACCTTTAAACAAACTGTAGTCACAGTAGTATTATCCTGTTTCTCTTTCTTTATGTGAACCTCCTAAATATTTGCAGACATTTGTGTTCATGCTTTACAGCAGGAGTCCCTCCAGGAGCAGGGCTGGTGACCCCTGTTTTCAGACAACAACAAAAAATATCACAAAAAGCATGACCCCTCTCATTTAACCACTGCTTTGTTCTGTTATTTTAACAGACAGGAAGGCAGAAGCTGCTCTAAAAGTGTCGTGTGACCAATCGTATAGCTTGAAAGCTGTGATACCAGCGTCTGTTGCATCATTCATCATGTCTTTTGTGCAACAGTTTTCCCTTCAGACGCCCGACAGAAGAACACGACCCCTTCTGTAAGCAGCTCGCCCGTTCCACCATGCAGCTCGACCGAGGTCAGATCTAAAACCAGCATCTGTAAAAAACACTTCATTGAAGATATTGAAAGTCAGTATTCTGTAGAGAGGTTCATGTGCAGTCCTAAATTCTGACAAAACCAGCCTTTTCAAATAAGCAGGTTATCTGGTATATGTGTAACCCGTAACATCTGCTGAGTCTGAATTTGTCTTTGACTCTGACAAGGTGACAGCTGTGAAGAAAAGGATTCAAGTCAAACCTCTGGAGTTGCTCCACAGACGTGTCCAGATAACAGAGGAGCAAACAGTGGGTATTACAGGAGAAATAACACCGGTGACTCCACCATCTTTGTCATTTACGTATTTCAAAGATTTATTCAGCCCAGGGTCTAAAATGTGGTTGTGATAATTTCGAAAAGGTTTATTCACCAAAGCGTCACGGTAAGAAAGAACACATCAACACTAACATAAATGATGGATGAATCCTTTCAGCTGCTTCAGGTCGAGGCTTAAATAGAAAAGAGCTGTCATTACGTTATCAGTCACAGCTGCGGTTCTCCTACTGTGACAAGTCACTGTCTGCTGTTAAAGGGGATTAACATGTATTTGTTGTAGTGTAGTCAACAGGCTTAAACCCTAAACTTCTACACAGGAATGAAGAACTTTAGAGAAGAAAACACTGTACGAGGTTTGCATCCTGAATCCTGTGTGGTTAGGTTTATGCAACAAAAACACTTTAAAATGTTTAGGTTTAAAATAGAATAGAAAATACATTATTGTCTGCTCTTTGTATACGAACACTAAAAACACAATTATATGAAACAAGAGAATCTCCATTAAAAAGGAGCAGCAGCTTCTTTTGATGGGGACTGAGTCAGAGATCAATAATGATAATAATAATGACAATAATAACAAAAATTGCTGTGGCTTCAGAAGATTCTGTTCTTAGTGATTCAGATTTTTAATGGTTTATGAAAATTTTGTGGATTCACTTAAATATTAATAAACATTTTGTACCTCATCATGGATTTTGTTTCACCAAGAGTCAGAGGCTGAAAACAACCACAACTTTAATATTATAGAAATTAATAATTAATAGTTCGGAAAAAGTAAACATGAAGGTAGGGAGAACTTTAGTTTTATCAGTGTTGACGAAAGTGGAAGAGCATAACAGTGGAAATGGGTGTTATATTTATGGAAAAACTAACCAACAGGGAGGAGATCGATGATGAACAGGAGGGGACCAAGGACAGAGCCTTGGGGGACACCAGAAGAGAGGGGAGATAGTTCGAATATGAAAGGGTATGATGGTAAGGCGGCACAGAAAACCGGAGGAGATGGACTGGTCATCATTTGGGAAGTGTTTGGTAATTGTTGGATGTTACAGATATATATATATATATATATATATATATATATATATATATATATATATATATATATATATATATATATATATATATTTAAAGGTTATAGACCACAGCTATATCTAATTACTGGAATCACAATGTCAAACAAAACCCAGGACAAGGGACCACTGTGGAATCAATGATATTCAGAATGAAAATAAACTGAAATAATAATAATAGCCTGGTGCAGCTCTTTGATTCTGCTGCTGCTGTTGATCGGCTTCTTCCAAAATCACATCATCATGTTGCTCAGAATAATTTCCCAGCAGCCAGTGCTTCACTGCTGCTCCTCTTCCTCATCACAGCGGTCAGGCTTAGTAGAAACACATCCTGACACACACTGATATTACTGACATGCTGCAGTAACAGCAGCTCTGCAATAGTAACACACCATGAATAATGATGGAGTATTGATGATGCTGACTGCTGTTAGAGCTGTCTCTGTCTCTGTCTCTGACTCTGTTTCTGTCTCCGTCCCTGACACAGTCTCTGTCTCTTTGTTGTCTCTGACTCTGTGTTGACTCTGACTCAGTCACTGTCTCTGACTCTGACTCTGTCTCTGTTTCTGTCCCTGACTCTGATGCTGATTCTGTCTCTGTCCCTGACTCTGTGTTGTCCCTGACTCTGTGTTGTCTCTGTTGACTGTGGTAACAGCAGCAGATGATGGAAGCCTCTGGCTGTATGAGCAGCACAATGACTTTAAAAGGCGACACAGGAAACAATCCTCCCCTCGTTACCATAAACAGCCTCTAGAGTCATTACAGATGTACTGATTAAGATTAAGGACAGTGTTTGCAGGAGCACGGGCGTCAGATGTTGATCTCAGTGAGGTTTTATCCTCCCTCCTCCTCTCCTCTGTCTGTGGTTATTACAGCAGAGTGCTCTTTCCCCTGCTCTGTGCAGATAACAAGCAGCTACACTCATCTGCCGACTCCTCTTCTCCCAAAGCAAAGCTTATCGTCCTTAAACACACAGCTCCTGTGAAACTAATTATTGTGCTGGCATTCTGCCGCTGTGTCGCTGGACCCGTCATGTAAGGAGAGCAAAGATTTTCACCCTCTCCATATATCCACTTCTCACTCTCAAGAGTCCCTCAGGTGATGATTCAGGGGCAGATCCTTCAGTGTTAAAATGTCAACACTGGGAAAGAAAATGGAAAATATCATTCCCTTCTTACAATCAGTCCAATATTGAGTAGAATTATCCTGAATTATCTTAATCGAGTGTCCAGTGGTTATTTTTGTGCTTTAGAACACCAGCTGGCCTCTCTCTCCTGAATCCTCTTGACCACCTCTGCAGCATCCAGACCACAGACTAGAAAAATAAAGTCAGACTGTGTTTTTTACTGCAGCAGGCGGCTCCTATCTCTCTTATAACAACACCTTCACTTTAAACAGTCTCAGAAAAAACAGTTACTAAGAAGTAAAACGTTCTAAATTGGTTCTATAGCAACAATATTTAAATATGTCTGTTAATGGATGAAACAGTTCAGACAGAAATCCGCAGCAATAATCCACCTCAAGTCAGAGAGAGAGAGACTGATGAAAAGTAGCTGCACTTGTGTTTCACTGTGTTTAAAGATGGCCTCTACATTGTGTTATTAGGACTCTTATTACTCAGTATCATTAAACTGAATAGCTTGGGTTTGTATTTGACATACGCTACTGTTCAAAAGTTTGCGGTCACCCAGACAATTTAGTGTTTTCCATGAAAAGTCACACTTTTATTTATAACGATGAGTTGTAAAACAAATAAAAAAATGTATTACATTAACCTTGTGACTCAATGAGCGAACACATTGTACCATTAGAACACTGGAGTGATAGTTACTGGGAATGGGCCTCTATACACATATGTAGATATTGCACCAAAAACCAGACATTTGCAGCTAGAATAGTTATTTACAGCAGCAATGTATAGAGTGTATATCTGATTAGTTTAAAGTGATCTTCAATGAAAAACATAGCGCTTTTCTTTCAAAGATAAGGACATTTCTAAGTGACCCCGAACATTTAAATGGTAGTGTATATTTTGATACATTTTTCTAAATGCAGTTCTTGTCAAATCTTGTCTGGTTTTGTTGTTTTTCTGTTTGCTTCTGTGTCTAGTACCTGATTATTTTGAAATACTTTCTCCTTGTGTTTCTTGTCTCCTTTTACTTCCTCATTTTTTGACATTTCACCTGTGCCTCGTTCCTCACCTGTCTCTCATGAGTAATTAGTTCTATGTATTTAAGCCCTGTTTTTGGTTTCATCCTTTTTCTGATCTTCTGCGTTACCTGTTGTCTGCGGTCCTGCCTGGTCACTCCCTGTTTTTGGTTTGCACCAGTTTTTCATCATTTTGTGTTAAAATACTCCTTCAATACATCCCGTGTGCTTGTGCTCTTCTCTGCATTTGGGTCCACATCCCTACAAACATGAAAGTTTTGAGGTTATTATTGAGAATATTTGTCACTGTTCCAATAATATTAACTGAACATTTGTCTAAAGAATATTTGTGCACTAACATCTTAAATTATTAAAACCATGAAAAATATCTCTTTGAGAGTCTGCCAAGTCTCTTCTCTATTGTGTATATATTTTATTGGCTTTCTCTGTGTTTACTATACACTGAGGCTGCAATTATGAACCTCTTCACAGTGGTGTTCTTTCTGTTATTTATAATTCAGTTTTATTAGCTGCTGATTATTAAATGTCTGTATATTTTTATTGTGAATTTGACCATCGAATCATCCAACTTCATTTTAATTGACCAAATGTTTGATTGGGATTCTTTTAATTAAACTGAGGTGTTTGTATTTGCTAAGAAAAGAGCAGAAAAGAACGAGACCTTTACCAAGTCATAAAACATCATTGTAATGAACAGAATTAACAGTGTCTAATGATGATGCTGCTGTGTCTCTTACAGAAGTTAAACATGCAAAAAGATTCTTGGCAAATGTCTTAATTTGTGGAGAAACCACTAATGTCAGATCTGTTATCTGCTCTGATTCATGGTTTTCATATTGTACTGAGATGACAGAGATGAAGCTCTCAGCAACACCTTAGCAGCAGAGACGCTGCACACGACTGGCTGATTAAAACCTGATGGATAATTCATGTTGTGGAGGTCAGCCTGTAATTTCCAGGGAAGCAGCCGTCTATGTGCCTCGCCGGCCAGCATCAATGATTAATACATCAATATTATTTATAATTTCCCTTCATAAATTTAGCTGAGCATTAATTCTGCCAACAGGTGGAGAGATAGAGAGATGAATTCCAGGACGTGTGTGGACGATGGTTTCTCCCGTTCCGTTCAGACACTTCTGACTTTGTTGTTTTTGGAACGAATCTAACGTGGTGCTTAAACACGCTGTTGACATTCTCGGTCCAGTGGTTTCAACTAATTAGCTGCTAATTAGGCTGCGTCTGTGTTGTCCTCCGAGAGTATGTTTCACTGCTTCTCCAAGAAAGAAGAAGGCAGCAGGAAGGACTCCAGCAGCAGCTGATCCCAGCTGAATCAAAGGAGATTGATATTTGTAGCTAATGAGTGAAAGAAAGACTCTCTCTCTGGCTCAGATGCAACTATTGTGCTGTGATTTTAATGACCCGCGTCGGGTCGGGTCGAGTAGAGAATCTAAACTCTCGTCTGATGCAGGCTGCAGTGAGAACAGAGAGGTCTTTATGGACCACAGGAACCATTATTGAAGCAGTTTATGGTTGGTTGTGTCACACAGAACTTTAAGAGGTCTGAAAATGGAGAAGAATCAGTAAAAGTCTGTTAAATGCTGCTGAACTCAAAACTCCCCAAACACACCTTTGAATAGTTAGAGATATTATAACTGTAATGTAGAGATATTATAACTGTAACACAAAGATATTTAACTGTAACATAGAGATATTATAACTGTAACATAGAGATCATATAACCATAACATAGAGATATTATAATCTTAACATAGAGATTTGATAACTGTTATGTAGAGATATTATAACTGTAATGTAGAGATATTATAACTGTAACACAAAGATATTTAACTGTAACATAGAGATATTATAACTGTAATGTAGAGATATTATAACTGTAATGTAGAGATATTATAACTGTAATGTAGAGATATTATAACTGTAACATAGAGAAATTATAACTGTAATGTAGAGATATTATAACTGTAACACAAAGATATTTAACTGTAACATAGAGATATTTGAACTGTGATGTAGAGATATTATAACTGTAATGTAGAGATATTATAACTGTAATGTAGAGATATTATAACTGTAACACAAAGATATTTAACTGTGATGTAGAGATATTATAACTGTAACATAGAGATATTATAACTGTAATGTAGAGATATTTGAACTGTAATGTAGAGATATTATAACTGTAACACAAAGTTATTTAACTGTGATGTAGAGATATTATAACTTTAACATAGAGATATTATAACTGTAATGTAGGGTTATTATAACTGTAACACAAAGTTATTTAACTGTAACATAGAGATATTTGAACTGTAATGTAGAGATATTATAACTGTAATGTAGAGATATTATAACTGTAATGTAGAGATATTATAACTGTAATGTAGAGATATTATAACTGTAATGTAGAGATATTATAACTGTAACATAGAGAAATTATAACTGTAATGTAGAGATATTATAACTGTAACACAAAGATATTTAACTGTAACATAGAGATATTTGAACTGTAATGTAGAGATATTATAACTGTAACATAGAGATATTATAACTGTAATGTAGAGATATTATAACTGTAACACAAAGATATTTAACTGTAACATAGAGATATTTGAACTGTAATGTAGAGATATTATAACTGTAATGTAGAGATATTATAACTGTAATGTAGAGATATTATAACTGTAACACAAAGATATTTAACTGTGATGTAGAGATATTATAACTGTAACATAGAGATATTATAACTGTAATGTAGGGTTATTATAACTGTAACACAAAGTTATTTAACTGTAACATAGAGATATTTGAACTGTAATGTAGAGATATTATAACTGTAATGTAGAGATATTATAACTGTAATGTAGGGTTATTATAACTGTAACACAAAGATATTATAACTGTAATGTAGAGATATTATAACTGTAATGTAGGGTTATTATAACTGTAACACAAAGATATTTAACTGTAACATAGAGATATTATAACTGTTATGTAGAGATATTATAACTGTAATGTAGGGTTATTATAACTGTAACACAAAGATATTATAACTGTAATGTAGAGATATTATAACTGTAATGTAGGGTTATTATAACTGTAACACAAAGATATTTAACTGTAACATAGAGATATTTGAACTGTAATGTAGAGATATTATAACCATGAGGCTCTCTGTGCATTAGTATCAGAGGACAAAAAGCTAACATTTGACTCTCAGGGATGAGAACGTGTTGTGAATGGAGAGACTGTTCACCTCACTGAGAGACATACAGATTGTTTGGATGTCAATAATGCACACACATGGACACACACACACTCTTCTACCCTTTTTCACTGGCCGATCATTAATGCAGGAGCTTGTGTTTCTCTTGGCTGCGGATCGATGCGGGTTTAGACTCACGCAGGCCGAAGTCGGCCTATAAATAACCAACTTGAGCTTCAGCCTGCGACAGGACGGGATGATGGACGGCGGCATTCTTCGATAGTGATATAAAAGCTTCCAAAGAGCAACTCTCCGGGGAGCGTTGCAAAGGTTGGACGCATTTGACCGGAAGATGCATTATTTTATAGCCTCGCAGAAGCTGCCAAGCTGCTTTCAGCTCTGATTGGCTCTCCCTGACTTCAAGTCACCAGCAGACTAGTACATTATTACATTATTACTTTATTACATTATTATTTTATCTCTTTACCCAGAGATGCTTCTGTTCTTCTGCTTCCACTCATGGAAAGTCGCCAAAGTTTCCTGAAACAAGACTGATGGACTATAAGTGAGTTGTTATCAGCCTGGAGCTGCTCACACACACATTGTTTCCTGATCAGGGCCTCGCTGCAGCATAAAAAAATGAAGGAGCTAATGATGGAACTGGAAAGAAAAGCCTCAGGATGGAGGAGGAGGAACGTGGAGCCAGTGTGAGCCTGGTGTCCTGAACGTGGTTCTGTGTTCCTACTGACCCACATTCCTGCGCTCTGCCTCGGAGGACTTGGCTTTGTTTTCGGGGCTGCTTCTCTCCGTCTGGACATTTTCAAACAAAAAAGCCCTTTTATAAACATGATGCCATATGCTGCACCGGAGTCCTCTCTACATTCACTCCACCAAGATTATGGGAGTGAAATGCATGTATCTCACTAGAAATGTCATTTTAATGCTGAATATTAAATATTGCATTTTCCACTGAGATTAACAGGAATGCCTCATGTTGCTCGTTGCACTGATCACTCATGACATTTGTAGGATTATGCACTAATTATTGTGCAAAACTTATATGATAAGATTTGTTTCATGAGAATATATTGAAAAGAAACAGATGGATCTAATGGTGACTAAATTGGTTCATCTCTCAGATACAGTTGCATCAACAATTTAAATGACAGATCAGTGATCCTGTTGGAACAGGAAAAAAGTACATTTTTCAGCCATATGGTTCCATGTAAACTATACAGCCAACTAAACCAAAAATGAGAAAATACAATCTGTTAAACAGAACAAATCTACGGTTGAATTTACCACTAGCAGGGATCTTTGCTATAGTCCAGACTTTGATCAGAAAGTGCTCTGTGGCATTATGGGTTGTCTCATTGTAGATGTTAATGTGGTTGATTATAAAGAAGGTAAAGGTTTCATGTTATTATTATTTTAGAAAGATATATTTGAATGTGTTTGATTATGAAGACTGGATTTTGGATATCTGGATCTTCTAGTATCTCAACAGCCAAGTTGTAATATTCCATGATAATCCTCTAACTAACAGTATTTGCTTTAATCATTATCTAAACATGTCTGGTTTGTCTCATTTCACTCTGACCACAACATCAGCAGCAGCTGATCAGTTACAGAGTGAACCCACACATCACAAATCTGATATTTCTACTAAAGGCCTTCATCTAATTTCTGTTCTTTAAACCAGTCTTTCTTTAAAAAAAGAGGCTTTAATCGATTTGGTAAAAATCTTAAGGAGTAACAGGAGGAATGTGAAGATGTTGTGTCCTGACCTCCACTTTTAAGTCCTGAATTAGAAACTGCTCTCACATCCCCAGAGCACATTAATATTAATCTGACTCTGCATGAAGAAACCCACGAGCTGTAAACATGGCCTATTTTGGTACTGGAGCCATGAAACCTTAAATTACACAAAACGAATGTTAATCGCTGAGAAAGAGTTAGACTTTATTGGTGCATCAATGATTGTTATTCAAATTAATTGGAACATAAATGCAGAAAGTTTCTGGGTTTTATTTCTACTTTTGAAACACAGTGAATTTCAGGAATCTGCCTCAGAACTTCAGCCTCCTCATGTTACTGAAGCATTTACCGTATTTTTCGGACTATAAGTCGCTCCATACAAGTGGCACCAGCCATAAAATGCATAATAAAGAAGGAAAAAACATATATAAGTCATACTGGAGTATAAGTCACATTTTGGGGGGAAATTTATGTTGTGAAGCAGAGGTAATTAGGGGGCAATTGATTGTTTATCCAGTGGGAGCTGCTGTGTGATCATTGTGGTAAGAAGGTTTACTGAAGAAGAGTGAAGTTTCTGCGCATGTGCGAGTTGTCGTTCTCCTCGGGACTGGAAGGAATGTATTGTTTTTGTCTGCATCAATAACATGGTTTGTTTTTTCTTCTTTTCTCTTCGATTTCTCATCACATGACCTCTCACATTAATCTACTGATTCCTAGGCTGGGAACCAGTACACTAAACTATCTGCATATAAAGTAGTTTAACTAGCTCCACCCACGGCAGCTACAATAGTAACATGCTGCTCAACACTGAGGCTGCATATTAATAATCTAATCATTCATATATAATAATATATCAGTCAGAGAACAGACCAACACTTTATTGCAATACTTTAATTACATTGACTCATATTTTACTGCAATACTTTAACTACATCATTTTTTTTTTTTTATTCAGGACTTTTACTTTTTCCACCGCTGATTGTTTATTAATATTAACACGGTGTACTTCCTCGGGTCGTCACATATAATAGACTATTTAAATCATGGCGAACAGGTCATGGTGAATCAGCCATTTTTCTGTCTGGTTCACAGACAGCATCTTAATGGAAGAGACTATCCAGACTGTCCTCCTTGAAAAGGAAAGTGTGCAGGACAAGGACACCTTAAAATATGAATGTGACACCTGAATGCTGCTGCATACACATTTACACATTTGCATCAGCGCTAATTAAACAGCATGGTGGATGGAGCCATTCATTTGCTTTCACTGTAATTGTTTTTTTTTACTAAAATAATTAGACTACATTCGATTAATTAACTCTCCATAAAATCCCATTAACGTGACTGAAATATTTAGTCATTGTTAAATCAGCTTTTTTGTTAAAAACAAAGAAGAAAATATTTGTTTCCTGTCCAGCAAAGACATGATTTGTTATATTGTTCTATTCATAGCGGACATGAGCCTCTGTCTGTCAAGCACGTTCTAATTACAACGCTGCAGGCGACACACATCACACATTCCTCAGGAAGGCTTTAAAATGTGAATTGCATATTGTCACCCTATTAAAATAATGGCCTAAGTCTTTTTTGGACAAAAGTGAGTTTTTGGCCTAAATCATCTCTTGATGATGCTGGTCATGTCTGGTAAAATCACCTTAATTCTGAGTTGAAAGGATCATTCTCTTTATGGCCTATAGGACAATGGTTATTTCACTAATGCCATTTTATTTTTTTTTGCCAAAGTCAAAGTTAAAAATGACAATTTAACAACCTTTTGGGATGATGGCTGGTTCAAGAAGAAAGAATCCATGGTGCAGAAGAAGCTCTAAATATGATTCTTGAATGAATTTCCACTGGTGAGTGATAAAGGCTATAATGTTTTATAGTAATTTAATCTCAATTTCACAAGTTATACTTTAATAATCATTTAATATAAAGTGCTCTGCACATAAATGAAATATAAAAAAGAAGTTCCAGGATATCTAGTCCATTAAACATGCTGATGCCTGTTGAGTGTCATCACTTCATTGAAAATTTGCCACAGCTCAGGTTTCAAAAAGGTGTCAAAGCTGGATGTTGGAGTTGAGTTACTTTCAATAACAAACAGGCAAAGAAGACCTGGGAAAGTGATGAAAAGGGGATCTGGCTCCTGATCAATTTTATCTACCTGACATTTGTTTAATTTAGCTCCAGCTGATGTAAGTCTTGTCATGAAAGGACAGTTTAAGTCAGGCCTGCGTCACTTTATTCTTTAATGTACAATGCTCACAACGCTCTATGTATGTCCACAGTCATCCACTGTCAATTTTTTTTGATTGAAATGACAAATAAATATAATATTCTTTGCATTTGATTAAGTCTTTTGTGTTTTCCCAAAAACTTGAAAAAATACTTCAGCCATTATTTTAATTAGGTAACATCAGAGGAACTCAATTCACACACACAACCTGCCGACTCAGGAAGTAAAACAGTGTGTGTGTCTCTGTGTAAGTCACCTGAACTGAAAATAAATGTAAACACTTTGGCTTAAATTTTTCCTTGCACACTTTATTTTTCACAAATCTTATTCATAAATGAGTTCAAATCTGTGTTACTGAGCATTTCTCCGCTGCCAAGGGAATCAGGTGTATCAGGTCAAGCTGTTGATTAAACAGCCTGATTGCTGCAGGTGTGTCTCAGGTAATAAAAGGCTCTGAAATGTGCAGTTTTATCACCTGAAGCCACAGATGCTCTGAGTTGTAAGGGAGGAACAGTTGTCCTATCTGCAGAATGTCCATCAGAGCTGTTGCTGTGAGTTCAATGTTCATTTTCACACCATAAACCGTCTCCAACCTTGTTTCCAATAATTTGTCTGCACATCCAACCAGCCTCACAACGCCAGAGCAGCTGTAACTAGGCCAGAACCTCCACGTCCAAAACCTTCACCTGCAGGCTGGTCTGACACCAGCCACCAGACAGCTGAATCAAAAATGGTGGAAGGTCTACACTACCTTTGGGGTCACCCAGACAATTTTGTGTTTTCCATGAAAAGCCGCACTTTTATTTACCACCATGAGTTGTAAAATAGAAAATATAGTCAAGACATTGACAAAGTTAGAAATAATGTTTTCTATTTGAAATGTTTTTTTTCTTCAAACTTTTCTGTCAGTTTTCTAGCTTCTCTAACCAGCTAAACTGTTTTTGGCTGTGCAAACATAATTGCACAAGGGTTTTCTAATCCATTATCCTTCTGATGCAATGAGCAAACACATTGTACCATTAGAACACTGGAGTGATACTTGGGGGATGGGCCTCTATACACCTATAAAGATATTGCACCAAAAAACAGACATTTGCAGCTGTCAGAGTGCAAAGTGTATTTTATATATATATAAATATGCGAATGGCTTATATGGATGGATTTGTCTGGATGCACAGAATTCAGAAAAAAAAGACTTAAAAGTTCCAGGCCAAGACTCAAAGTTCACTGTTATAGGGCCAACATCTTCAACACTGAACTTATTAAACACACCCAGCAGGTGTGACATAGATCAGATGAGTGTTTGTGGAGATCTGTGTTGTAACATAACACATGGTTTCATGTCCACTAACTCTCCTGTCATTCCAGATTCCACCTTGCAATCAGCTCATTTCCCCCACCTGGTTTTCCCTGCCCATCTCCTCACCTGCAGCCCATTTCCTCATCAGTCCCTCAGCATATATACTGGTTCACTTCCCCTTCACCCTTGCCAGATTGTCTTGTTGTATTTTTGCCAAGCTCAGCGTTTCCTGATTAGTCTTCCTGTTCTGACCCTGTTCTGCCTGCCTGTATTTCGGATTCCTGCCTGCCCCTGGTTGGATCTGTTTGCCTTTCTGATCTCCTGGTTTTGACCCTGCCTGTACTTCGGACTGCTTATCCCTTAAACTTGTTTGCTTCTGAGTTGTGCTTTTGGGTTCAAGACTTTGTTCCAGCAGTGACTTGTGATGCACATAGAAACGGACAGATGGAGATAAGGTACAGATACAGATAAAATACAGATCACATGTGACAGATTACTGGAGTTATTTTGCAAAGTTTACCTCTTGAAGAAGTTGGCGGTGTTTCCTGTGTTTGAGTTCCTTCTAACCCAGTGGTGAAATTATTTGGAACAGCTGGTCCTGAGGGAGAGAACTTCAAACTATCAAATGCCTTGTTCTGTGTCAGCCTGGAAACACCAGCAGCATCTTTATTTATTATAAATGCAGAGATGTGTGTGTAGTCACAACCTGGATCTGTCCTGCACTTATTTAAAGCTCTGTCACTGTAACTCTGAGAACCTGCATCACATCAGACACATGAAGGCAGAGAGGACAGATCTGCCTGTTTTCACTCTGATGACGGGATGTTAGAGGGACGTTAAGTACTCGCTTTGAGTCAAATGTCAGCTTTGTCTGAAGAAACTGTAGCAAATATTTCATAAGCAACAAAAGTTTGTTTTAGACACAAAACGTCTTTGTTGTGTCATGTTAGAAGAAACTGACAGTGAATCAGACATGACTTTATATATATATTCAGTGAGACATGATTCCTTAAAGATCTTTTGTGGTTAATTCTGTTTTTGTGCTTAATGTGAAAGTGTGATGTCCTCCAACATATATTTGTTTTAGTAAATATTATTTAGTGTTAAGTGTTTTAAAAGCGCTCAAACACTGTACAAAACACAAAATATAATACATGAAATTACGCTGAACATAAGTTAAGCCAGCTGTGTTCTCTACACACTATAACGTGTAGGGTAGAGCGGTTGGAGGACATAAGATGCTGCTGCAGTAATCCAGTCTGGAGGTGATGAACGCGTGGATGAGAATTTGAGCAGATATGAAGGAGAGAGAGGATCAAGTCTGACAATGCTGTGGAGGTGAGAGAAGGATGTTTGGTGATTGATGTCTGACTTATATGAAAGTGAAATCCAGTGGGATTCAGTAGAATCCACTGTAAAGCCAAGTCTAGAGACCAGTGGAGGAGATGTAACCGTGTGACCTTCGATGCTGAGAAATGAATGAGCAATTCTGGCTGGGGGGGGGAGATTAGGGCCGTTGGTGATTTACTGCAGTTTAATTTGAGTAAGCTCCTGTTCCTCAAACCACATCAGTTTGTGGTGGGGAGACAATGGCAGGAGTGATGGATTCAGTAGAGATGTACAACTGGGTGTCATCAGTGTAGAAGTGAATTTGTGGTCTGTGATGGTATACAATGTGAAGAAGGGGACCAGGTACTAAACCTTGAAATGGTTTCGCAGATGCACAATAAAAAGAGAAAAAAATCATAGTGTCTCTGTAGAAACAGGAAGAGGATACACACAAACAACTGCTGACTGATGTCCATAAATATTCACAAGTTTGTATTTTGAACCGTGAGCCACATCCTATGTAGACGTTGAACCAAAAACCAGAAATTTGCAGCTAGCAATGTATAGTGTACTTCTGATTAGTTTAAAGTTATCTTCAAGGGCCCTTCTTTCAAAAATAAGGAAATTTCTAAGTGACTCCAAACTTTTGACCAATCCATCCATCTGTCCAGGCCTGAATCTGAAATAGATATTTTTTTCCTTCAAACTGCTTTTTCAAATACATTTTACAGAATTGCTTTTATGTGATGTTTTATATTTATTGGCGTTTTATTTTTTTTTTATTTGTATTTTTTCAAAAAAATTTTCCCAAAAGTTTACTGTCTATACCTTTTGTCATCCTTCTGTTTTTTTTTCTTTTTATTTTGTCTTATACCATGGTCTCTGGGTGAATCCTCTTTTCTGATTGGCTGGCATCAAAGCCACATACATAGTTCAGCTCAAGTTTTCTTGATTCATCGGCCGCTGAAACAAACTTGTTATAGTTATCAACTGCAAAACGAATCACTATACAGATTCGATTTAACTTTTCTTGATGTCTGTTTGGGGAAATTTAAAAGAATGAGAGAAGAGGAAAGCAGAGAAAAAGACATGAAGAAGAAAAGAAAGAACCGATCTGTGAGCTTCTGTCTGGCAGCTCTGTCTCTTATTTAAACTGATCGGTGTATTGAACCTTCACTTCCCTCTCACCTCCAGGCCATGCATCACCATCACTGAGCCTTCAGCTCTTCCTTATTTAACCCTGACTTTTCTTTGCTTTTCTTTGGTCTCACTGTTGTTTGACATGTTCTCTTGAACACTTCATAATATCTTAAGAAAAGAGTTTTTGTGCATCAAACATCAAACATTGTTTTTAAATGTGATATATGAATAAATTTATTATCATTATAATCAAAAAGATATTCAAATCTCACTTTGAACAACTGGATACTAACCCTTTTAGCTAATAGACTTCCACCTTTTGGACTCGTTTAACCTCCAGCTGTGCTCATCAGTTGATTTTGCCCAATGATTGCATCTGTATCGATGCGGATTCATCTTCTGGTGTTAAACAGTGTTTCACACACAAACTAAAGTAGTTTATTTCTGCTTTTACTATATGCACGCGTGTTAGAGGAGACCACGCTGTTCGGACTCACAGCCGGAAGGAAACGACAGCAGGACTTCAGCCAGAGATGGCAGGTATGAAGCAGCGAGCGCGGCCGCATGCTACACGTCATACGCTCCATTTAGTCGCTGCTGTTGTTGAGGATCAAAGCCTTCGCCGCTGCGCTGCCTTCCAGTGATTTCAGTGCTGTCGACTCTCAGCTCAGCTCAGGGATTAGGCCTGAATGTAAAGGGTGGGGGTGATTTCAGCCTGCAGGGGGTGGCATGTTTCTATTTATGGCAGCAGCTGCATAAACCCAGCCTCACCATCTTCAGCCAATCACTGCAACCTCTGTCTGTTTACAGAGGAATACTGCAGCATCCTGGATCTGCTCAGAACCAGCTGCAGGCAGGTCAGTACATACGTGTTCTTTACCATGAGGAACATCTGTGTTCTTTACTATGAGGAACGGAACATGTGTGTTCTTTACCATGAGGAACACTTATGTTCTTCAGCATGAGGAATACATCTGTTCTTCACCGTGAGGAACACATATGTTCTTTACTATGAGGAACACATATGTTCTTTACCATGAGGAACATGTATGTTCTTCAGCATTGAGAACACGTTTCTTGTGTCTAGATCCAATATTACAGACAAGTTTACTGTAGCTGAATGTCTACAGTTTGTTTGATCTAAGTTCCATCTAATGCTGTGGGTGGGGTTTACATTACAATATAAATATTTTCATATCTCTTTAACACTTCATCCTATTGGAACCACATTTGGTGAACATGTGTAGATGTCTGACCTACCAGGACATGTTTGGTGCCATTCAGTCAATAGGTGGCGCTGTAGCAGCAACATCTATCATAGAACCAGGATGGTTAATCTGTTATACTAGTTATCAGGATGTTAGATTATTGTGTGTATAATTCCCCATAAATGTATTATATGATTCAACTGTTCTTTTCTCAGGACCTACTGATGCATTTCTACTCTCACTTTCTCTTGATTATTAACTGTAAACATGTCCCCATTGATCCCAGTTTATAATAAGTCAACATTACTTCATAAATAATGAATTAATGGTAATTAATAATGAATGTATACTGTGGTGGATGATGATTCTGAAGCAAACAATCTCAGACAGACTTTCCTCTGCTGAACCAGAGAAAAAAATCATAAATACCTGTGAGAACTCTCCAGCAAAAAGCAGCTGCAGCAAAATCAACACATTTCATTTGTTAATTATGTGTCTTCTATCTGTGTAGATGTTGATCACGAGTCAAAGAGTGTGAGTGTGTGTGTGTACAGTGCGTATGTTAAGCAGCTATTATGGCAATTCCTGCAGTGTCTCTGTCCTGTTTAAAAATTCATGCAGATGCCTCTGCTCCTCTCAATAAATAAACACTTAATAAAATGCTAATTAATATTTAATTGTCTAATTGTGCATTATTAAAACCAAAAAGTGTCAGTTTCTCATTGATCTGGCTTGTTAACCATGCTGATGTGAAGAGAAGTCTCTATTTGTTCACTTAATGTCCTGGGCAGTAAACGTTAACAATCATCTGAAATGCTTTTGTAATGTTCGATTCATTCCTGGTTTAAATGTCTTTATCTTTAAAGTCTGCCGATCTTGCTTGTGATGCGACACTAAATGAACATAATTACACCGGTTATAAACCCTGTAATTAGGCTAATTAATTTCAAATCCAACTGTAGTTTAAGGGTTAATCAGCTGTTATAAATCCACACTCCACACTCTGCTGTTGTCTGCAGAGAAATCAGCAGAGTGAAGGTCCAACGGTTTCTCTTCCTGCTGAACCCACCACCTGCACATCAGCAACATGTGTTCATGGGAACATATTTGAAATCAGGTGAAATGTGATCTCACCTGTGGTGTTGTCCTTGGATCGATATAGAGGACATGTCCTATCTTAAAGTTACTGCTCTCAGGTTTTGGGGGTTGCGTTGTACACTTTGAGCGACAGGAGCCAATAGGGGGCAGCAGCTGTCCGCCAGGCTCGGAGTCCACAAATCAAGGTGTGACATCATCATGGAGGGGGGGGTGTCCATCATTTATAGTCAGCGACCTGAGGATGAGGGTGTGTCTCCTAAAGGGTTTCACACCAATCTTTATCTGCCTGCTCTTTACTTTAAAGAGTTTATTAACAAAGAAAACATCACCAGTTCTTTGTTGTGCAGCAATGATCACGTCTGCTTGTTTGTTAAAACTCTTCTAGTTGTAATTTATTATTGACTCACACTAATTGTGAGTTGCTTCTGCTGAATTAATGGATGTAAAATTGCGTCCGTCAGGCAGCGTTCATGATGGTTAACTGGTCAGGAACAAACAAGGCACATTTCCAGCAGATAGACAGAACCTCAGTGTTTACTGTTGTTGTTTGTAACCATTATTGTTTACACTGTAACTACAGAACTGATTGATTAATCAAACACTAAAAAAAAACGTTTAAAATGTTCATTTTAAAAGTGTGAAATGGTCCAATTTGTATTATTTAATGTGAATGATTTCATTATGATAGATTACCCCCCCCCCCCCCCCCCCCCATGTATAATATACTGTGCTACTAGTCAGCATTAGTCGGTGTTAGTCAGTATTACACAACGTCAATGTTAGTCAGTGTTAGTATTAGTTAGTGTTAGTTACTATTAGTGTTAGTATTTATTAGTCAGTGTTAGTATTAGTTAGTGTTAGTTACTATTAGTGTTAGTCAGTATTAGTCAGTGTTAGTATTAGTCAGTGTTAGTTACTATTAGTGTTAGTCAGCATTAGTGTTAAGTCTAATAGACATAAATGGTTAAAGCAGATTTGAATTATTAAATGAAGCAGTGTTTGTGCTGCGTGTGATGCTGCAGTTGCAGCTCTGCTCTGTTTAATGGACTAAATACTCTGATAAACACAAACTGGAGACGTAACCAGAAACTATTCATCATGTGACCCAGCCGCCTGTCACACGCTGTAATCTATTGATCACAGCAATGCTGGGTCTAATTCTTTTAGGAAACATATTGCTCTGCTGCTGCTGCTGCTGCTGCTGCTGCTGCTGCTGCTGCTGCTGCTGCCGCTGTGTGTGGAACTGGCAGATCTGCTTCTTATTATTTTGAAATAGATGCATGTAGTTCACTGGATCTGACAAGTGTTTACTCTTTATGTTGCCACAAATCTCTCTGCTGTCAGATGAGAGTGTAGCTCGTATCAGAAGGACGACTCCGCTGTGACTGATTCACAACATCATCACCACAGGAGCCACAATGTGTATATATGTCTCACTTACAATAACTGTTCTGACTTATTCCTATAAAACATAAACCACTCTGGATTCATACATGACCATGAAAAGAGTGTGACAATATTTTAGTGTATTCTTGCTGTATGAGTCAAGTGTCCTTGTTCTGAGGGGCTGGTTTTTTGAACAGATGAGAGATGAGAGCTCAGTTCCCGACACATTTTACTGATCAATTTAACACAAACAAGTGTTCCGAGCTTAAAGCTGCATTTGGCAGGAGGAGGACCGAGGGACCAAGGCAGGCCCAACCTGCAGCTGCCATCTGTCTCATTTTAACACCAATTTCTGTCTTATTTGTGGTGTTAATGAATTGGTGTTTTGGGTTTTTACTGTTCCGCTTTCACAATCATCCTGTGAAGGATTTGTTAAAGGAACATGTTGAATTCTTTTCACTGTACAGGGACAGGTGACCTGTTGCTGACCAATGTTGCTAACTTCATGATTTGTCTCTATATTCAGAGTTTGCAGAAGCCTAGCCATAGTTGAGGAGAGAAAGATATCCCTGTTGTGATCCATCACATCTATAGATTGACTTTCTGTCATGAAGGAATATTTGAATCGGGGTGAGATTAGTGAAGGTTATGAATCCATCACTGTGACTGTGATGTCCAGGCTTGAATCTGAAGTAGATGTTTTTCCCATCAGGCGTCTTCTTCAAACACATTTTTACCGACTGTTTTATTTTTAGTGTCACATTTTTTTCAAATTTTTATGATAGTGTTATTAGTTTTCCGCCTTTACCTTTTGTCATCCATCCGTCTTTGTCTTATACCATGGTGTCTGCGTGAATCCTCTTTTCTGATTGGCTGGCATCAAAGCTGCATACATAGTTCAGCTCAAGTTTAATCAGCTGTTCTTGATTCATCCACTGCTGTCAAACTTGTTATAGTTATCAACTGGTGAACTAATCACTAGATTAGACATCATAAATATTTAATAACCTGACTAAAAAAGAGTGGTAGCTGCCAGACAGATGCTCGTTGGTTCTTTCTCGCTTTTCTTTTCTTTTTCCTCAATTTTGTCTAAATTGTTTTCTCCAAAGTGATGTAAAGAAAAGGTAAAGTCCACTCATCAGTTTATCAGGTTGATAACTCAGCTGTTGCTATGGTTACAGGTTATTAGCAGGTAAAGTTAGAACAGAAAAATTTAGCTTAAAATTGAGATTTCCTTAATGTGCGTTAAACGGTTTTGATCATAAATCAGAATTCCATGTTTGGATCCAGTCTGCCTTGTTTTTATACTTGTTTTATGTGCTTTTTATACACCATGACTTCAAAAATAACAGCCAAATTGTAATAAATTATATATCACCTACTGTGACAGATCCACCAGGCTGGTCCACACCTCTCATGACCTTCAGCCCGGAGCACATCAGCTCCTTTCAAACCTGCAAGGTCTCCTGGTGCACAGAGAAAGAAAAGAGCCAAGCTTGAGAGGGGGAGACGAGTCTGATGGAAACTCAGTGACAGCAGCTGTAATCGCAGGAGCACAGGACAGAGACGTTCAGGACCAGGCTGAGCTGGCCTCGGAGGAGACGGGGTGTGAATGCAAGTGTGTGTCAAGGTGTGAAACGTTGCGGTGAACGCCATTCCAGACACGCACGCAGCAGCAGGACGGAGGAGAGGATTTGTCTTATTGTCTCAGCGGATGAGGCGATAAGATCCCTTCCTGCTCCGCCTGCTTCCAGTGAATCTGGCACAACTGGCAGCAATCACTCACACCTGCTGGAAAATACTGATGGATGCAGGTCCACCTCTCAGCCCTCTGATTAGATCAGAGTTACCATTTACACACATTCATTCAGTGGTGGTGGAGGCTGTTGTGAAGGTGCTTTAACTCAGGAGCATCGGTATCTTACTCAAGGGGAATTGGCTGGGAATCAAACCACCGATCTTCTGTTTAGCTGATGGACCTGCTCCCTTCTCCTCCCGAACCTCCTATATCTCAGTAATTAAACCTGTAAGTCTCTACTGAAGTTTAAACCACTGTGGCTGCTTGAGAGTTAAAGGTAGAGTCTACCATTCTGATGCAACACACGGTTCATAAGGAGAGATACATTACCTTTCATCAGTTTTGTGTTTTCCATGAAAAGTCACACTTTTATTTACCACCATGAGTTGTAAAATGAATAAAAAATATAGTCAAGACATTGACAAAGTTAGAAATAATGATGGGTATTTTAAATAATAATTTTTCCCTTCAAACTTTGCTTTTGTCAAAGTAAGGTCAATTTCATAGCATGTATAGAATGTATTTCCAGTGACTGAAAATGTTTGAACGGTAGTGCAGTTGAATTGAAAATTATATCTATTGCACATTATTATGAAATGTGACTTTATAAAGTCAATGACACTCGGACTACAAAGGGTATTTTGGATCAAGGGGGCCTCAGTTCTAATGTTCTGCAGATAGAGGATGATGGTTGTGGCCAATGCACTGTTGCTACCAATGAGACTGAATGAGCTGGAGCTGATGACCAGATTCACTGAAAGTGGTGATAGGGGGGTGGAAGGAATAAGGAGGACAAACACTAGAGGTTAGCAGGTTAACAAATTAACCTACAAAAATAAACAATTTAACCTGTTTACCAACCCACCAGTTCTTATAGGCCAGATTCTACAGAGCAAAGAGACTCCTCCTGAGTCACAGCCAACAGCTGATGATGTAGTTTTCATTCTCTGCAGCCCACCTCTGCCATTCAACACAGAAAGGAGTTTACAGAAGGCAGAGTTCAGAGCTATGGATTATTCTCACTGACGGTTCAGACTTTCTGCAGTGGCAGCAGCCTGTAGTGCATTGCAGGGACTCCATATTTTATATTCATGAAATGAACTAAAGACGGGAAAAGAGGTGAACATTTTTTTTTAAAAAATGAAAGAAAAACGACCGGCTGCCGCCGCCTCTTCCTCATGCTTCAAACAGACTCCAGTTACCAGAGAAAAGTGAAGCGATCAGCCTTCGGTCAGATCAATGAACGAGTACATCAGTGGAGAGCTGGGGAGTCTTCTATAGAGGAAGTGGGGGCACTGGGCTTTGGTTGTTGGTTTAATCAATACACCCTAAAAGAAAATCTGCATTCATGTTTTCATTTGCAGCTTGTACTTCCAGATCTGAAACTACTGAGTGAGTAGAGAGGAGCTGGAATTTGTCTGCTTCAGGTTCAGGTGGGACACTTATCCAGAAAGATTCCAGTCATAACAAACTTGACTCAAACTGCAGTTTCACTGTGGATTAATTGCACAGCAGGTCATAATATAGACTGTAACACAAGAACAAAGGGAAGAGAAGAGTGAGACTCTATAGGAGTTTTGGGAGAATCCAATGTGGAAACACCAATGATGCCACTTAAAGGCTCTGCTGCAGCGATTCAGAGGAGACAAACAGAGTCAGAGCCGGGAATCTGCTACACTATCATGAAAGTAGCCTGGTTTTTTTTGCATTTAATTTGGGAATCCCATATTTTACTATCCAGGGTCAGATAATCTTTTTGACCTTGTGCCAGGTTTTCAAAGTCATGCTGGATTGGACCATATCCAGATATGGCAGCAATTATCCAGAAAATGACTATTATTATTTGTACTTGTACTGTACTTGTGTTTACAGTATTGTGTCTAAATTGTAAAATGAAAAAAAAAAACAATCAAATACTGTTATTTCAGTTGTATTTACAGTATTTGGTGTTTAACTGTATATCACAGTAACTCGTTGACTACTGTGATTTATTGTAAATTATAAAGCAATTTACAGCAATAATCCTACAGTGATGTTATTATGTTTAACAGTAAATTAGTGCAGTTTTACAGAGTAGATTACCACGTGTAGATCAAGGAGCTCTGGATGCGTTTTATATATCAGGAGAGTTGTGTTTCTACTTGTCAGACAAGTAGAAGTAGAGGAGAGACAGTGGAGGGATCTTCAGGAATTTCTTCCAAATTATCCATATTTTATATTTAGAAGATGGATTCCAGGCCCAATAGGATAGATTCCAGTCTGATATACCAAGGTCTTTAATCACTGAGCACTAACTGGATGATTGATGAATCTGGAAAACTGGTGGATTATGACAGTTTCATTTTGGACACTGAGGAGATGGAGCACTGGAACAGGAAGTGATGGTCAATCGCCACAACTGCGGCCTGATGGGGGCAAATCAGCCGAAATGCACCAACACTCATACAAGCACATCGACGCTGGGAACATTTTTCTTTGAGCACTGACACTCTGCATCAGGACTGATTAGTTCTGGAGGCTGGCTGAGTGAGATATGGTTGATGAGTGGTGCTGCTTCATATACTCCCAGGGTGTTGGTATAAACAATAAGGCGTTACAGAAAAACTACCATTTAGAAGCAGTGTTTATTAAATGCATAGTGTAGTTTGTCTAGTAGAGCTGCTCACTGTTGCATTTTTGCACCGCCAGTCTGGAAAACAGTGTGGAGACCTCACTTTAGCCCCTTTTTTAATTTGTCAACCAAATGTATCGCAACAAGCACAGACCACACTGATGAATATCCATAAAACATTTCATTTTCCTGCTCATACTTACAGTCCCCAGACAATGCTTCCTGATGTTTTTAGTGAGGCCCTAGCCTTTACTTTCATGTCATCATCATTACCCAGAAACGTCCACTTCTTATGTTTATGTTTCCTGGAGCACCGGCCTCCCGTCAGATATCTCTACATGACAACATAATCACATAATAATCCCCTAATCATCATATAAACATAATCTTGTTTGCAGCCAGAGATCTTTTATTGCAAAGTAACAAAAATATCAAAAGACTAAAGACTTTTTCCCAATTGCTTTTCTGATGCGAGCTGCTTAATAACCACATTACAAAACAATAAATGTCAGGGAAGAGATGGTTTTACTGCCTGAAGCTGCCTCTGTCTCAAACAATGAGGGTCGTGTTCTGTGTGGTATTATCCCTGTAAATATCCCCTGAAGGAAAGCTTTATTCCTTGGCCTTTCTTGCCAACATATTCAACTTATATTGTGGGAATTTCTAGATGGAATAAACAAAGCAGCCAAACACAAAACCTGCGTTTCCAGCATCCCTGTAAAATGGAAAACTATAGGTTGAGTTCAGATACATAAACGTATTATGGGAATAACTGAGTTGCCGTTTACAGTTTCAAACGAGTAAATGAACTCATTTATCTTGATCAGAATGGATGAAATCACTGAGATTAAGCATTTAAACAAATAAAGATTCTAGCTGTGTTTAATGACCTGCTCCACGCAGCAGGTTCACATTCAGACTGTGCAGGTCAAAAAGAAATGGTTTGTTAATGTGAGAATTTTCAAACTGCTGTTTTAAGTGCTGAATAATTTCTACATTCACAGATTGCGTTAATCATGAGGGGATGAATGCCAACTGTGATTAATCAAGTTATTTTTCACCGACCACATTTACACAGACAGTAATAATCCAACTATTGACCTCATTCTAAATAAGACTATTTCAGTTGCGGTGTGTACATGAGTTGTTTTAGAATAAACTGTTATTTTAGATATTTCTCAGATACTTTTCAGTGTTTTATAGCAACAGAACCAGCCATCTCATCTCATTTTCTATACCTGCTTATTCCTCATTAGGGTCACAGGGGTCTGCTGGAGCCTATCCCAGCGCGCTACAGCAAGAGGCAGGGATACACCCCAGATGGTCGCCAGCCAATCGTGGGGCACACACACCATTCACTCACACACTCACACCTACGGGCAATTTAGAGTCTCCAATTAACCTTAGCATGTTTTTGGACTGTGGGAGGAAGCCGGAGTACCCTGTGAAAACCCACGCAGACACAGGGAGAACATGCAAACTCCACACAGAAAGGTCCCAGACCCAGGACCAAGGAGGTCTTGAACCTGCGACCTTCTTGCTGTGAGGCAGAACCAGCCATTTTAACCCAAAATGTGTTTTTTCACTAAAAGTTTTTTTTCTTAACCTTTGCCATGGTGACAACAAAACATTAACTAACCACCAGTATTTTCCTGTGTTTGTGGGGGGCTTTTTATATAGTCTATATAAGATGGATTCTGGAAACTATAAAATGGAAGATATAATCTGGACGATATCGTGATCAAGCCGTGCCATAAATTGTGTGTTGCAAAATCCTGTGAATACTCTGATAGGACATTATAATGCAATTAAGGTGTTTACATATCTATAGTAATATGAAATAAACTGGAATACTCCACATGTTGAATTTGATTATTGCTGACTCAGACTATGACTTTAATCTAGTTAAAGTCATCAGATAATGGCTGTGTATTTTCTTTATCAAATTGATGAAGGGAATTATTTCAATCCATGGAAACGTGGTCACCTCTTTGAATTTCTGTGGTAACCATATGATACACTGCCAAGCAAAGATAATTCAGATGAACATTGGAAGAGGCTTAGGTGGTACACTACCTAAAAATTGAACAATTTCTTATTTCAGTCACAGTTTATCATTAGCTGGGATGACCTAGGTGTTTGTTAGAAGTAGCATTAGCTGCTAACACTAGTGTTACTCTCCTTATATTGGCCTAATACAGTAAATTAGAAGCCGTTAGCTTATTCTATGACACCAACGCACGTCTTGAAGACACACACACACACACACACACACACACACACACACACACACACAGAACCCCGACAGTCTGCAGTGTGTTTTCACTACCACAGTCATGGCGGCGCTTGAGAGTGCAACACATAAATCCGCCGCTGGATTCTTCTACAAGTCAGGATAAGTGTCTCATTAGGGTCATCTGCTGCAGGAACACCTGGTTCCCAGCATGTTTCTGCAGCTTAAAGCTGACTGCAGTGATCTGTAATTTGTGGGTAGATCAGCTCTAAGCAGCTGGCTGTTGTCTTCCATGTAATCTGCTGTGTGACATGGATCTGTAGAAATCTTGGATGGACCAGAAGAGGGAGGAGATGCTGAAGTAGAAATTTTTTTTCATCCAGTGAGTCAGACCTCACCTCACTGAACCTTTTCTCCGGGTTGCTGCAGTGCCTTGTCTCCCTTCTGTCTTTTCTTGTCGCTTTCCATTTCCTTCATTTTCCCCACCCTGCGTTTTTTTTTCCCTCCCTCCCTCTTGCCTGCTCTGGTGCTTTGGCTGCTTATTGTCTCGGACTAGCGCGGTCGAATCACCCGACAGTATGTCCTTAAGTCTTTACTCATTTCCCCCTTTCACCGCCTGCCTGTGGAAGTCAATAACACGCCTCAGCCAGACCTCGGCCGTTTAATTCGACGTGTGACCCAGTCGCGGGTTATTTATGTGAAGGGGATCCAAATTAATTCTTTCTCGCTCTTCCCAGCCCTCTCTGTCCCCTCTTTGCTCTGGTGATAGGGAAGTGTGCTTATGTAAGCCTCCTTCAAACGGCGTGTAGTAATGCCCACGGGACCCCGGTTACAGCGATTGGTGACGCTACTGAGTCATTGCCTCAGCCGCGGTCTAGAGCCCCATTTCAGGTTGCATGACTAATATCTCGCATGACTAGTCACATGCATCCACTTTATATACAAACTGAGGCAATTGACAATTTAGATGGGGCCTCGCAGTGATGGTGTCCCTGTTGGTTCAGATTTAGCCATTTTATAATCCGGATGACTCAACTGGGACAATGGTGTCAGATTGTGCGTGCTCCCTTGGTGAGGTTTATTGTTCCATTGAGCAGACATATAATTATATTATTATTTTAAACCAAAGAAAGCAGTGCTCTTCATGATGATGAATGCTTTTGGGATAGAAGTTCATGTGCCTAATACATTATACTCTAGCAAGGAATGTCTGTCTGTAGTGTTATATTTCACATGTCTAGAAAACCCTTCATCTGATCCACCAGTGATGGACTCAGACCTTTTTGGGAGCAAAAACTAAATAGAAATGGCATCAGCTGTGTGCTGTTGGGCGGCAGCAAGCAGAAATTTAGATGTATGGTGAGAGAGCACCTTATCCCGTCCACTGGAAGGCCACCCTGAGGGCATTTCATCACATTGTCTTGCACATTAGGCCACCGTAGAGGGCACTATCATGTCTGACCTCCCTTCTTCGACGCTGCTCTTTTCCTGCATTTTTTCCAAACAAGTTTTCAAGATCTACTAGATTTAATGTCATTTCCACAGCGTTCACATCCATATAAATGAATTTGATCATCTAAATTTGACCCATCCTACACCCTTGGAGCAGTACGCAGCCACAGTGCTGTGTTTTTTTGCCGGTGCCTCGGTCAGAGCCTCTGATAGGAGAGTTAGTGTAGCATACGTGTCGTGGGTGGTGGGAGGAAACCGGAGGAAACACAGGTAGGTTTTACAATTCATACAGTTTTTTTGAGCATGCTATGTGTAGATATGGTGTCTGAGGTCATGACCTTGACACATGTAGTCAGCAGCATCATCAAACTCTTTTTTTCTTGTATGATGTGAGGGTCTAAGGACAGGGGATGTTGTATTGCTGTTGTACAGACTGTAAAGACCCCTAACGACAATTTACGATTTTGGACTATACAGAAAAAAATATCTTGACTTGACTATATGTATGACTCTCTGTATCTTAAGAACCATTCATCTGATCACCTTCATAAATGGAGGTTATGTTGCTAAGGACCGAGAGGAGATCAGTGTTTAACCTTCATGTTGTGTTCATTTCATCTTCATCGATTTGGCGTTACTGGTCAAATTTTACCGTTCCATTAAGACTCATCGTAAGAACTGAAATAATACATATATTATTATCACCTCTTGTTGTGTTATATTGTTCATCAACATAATTTCTTGTGAACATTAAAAGTTTTGAACTCATATTTGTTATTTATGGCCTGAATGTCTCATTGTTCTGAACTTACACATCTTGAATTGGAGTTTTAAACAACAAAATTTCGTTTTGACTCTAAGAAAAAATCAGATGGAACACAGTCTACTCCTTATCACAGACTACATTGAATCAAAATTACCAAGGACATTTGTTTTGAAACCATTAGGTGTGTGTGTGTGTGTGTGTGTGTGTGTGTGTGTGTCCATCTGACAAATGTAGCGGTAACTGAGTTCAATTCCTTACTTTAATTGTGTGTGGTCTCCTCCATTGATTTCTAATGATCTGTCACTTTTGACCGGGAATAAAACACACAACATTGTGAGTACAGTAATATAATTCCTGGAATCTTAAGTGAATTTGATAAAATTAACCACATTTCTCAGAGGCAAAAACTTTAAAACTTTGAAACGGTCAGTTTTGACCGCGAACATAACATGAAGGTTAATGTGAAGTCAAATGGGGCGGCTATAGCTCAGAGGTAGAGCAATCATCCACTGATCCACTGACTGATGCTCCTCTGGGCTCTATGTTGATGTGTCCTTAGGAAAGATGGAGTATAAATGCATGTGAATGGTTAGATTCCTGATGCATGGGCGGCACCTTGTATAGTCACTGCCATTAGTGCGTGAATGGGTGTGAATGAACACTTGTAAAGCGCTTTGAGTGGTTGAAAAGACTAGAAAAGGAGGTTTTCAAATGTAGTCCATTTACCATTACACTAACACAAATTAGATAATGTGAGAATGGTGAAAACATTTGTTGAAGATCAAGAAAAGTGGGTTTATTTCCAACAGTAGAAAATTGTCCTGTTCCAGCAGAAACAGTCCACCTGAGAGGAAATGGTATGGGGACACTTGGTGACAATGAGGTTTTTTGAAAGTTACTGTTTGGACAGAAAGTTATCTAATTTGTGTGACTGACTTTGTGAGCTGCTTGTCTCCCAGCCAGCCCCTCTACACAACAACAGATCAATATCCAGCTCCAATCAACCATCTGATGCCCACAAAGTCTGCCCAGACCTTGGTGTCGTGATTGATGACCAACTAAAATTTAAGGTTCACATGGCCTCAAATGCTCGGTCATTTCGATGTCAGCTGATGCCTTTATAACCTTACACCTTTCTGCAATGCAGCTTTGCACAATAGATCATTGGTTCACAGCTAACAGCTGCAGCAGTTAAGGTCAGATTGATCTTTTATCAGTCACAGGACTTCAGAGTAAGGCGACTCAAGGGTTCAAAGCATGTATGAACAGAAGATAAATGTTTTAAAAGTGAAGTGTTTAAAATATGAAAATATGTAATTTTGGCTGTAGTTGACAGAAGTGATCATAACTTATTAATACTGGGTTAACATTACAGAAATAACAGTAACACTTTACCTGACGGGTGAGTTCATAACACAGCAGCTGTCATAAACTGCAAATAAAGCTTTCATGACTGTTTTGTGAGACATGACTCAACATTGATACCAAATCTTTCATGAATGTGGAGGACAGAACGATGACAACTTGTCAAAATAAAAGTCAGCAGCGTTGCCAGATTTTGTTCCAAACCTCTGACCTGATCACATCACATCTGAGTCAATGGGCTAGTCCAGCACCAAAGAGACAGAACATGGTCCACCAAATGATTCCTGCCTCATATCAACACCCCCCACAGCCATTTAAAGAGGAGGAGGAGGAGAGGCTTAGAAAGAAGCTGGGGAAAAGAAGTGTAAAACTATACTGAGATGATCTTTGCTACTTAAATATTGTTAGAGATGTCAAAATTCACAATAAAAACAGGAAAGTGTAGAATATGGGACATTTAAATGGTGCAAAAATAATCAGTTAACTAGCTGACCCAAAAAAGAGAGATATCAATTTTCAGGAATCAAGTAATAGTTAACAACTTAGACTTACAGCTTTTCTGCAGTAATGGGCTTAAATAAAGTGTGTAAAGTTGATCCAAACATTTCCTACAAGTACAACAAGTTTTGCATGAACAGAAGCCTGATGTCTGGGTCTTTTCTAGGGTTAGAGATCTAGAGCTAAGCAGAATGCTTGTTCCACTTCACTGCATAAACTGGATGCCACCTACCATTTATTACCGGTTGTAAATCACTCACTCATCACTGTTCTCTGTATGCTAAAGTAGGCTGGTTGTCCCTGTCTGCCCGGAGATTTTCTCACTGGTACATCTTCATTTATAAAGTAATTATTGGACTACTCCCCCCATACCTTACACTTACATCACTTTCACATCAAAAAGGACATCATCATACAATTTGCACTCGTTGGACATTTTAACTCGTTGGACATTTTGGAACGTGTAACTGTTTCACTGTGTGATATTTTTTATCATCAGTTAAGAAATGTTTTTAGTGTGTATTGTGGTGCACTGTTTTTTCACTGTTTTTGTGTTTTCGTTGTGTATTATGATCATTCCTCCCCAGGTTGGACATCCACTTACAACCTTCTCTGCCCCTTTTCAGCCCTCTTTTCTTTTTCTAGGACTCTGACTTTCTGTGTTTGCACATTTTTGTTTGTTTTAACACTGCCAGATTGGTCAGGCCTTGTTTGAAAAAGAGATCATTTGATCTCAAGCAACATGCCTGGTTAAATAAAGGTGTAAAAAAAAACAACACATGATCTAGACCTAGTTAGTCAGGAGTTCAACCTACAGCAAGATAACCCACATCGTACCTGTGGACTGTCACATCATCATCTCTCACATGACACATTAAACTATGACAATTTTAATAAAAACTGAAAAATCAAGGTGTTCTAAAACTTTTGACTGATGGTGTAAATACTGTATATATATATATATATATATATATATATATATATATATATATATATATATATATATATATATATATATATATATATATATATATATATATATATTACACACACACGTAGAGAACAACACTGTGTGTGTGGGATTCCCCAACAGTGGTTTAACAACAACACTCACAGTCACCCTGATGTGATCAGGAAAGACGTACTGCAGGCTTCCCATCTGTTCTACTCCAAAGTCATGGCAAGATACACACACACATACACACACCCCTCATTCATAAAGTTGTCAGCTTCAGACCCTCCACTGGGAGCAGAGTGAGACCAGCAGCAGTGTTACAGAACCGCCTCTGAAGTCTTTTTACATTTGCTGCCATTTAGAGCTGTCATTGCCCCCAAAAGGTAAAACTCAGAAACTTTGTTCCTCCAAAATTAAACAGTTCCTGAATAATGATAAATTGAGATTTTGAGATTTTTTTTACACTATGAATCATGATTTTCATCACAGCTTCACTCTCAGCAGCAGCAGAGTCAGCACCTGTATCTGTTCTCAGAGGATAATGTGCATCAGGTATTGTTTGTGCTGCCTGTTTCCTGCCTGTACCAGGTCTCTATGGATCAGATCCACTATTCACCATTACTGTCATGGCATCTCTGTCCATGCTGGTCGCCTGTTCCTCAGGTCACTGCTTGGTTGCCAAACCAGGCTGTAATTTTATATCTGATTCTGCTCCACAGGATCAGCTGGTACAACACCAGCATGATCTGGCTGCCTCCACACAGCCCAGTCTCTGCTGCAGCTCATCAGTGTCAAGTTATCAGTCATCAAGTTACTATATTTATATAGATATTTGTTCTGTTTGCTGCTGCCTATTACTGATGTCATTTCTCACTGCACTGTAACTTTGTTTTTGTTTTAATAATAATTGTTGATTTTCCCCTTTTTAATCAACTGTTTTAAATTGTAAAACATTGTTCTTGTTTTTAAATTGTTTTTGATTTTTAATTTGATTTAATTGTAATAATTTTTTCTTGTTTTTTAATTTTAAATTTAGATTTTTTTCCCCTTTCAATCCACGACTTTTAAATTGTATCTAGATGATTTTTATGTTTTTGTTGAAATGTGCTATACAAATAAACCTGCCTTGCCTTGTAGGATGACACCTGCATGATTTTCTGTTCTCGGATCAAAGATTCTGTTGTATTTTATGGACATTTAGAATAAGACGGTTGGTGTCACCACTTCATGAAGACTTCTGTCTCATTCTGGAACACAGAAGGGTCCAAGACTCAGAATCACACCATCATCCACACATTTTACAGTATGATATTTGGACTAGATTTATGTAGTTGCAGTGGTCTCTGACAGCACCCTGACCATATTAAGATACTTGCTATGTCCTGTTACTTAGAAAAGAGTACTCATATACTTCAGCTTCTCTATAAGAGGAGTGCAGAGTAACAAATCCTGGAAAGCTTCTGTATTCTCAAGGTGTGTGGAGATAAAGTGCAGAGGAGGCATCTTCAGTGCCTATTTTTATTATTGACAAACGTCTAACATTATCTCAACTTTATTCTTAAACAGAGACACTCCACACTTTATCAAACATCTTATTACACATGAGGTTAAGGCTATTGGATGAAAGTCATTATTCACTGTGGCATATGGGTGATGAAGACGTCTTCAAGGACTGTTGGAAGACAGGACACCCTGCTACAACCAGTTCCTCTGCAGCTTTTGAGCAGAACAGACGTGTGCTCACCCTGCTTCAGCTTCAGAGGCTCCATGTTACCTTATCAGATCATCCCTCACTGTGATCCTGATTTCTGCTCATATTAATTCATTTTACATGTAAAGATAGTTAATTCTCTTTTATCAGACCTTCAGTACATTACCTCTGAAACACAGACAGTGGCAGCATGTTCAGTTTAACCAAAGCACGTTTCATGTCTGACAGGAAATTGTTTCAAGGACTTCATTATGTTTTCAACTTGTTCTTGATCGTTGTGCCCTCAGGTTCAGACCTGCACAGCAGCGACAGCTCCGCTCCCTGAAAACACACAAAAACACCAAAACATGTTGACTGTCTCATTTACACTTAAAAAGGCTTCTTGTTGCAGTGGAGCACAAAGAAATGCCAACATTTAACACAATAGATTGTTGCCCTGAGGCATTATCAGGTTTCTCTTAAAGGTTCGTATTTATACATCTCCAGGTTCTATGTACAGTTGTGATGTCACTAAAAATATATATATATTCATGCTTTAACCTAAGTCGAGTTTCACATTTTCTCTTAAGCTTTTCTCTGAGCTCTAAAGAACAGGTCGTTTGGTATCTGTCATTAATATTAATGAGCCTCTCCTCTGATTGGCTGATTTGAATGGCTGTGAATGGGGGGTGGATGGTGACTGTATAGTTGTGACCTCACAACCTCACAGAGTTGTTGCTGCTGGTTTTAAGGCGCGGTTTCTGAAACAAGACAGTGTGGCATGACTGTGGTAGATGATGGACCTTGACTTTTTATGTTTAAATATGTTACATATCTTCCTGTGTGTATATATGTTACACATCTTTCTAAAATGAGCAAATACAGTCCAGAATTCAGGTAAGTTTCATAGTGACCAGAGGTGGTAACTATGTACATTAACTATATGTACTACACTATACTTTACTTGGGTATTTCTTTGTTGCGACATGCTCCTCCACTACATTTTTTGAAGCTTTAGTTCCTTCTGTTGCAGAACTGACTCAATGGATGATATAAGAAGCTTTTAAAATCCAAAAAGAAACCAGTGGTTTCAACCTTTTAGTCTTTGACATCTTACAAACAGCAGTGTGTAGTTGGCTCATATTTCACATGTCTATGAGTCATTAACTCCCTCTAAACTTCTCATATGGTTTCACCTCAGTGAATGTTCAAATGATCCAATATTTCACCAAAAAAACAAAGATTAGAGAAAAAAAGTCCAAAAAGTGAAACAGATTAGTGAAAAAGGCCTTAGTTGGTTCTTCTTTCACATTTAACACCTGACTTTCTAGGTTGGGAACCACTGGACTAAATGAACTAACTGTGTATGAAGTAGTTAAACTAGCTCCAGCAGCTACAACAGTAACATGCTGCTTTAACACTGATGCTTCTTATTAATAATCTAATGATTAATACTTTTACATTAATACTTCAACTACATTTTGCTGATTATAATTATGTGCTTTTCCTAAGTAGAACTTTCCCGGCAGGATTTATACTTGAAATGGAGCATTTTTTATATTAATGTATTAGTATTTTTTTTTCTTTTTACTTCTGTGAAGGATCTTCTTCAGCACCACGGACAGCTCCTGTCAGTTGAGACTACAGATATGATGTAATTTTAATTTATTTGAGGCTGAAATAAAAAGCCAATCAGTCACTTCTGTTTGGATTCAGCAGCATGATTACATTTCCTAATTTCAGCCCAGAGGACCAGCAGCACTCACAGATTTACAGCGGCTCTCCATATTTAAAAATCTGCCAGCAGAGTCTACATTGACTTTTCTGACAATAAGCCCAAATAAAGTGAACGGTGCTTCAACATTTTTTGTGGTCAGCGCCTCAAGACAATAAAAACTATAAATTTAAAGCTCTTTTTAAACATTCCTGATCTGCTAGAGATGAACCGACTGATCCCTGCTGCTACAGTTCACCGTGCCACCTCAAACCAGGAGATAAATGACTTCACGCTCTTTGCATATCCTCCTTAAGTTCTGCCAAAGCAGCTAATTTCAGAGACCCACATTAAACGCAAATTCCAAGAAAGGCAATTGGGAGCGGAGGGATCTGCCGACGGTCCATGGAGGAGCTGCTTTATGCGGACACGCTCTGCTCCCAGCAACAAATCTTCAAGATAAGCAGCCGTGAGTTGGTAATGAGTGTTTCTCTGCGCCCGATGTGGAATATGCGCTGGATAATTACATTATTAATGACTTCATTATAAAGTATCGGCAGGCTGTATTCACTGGGATTGAATCAGTTTCTCCATACATCAGCAGCATGTTGTCAGAGGATGAAAGTAAAATGATTCTTTATTGATCTCTGTGGGGAAATCAGACCTGAGCAGCAGCAAATAGAGCTGGATCCACAGAAGTTCACAGAACAGCAGAAAACCTCCAAATGTTTTATCTTGATCGCTATTATTATTTCCTCTGAGACTGAGCTGATGTTTTCTTGTTAGTTAAATTCTCACCACCAGGTGCAGCTTATACTCGGATCCTCCAGCTGATTTATTCTCTCGGGGTCGTTTCTCTAGCCTTTTTTCATGCTGCTGTAGTTTGTACACATTTAGAGACGGGTAACCTCCGGACATATTTGTGTATAATAAGGTGATCATCTATCAGACTCAGTTATCAGAGGACATCCTGACACTCAGCACACTGTTGTGCTGTTTACAAGGACTTCATTTAGTTTGCTGGTCCTGAGTAACGGTGTTATAAATCAGTTCTGTTGTGTTGGTTTATAAGGGAGCAGCTCCATACATGGATCCTAATGTAAGACACAGAATATAAATATTTAAATATATAATGTGCAACAACATGTATATCACACCATCCGTCACTGTCAAATCTATATTTAAACAGCATGCAGTAGCAGCTTATTATTACACTTACCCAGTGCTCTTCTGTCTTCTTCAGCTGTTTGTCCATGTGTGTTTCCTGAATTGTGTTGTGAGGACATGGAAAACCTCAGAGTACCTTCAATGGGTCTGTGAGCAGAGAAAAACCCTCATAAACAAGGCTGCAGGAAACGACACCTCTGTATCATCAAGTCATTTACTTCTTAAAAAACATCTGTAATAAAATACGGGGACATTTAAATATGTATTTCTAAAACTGCTAACATTTTTAAATCTTTTTTTTTCTCTTATCAGGGAGAATAATATCAGAATTATTTTGGTTCCATTTGTGAAAATGTTAATGAGTTTGTTATGGTCGCAATGAAGTAGCGTGGAATCATGGGAAATGCTACTATTGTTATCTTACCTTCAGTTTTTACTAATTCACAATTCTGACTTTTTTTTTTTGCTGAAGCCAGAATATCTGCAGTTTTTTTCCCCTAATTGTAATAAGCCCGGATGGGAAATTACAGTTTCTCCACTTTTGTGGAGGGGATCATTGAATGATCCTGAAGTCCAATCCTGAATACTTAGGTAAGCTACGGGTACCATTTTTACAGTCTGTGGGATGACCCGGCTGGAACTGAATCTCCAACGTCCCGGTCTCAAGCCAGACACTCTACCACTGAACTAAGAAGTGAGTTCTCCTCCGACTCTCAAAGCACCCAGACCCAGTGATTAATGTAAAACCTCTGAATAAAACAGCTTCATGTTAACAATCTGTGTTTCTCAGAGGCAGTCTGGGACAAACACAACACTACACAGCACACAGTGTGGATACACAACCATATTGTGTCCCTTAGTTAGTTGAAATTAGCTGAAATTAGGTAAAAATTAAAATAAGGAATTTGGATGAATGAAGGTATGACAATTGTTGGGAATGTTTGGGACAATTAGATAACTCAACAATATATTAACAGGTTTAATCATCTTTAGACTTTCTAATCCATAAATGTGGCATATTGTTCCTTTAATGGGAGATCTTCAGCTGCAGCAAGGAAAATATTTTAAGGTGTTTTATTTTGTAAATGGTAAATATAAAGATGCATTAATTTAGACCATAATGCAGTTTGCTCCATCATAAGGGCATAACATCATGGTGTCAGTTCATTAAAGGGACTCAAAGCTCTTAATGTTGACCCCTTTATTTGTTCAGAAGGCAGCAGCAGCTGCATCTCCCCCGTCACACCAGCAGCTCTCAGCTCTGCAGCACATCTCCTGTCATATTTTAGGGCTTCAGGCGGCCACTGATAGAATCTACAGGACCTGATTTAACCAGCACACCGATCACATAACTTTGGTTGTTTTGTTTTCTCATTCCCCTGATTTCTTCTCCCTCTGCAGAGAAAAGCAGCAGCCTTCTGAAGAATATAATTTTACAAATAAGTGATTCATAAATAAGAAATGGGGTGAGAAAGTTGTAATTACTGCCTTTTGAAGGGATTTATTTAGTTCATTAATATTAACAGGTAGAAGAACTTTAGTGGCTAAAAGTAGAAATACTGAATATACACTAACATTTGGGGTTGCTTAGAAATTCCCTTATTTTTGAAAGAAAAGCACTGTTTTTTCATATATATATATATATATATATATATATATATATATATATATATATATATATATATATATATATATATATGATATATATATATATATATATATATAACTTTTTTTTGCCAGAACACAGTATTGACAGGTAAGGGTGAATGACTGTAGCCTGGATGAGGACTTGGAATTCTCTAGATTTGGAATGGATGGGCATTTAGTAGTTCATGCAGTTTATGCTATGAATGTGTTATGAACTCACTAAGCTGCTTATTTATTATTTTATTTTTTTCAGCGTATTTAAATGTTTTGTAAGGTTAGCATGTGTTTTTTTTATATGTTTCTGAGGTAAAGTTACCAGGAAAACGTGTGACTTATGGCAGTTCTGGCTGCTGCTATTAGTTTAGCATCATGATAACTGCTAAGAAACGTGCTCAACTGGCTGCAGTTAACTTGTTCGTTGTTGTAGCTGCTAGTGGTTTCCAGGTTGTTTAATAAACAGTGATGTGTAGCTGTTTTGCAGTAGGTTGTTTGGTTTTTCTGCGGTAAGACTTCGTTTTTTAAACATTAAAGTGCAACAAACCGCTGTCATAAACAATTGTTCATGAAAACTGCGGTTTGTCGCTAACTCGCACGTGCGCGGCAAATTTTCAAAGTTGCAAACATCAGCTTTAAATAAAAAAACATCAACATTAGATATGTGGCACAAATCAAACGGGATCATTGATCACCGGACATGTTTTATAATATTTTTTAAATTAATTAAAAAGTAGGGTCCCATGGAATAACCGGAAGTACTTAGGCACTAATAACGGTGAAATCGTGTTAATCCTGTAAAGTTCGTAATGTTTGTGAGCCAGCTGGTGAGTTTGTTCTTGAATTATAATATGATGAAATTCTAATGAGTGTGTGTGAGCAGCAGCAGATGTGTGTGTTGGTGGAAGTTTTCCCTGCTGTGAGGCGCATGTGCGCTGTGAGTTGAGCCGCATCCAGACGCACCGGCCGCCGCTGGCTGCTCCCTCCTCCACCCCTCCTCCACCTCATCTTGGTGCTGTTGTGCGCAAAATCTCCAGCGCCGGACGGACGGACGCAGTTTGACGGTACGAAGCGCGGCGGCGGCGGCGGCAGCGGCAGCACTGCGGGAGAAGATCCGAGCGGAGCGGACATCATGGACATTTAACGGAGCTGTCGGTAACCGGGAGCTGTTCGTAGGAAAAAACCTGCTCGATGTCTCTCATCAGTTTATAACCGAAACAAAATGAGGATTTCTTCCCGCGGCGGTTTCCTGCTGATTCTCTGTGTTCGCTTGTGGGGACTGACGATGGGAGCTTTCCCCAGCAGCGTGCAGATTGGTGAGCAAAGTGGAAACTCCTCCACGATCCGCCTTTTTACCGATATTTACACTGTTTAGACATGTTTCCGTGCTCTGTCGGTGCCGTGCACGCGCAAACACACGCACACACACACACCTAATGTGCGTTTTGTATCTGCAGACTGGAGAGTGTATCCCAGTGCGCTCCACCACTGCAGCAGATCAGAGCAGTAAAGTGTGTATGTGTGTGTGTGTGTGTGTGTGTGAGGCAGGCTGCATGTGCATTGACTGCTGTTAACACTCTACCAGAGAGGAGCTGAGCTGCTGTAAACCTGCTGTAACCTCTGACAGGTCCCTGCAGGCCTCCTCACCTCCTCCGCTGCCCCCCCACCCTGGGCGACTCTTTAAATCAAAAAATGTGCACGGTTCCATTCCAAGAACTCCAGTGTTTGTCAGGGGAGGAAATAAACATGATGGATTGATGGATTTCATTTTCACTAGCAGGCAGATTGACCGGCTGATTTAAAGGCAGCCAATGGGAAGAAGGGCAAACCGTGACCTCCAGTTGTTGATCATCACAAACCCTCCCAACCAATCAATGATCAGAAAAAGCTCTCATTCATGTTTTTTTTTTTTTTTTTTTTTTTTTTACTGCTCACGGCGGTTCACATCTCTCGCTGGAGCGTCCGCGGCTGCAGGGACGCGTTGGAGCTGCGATGGCTGCAGACGCTGGTGGAGGCTCATCAGCAGCAGTCAGCTGATGAAAAATGATTCTCCTTGTCCTTTTATATCAGCGTGATACCCCCCCCCCCCAGCACCTCTGGGGGGTCAGAGGTCACGGTCTGTTACAGAACGGCACCCCTGGAACATTGAGTGGGGTGGGGGAGGGTGGGGGCTCCTTCCTGCTTCACATTATGTTGCAGCTGATTAAAAACAACATATTTCCACCTGATGTTTTTCACGTTCGTTTGTCGCCACCGCTGATCCCAAACGTCGCAGATGTTACAGCTGTGCCATCATTTTCCATGTCTCAGCTGTTCGTCGACCTCCAGGAGAGAAGAAGTCCCCCTGTACACACTTTATCCACAGAGTTTGTCTCCTGTCAGCTGTCGGAGGACAAACATGGGACACGTGTGACCACATGGCAGCGGGACAGATTTTCACCACCACTTAGAACACTTTCCATTCAGGCTTTATTTCTGTTGAAGGCAGATAGGAGCTGCAGCATGTCCCAGCATGCATTGCACGCAGGGCAGGGGGGGAAAAAAATGCCATCATAAAATATCATCATAAAATATCATCATAAAATGACCTGAACTAGCCTCAGTTCATCCTCAGAGCTCCGGGCAGTGAGAGGCTGAAGCTGGTCCACAGCTCTGAAGGATTCACACTTTTTTTCAAAGGATCTTAAAGCTGTTGTCACGACAATTCTAACATCATCTGAGTAGCCTGTAGCCTGTGTGTGTGTGTGTGTGTGTGTGTGTGTGTGTGTGTGTGTGTGTGTGTGTGTGAACCGAAACCAGTTACATCACCACACACGAAGACCTCAGTTACCCCTCAAACCATCATGTGACTGCAGACAACAGTGTTGTACTGTGAGTGTAAACCCAGTTGGACACATCTAGTCATTCTGTCTCCTGGAAACCACCGTACATGTCTTCTGATGATGCTTCTTCCTCTCGTTAAATGACGAGGTGCAAAAACATTGATACTTAACATCTGATCTAAAACTGCAGCACAGCAGACCCCTGTGCAAAAATAAAACACAGCGATCAGCTGTTTCAGTTTGGTTTAATGGCAGCAGTTTCTGTGACCTTAAAGGTTCATAGTTATACTTACCCAGATTTTATGTGAAGTTGTGACGTCTCCGCTCTGAAGCTTCTCTCTGCAGCTTTAAAGAACAGTTTGTTTATGTTTCATTAATATTAATGAGCCACTGCGTTTATTGGCTGATTGGAACCAGGGGTGGGTGGTCACTGCATAGTTGTGACATCACAACTTTCAGAAGTCCTGTTGGTTGGTTTTAAGGCTCAGTTTCTGAATACAGGATGAAACATGGGACAGTTTTTATAGAACACCCGACTGTTAACTGCTGTTACCCAAGCACTCGATGTAGCCTATGTAGAGCATGTTTCTTGTTAATAAATAGGACGAAATTTGAAATCAGTTCTTGATTTTAGTTTTCATTCTTATTTTAGAGTTATGGCATTTATTCTTCAATTGTATGATGTAATTTTCTGTGATCCTTGTGCACTGAAACGTGATTTGAAGAAAATCGTGAATGAAATCAAAATCTGCCAGAAAAATCACAATTCCATTTTTTCCCTGAAATCGTTCAACCCTCACCTCGACCTTCTTATAATGAAACATATAAACCTTTCCTCCTCTAGGATCTTCATCCACAGTGCCGTGAGTCCAACCCTCTGTTTGTTCACTGTATCTCCTGTTTTCCACTTGTCAGTAAACCATATAAATGGAGCTTCATGAACCAAGCGGTAGATATATAAACGTGTCTGAAGGTCATTTCCAGCAGCGGGGTTGTGGAGGCGGAGTCAGGAGAACATGGTGACAGCTCTTCTTTTAAGCTGCTTGATAAAATGCTGCGGCCAGTTTCAGTAAAACTATTGCTGGCTGATTTCTGATGGTTTTAGTAAAAAAAAAAAAAAAAGAAGAAGTGGCAATGCTTCCACAGACTCTTGAGGAAACAATGTGCAAGACTGGTCACATGACCGTCGAGGGTCAGTTACTTCACTAATTACTCTCTTAGAGATGAGTAATGTTAGAGATGCTGGTAAACAGGATGATCAGTTTCTGACACTCAGACTGCACATTACAGCAGCCTGTCCAGAACTGGCTTTGTGCAGCCATCAGCCGTCAAACACAGATGCCCCGCCCCCTTCTGTGGTAAAGAATTGCTTTCACATTACATGTATGTGTCTATGAATAAATATATATGTAAATATGCACATATGTTAGAGAGAGTGGAGATAGCAAACACACCAGGAATAGATTGAATCCTGTGATTAAATGTCACCCTTCAGATTTGGAAATGGGGTCAGAAACAAACAGGATCCTTGGAGCCACAAGAGTCTTGTTTGTACCGAACCATATGGCGTCCTGACACTTCAAAGTCTGCAGAGTTTTGTCCTGAACCTCATTTAGTTTCACTTCCAGCAGCGGAGAAAGCAGAGCCGAATAAGCTAAATGCTCCATTTGATTCTCTTCTCATCAGTGAAGATACGTTTCCATTGTGAAATGTGTAAAGAGAAGTCCTGCTGATTGTTCTCACCATTTCCCTTTTCCTTAAATCAGCAGTGAACACCTCCTGTGAGCATTTGGTAGCGAGTGTGAGTCAAAGACACATGAAGCCATCGCAGTGGAATACATGAAGATATTTTCACCACTGAGCATCACAAGGAAGTCATAATATTCAAGAGTTTACTGTTAAGAAGAGGTCAGCTATAAAAAGAGCACGCTGACATTTTAAAGGACATTTACATCACATCTCATACCAAGAAATACAAGTAACACGGCCTGGAGTTACACTCTCAAATGTGAAACAGTTTCTACAGGAACCTGAAGCCTAGCTGACATTTACACATGGTGAACAGATTCATGCAGATCTGTGTACAGTATGAAGGAGGATCAAGCTGCTTCTTGGTGCAGATGAAAGAGACGTGTTTTACATGCTGGACTGAACCCGGAGGTTGAATAACACATTTCTATTGTAGCATAAAACCAAGCGTTACTAAGATATTATTATTATTATTATAAACATGTTTCATCAGCTGTTAATTCAGCCTTTTGAAATTGATATTTTGAAGAAAAAACTGTGTTATCTGTCTGTTCTAATGCTACATTCACCTGGCCAGGTGTCTCTCTAATGGCTGCATAAATCTGTCAGAAACACAGATAGAACCTGTCATGATCTGTCACTGTCTGGTTTGGTTTTCTGGTGTTTTGGTTGTTTTTTCTGTTTACTTCTGTGTCTTTTTCCTATTTTATTTTGAAATAGTTTCTCCTAGCGTTTGTCTTGCCGTTTACTTCCTTGATTTTCCGACGTGTCTCATTCCTTAGTCTGTTGTCAGTTCTTTGTGTTTTTATGCTGCCTTCACATGCACTGGGAAAGATGACCCTTTCCACTTGTGAAGTGGAAATTACAAGTGTGTTGTGTTCAAGTGCTTTAGTTGTCGTAGTGAAGTGAAACTTTGGACCAATAACATATTTTAACGACAGTAAGTGTAAATGTTGATGTACCGTATAGGCCCGTATTGGCCCAATATAAATGCTTACCAATGCTCCACCAATTTAAAGGATAAAGTTTATCTCATCTTGTCAGCTCCTGTATTATAAAGATCTTCCAACTTTCCAGTGGAAATTATGACATGGATGGTTGTTCAAATGCAATTTGTATTATTTACAATAATTACCATACGATGTGAAGGTACAAATGAGCCATTTTTTCTGATCATTCATGTGTTCTGAGTGTTGTCCTGTCTCTCACTAGCACCAGTTAAAAATTAAAACAGATCTTCAACTTATCCTGGTTACTCGTCTTCCAACACGTCCAATAAACAAAGAGACATCAGTAGTCTGCAAGTGTTTTAGCTTTGCAGATCATCCTGGAGATGAAGTCAGTGTGTTTGTTGTGTTGGTGTTTGTTGTGCTTTTTTTGTTGTTTGTGTTGAGTATTTAGAGAGATAATATCTGTGTAGTGTTTGTGGTGGTAGACAACGTTGTTAAGATAGTTCTCCAGGTCACCACTCATCCACCACAGCGTTTGTTATTTGCTGGATTGTAGATTTGCCAAGTTTGATGAAGGAACCATAAATAGCTAATAACAAATAATAACACATTCAAACTTTGTAGTTAAAACTGATCCAATGTTGTATTTGTATTATTGTTCTAGTTGTTCCATTAATATGGGAAAAATATGTTGCTTTTGGTGACAAACTTCAGTTTGTTTGTATTCCAGTAATATAAAACAAATATTTCATAACTGTTTAACTTCCTGACACTGACTCTAATCAGCGTATAAAACATAATTAAAACTACTAATGCCAGGATTTCTCATCTTTCCATCAAATAATAGAATATGAACTGATAAAGACTCAGGTTATTAATGAGTCTGATAAAGATGTCAAGATCACTATCAATGAACATGTTCATTGACAACAATCTCAAAACATGAGCCTATTTTCTGAAGCAGGGGTGATACCTTATGCAGTCAACGACATTATTCATGTTGCTATACTAAAATACAAACTGTTTTGTAGCTTAATAATGAAATGTAATATATGATCTGTTTGTTTTCATTATGTATATTTGTGTAAATGTAGCGATATCAGTACAGCAAAAACATGAAGCTTCATTTTACATGTTTCTTCGAAAATAGTCAGCAAATATCCCTCCATGTTATTGGGATAAACTGACTACATAACAGTAACCTACATGTTGAAAGACTATTGAAGATTAATAAAGTGACATATTGACAAACCTACATCTTAACCTGTCCCAAAGTCTCTGCCATTCTGCAATACTTTGCTGTTTCAAATGTGGTCATTTCTGGCTCCAGAATAACAAGATGACTCTGGCTAAAATACCAAACTCAAGACTTCAAAAAGGGGTCCACAAACCTATGGGTGAAGTCCACTTCCTAAAACAGAATGAAGGTCAGAAAGAGGTTTTACTCCTCCTGATTATTCAGTGAACCTGGACTCAAGTAGATTTATTGGGACATTTGGAACAGAACCAAATAACTTGGCTCTAAGCTTTCCTATCGGATTATTCTGCAGGTTAACCTCCACTCAGGAGGAATTCTAATTCTCTGTCGTCAGGTCAACATCTCAACTTGCTCAATGCTTTGCTTTATGATGTCAGACTTCCCTATCAGCTGCAGTAACTCTACCCACAGAACTCCACAGAGGTGGCAAAACAGTCAGATAAATTCCCACTGACAGTATAAAGTGTGTGTGAGGATTGAGCATCTCCCAGCCTGATTTGACCGCGACAATCTCCGATTCTTTCATTGTGGAGCTTAATAACAAAAAAACATTTTTTCATTTAGAGTTTTTCACTTCTGTCGCTGAAATGATCAAACAGCAGGGAGGAACAGTTTAATTTAAGTTCCTCCACAGAAAATGTAGAATCACTGCGATAATAGGTTTGATTCCCGCTGCTCTCAGCTTCTGGTGGAGATGTGGAGATGGGTCAATAAATCTGGAGCCTGACTCGGGTTAAATATGAGTCTGATGCTTAAAGTTCTCTCAGAACTCTGAGAACTTTGTCTGATTTATATAAAATAATGAAGTGAAGTTGTTTGAACTGTCATTAACATTAACATGGCAGGACAGATTCATGTGATCCTCTGACGTCTTTCTTCTTCTGTCTAGGCGGTCTGTTCATCAGAAACACTGATCAGGAGTACACCGCCTTCCGTTTGGCCATCTTCCTGCACAACACCAGCCCTAACGCCTCCGAAGCCCTGTTCAACCTGGTGCCTCATGTGGACAACATCGAGACGGCCAACAGCTTTGCCGTCACCAACGCCTGTAAGTCTGTCTCCAGGTCCTGATGTGTCTGTGATTACAGTCAAACCAGCAACCAGGAGAGGGTTTTATCGATAGTAATGGCAGGAAGGATTTGGATGAGACTTGTAACTTCCTTTACTTTGTCTTTGGGTGCATTTTAAACGTCCAGATGTTGGTTGGCATTTTTAAAGTTTGAACACTGTTAATGTTGAGTTAGATTAATGTCCTGATTCTCAATGTGTCAGTTCACGTGAGACTGTCAGTAACTATCATATGATATCATTAGACTCTGTTCACTGTTTATTCTGATGTGTGAGATTATAAATGGCTAAAGAAGTTATAAAGGTGGTTTAAACAAGTCAGTAATGAGGAGGTCTATATACATATATAGGTTTCTTCACACAGATGATCAGTGAGTTCCATGGAGACAACCTCTTTCTTTCCTCCTTTTTTACCCTGACTGTGAGTGATGTTTTTGTGTGTTTGTGTGTGTGTGTCTGTGTGTGTGCATGCAGGAGGTGGGGGTTCCTGCAGAGACCATAAAACACTGCAGTCTGATGTCTTCTACTATCTATGGTGCGATCTGGTGTTAGAAAAATCAATGGCTAAATTAAGCAGAGAATGAAGTGCTGTAATGTTTGTTGAGTAATCGTGGTGGGTGTTATTTGTGTGTGTCCGTGCGTGCATGCGTGTGTGTGTGTGTCTGACAGTTTCAGAAATGCGCTCTTCCTCAAACTAGGAGAATAATAATTGTGTATTTACTTCTGCTTTGTGATTGGAGGCTCATTCCTGGATCCAAACCAACAGCAGGGTTTCCTGCAGCATTTTATAGTTGAGACAGCCAAAACAAACGCCCTCCGCCTGACCTACGTCCCTCCGAAACATTCCGCATCCCAGCATGCGTAGAAACATAACGTCTCTCAAGAACCACAGGCTAAGCTGTTAGCTTAGCTGCTACTTCCTCATGCTAACACAGACACAGGCCGTAGCAAATGCCAAAACAACAAACTTCATAAAAAGAGTTCGCCAATGCTGCCATTTTTTCATCTTTCAGAAGAGATGCGATAGTCCAAGATGCGTTCACAGACCCTCAGGAAATCCCAGCACTGTCACCTAACCATCACTACCTCAACTAATAGATTTTCTGCAGGAAACACTGAACAGTCTATTAAAAGTACTGAGTGTGTATAGACACCAACAACAGAGATTATGTTTTCATTCTCTAGAGTAGTTCTGTGTCCAAGCTTCACTTTTTTGTTGTGGTACATATCACATTCCGTGTAATGTCCCGACTGAAATCAGAACACATGCTCAGTCTGGCTGCTTTACACACACCTGCTCTCTGGAGACTAAAACAACAAAAATATGTGACCAAACTGTTTCGAGACGAAGGGGCATATCGTCCTGAAAAAGAAAAATATAGAACATCACAGCATTATCCTGTAACCGTGACGACGCCTTCTGCTCAGATCTGCTGTGGCTGCACTGTCACAGCAGATAACATTATATCTGCATTTCTCTGGTGGGATCACCTGAAACCGAGCTGATGTCAGCGTTCAGCTCAAATCCCCTTTAACTAAAACTTATTAACGACCTTCCAAGATGAGATTACATTAGCTGAAGCCGTATTGATCTGTGTGGAGATGAGTTGCCAGTTTAGCAGAATAATACATGAAACAATGGAAAAGTAGGTTATGAGCACAAGGAGAGAATATAAGATGAGCAATTAAAACATGAAGTACTGCAGGATAGAGCATCAACATGGATGTGTGGCATATTTAAAAATGCATGTTTAGATATAGAACACCTTTATTTACTGCTCTGGAAAAAAATATAAGAGATGTACACCTCATTCTGCTTAAAGAGGTACTGATATACTGGTGAAACCTGAACCAAGAACAATGGTAAAGACTTGTGGAGAGCATGCCAAGATGCATGAAAGCTGTGATTAAAAATAAGGGTTATTGCACTTTCTGAACTCTTCTTAAGTATAAACTTTAGTATTATGTTATAAATGAATTTGGTTTTGTTTTTTTGCATTGTTTGAGGTCTGAAAACATTTAATCTTTTTTGTTATTTTTAGCATTTGTCATTTTCTGCAAATAAATGCTCTAAATAATGATGGTATTGATAATATAATGAGAATATTTGGAATTAGGGGGAAATGTTGTCAGTAGTTTATAGAATAAAACAAAAATGGTCCTTTTGCCCAAACACATACCTATAAGTAGTAAAATCAGAAAAACTGATAGTTTTGCAGTGGTGTCTTATTTTTTCCAGACCTATATTTGCATGAAACTTGTACATAACAATGTTTTTGGACACAACAACAAAAGTGCAAAACAAAAGAATAAAACATTTGTGCAAGTTAGATATAAACCCACATAGGATTCTAATGGTTTCTCACAAAAATAAATAAAAAAATAAATATTTCTTTTGTCTGTCAGGTTGCAGCTGTTACTTGAAAACATTGTCAATAACCTGCACAGGAGAGAGCGGTGTTGCACCAGTGATTGTAGACTTGCAAGGTGACACCCTCCTGGAAAAGGCCGTTTGTGTTTGGAATCAATACTGGACTAAACTGAGGCAGCAAACAGGAAATGTGTCAGGCCTCCGAACGGCCACGATGAGCAGAACAGCCGTTATCTTGTAGGAGGGGCACGGGTCCTGTAAACGACACTTTCTACGAACAGAAGAAGAACTATGGGATATTTTCTCCTCTTGTCTAATGGCTACAAAGCCACAGGATGTGAGTCTGCAGCCCATTGATTGGCTGAGCCAAATCAGAGCAGAATTACATGAGCCAATCAATGGCTCTGATAGCTCAGGGCCGGCGGGGGATCTGAGATCGACCCTCGTCGCTTGTTTTCACCCCTGGTTTTTACATTTGCCGGTTTGTCTTTGTCCTCTCCTGCTTCTCGCTCTGAGATAATGGTTATGAATGGGAGGCGCGTGACGTGTAAGGACATTGCGTACATTTGGGAAGCGGAGATGAGACGGGGCTCATTTGTGAAGAGGGATTAGGCCGTCCATCGGCTGCTGTCAGGAAGGCTGACGGGGTAATTGTTGGGAGGACAAATGTTGTTATATGTTCCCGTCGTCATTGATGATCCTCCTGTGGAGCCAGCACTGGGCTCCATGTGATTATCAGCATAACTCACAGCAGATTACTGCTGAGGGAGCCATATCTGTACCTGGTCAAGTTTTTATCTCACGACTATCAACGATGTGACTGAGTTCACAGAGCAACACGCTGCATGACTATGAAGTTAACAGTGACATCTCACTCTAATCAGCTTCACATAAAGGTGTCTGTTCTGATCTGTGTGTGTGTGTGTGTGTGTGTGTGTTCAGTGTTTCCAGTCTGACAGCTCTGTAGGGAGCTGGGCTCCTGCCAACACATCATTGACTTTTAGGCAATGTTTGTCTGTCACAAAAGGAAATAGTCCAAAAATTCAGCCTCTTCATGTGTTAGAGCACCACATGTGTGATTGTGTCTGATTGGTCAGTGTGGGTTTAGATAGCATAGTAATAGTAATTCTAATAAAGAATAAAGATTAGCTGTGTCCTGATCCCTATTAACATAGACTCATGACGGTCCCATGTCTGTGGTTAGTGTAGCACAAACCTGTGTTTGCTGGTTTATTCTACCATAAAAAATATATATATATTCTTATGCTAATATATGCGATAAACACCTTAGTAAAACCTCAGACAACCAGCTCTCTGTGTTTGTTTTTTTTATGAGATTCATAAAACCTTTTTGCTGCCAGCTGCCTTGCATTGTGGGACTCCACACACTCAACCATGAACACACTACATAGTCAAAACCGAAGAATCGGCAGTCACTATGTGAAATAGAAATTTCCTTAAACAAGCCAAAGTTCCTGAAGCTTTTTGCAGTTTCTGTGTATAAACTGCAGCTTGTGCTAATCAACTCTCTGCTTACTGGCCACCAACATGACCTTAAAAAGTTGTTGTTAAAATTCCAGACACAGCTGCTTTACAATGAACCGATCCCACTAACAGGAACTGTCTGTGTAGCCTCACGCTCGTGAGTCCGACCTGCTGCTTCCTCACCAGGAACATTCTGTAGTTTGTTTCGAGTCAATCACACAAACTCTGTCCTGCTTGTTTCAGATTTGCTCGGAATTGCTGCTTCCAACCTCCATGTCCTGTTGACTCCTTAAAACAGATCAAAGTCTACCTGGGGCCTGGTCAAATGTTATCGACAGTTCAGATTCTCATTGTGTTGATTCATCTGTTCATTGTTTTGTAATAAAATGGGTATAATATTTGTTAAAATTCAAAAGCCTTCAAATGTCAGTGACTAACAGAACGAAACCCTAAGTTTATCATCATGTTCACAAAGAAAAGACAAATCATCGCATCTAAGAGGCTGAAACCAGATGATCTCTTTTCTTTTTTGATTCTCCTTTAAAATACTAAAATGATTATTCAGTAATCAAATATCAACTGATTAATCTGTGATTGACTAATTGATAAACTAAGTAACTTTGCAGCTCTAGAAAGATTTATTCTGCTTTACTTGTAAATATTTTTACCAAAATATGTTTTCTTCTTTCCTGTACCCTAACCTGCCATCTCATGACCCCTTTGATTAATCCACTGCATCGTTGCACCAAGTACGTGTTAATCTGCTGAAACAGTGAAACAGAAAACAAATGCATTGTTTATTCCTGTTTCAGCAGTGCTGCCACAGAAAGGCTGAGCAAACTGGACATGTTGTTGGTTTTTTAGCATTTTCTGTAATTTTGTTCAGAAGCAGAAACATAAAGAACAACATCAGCAGCCTAGAATGCTGCAGCCTCATACCCTTTGACTGCATTATTCAGTAATCAGAAATAATGTGGTTTCCTATTAAAGCCAAACAAAAAATGTTTTTTATGAGTTCACTCTTCATCTTGTAGTTGTAGTGTGGGAGGGAAGGGGTCCACTGGCTATTCCGACATTCCCTTTTATATGACATGTCTCTATTTAGGCATGCCGGTTTTCCAACGCTTTTTTTTTTTTTACTAGCGCTATTCTGACATGTCATTTATTTTTTTTGAGAGTTGTGATAGTCTACCCAGCCACGTCTCTGGTCTCTGACAGGCTGCTGTCCATGGTGCTGAAAGATATTTTCCCAGTGTCTGATATCCTATGTGGCCAAAACATTCCCCGATCAAGTGCTTTGAACCAGCCCAAGCATGATATGATGTATGGGATCACAAAGTATAATAGCCTATCACATTAATATTAGGCCTATTCATGCATTTTCATTTTCAGAAAAGCAAATGTCTGAAAAATTGTAGAGTGACACTACTCCAGCAATGAAAAAAAATGTCAAAGTAGTGGGACACTTGAAAAATAATGTTAGTGCTGCTACAATTAGACATCATTGTCTGAGCAGCAGAATAGCAGCACGTAACTAGGAGGGAGTTTAATCTCTCTTTGTTTTTGTTTTGTTCTTTATTTGCTCCTCCAGGTCACTGATTTAACCTCATGACCTCTTTTAAAATGACAAAATAATGCAGTAAGATGCAGCCGGTCACATCATCTTCTCGTCAGGTAATAGGTGTCAAAGCTGTTAACCTGTTTTCAAAAGATGTGAGCTTGACTTCAAGATGATGAAGAACCTTTGGAAGAAGAGTGTGTCTGAGCGTGTGTGGACTTGTTTATCAATCATAAAGAAGGGTGTGTATTGTGGGACAGAAAGTCAGTCTGGTGTTTGTGACAACAGCAGCAGGTGGAAACCATAGAGACAGGAAACTGGAGTCAGTCTGGTCATATATAATGTGAGTGTGATGTTCTAGACGTTGGGATATTTTGTCTGTTCCCAGCACAGCGTTGTTGACACAGTTAGGAAAGGAGTTTTCTCCTCAGATAATTCCCTCGGCTGAGAGTCTTCATGTTGAAGTGGAATAAAAATGATGAGCAGCTTGAACGTGAAGGAAATAGCTGAAAAGAAGGAGGAAGAAGACGAAGAAGGGTTTGGTCAGACTGCAGTGAAATTCTGTGTACTGTTACTTAATTCTGTGTACTGTTACTTAATTCTGTGTACTGTTACTTAATTCTGTGTACTGTTACTTAATACTGTGTACTGTTACTTCTTACTGCATACTCTTACTTTATACTGCATACTATTAATTTCAGTTTTAGCTCTGCTTATTGGCTCTACAAATATTTTTTCTAAGGAGGACTCCATATGTAAGGCAAAGACACAGCTTCTGAGTTTGTATTGATCCAGCACTTATTCAGCGTTGCATGAGTGACGAATCAGAATAAAAGCTTCAAAGTTTGGTTTTACTTTGAAAGTGACAACAAGGCTAAATGTGGGTCGTTAGTCAGGTTCTCTTCAAATGTGACTGAACTTTAATGCAGCAGGAGAACAGACTGGACATCATGGAGCTAAAGGTGTTTGATATCTCTGGGTGCGACTGTGTTGGTCTGTGTCCTCCAGTGTGACACGAGGCAGCTGCTGCACTGAGTGCCGCTCATTACCGTCAAGTAAGTGCACTTTGACATTCACTCATATTCTAGCTGGGGTAGATTTACTTTATTTACTTTAATTATGTGATTTTTGTGGCAGCGTTTCATTTTTTCACTTTAGTGTTTCCTAGAGCTTTATTTTTCTTCTTGAAACGCCTCAATTCAAGAGTATAATTACATCTGCTGAAGGAAGGAGAGGGCGGCTATACAGAGCCAAGGTTATTATTAACTTCCATTTCTGTTGTAACATCACAATCAGAGACTTTTCTAGCTGTCTACAAGAGGAGGTCAGACCACCACAGAATGAGTGGTGGTCTTATTCAGTTAGTGTATTAACAGCAACACAGAATTCTTATAATATTTAAGAATAAGAATCTTTAACCTCCAACATACAAGGACAGGATCTGAGAGCTCAAACCATGATCATGTAGAAAACAAAATGGTGTGTGTGTGTGTGTGTGTGTGTGTGTGTGAGAGAGAGAGAGAGAGAGAGTGTGTGTTGTGTGTCCTCTGCAGTCCAGCTGATCCTTGTTGTGTTTCTCTAACCTCGACCGTGCAGCCAGACAAAGGCTTCAGGAGGCGTGTGGGGTTGAAGGGGTTAATTTGACCTCCTACATGCGTTCGCCTTCATTGAAACTCTCAAATGTTAATCTGCACCAAGTCATTTATATTCAGCGTACCACTGTGACTCACTCCACATCCAGATAGCGAGCAGCCGGCCTCCTATAGGCTCTCATGCAGCATTTTCTCTGCTGCTCACACGGGAACACATGCCTTCATTGTCTGTCCTTGAAGTGGGAAAACGCTCTCCCATGTGTGTACGCTTGTGTGTGTGTATGCATGTGTGTGTGTGTGTGTGATGGCACGCACATAATTCAGCTGTGCAGCATGTTTGAGCCCTGTTTAAGTCTATTATCTCCCCCTCCATGGCTCCATTCAGAGGCTCTTCTGCTTTGCAGTGCTGCCCTTTAAATGGCTGCCTGTGCCCCTCATTTGTCGGAGGATTCTTCTGATGCTCGGCTGAAAAAATATGGGCCTTTCGGCGATGTGTACTTGTATGCATAATGGCTGGTGTTAGGGAAAAAAATGGAGAAGGGAGGGGGGGGACAACTAATGAGAGATTAATGTGGTGAAGCAGGGAGGAAGATGGAAGATGGAGGATGGCGGGAAGACGAGGTGGAGAGAAAAACAGCATTTTTTTCACAAGAAGGAATTCGACTATTATTAAGAATTGTGATAATTCTAATAATCCTCCTGCAGTTATATTAACGTCTTTACATAGTAGAAACAGACTTCTACATTCAGCTGTGTTTACTAGCTACTCTGATGTTTGTGTAGTCGCCAGAGTGCATGGACGTTTAAAGAAAGGGTTGAAAATGTCCTTCACACAATAATCTGCAAACCTGATGGAGAACAGAATAGAACATAAAGAGTCTTAATCGATACGCCACACTAGCTTAATGTGATGGGGTGGTGGTGGGGGCTGTAAAACCAGTGATGCCATTGAATCTGTTTTTTTTACTGTTGTGCATAACCTTGTAATGTATTAGAACATGTGCATTAACATGGTCAAACATAAAACACAAATAGGAAATTGAACAACACTCAAAGAAAGAGTTATGGAGCCTTAATGCACCAAACAGTTCCCCTCGAACCAAAGCCACTTAGGCAGTTCGGTTCATTTACATTGGTTTGAAATCATCAAACGTGGGTGCACTAAATCAAGCAGACCAAGACCTGAAAATAGAGGTGGTCTCAAGCCATTTGACTCCACACCAAATGACAAACTATTGTGTGGTCTCTCTGGTGAGAAGGTGAACTCTGGTCCAGAGGAGAGGATACTAATTATTTCATAGCTACCTTGTGGGTCTTTGGAACAGTGTAATTGTTCATATGACCTCATTCATGAAAATAGTGAGTCTCCTCTGCCTGAAATGACACACAATGTGTCTTCAGTGACTCCAGTGCATTCGCACATTGTTCTCCAGATGCAGCCAAAGCTCATTTTGGATAACAATAATCAAATAATTAAACTAGTGGCGTTAAAATGCCCCAAAAACAACAGAAACACCGAAAAACTACAGCATTCACACACAAAGGAGTAAATGTAAGACAATGAGGACGATTTCCTCCATTGTCCATGCTAATAGCCACAGAAATAGTTTTCAGAAACTATATGAAAATTTACATGAAGTAATGTACATAAAGTATATTTACAATATTCTAAACAAGTACGAACTTCTTATTTTTCATAAAGCAGGTGCAGGTCAACTCAAAATCACGAGATTAGACATTCTATTTTATTCATTCTCTCTATTCAACTAGTTGACTTGTTCACCAGAGGTGGAGAATTTCATCACAAAACAAATGGTTTGACTTTATCCTGATCGAATAATGATTGAACCTCACAGTCTGACACATTTAAAAGTGATGAGTCTAGTTTCCATCTCACAGACTCGTCCAGCGGCTGCATGGAGACGACAGTGGAGCAGTTTACAACACACAGCTGCAGCTACTGTTTGTCTTTTTACATTTCACCTCGCTGCCCCTCCCCCTCCTGATCTGTACGCTGGTTATGTAAGTGGCCCCCCGAGGTGTGTGTGCGTGTGTGTGTGTGTGTGTGTGTGTGTGTGTGTGTGTGTGTGTGTGTGTGTGGAGACGACTTGAACAGTTAACTGGCCTCATTATATCTGACACTGTGTGAACAGCAGAGGAAAGTTTCTACATGAACCAAAGAACAAAGACAGAAACTTTTTATTTGGTATCAGTGTAAATGTTTCTGTTCAGTAACAGAGAAACTGACCGATGATGTCATCAACTATGTTTTTTTTGTTTGTTTGTTTGTTTGTTTTTTATATTCAAAACCTGCACGTTTCTGTTTTTTATCTGAAGCTTTGGTCTTCACAAATAAAAATACAAAAAGTCCAAAAACTGGGTGTGAGCTTGAGGGCAGTTTCTAAATCCAGGCTTTGCGCATTTCTCTGTTTTTTGTGTTGAGTGTTTGATGATAAGACGAAAAACCTCTTAACCTGATTGAGGGTAAAAAGTAGGAATTAAATATGTTGCCCAACAGAAACAGAGCCCGGAGCTGCATTTATTAAGTTCTTGCTCTTCTGATCTGGTCGGGATCAGAAGGAAGGTTCATATGAAAGAGGAATGACCAAAATACCAACCATAGTTTCCTGTTTCACACTGTCAGCTCCACTGCTTCACATTCAGGAGAATTTCATCGAAATGATCAACTCCTCCCTTCTTTCTGGGTTCCTGTGGTGTCTGTGAAGCGTATTGCTTGAACGTGGGCGGACTTCACAGCCTATTCCTTTCGTGGATCTTCAATGTCACATGTCTCGACATCATTTTCCTACCGGACAGATGCTGAACATGAACATTATCCTTCATCAAACACCAGAAACACGTTCTTAGTCTGAGCGTTGTGTCTGTGAGGTCACAACACGTCATGTGATGGAACAGCTGCAGAACATCAGCAGGTCGATAACGATGACACACAAAGAGCAGATGAGTTTAATTAGCTTGATGCTATTAGCTTCTGTGCTTTGAAGCCGATTATTGAACATTCAGAAGCCATCAGGGCTATTCCTCCATTAGAAGCTGTTTCTGATTCATGTTCTGATGGATTTTTTCAAGATTAGGAAGATGTGCAGGAGCTTTCATTATTCTCACATCTTTGAGCTCCAAGAACAGCTCATGATCCCAGAAAACAAACAAACAACCCTGAATCAACTGAGTTACAATACGACTTCAACACTGAGAGTATTTCACCTGTTTTTGGTGATTTAGAGACAGAATGTCTGTGTGTGTGTGTGTATATATATATATATATATATATATATATATATATATATATATATATATATATATATATATATATATAGTTATAAAGTTTTGTAAAATTCTATTTTCCAAAAAAATCACACTTACACCACCATGAGATGTAAAATGAATGAATTGTATTTGAAATCATTTTTTATAAAATTATGTAAAAATAATTGTTTTCAGCTGTGCTAACATGACTACACAAGGGTTTTCTCTTTTTTTTCTATTTTTTTCTAGGTTTTTTTTCTATTCATCCATTAGCCTTCTGACACGATGGGGTTGGATATTCTGCTTGACAGTGAAAGAATAAAAAGTAATGGAAAAGACTCCTAAATCCCCAAACCGTTTTTGTTTGAGTTTTGTCTGCTTCAAAGACACAGTTGAAGGACCTGATGGGAAACATTTCTCTGCTCATGTGTCAAATGAAATAATGATGGTTGAGTTTCCGGTCTGGTGTCCTGCGGCCAGAACCCGTCACCTTCCTCTGAGGAAGCAGATTGTTGTTTAGTCCTGAATGAGCTCGAAGATGTTTCTCATCCATCAAACAGTTGATGGACGCTGGCTGCTGATTGGTTGGGACTTTAATTCGTCCGTCAGGCGCTGTTGCAGTGTTTCCAGTACCGCGAGACGGATATCTGACTGAATATCTCTCCAAAGCTTCTGTGCAGAACCCTTGAAGTCCACGTCGACCTTTGAATAACCAAATCAGTCAATAAAATCAACACTTCATGCAACATTAACGGCGCCGAGAGGCTGACGGATTGATTGCTCTGTGAAACGGCGAGAGGAGAGTGGGAGGAACTGTAGCAGCAGCTCGGCTCTGTGGATTCACTGAAGAGTTTAACAGGAACACTGTGACCAGCTATTCTCAGGCTGCAGCTCAGCACACATCATCACAAACGTCCTGTAGGCGCCAACCGCTCGCACATTCGTGGAATGACGGGAAGCCGCTGCGACACAGCGATCCTGAACTCAGGCTGCAGATTCCTTTGGTGTGTAAATCAGCCTCATGATGGAGCTCATGTTTAATTAGATCATCGTGATAAAAAGACTAAAAGGAGGTTACAAATCAAGGAAAATATATGCAAGTGTCCTCATGATTATGCCGTTAAATGAAAGGTTTGACCTCATCTTCTTATTCTAGGTTTTAATTCAAAGCAACTCTGTTAGCCCTGGAAAGAAAAAAAATATAAAATTTGAAGTCTAAAGTGCATCTTTGATCAGTTCCGCACATTCTGGGGTTCTGCAGCTTCAGCTTCTTTTCAACAGTTTGATCTTTGATCGTACATAAATATGGGTGAACAGAAGACTGCTCCCTGGTGGCGGCCTGCAGTGTAAGTCATAAGTCCTGCCTCCTTCTCTATGTCAGTGGACTGGACATCAGCTAAATGGAGAAATATCAAAGTGCATGTCAAATATTCTTCAGTTGAGGTTGTTTTTATCACGCTGACGCTTGATCAAGAAAACCAAACCAGGAACTGGAGAACTGAATCAACTGGCAGTTAGTGTCATTCTTAACTAATTACATGGTGGTTATGATGATGATAAAATGTTGTTCATTTATATACTTTTATGAAATATTTAAACTATCTTAAAATTTCTATTCGTTCCATGGACTATCTCTCTCTTTCTCTACAGAAATGAATCACAGCAGATCTGAGATGTTATGAAATGATTAATGAATGGGGATGAGTTGATGACTCAGCACAGTATAATTCTGTCGCTGTTAATGAAGTAATTCAGAACGATGAAACTAAATTACTCTTTAAATCACGCGAGGCTCTCTGCGAGAAAAGCAGATGAGCTGTGACAGGAAGTCGTGCGCCACCGCGGACGCCCAAAGAGGACGGAATAACAGCGCTGGTTGAATGTGGAGGTGTGTCCAAACAATTAGCAGCTCTGGCTTCACGCTGGTTAGAATCCAGTGCAGGCGCTTTGAAGGAGAATCCCTCTGAGGAAGATATTCATTAGCTGCAGCGCTCATTAGTAAGAGATCAAAGTTCCGCTGAAAGGCCTCGGGAGGGGACGGATCCACCGCAGTCCCTAACTGTTGACCTTTAACCCCTCGTCCTTTCGATAAAAAGGAAGATAGAAGGGCATCTGAGTAGATCTGTACTCACGTAGAGACAAACATGATAAAGCTGGGTCAGCTCATTAAGGTCCATTAGGACACTACTGGTCCCCGCAGATTGAATGCTGTCTAAATGTTGGTTTCCAGAGTTGAAAAGTCTTTTTCAATACTACAGTTGTGCCAAGGTTCAAAGCATTCCACAATAATGAACCTCAAGGTCTCTGCACATGGCAGGATATTCTGAATTAAAAAGAAAGCTGAGAGTTCTAAGTTATTTATGAGCAAACATATATAAATCAAACATGCCCAGTTTCACTTTGATCATTCTGATTGAAGCAATCGGCCACGCAGTCTTACTAACTGTTTGTCAGTCTTGAGTTTCCACTGCAGGTTTATCCTTAATATTTCATTTTTTTTTAAATTGTCAGATCTCTTATTCATTTTTTTGTAGCCTCCAGTATGTTACTTGTAGTGTTTCGTTATTTCTCGTCCGTTTGCTGTTTGTGTAGCCCAAGATGTCTTTTCAAAGGAAGGAAAAAAGCAATTATAGTCAAACACAACCAGCAGATGAGACAACAATCAAGAGACCAAAATAATCAATAAGTGAGTCAACAGGAGTCATAAAACACATCCGGTAATGAAGTTCTGAAGTGTCTGAGGAGAAAGAGGAGATTCTAATTTACAATGACCAAGCTTTCAAATTTAATCCTTTTAACAAAGACAAAAAGGATTTTTTTTGAATATTTTAAATTCTACAATGTTCAATCCCTCCAGGAGATCCAAAATTAAGCTAATTAATGCAAATTCACAGTTACAGATATTTTAATTTAATTGTTATTTTTTTAGATTAATGTTATATTTTCTTAAGCTTGTGATTTTTATCTGGGCCTGTTTCTATCGGCGCTGCCATCTCCTGCTGTGGAAACGGTAGAAATAGGAAGTGATGGGAATTATGGCCTGTGACACATCATCACCTCGCACATTCAGATGAAAAAACTCAAGAAGACAAACCCTTTGGTTACTAATGAGAATGACTGATGAAGGCGTCCTAAAGTCCCAGTATTTAAGTGTGTTAAACTACTACTGAGTTGTTTTTTCACTTAAATAACAATTTGCAGGAAATCTCACAAATTGGAACAAACATTTTGAGAAAAGCCACAAAATGAAACAGTTCTGATCCCAATAATAGCTACCTACTTCCTTCTTCTCTCTCTTCCCACCTTTGTTAGCACCAAGGTGTTGCTGCCATGACTGTAGATTAGAGTGAAAGCACGAAAGATGTGTTTCAAACGGAATAATTTCTCTTTTTTAGAATCACTAACAGACAGAAAACTAGGAAACAGAATGTGTCACTACAAGCAGCTACACACAGTGATGAAACACAGAACACACCCCAGCAATTATGTCTCTCTCTCACACACACACACACACACACACACACACACACACACACACACACACACACACACACACACACACACACACACACACACACACATATACCCTGACCTTTAACCCTATGCTACTACTGTGACTGAGACTATTATTAGAGCGGATCATTACTAGTTATCAGTTCTCTTCAAGCCATTTACTGTGTGTGTGTGTGTGTGTTGGCCTCAGCATTTCCACTTTCTCCAGTAGGCAACCAGAGAAGAGTCCCTGATTGCGACATGATTGGCCAATTACTGCATGTTGTATTGCACTCCAGATAAACAGCTGTCATTGGTCGGTGGGCCGTGTGTGTCTGTGTATGGGAGGTGATTTTGACGCATTGTTCAATTTTGCAGTCATGTCTAGAAGATTAATAGAAGCGTAATGGAAGCTCATTTACTTGATGTTGGTGACTGATTGAGCTCAGAATAATAACTCACAAGATTCTCTTAGGAGTCTCACTGAAGATTCTTTGTATTTATTATATTATAGATCTATTGTAAAGCAGTTTACCTTCAGCTGGAATGATTTCACTTCATTATTGCACCATGGAAAAGTGAGCTCAGTGATTTATACAATATGTGACGTATTAAAAATATAATTTCAATGCAGTTTTCATGCCAAACAACGCAAAACATTTGTCAGTCACCATGTGGTGGTTCAGGACAGTTTTACTGACGCACACAGCTGCTGCTACAACAATGAAAGCTCTGCTGGACAGTGAATTTCAGCGGGTGTTCTATAGTGTCTTTTATGGTCAGGACTGAGGCACTGTAGAAAAAAAAGCTTGCTACTGTTGTGCACACAAAGGTAATAAACACTTTCAGCCAGATGCCTGGCTGAGCCTAGAACTTGTGACCCTTCCCCGACAGGAAACCCACCTTTCACACCGCCTTTTGCCCCTCTCGGGCTCTCTTAGGCTCTCGCTATCACTCCAGATTCTCTTCAACTCACAAGCTCCAAACTCTCTCCCAGGCTCCTGCTCATCAGCAGAGCACCGCTCTGTAGCAGGAGAAGCTGCAGGACAGAAGCCTTCAGCAGCTTCTCTGCTCTAAAATGGATTATCCAGCTGCTTTCAGTGTCTCACAGACCTGCAAGTGACCAAGGACTCAATGACGTCCAGCCAGCACCACTGAAGAACTCAGGCCTGGTTCTCTGGTTCTACAACCAGAGACAAGGATTAACAAAGAGCAACGTGACCTACACAACGGAGCAACCCTTCTTCTTCCTTTCCACTGGTAACATGAGGGCAGAACAGAATATTAACAAAAACGGTTAAACCAGACTGTTGAACTTTGTTAATGTGATGAGGTCATAGGCTACAGTTCACTGTGTCACCATTCTAACCATTCTTTAACATGATACCTTGAAACACACACAAAGTGACATTAAGCCTACACATACACACACACACACACTCACACACACGTTAACACGGTCAGCCATTTTCCCTCCACGGCAGCCATCTTTGTAGTCCCCCCTCCATAGATACGCACACACACACACACACAAAGCATCCATCCACGCACATTCACATGTACATGAATCCATTTAGTTAGATTGTTTATTGTGTGTTTTTACTTTTGTATTTTATGAATAAATGCTTTTGAGTCATACATTCTGCCTCTTTAATGTTGTACAATGATGAATTATGCCAACCTCTACTTTAGAACTCCTTCAAATATTAAAAGCTATTAATATGATGATCCTGGTTTCTATTATTAAATTAATTGTTAATCAGACGTCCAAATTAATAGTTCATTACACTTCATGAGACAGATCTTTTTCTCTCAACCGCGAGGTGGTGCCCTGAAATTCTAGAACTTTTAATGAATACATAATTATTTCAAATAATTATTGATTCTTTCTGATAGTCGATAGAATTAGATAGTAGATAGAATTAGTGCAAGACACAACATTTATGGCTGCTGAGGCTAAATAAAACACATTTTATTTGGTATCAGCGTAACCAACATTTGTATCATATTCCACATATTCACATTTTATTTGGTATCAGTGTGGCGCAACACTACATTCAGACCACATTTGAGCATGTGTGGCATGGGACTGTATTGGCACATGTGCAGGGGTGCATCTCCTGACGCTTATCCCGCTTACCATCCCAGCACAAAAATTGAAAAAATATGCATATGAATGGTCTATCTATGTTAAAACGTAGATATTCTAAAGGAAAACGGACCTAAACCGTGCTACATCATGCACCTACAGCTTCTGGTGTGAATGCAGCCGTGCAGTGTCAGTGATCGCGTCTTCTTCCTTGATTTGTTTTTAATAAATTCGAATTTGGAACCTGTGTTTTTTTGTCAAAATATACACCTGCACCTGGCGTTTAAAAGGGGCCCCACTGTTATTGAAACCCTGCGTTTCAACAGTGGAAACCCTGATGAATTTCCCAGGACTGTAGACCACTACCAGTGGTTGAAGATAAGGGTTTAGACAATGTGCTACAGATAGTGACTAAAATTCATTTATAGAAAATTAATGTTGTTTTGGGGGCAAAAATTGATCATTTGTGGAACAATTGTTTGAAACAGTACTTCTTGTTGGTGCTAATTGGCATTTTCAGCCACAAATTTCTAAGTAGGGTTGCTGTTCTGTAGCCTGGAGGTTGACTCCATCCTGTTGCTGTACCACCAACACAGTGTTCACTTCACTTCGGCCATGAAGAATAATCAGAAACATGTTTGTCCTCCCAAATCAAGGAATATTTGCCGACATGCACTTGAAGGTGTTTCATGAAAGGAAGATAATTACCCTGCATCAGCAGCAGTGATGCTGTTGCTTTTGGTTAAAGAAGAGAACAGACTATGAAGCACAAAACTGACGTGAGGCTGATTTTATGCTTGCAGTGGATTTGGAGGCTTGTTTATTCCTGCCCTTGATGTTTCCTGGCTCCTCACTTCAGTGCAGTCTATTAAAATTATTATTATTATTAATGTTATTATTATTAGCTACATCCACCCTGCTCTTGCCTCGCCACACCCCGGCAGTGATAATGATTTGTCCTTGAATCCTGACCAGGATCCTAAGCTCCGCCTCCTCTCCTCTCAGTAAATCTGCTGACTTGCTCACTCCTGTGGGAACAGACCGCATGATGATGCACAGTAATGGCCCAAAGAGAAAAGGCAGTCCCCTCCACAGCTGCGTGGCCGGGACGATGAGATGTTTGATTCTGTAAGAGAAGCAAAGAAGGAGAAACAGGAATGATGGGAGGGAGAGGAGAAAGTCATGGGCGGGGGAAGGAGAAGAGCGTCTCACTTTGATTTGTCATATTTTCAGCGATAAGAAAAATGCAAATGACTGCAGATGTAAAAAAAAAAAAAAGAAAGAGAAAAGAAAGTGAAGTGAACATCAGGGTCTGAGCTGTAGAGGAACACTGTGCTGCTGCTGTTTGGAAGATTCAGACTTTGTTGTCAGCTGTCAGAGGAACGACATGACAAATAATTTGTCATGTAACAGAGAGAATTTCAAAAGAAGCAGCGTAGACGTGTGGATTTGCTTCTGTTCCTTTTATCGACAGTAAGTCCTCTGTCTGCGCTGAGTCCACCGCATTCAGGCTTCCAGGCTGGAAACAAGAAGGAATGAGTCTTCCTCTGCTGTGAGGGGGCGGGGCTCGCTGACAGACAAACAGTCAAGACTGAAATCAACAAAAACATTTACAATTCAACAGGAGGTGAAAGATGCTTCCCATAAAGAGAATGACTCACAGTGACGGGCGCATGTGTTACTTGTTAGTGCAAAAGCCTATAAAACAACATTATGAGTTTAGTTGTTCGATATTAGAGAGTCAGAGAGCTCAGTCTGCTGATCCTCTGGACATTTCTAAATATAAGATGATGTGTGCATGGCCGCTAGCAAACCTATTTTCAAATCTTATTTTATTATTTTTTTTTCTGTATAAGAGTTACGATCATTAACTGTTTCCATCCAAATGTGTCAAAAAAAGATATTGATGCCCGTTTCCATTCATTATTGTTTTGCGATTCTTAGGAGAGGGAGAGTTCGCTGTCAGATGACGTCATAAGAGAGCTTGATGGTATCCACGGCAACAGTTGACACTCAGCTGACATCCAAAAGCTGATCACAGATAATTTACTAGTGAACATGGGGAGAACATTAGCTACAATTCTTTTTCTTCTTTTATTAACTGTCGAGATGTTTCTGTTTCTTTATCGCCCCACACATACCTTCCACTTTCTTTCGCCGTCATTTTTCTGAAACTACAGCTGTTAATCAGTTAAGCTAATGCTAGTTATGCAAGTCAATGATAATACTAATGTTTAGTACAGTAAACTAATATTCAATCCCTTCTACACCTTATAGTTTATTTAACAAGGCAACATATACCACATGACTGTTCAAATATGTTAAACAACAGCCACAGTTCAGTCCTTTATTGGTAAATTATATAATAGATCAAGAGCATAACGTGTGATCATGTTTCAGTTGCATCTTCGTGCTCCATCCTTACGCCTTACGATTTTCCCTGAACTCCTTTGCCCCATTTGTCTTTTTGTCCACACATACACACACAGACATTCATAACACTCCATGCGTCCTGCCTCCTCCTGGTGTTATTTCCTGTCTCCATGGGGAGCTGAGGGGGGTTAATGAGGCAGACAGGCCAGATGATGCTTCTCCTGCTGAAGAACATCCAGAGTTCCTCAGACCTGCATTATGTAAGACTCATTTTGAACACAAAAGCTGGAGATACGAGTCTGTGTGTGTCTAAGCATAAAATGCGTGTTTTGAAACGTTTGTCCTTTTATGCATCTAGAAACACTTAAAGCTTTGTTACCCAGGCCTCTGCAGGGTGTTTATATCAATGAACAGTCGTGTTGAACAGGCAACTTCCCCAAACTCTAAAACACTGATCCATCCACCCAACCCTCCTCCTGCTGAGAGGAGAGGAACTGAAGAGGATTACTTTCCACTGTTGACAGTATTTACTGATTGCTGGAGATAAACTCTAATATGTTTGTTGACTCTAATATGTCAACAAACTGAAACTAGAATGTTGACCCTGCTTTTATCCAATGTTCAAATTTCTGTTCTGGAAATGTTTGTAAATTAGCTCATATTTACTTAGATAATGCCTCATTTGCATATTTAAATACAAAAAAACCCAACCGTCTTAAAGTCAGAAATGAACTGGGGAAGTTTGCGGATATATATTAGTTAAGTGCTTAATGTAGTTTATCCTGCTTATTACTCATTAGGGTCACAGGAGCACTGGGATAGGCTCCAGGGTCTGCTGGAGCCTATCCCAGTGCGTTATGGCGAGAGGCAGGGACACACCCCAGATGATCACCAGCCAATCATGGGGCACACACACCATTCGCACCTATGGGCAATTTAGACTCACCAATTAATGTGAGCATGTTTGTGGACTGTGGGAGGAAGCTGGAGTACCCGGTGAAAACCCACGCAGACACGGGGAGAACATGCAAACTCCACACAGAAAGGTCCCAGACCCAGGACCAAGGAGGTCTTGAACCTGCGACCTTCTTGCTGTGAGGCAACAGCACTAACCCCTGCGCCACCGTGTCGCCCACCATGAATATATTTCCAAGAGATTACACGAGGATCTATCAAATATCTTCTGAGATAACTCATGAAACCTATAAACGTCAAGCTAGTCCAGCCGACAGATATTGATGAAGCAGTTACACCTGATGATGTGTGTCCTAGACGGATAGTAAAAAAAACGAGACACAGCAGCAGAGAGAGAGAAGGTTGGAGCTCAGGGTTCCACACTCTCTGTTCCATTAGTAGCAATGTTCTTCAATGACCTTGATGCTGATTAATACTACGTCGTAATCTGCATATCCCAGTTTACACTGATGTAAAGATTGAAAGTGACTCCGGACTTGTGACTCTGAATATTAAGTGTCTCTGCCAGCAGCAGTGGCTGACACAGTAGGTCATCTCCCATTATATAATTTCATTCTCCTCTGTTGAGCAATTACTCCGGTCTAAAAACAAGTGGGGAGGGGCTCGATGGGTTTTGTGTGTTTCTTACTGTCATTTGGGCTAAAACACACATACACACAACTGTGGTAGCAGCATGTATCATTGTAGCGCTCTCGCTACGTGTCGCTACTCTTCTCCCATCAGGGGAGGGTGAATGTTTTAAAATGATTATGTGACTTCATCAGACGACAGCAGATTATTTTAAATGATCAGATATCATTTGCTTCGTGTATGGAACAGGGTAACAACCTCAGGATGAACAATCACTCACACACTCACGTGTGTGTGAGTGTGTAGCAAATGTGAAATTTCCTGCGACAGCAAATATAAAGCAACGTCTCCACGGTTCTACAGACACCAGTAGTCTTATAGTCTTTATATATATATATATATATATATATATATATATATATATATATATATATATATATATATATATATATATATATATATATATATATATATATATATATATATATATGCATAATGTGGAAGTGTTTAAAACAGATGACTGTTTGAAGGTGTTATATTGTTCTGGTCAGGTCACCATCTGTTTCCTCCTTAGTCAGCAGTAAACCTGCAGGATGTTTTCGTCCTACTGTGTCCTTTCAACTGAGATCCAGATTCCAGAATCACACCAGAGACACTAGAGGGGCTACAGCACACAAACCTACATGGAGAAACACCATTATCATCTTTTTCTTCTATGAATACGTATCACTGAAGAAGTGCTGGCTGTGTTCTGCTTTGATCTGGATTGAAGAATCGTCAGTAAGAGGCTGAGAGGAGAGCAGTGATCCTAAACTGCTTCCAGGGAACATCTGGACTTTAATATTAATCAGGAGAGCAAAAAACGTACAGTAGAAGCAGGTCTGTCAAGACCAGTTTTGTTTTAAATTTGCCCTTAAATGTTGAGATTTCATGAATTTCATACTAATCAGTCACAGTAATTCATGCTTTACTCAGCAGAGTTTCAAGGTACAGTCTGTAGTTTGTAGTTGAGGTTGCAGCTGTCATGGTCGTAGCTCTGCTCACTTACACTAGGAGCACTATTCACCACTGCTCACAACTTTAATTCTAATGGAAATATACATTGTTTAAACCAGACCTATGAATATTATATCTCAAGTCTGTTCTACATGCTGCTAAATTTGACACACTGTACCTTTGAAGCATTTTTTTTTCCTGATTTCAAGTTGAATTGGAAGCTGTGTGGAAAGACACTAGAAATTATAGAGCAGCTAAATCCCAGTGACACTATAATACAGTGCAGTAACCCAGAGGTTGGTGCTGCAGATATATTGGTGTCACACACACTAAATACTGCAGGTTCACTCAGCTCCCTGTTGTGAACTCCTGCTTGCTTGTATTTCACTTTGTACTTGAAGTCATATATTACATAAAGCAGAGCCACATGGGAAATGAACTTTAAGTTCTCCTAAAGGCCCAACACTCTTTATTTCATCTGACGCAGAGCATGAAACCTGAATACAGAGCAGCGCTCTGGAAAAGCTGCGGATGTGTTTTTACATCCCTGATGTTTCAGGCAAAATATACACGGACGATACAAACTGTACATCAAACTGCTTTAAAAGGAACACATCTAGGAAAAGTACTTTTCTTTAGACAACCTCAAACAAATACAGATATATACATTGTGATGATTCTGCAGGTTTATATTTTGAGCATGAACAGCAAAGATTATATTATATTATGTTTTCTCAACATCTTTCTTTTTAGCTTCCACCCGCCATCAGCAGTGCATGTGGCTGTATTTTAAGCTGTGATTGGCTGTTTCTCACTTGCATGCTAGAATTTCACTATTCTTACAGGAACTGGGGAATTTTGTAGTGATATAAATAGACAAATATGTGTCTAATTTATGGCACAATATAAAATAATTTGTGTCATTACCATAGATATTCTGTACTTAAAAAAGGTTCTGTTGGGTCTGGGGCTCTATACGTGTGAATCTCAACAATATTTGCGGTTTTCTCCTTTTTTTTGCCATGAACATTATGGGCAAACATGTATTTTGAGTAAAATCACACCAGTCTTCACTTAATCTCATGTGAGCTCTTCAGTAAAAAACACACGGCTGCAGCATGAGTCTTTGTCTGCTGCTGCTGTGGCGCGAGCGAGAACCAGGAGAATGAGAAGATAAATCCTGAGCACAAATGGTCCTGATAACACTTGTTACTGGCTGTAATGAGGTCAGAGTCGCTGCTGTCTGGCTCCGATGGAGATTTATAAAGAAATGAAGAGGTCCAGCTGTCTTCCACTGCACATACCCATAAAGATAGCTCTACATGAGTAGCTCGGAGCACGGAGGGTGACGGGCGTGATAGAGAATGCTGCGGGCTGATACGACATGCTGAGGCTTTTCACACTGAAGAAAAGTGTCTCATTTAAGATTATTTGACTGTTTGGATGGTTAAATAAGGGACATTGAACCGTAGTCACTGGGGGGTGGAAGGTTGATTCAGACCCAGGTTCTGATGGCAGACGACAGGTCTTATGATTTAATGTCCATTCAGTCGGTGGGGTAATCATACAGAATTGAAAGCCTCATTTATCCATTTTTAATGTTCATTCATCACATATGATGATCAGTTTCCAGTATCTCTGTCTTCTGTCATTGCGCTCCAGGTCTCATTTCTCTACAAACTGTCTGTATTATTAGTTTATATTATATTTGTGTTGTGATAAAACAGATTTCTCCTATCAGGTCCACTTTTTTAACTGTGATGGTGTAATCAGATGGAATCAGATGAAGGATAAAGGGTCTGAAAGCTTGTTATAGGGTCGGGGGTTGAGGCCGCAGCCTGATGTGCACCTCCACAGTGAAGTAAGAGCCAATGACACATTGGTCCACTCGTCCTGTCTCTCAGTGGCACTGACTGATAGGACGAGCACAGCAAGTTCAGCGTCTTTCTGATTTGATCTTTTCTGTGGTCATAACCTCTGAGCTGATGTGTTATTAGCTCAGTTTTTGTCGCAGTCGTTTTACATAAAAGAAAAAAGAAAAAATGCCGCCACAAACACAGGCTCTGTTGGATTCAACTCAGAACCATGAATGAACCTGCAGGTCCGATATTTAGACTAGAATTATCATGAATGAACTTCTTCCATTGGGCAGATCTGTTTGATGCGAGTGAAAGTGCAGACAGCAAGATGATTCCTCCCATTATCAGTTTGATGTAAAGGGACAGTTCTCAGATTAGAAATGATGAATGACAGTTATTGTGTTGCAGCAAAAGAAACTGAAAAACGGATGAGTTTGCTCTGAATTTTTTTTAATCAATATGTTTATTCCAAAGTAATAAATAATAATCATAGTCTGAAGCTCTTCCAGCAACCCGCAATGAGAAAAAAACATGTTTTGTACACAGTATCATAAATAAAAAATAGAAAATGATAAATTATTAAACATCAAAACAGTCATGGAACCATACAAACTAATAAGATTCTTATTTTGTATATGAATTGAATATTTTTAACATGTTGCCTGCAGTTATGAATGGGACTGTAGGGTAGCAATGATTTCATGTTGTTGCATATCGTATATTATTCTATTGTATTATAGTGCAGCAGTGAGCAGCATGATCATTTCAAACTTAGCAACACCTCCATTTCTTTCTTTCCTTTTTGTTTGCTCCTGTCATCTTCTTCATGTACAGCACAAAGATTCCTGCATAAACCAAAACACTAAAACAAGTTTTAGATTATATTTAAAAAAAAAAGGCGAGGAAGACTCTTTTATTGTGCATTTCAAGAATAAATTCAAAGTAACTTTTTTAACTTTATTCTCAAATAGCAAAATAAAAAAAGTTATGCTCCCATTAATCACTTTTGGACAGGCTTTAACTCGTACCCCTTTGCTTCAGGGAATCAGTGCAGAGTCATTGAGCTGTAAGTGGGCATTAGAACCTTTTGTGGGAGCGGATTATTTTTGTGCAGAATTTTGTCCCAAAAGAAGTAGCACAGTTCCACTTTAGGAGTCTGACCCCAATCATCTGATGTATGAATGTCTCTGTGCAACCAGCAGGAAGGCTCCTTGAAGAGGAAAGCAATTAAATACGCAGGCTGAACCAAATCCCTCTCTGTGCTTTACTGAAGTGAAACAGGAGCAGGAGGAGAGCGAAGGACCAGAGTTAGCATCTCTGCTATTTCTCTGCTCTGTAGCAGGAAGGAGGCGACATTAGAGCCACAGCAAATACAGGAGACATTGGATGGAGGTTGTAGGTTCGTACAGAATGTGATTCTGGAGGTGAATATTCTCCTGGTGATGAGAGAAGGTAACTTTAAGGCCTGTAGCCCTCCACAGATACCAATAGTTTCCTGTTAGATGGTTAGATGGTGAGAACTAACAGTCCAACTTTCTCCAGCTATGTGCACAACAGATCTGAATCCAGGCCACATTTGAAATGAATTCATCCCCTTCCCTAGCTAGTTTTTTTCTGTTTTTGTTTTTGTATCTCATTGCTGATTCTTGTCTCTTTCTCTATTATTTGTAAAGCGAAAATCAATACAAATATCACAAAGGCATAACTGAACTGAAAGTTGTTCCAGTGAAATCCCAGAATATAAATGCGGAGCTGGAATTTCTCTCCGTCCCGGTGACGGCTCAGCTCTTTGATTTCTTTTACTGAAAAATATTCATGTTGCGACGTGAGGCGTGAAAATGAACACAGGGTTTGGATTATTCATGCTTTTAATAATGCACGGTGTTTAACTTTACATCCACTGCATATTTCAAAACAACAATACTGCGTGAAAGAGAGAGAGCCGTTACGCACCTTGTGGTTTTCCAGTTTGAGACCCTGGAATGTCGGGAGAAATGTGGAAATCCTCTCTTTTTTCAACAATTACTCTTAAGGACCAAATACACTAACAGTACTGTACAGGAAGGTGTATGTGCGTGTGTGTGTGCGCACATGCATGCGTGTGTGTGTGTTAGAGAGATTGGGTGTCCACGCTCCTCTGAGCACCCAGATGGTGTTTTCAGTGACGCAGTTTATAGCTTCAACCTTCAATCCTACATCACACACTGTAAACACACACACACACACACACACACCCATACACACTCTGGGGTCTCTCAGTGCTCCCTGTTGGTGCGGCCTGACACCAAGATGTTGTGTTCAGGCATGACTCGATCCTCATTAACCCTCCATCTGTACAAGTTTTGGTGGTGTTTAGATGCATTGTTTCCAAGCACTGTCACTCAGTTACCTCCTCCTCTCTCCTCCCTCTTTTCCGTGTCTCCTCCTCTCTCCTCTGGATCTCCTCTTCTGTCCTCCTCTTAATGTTAAACAGCAATGCAGTAGAAAAATATGCAATAAACACACTAGCACTTTAGCACTTTAATTAATGAGCAGTTATATCATCAATGTCGAATGTGTGAAGTAGTCATATATATGTCATATATAAGGTAAATGTCAACTTGAGAATTTGTAATTAATCTTAATTTATCACATTTTAATTGCATATCCATTTTTTGCTGGTAAAGGCCCACAAATAAAGATTAAATTCAAGGACATTACATTATTGTGGCAGATGAATAACAAATTGAATACATTAAAAATGCTTTAGAAATCCCTAAAGTAAATAATTAACAACCTGAGTCAGGGCATCTTGTTCAAAGTAAAATTCAATAAATAAAACTCAATCTCAACTAGGCATTCAAATAACACTTTAGAAAATCTTTTAATAATATAAATAAGGCTGCTCATTTAACGAAGTGCACCTTTAGCACATTTATGGTAGAACTAGCCAGGACATGTTTGACAGGTGTAACATGAGACTAAGAGCAGCTGTAAGTAAATTTGTTTTTACATGAGCTACTTATGATTACATTCTTGTTCATCATCCCATCCACATTTTTTTTTCCAACACAAACATTATTTTGCAAGCACTAGAAACAGCGTAGAGCATCCATTCAGTTTTCAAAAATAAAACCAATTTCAGAATAAAAAAGGACATTTCTAGATATTTATCCACTGTGAGGAACACACTCATAGCAGACACTGAGAGAAAGGTGACTATACAAGTTGGGAGAGTGGTGCAACTATAGGGTGGAGGGGATGTACACACACATGCATATGTACAGAGAGAGAATCATTTGTGATTGGTGCAGAAAACAATAGAGAGGCGCTGCTGGTGTGACCAGCCAAAAACGGCCAACTGTCAACGTATCAGTCAACTAATCATTTGATAGTTGACATTCTGATTACCTGAGTATATAGTGAATCCACTAATATATACATCATATACATCCAACGTTCCCCTTACCTCACCTGTGTTGTCTGATAATGAGAGTGACCATTTGCAGCATTTTCATCTCCTGTCCTGCGTCTTACATCATATACTGTCCTGAATACTGATTGTCTGTTGTTGTCTGGAGAATGACGGCCCCTTTTGTCTGATGGCTGTGATAAAACAGGGCCGGCTGTCATCACGGGGCTGTTTGATGTCAGTCAAACTGCCCTCGTGGGTCAAGTGCGGGTTAATCTGTCAGTGTCTCTGCAGACGCTGCACCCAGTGGGAGAATTCATCTGCTGCCATCATTAGGCCACAGTTGGTTCATTACTGTGGTTTCTCATTACTCCTGATAGTCCTCCGTCCTCGTGGTGTTGACTCGTGTCACCAGAAGAACAGCTGCTGTGATAAACTGATCCGAACAAACAAGAAAACAAACACACTGTGTGTATGTCAGAGAGAGTGTGTGTGAGAGAGACTCCTGAGAAAGAGAGATACAATATGTGTGTGTCAGAGTGTGTGGGAGAGATTTTCCTCTACAAACTTTCATTCAATCGACTTCACCGAGTCCTCAGCAAGTTTGGTTTAGTGCAGTTTAGTGTGAGTTCTCTATCTATCTATCTATCTATCTATCTATCTATCTATCTATCTATCTATCTATCTATAATGTATTGAGTATTATTACATGTTGGTGGGGTTTTTCTATTTTAAGCTGCACAGCTTTTCCAGTCTTTACTGTACTGGTTTAGCAGCCCAGGAAACTTGCAGTCCATAAATCACCTCACTTGATGCCACTCAGCCACTCAGCCAATCAAATCTGCACACAAACACTCACACATGTATGCACGCACACACACACACACACACACCATACCTGTGTCTATTAGACTGTAAGTTTGTGTCATGTTGCTAGTGTTTATGCTCACTGGTCGTTACCAGCAGCAGTGTGAGTCTCCTGCTGTGGCTGTGATTGAAATGACGACCTGCAGATGAAGTGATTCTCCTCATGTGTTGACAGCCTGTTATCAGCTGTAACGGAAACATAAGCGTCTACAGACAGATTTATACACGTCCTCAACAAAATATAGAGCAGAGAGGCTGAAGCTCCTCCTGCAAGTTGATGTTTATTGTTGTAAGTAATGCTTGGCCTCCTCATCCTCCTCCCTTAGCCTCCTCCCTTTTTCTCCCTCCTCATCCTCCTTATCCCCCCCCCCCCATCCTCCCTCTTCCACACCTTTTACGTGTTACTCTGTAAAAATAATGTGTGTTTTTTGGTATTTTCTGCTTGTCTGAACTGCTTTGAGCAATTACTAAAAATAGGAAAATGTCACTGCAGAGGTTAGAGAGCGAGGTGGCGGCAGGACAGAACACGACAGCTGTGTGACTCGATCATGTTCTGATGAGTGAAGAGGAAACACTTTCACCCATAATTTCCTAAGTGGGATACCAAATGTAATAAGTTCATACTTGACCCATTCTTCATTCTGTTACCAGGTTTCACCAACATCAACCCACCAGTTTATCTAAAATTATGTTCATAAATAGCACTCCTCACAGAACAGAATAAGAGAATTTTTCTCACAGTGTTGTTGCACCATAAAAAAAATCATATAAGAAACAGAATTAACAATGATTTGTATAAAAACATTGAGTAATGATGCAGAAATTGAAAGCCTGTTGTAGCTCATAAAGAGACTAAACCATGGGTCTCCATCCCTGGTCCTGGAGGTCCACTGTGGGTGACGTTTTTTCTAACCACAGAACACTAACCTAAACCTAACGCTAACCTAAACCTAACCACATAACGCTAACCTAAACCTAACACTATCAGAAAATGCTGATCTGATCTGTTTGAAACATATCTGCAGAAATATGACCTGTCAGCAGTTCCCTGCAGACTGGGCTGGATGGAAGGAAGAATTGACAGATTGAACCATGGGAGGACATCATTTCCATTACTAGAACTAATTAATCAACTCAGTCCTGCTCCTTCTTCTTCTGACCTCCTGAGATGAAGGAGTCCACTTTCTTCTTTCAACACCAATGAAAGGCAGAGAGAGAAGGAAGGTTGAATCAGGGAGGAGGAAGGTGAAGAGAAAGAGGAGGAGGAGGAAAAAGAGGAAGAGTAGAAAGAGGAAGAGTAGAAGAAACAGGAGAAGGAAGAGTGTGAAGCTCCAGTGATGGAGGTTTGGATACTGGTTTGTTACACAGATGTGTGCCCCCCTCTGTTCTGTTCTATTTCAGCCTGTTGTTCTCCACTTCCTGACTCACACTTCCTCTCACCTCACACACACACACACACACACACACACTGCATGCCATGAATATTCATCTGGTTGTTTGCCTAAATCTCTCTCTGTTTACCATGATACTCAGAAGACAGAGCTTAAGGAAGGTGTGTGTGTGTATGTGTGTGTGTGTGTGTGTGTGTGTGTGTGTGTGTGTGTGTGTGTGTGTGTGTGTGTGTGTGTGTGTGTGTTTGTGTGTGTTTGTGTGTCTGTCCAGTGAGCTCCATGCATCTCTGAGGATGAGAGGAACTGACAGCATCAGCCCCCCAAAAAAAGAACTGTTGTCCTCAGACCAAGAATCTCCCAGCTCTGCAAGTGTGTGTGTGTCCTTCTGTATTCATATGTGTGTGAATGTAGCTGGATACGATGTCTCAAAAATCAGTGAAGCGTTGTGTTTCTTCCACCAGTGTGCTTTTTCTATCTGAATGCCCTTTCCATGACGTTTCAGTGTGTGTGTGTGTGTGTGTGTGTGTAATATGTGTGTTCATGTGTGTCTTCTATGACCTAAACTAGATTCTTTTAGTGACAATATTCCTCTATGAATAGTCAGTCAGGGCCCCACGGTGCAGCTCTGAGCTGGGCCCCGGGGCTGACAGCAGACCAGCCGCCACCTGTGGGCGGACATTGTCCCTCAGGCCCAGAATGTGCTTTCTGCTGTGCATGAGTCATAACCCCTGAGCTAACATGCTAACAGGCCCATCCTCCGCCATGACTCCACCACGTCGTAGTTAAAACCCCATGTTGTTAGTTAACACTTCATTAACACATTCCATGCCCATTTGCATTCCACTACATGTGATGTCTTTCTCTCTCTTTCTCACACACATACACACATACACACACCCACACACCTGATGTATGGTGTCAGTGTTCCTGTGTCAGCTGACGTCTCTGTAACTTCAGATGATGTTGCAGGTGTTGTTGTTGATATCTCTCATGTCACGTTTGGTTCACCTAACACAGCATTGGTTCACTTCTGCTGCCGCTTCTTCTTCTTTTAAGATCGGCTTCCATCTTATTGGTGCTTTATTGCCCCTATGTTAGGTGAGTAGCAACTGCACTTATGTGTATGATAACATAGACCCAACGAATCGACTATTCAATTAGTTGCCAACTATTTAAATATTCTGTTTAAATTGGTTTAATTGATTAGTTGTTTCAGCCCTCAGAACAAAAGTGTGTGTTTTCCTTTGATTGTTCAGCACAATTTAGTTTGAGTGATCAGCAGAAGTGTGTGTGTGTGTGTGTGTGTGTGTGTATGTGTGTGTGTGTGTGTGTGTGTGTGTGTCTGTGTAAGAAGCTGCTGGTGATGTGTGTGTTGGATGATTTCAGACTGTCTCGGTGAAGTCACCTGTGGAGCAGAGAATCGTCCCTGCTGCTGTAAATCTGTCCAAACATGAAGTGGTGGTGAGGTGATGGTCAAACCGTACGGCAGCTTATTGGTTTTCTCCCTGGCACGCTCTCCTGTGGACATTTATGTGTGTGTCGGAGTGTGCAGTTTCCTGCTCTGTGTGAAGATTGGATCCATTCAGGCTGATTAGGCATCATATTTAAAAATCATGGGAACATTGTGTCCGTACAGTCCTTATAGAGAAGTGTGTGTGTGTGTGGGGGGGTGTGTGTGTGTGTGTGTGGGTGTGTGTGTGTGTGCGCGTGTGCCTGTGTGTGCACATGAGTGCTGCAGGAAATATTGAGTATAATCTCATCACAAATCAGTCTCATCAGCAATGTCCTCACAGTCATTACTAAAGTTATTATTACAGGAGAAACATGAAAAAGAAAAAGTCAGTGCTTTATATGTCATAATTGTACTTTAAAGATGTAAATCCTTCATGTTGTTTTAATACTCTGCAGTTACATCCATCGTCTTTACGTCATCTGATTTGACTAATTTCAGTTTCACTAATGCAAATCCAGCATTTCCTCCTGCTGCACAGCTGCTGGTTGATTAACCTGTTGCACCGTTGTGGTCATTTGTCAAAGGATCAACAATAACAGCAACGATTTACTTTTTCATGCTCTCTGCAATCAAAATGTTTTTCATAACCCCTGACTCAGTTCCCATGGTAACACCTGAGGACCTGACTAATACCTGGAACAATCATTTCCATCCCATCAGGTTCTCATGCAGCGTTTAGTCCCTCACTGCTCCAGTAAACAGGACGGACCTTAGACACGACTTTGCAACAGGGGACAGGTGTTTACTGTTGTCATGACGAGAATTAGACCTAATTCTAGTTGAGGGGAGGGAAGTGAAGGTTGATATGACTTCACAGATTCATACATTCAATGAGTGGATTAAATAAGAGACAAATCTACGAAACAGCTGCTCACTGATCCTTTTTCCTCTGCTGCAAACAGCTGTTTAGACGTGGTGGTTGTGTTGATTAGTTGATGAGTTAAAGACTGTGCTGCAGCAGCTGATCACAAGTTTGACACCTGTGCTCTGTGCTGTTGCTATGGTTACAGTTTGGGTAGCAGATGAAGTTAGAACATTACTTAGTCCTTAATACTTAATACTTTTACTAATACTTATAGTCATACTAAATAATTATACTATTATACTCATACTAAATAATTATACTAACACCAATACTGTCCATCAAACAAACAACAACAGCTGAATGTTGTTCATTGTTCATGCAGATGAAGCTGAATCTGGAGCAAGTGAAACAATAAACTGTACTAAACTAACTGATAGTTACAGTAATGGTGTGGTGCCAGATGACATACCTGAATATGTAATACAAGATAAACTAATCTGATCTGATTATAAATTCTCCTGACCGTTTGCTGTTGTTCACAAATGTTTCATCTCAAACAGAAATGAACATGATGAACTTGAGGCGAACCAAATGGTTTTGATGCACACCTGCCAGCCAATCAGAAAAGAATATTCACCCAGACCCTGAACAGCATATACCTGGTGAGACGTGACAGAAACACAGCAGCACCAACATGAAACTGTTCAGCGGTAACATCAGGTGCTGCAGCAGAGGTTTGTTGTGATGTGTTTCTTGTGACTGCTCCTCAGGTGGAGATGTTACTGTGACGTCTCGGTGAGCTCTGTTCTTCAGCTCATGGCGCAGTGCATAATAGTCTGTTTTTCACACTTTGTCAGTATCTGGCAGGAATCTGTCTGTCAAACTTTCCTCTGCTGAAACATGGTCTAACAGCAGGAGACAGTTAAACAGTGATGGAGCATCCACAGCTCTCTGATAGAGCTTTCTGATAAACCTCTATGAAGTTCTGGGTCCTTTAGTTTCTATCCCGTATTCCCTGCACTCTTAGTTTTGTGGTGTGTGTGTGTGTGTGTGTGTGTGTGTGTGTGTGTGTGTGTGTGTGTGTGTGTGTGTGTGTGTGTGTGTGCTGGTCCGTATACATAAACCCATTTGTTGGAGGCGTTGTGTGTGTTGTAGTCTCCCTCGCTGTAATGTGATGTCACAGCTGTGTGACCAATCATCAACTTTATTTAGTTTCTCCTCCTGTGCCAACGTTTAGTTCCAGGAACCTGAAGCGGAAGCTAAAGTAGAACCTGTGACTAAAGGCTTTTCTTCACCACAGACACTTTGACTCATGGTAGCAGGGAGAGCTCAGGTGTTACTAATCACATTAACGATGCTCCGGTGTGATGTTCAGTGACAGCGTGACAGTGCGACATCACCAGGACCCTGAGTCACTCAGGGTGAAACGGACAGTGATGATCTGTGGCATTTAAAGGTCCCACATCATAGACAGGTAGATGTTACTATGCTGTTGATTATAAGGAGGAGTGGGTGTTCTATTATTATTATTACTAGTACTACTACTACTATTCATATTAGTATTACAATAATGGATATTTTTCAACCTAAATTTGCTGCACTACAAGTATTTTCTTGTTTGAACAACAGCTTGTGGAATCTCCCTTTATTGTGTTTCCAAGAACTGAATAAAGGTTTCACTAATCTGGAAAATGGAGGTGCTTTATTTTGAAAAGGCATCGGAGCAGGTTCAGGGTTGGCTGCAGTTCTTGAATCAACTCAGGATCAAAAAACCAAATCATTCATTTGTGATCCTGTGATAACGGCTTAAAATGATAATTAAAACCACGCTGCTTAGTTCCTCCTTAGAGCATCCAGCCATGATCAATGTTTTATTATTCACACCTGAGGTGTTCACAAGTCAACATGTCTGCAACTGCAGCAAGAAAAAAAAGATCGTCTGATGCAGTTTTGATTGTTCTTTTCATGCTAAATGTCTCCTCTGCTTTCTCCTCCCTCTCTCCTCCCTGTCTCCCCTCTCATGTTTTATGGATGCTAAGTGGTAAAGGATTTACCACCATTTAGTTCCCTCCATCCCTTGGTGCTTGCACTTCAGATATTCACAGTTCGCAGTGTGCTGCCTCTTGGCGTCCCTCTGAGGATCTCTGCTATGTTATTAGCTCTTACATTTGTTGTTTTTGATGTATTTTGGCTCAGAAGTGGAGTGTGTGTTTAACCCCCCACTTTTACTAACAGCATATAGCTTATATATAAAGAGGTCTAGGGGCCGGCAGGCTGCTGCTGGTCGCTGTAGGCTGAATTACGGCCCAGGCTGTATTTGACCCATCTGTCATCTGCATCTTCCCACTGGGCTGCAGGAGTCCTCCGGCTGCAGCAGCACTTAGTGTAATTGTAAAGCCCCGGTTCACTTTGTGACTGTGTGATTTTATGTGTGCTACTATACACCAACGTCTATCCAATATCTGATATGATGGATATGAGGCAGTTTGTTTGATTACATTAGTTTACTGCAGGCTTGTAATGATGCTTTTCTGAACAGATTCCACACAGACATATAAATATGCTTTGCTGCTTGTTTTCTTGCTGTTATTTGCATTCAGTTTGTCCTTCCTGTTAGGATATATGGAAAACGCTGTTTTTACGAGATAATGAGGTGATTCGAAGGACATTTTAAGGCTCTGATTTCAGTGTACATGTGCACATATAATCACACACACACAAGGCTACCTCTGATGTTATGGCAGTGTGGAGGGAAATAGAGGGGGAGGGGATGGAAGGCTGAGGGGTGAGGAGGAGAGAAAGAGGAGGGGGTGGAGGAGGAGGAGGAGGAGGAGAAGGAGGCGGAGGATTGGGTAAACGATGTGCAGAGCTGAGCTTCATCTCTCCTCCACCCTGCACCATCCCTCTCTAACCCAGGGCATGGTGGGCGACAAAGTCAAGCAGACAGTGCTCGGCACTGCACAGTGCACGTGTGTGTGTTCATGTGTGTATTTGTGTGAGTGTGTGTGTAGTGAGACATGGTCTGCCAGTGGCACTCATGCATGATGTGGAAATGTGCAGCAATGATGTCCAGTGGGACTCCCCACCTCACCTCTCTCTCTCTCTCTCTCTCTCTCTCTCTCTCTCTCTCTCTCTCTCTCTCTGTTTTTCTCTCTGTGTCTTGCTTCGTGTGATGCCAAAGGAAGTTATGCGCACAAATGAGTATGTGCACGCTACAGCATGCACACACTTGAACACACAAACACATGGTACAAACGCCTTATTCAATCCGAAACATACACATGAAGCAGCAGCAGCAGCTGTTTCAGTGGGTCACTGTAACTGAGCAGCAGCAGGGAAACAGATGTGAGTTGCATCATATGTATCATGTAGTTTTGATATAATTGCCGCTCTTTGTTACTTGCTGCTGTAAATACTAAATCAGTGTTTTCATTGATTGATTATTTTATTAATCCCTAAACTGGGAAATCGAATTTCCACAGCATTAAGTTATACAAACATCTATGTAAATATATCGAATATACATAATAAACATCTATGTGAATATATATGATATACACACAGTCTGTGCTCAATATATACGTAAAATAAGATATAAACAAGTGCAAATATGGGAAAATAAATCCTAAACTGACCTGAGGAAGCGGAAGTATAAAGACACATAAGTCGAAAAAGTATGAAAACTGAAAATATGAAAAACTGAGATGAGTAGTGGTAGTTGGGGAAAAAAATCGACTACAACATGATCGGGAAGAGCAGGTGTTGTAGAGTCTGACAGCTGTTGGAATAAAAGACCAGCAGAACCTTTCCTTCTTCATTTGTTGTTTCTTTTGTATGCTGTCAGCAGGATTTTTCGGGGGCAATTCAAACAAACAAACCAGACCAGAAGTGTATTTCTGTTCTTTTTCTGCTGTACTGATGCCAGATGTCTGTGTTCGACATGGTCAAAGTTCCAGAGCTAGAGGTGAAGGTGCAGGTCAGGTTTTAGTTCACTCCAACAGTTTGTGTTGCTAAGGTTGTCCGTGTTTTGCATAATTCAGATCGTATTATATAAGATATTCCAGTAAAGCTCCAAGAAATTTGCATGATTCGTCCCCTTTTAAATCACCATGCGCTGAGTGAATTTAACATTTTAAACACCCCTAGCTGAAAGATTGCAAAATTGTTCCAGTTTCTGTAGGTTAATTTGAGGTTAACGTTACAACGAGAATAAAAGAAACTTAAGCCTCAGGGAAGCTGCTTCACTGTGCCTGACAGAAGTCAATAACGGTGTGGACTTGTAGAATAATGGCGGTTTCTTTTCATCAGGACAGCTCCGACAACAGGCCGTATGGATTTTAACATCGTTGGAACTATTACAGACACAAAGGGGCTCGTCCTTCACATCTTTTTACATGAAAGATCTCTACTCATGATACTTATTACCTCTGTGAGCTGATGAAAATCTGGGGTCAGAGGAAGGTTTCCCTCCTTCTATTTCATCCTTTGGAAATATCAATGATAAATTAATTGATTTATTGATACGTCGGCTCATTGATTAGTCGACTATTTTGCTAATTGAATATTTGTTTTATTAAGTTTTTAAGCTGCATAGGACATATTATGTGGTTCAGCTTTTGTGATCATTTCTGCCTTTTCTTTGTGAGCATGATGATAAGCTGAAGATTTTGGGTTTTAATCTTAGTCAGACACAGATGTAACTTTGGACTGTGGGCACTTTAACAGAATCATTTAGTGATACTTTTGAATCAGTGCTGTTTAAAACACTATGAAATGTAACTTCAACTTAATTATGAGTGACAGGGCTGCCTCAGCAAATATGAAGAGCCATCCTGACTAAATATTGCTAGTTGGATATAAGCCTTGTCTTTGTGGATTTAGATCTGTTCATTTATGGAACATATCCACCAAAGTAAACCTCAGCATTACATGTGTCATAAAATCTACCTTCAGGTCTTCCTCAAGCTGCCAAGCTGCTAAAAGCAGATATTACACATCTATCTATGAAGCAAGGAGCGTCTGTGTATGTGTGTGTCCTTGTGTTTGTGCTTCACATATCTCTCTGACAGTTTGTCGGATCAACCTCAGCTTTTGGATATAGCTTGTGCATGGCACGATGGTTGTTTGTCATTTTTATTTTTATCATTAAAAGTTAAAATCCCATAGGTGCACTGCTGTGGTGAGGGCTTGCACAGAAGACTGTTGGTCATAGCTGTCTTCCTCCAAGACACATTCACAGACCCTCAGGAAATCCCAGCACTATCACCTAACAGAACAGAATCTGGGCCATTCATTTCAATATATGCCCTTCAGAATAAAAGCCTCTATCTAATATACACAGGTTTTAAAATAAATATCTTATGTCCTAGGAAATAAAAAAAAACACACACACATGTCAAACTGTCTGTTTTAAATTCAGGAGCATTGATATACTGAGTTTTATTTCAGGAATTCAAAACCAAATTTGATAAAAATCAAGTGTCATCTACATTATGGAATTTTTTGGATATATATTCTAAACATCATTTTTATCATTAAAAGTTAAAATCCCATAGGTGCACTGCTGTGGTGAGGGCTTGCACAGAAGACTGTTGGTCGTAGCTGTCTTCCTCCAAGACACATTCACAGACCCTCAGGAAATTCCAGCACTATCACCTAACAGAACAGAATCTGGGCCATTCATTTATAAACATATATACAAACAACATGCCCAGGTTGTTACACTATATAGGAAAAAGCATGAAGTAAGAGATTTATCATGAGTCCGGTTTTACTTGTCCTATCAACACAATTTCAAAACTGATATGTAGATTGACATCTTTTCCTTATAATAACTGTAGTTGCATATATCTCCTTATCTCAGGGTATATCCATGTCTTTCCCAATATAGAATTTGTCTCATTTGGCCAAACATACCCACACTCTCATTTGGTCAAACATAAAAAATCTACTTAAGCTTCCATTTTTCTATAGGAATACGTATTATGGGCACTGCAGTCGTAAGAAAAAACAAAACAAGCAGCTTTAACGGCTATAATTATAAATAGACACGTAAACAGTAGGTATTGTTGAATTGTTTTAATGACAAGTGATTTCGTGCACTGAGGTTTGAACAGTTGATGAAATTTAAAGCGTTACAGTTGACAAATAAAAAAACAAAACCGGATGAACATATTCAGGCTGATCTTCACTGCATTTAATTGTTTTGCTGACTAATGATTTGAGGTAAAATGAATTTGCCAGAACTCAGAATTCTGTGGCTTGGCTCCCCAGCAGCAGACGTCGGATGTTTTTGCTCTAAAACAAGTGGTTAATAATGGAGGTTTGTTCTGTGCAGTGGAGATCGATATCTATTGATGGGCAGAGGTCAGGGGCAGCCATCATCAAACCTCCCTGTGCTGCTGTGGGTGGAGCCTGACACCGGGGGGACCGGGGTAAAAGTGTGTCACTGGCACTAGACCTTATCCATCCAACCACTGATTTACACAGACCTCTGATGACAAAGCAGTTTAGCAGTCCGAAATTCTGCTGGTCAATATGAGTGGATTGGAAAAGCTTATCTTACCTCAGCATCACTCGGCGCACCTCACCTTACCTCAGCGCACCTCATTTTACCTCAACGCACCTCACTTTACCTCAGTGCACCTCACTTTACCTCAGTGCACCTCACTTTACCTCAGTGCACCTCACTTTACCTCAGTGCACCTCACTTTACCTCAACACACCTCACTTTACCTCAGTGCACCTCACTTTACCTCAACGCACCTCACTTTACCTCAACACACCTCACTTTACCTCAGTGCACCTCACTTTACCTCAGTGCACCTCACTTTACCTCAACGCACCTCACTTTACCTCAGTGCACCTCACTTTACCTCAGTGCACCTCACTTTACCTCAGTGCACCTCACTTTACCTCAGTGCACCTCACTTTACCTCAACACACCTCACTTTACCTCAGTGCACCTCACTTTACCTCAACACACCTCACTTTACCTCAGTGCACCTCACTTTACCTCAACACACCTCACTTTACCTCAGTGGACCTCATTTTACATCAGCTTGCTTTGTCGCAGCGCAACTCATCTTACCTCATTTTACCACTGTATACCTTATTTTACCTAAACTTAACCTTGTCTTGCTTCGTCTTCCCTGATCTTCCCTCAGCATACTTCAGTGTATCTCAGCATCTCTCATATTGCCTTGTCTTACCTCTGTGTACCTCATCTTACCTTGTCTTACAACTACATACCTCATTGTACCTCATCTTGCCTCATCTTACCTTAGTATACCTCAGTATTTTGAATTTTGCCTCGTCTTACCTCAGCAAACCTCATCTTACCTCATCTTTACCATCCAGACAGCAGATGCATCTGGAAAAAAAATTCACTCACGTTTGTTTCTGCTAGAAATTATGATTTCAGAGGGGCATGGTGTAAACGATCAGAGAGCTTCTGTTAGTGTGTCACACACAGAAAGTCTGGCCAATAATCAGAGTGCTGCAATGTGTGTGTGTGTGTGTGTGTGTGTGTGTGTGTGTGTGTGTGTGTGTGTGTGTGTGTGTGTGTGTGTGTGTGTGTGTGTGTGTGTGTGTGGCTGACCTGTTTGTGCATTGGAGTGTGAGGCCAGCGGATGCTGTTTCAGGGTCACTGCTGGTGTGGGACTAAATGGACCAGTCCAGGAGGTCGGTCTGACACTAGGCTGCTGCCCACTCAGTAATACTACTGCTGCACTTCACTGCTGGGTCATACAGAGCAAACTGTTGGATGAGCTGGACTCAGACAGATTGCTGCTATCAGCTCTGTTGTTGCTTTGGAGGAATCCTGCTCTCAAAACATATGTGCAAACATCCCATCAGACTGAGTTCAAACACAGCTCACATTTTTTCTGGATTTTTTTTTTTAGGTAAATAAAAGTTGATTTGTTTTCCCAAAGGTTGGATTCCAGTCAGGCTCAGTTGCTTTTCCTTGGCATCCATGTGAAGGCGATCATGCATATTATATATATCTTATACGTTATATAGTATGTAGTATATAGTTAATATTATAGATTATCTTGAGCCAGAACAGCGGTGAAACGTTGGCATTGAAAATACAATTTGGCATTAAGCTAAAAAAGGAAACATTGGCATTGAAACACTTGAATTGGAACAAGTTGGTTTGGCACTGAAACAAGGTCCACTGAAAAATACAATATAAGCATTTAAAAATATAATCTTATTCTATTTTTTTATGTTTTTCAATGGCAATCTTCAGATATGTCTATTTTTGTCACTTTCTTTTCAGTTCTAACTTTGTGTCACTGTTTTGGTGTATGGGGTCTGTGTGGGGGACCTACATTACCCATAATTCCTTGCCTTGTTGTTAATGCTTTTGGCATGAATTGGAGCTGAGTTCCTGATCAAGCATCCACAGGACATAGATAAACTCCACTACATCCTATATAGAAAGTGTACTGACTGTAGAAAGAGTATTGATTTGATAGCACTGACACACACTATATCTTATCTTGTCTTTTTTATGACTTCTCACAGAAAGATTCATGTTGTTAAATAAGAAGAAAGTGTGTGAGCTGATAGAGATGCTTCCTGCATGCAGACAATAAATTCTTTCTGCCTCTGGGTAAAAAAGCAGGCATGCGGTAAGCTGTTAGCTATGTGCTTTTGATGGATTCTTTTTTCAATGCTGAGGCAATCTATTTTAATGAAACCGATAACTCTCATCATTTGCCATTTGGCAGGTAGTGTAGCTCAGGTTTTTGGCTCCTTGTTTAGACAACTGTCCCGTCCACTCCGCCAGAGCTTCTCTGGGCAACAACGCGTCATTGGCAGCTGCCTAAAGTGTTGTGACCTTGAAGGAATCCGTTTCTTTCTGCTCAGAGCTGGACTGAACATGCATACGAACTTAATGCAGGTTTATCAGAAGTGCCAAAAAACAGACTTGCTTCACAATTCCAAAACATTATATAAATCAGTCTTCAGAAGTTTATTCCATGTCAACTATAAAGATTGAAAGCACTATGTCTCATGTACTGTAGACTGTAAAACTGTAACACAAGAAAGCATAAATATACCTCGTTAGTGACATCACAAGTTCACATTAAACCTGGAGAAGCACTCCCATAAAAACTTTATTAACAACACTTTGAGGGTCAACAAAGGAAAAGTAGGTATGACATCAGTTTCAATATATGCCCTTCAGAATAAAAGCCTCTATCTAATATACACAGGTTTTAAAATAAATATCTTATGTCCTAGGAAATAAAAAAACACACACACATGTCAAACTGTCTGTTTTAAATTCAGGAGCATGGATATACTGAGTTTTATTTCAGGAATTCAAAACCAAATTTGATAAAAATCAAGTGTCATCTAGATTCAGAGTGAGAGAGACAAACAGGCTCAAAGTATTCCAAAAGTAATCCAAGTAATGGAACACTTTATAAATAGCATTTTAGGGCATGTAATGAACGAATGTACAGGACATATCTAAACTTTACTAAATCGTTGTTGCTTGTTGAAGTAGCATTTGTGTTTTTAGGCCTGCACGATGTATCGATCAAATCGATTAATTCGAATGTACAGTTCTGGATGATGTGTTTTTTGTTAAAATTATTATTATATTTTTTTTACATGTGAGCGTCAAAAGTGGAAGTAACCCGCTGCAACACTCTACACGGTTAAGTTAACGGGGCACAACCAGTGCTTGTACCTAAGAAAGGTGTTGCTACATCTGGGACTGGTTCGGTTTTCTTGCAACAGACTTAGAACAAACAAATTCTCGCTGAAAAATTGATTAAAATTGGAAATCAGATTTTTTGGAGATTTTGTTTTTAGGCCATATCGCCCAGCTCTAGTTGTTTCTCTTGTGTTATGGACACTCCTGTGTCCCGGTGGTGATAGAAGTCATTAGACACACACACACACACAGCAGGGGGAGACAGAGTGATCCACACTGTCTCAGACCAGCAGCTCCATAAATGACACTGATTTTATTCAAACTGTCTTCTACACATAATAGCCTCATGGCATTCAGATAAGGTGTGGGTTGACATATATGAATTCACTGTGTGTGTGTGTGTGTGTGTGTGTGTGTGTGTGTGTGTGTGTGTGTGTGTGTGTGTGTGTGTGTGTGTGTGCGTCCATCCCTTGAGGGGACATCAGTGGGCTGTGTGGATATCCAACCTCTGGACTCCTTTCTTGGTTGAGTGGACACTCTCTCTACCACAACTCTACTGGTCCTGAGGGCCTTCATCCCTCAACATGGACACACTAGCACATTTTATTGTGTGGTCTTCCAGGAGAAGGTGTGACTATATGTGCAGATAACAACAGATTTTTCTAAAGCAGCTTTGATCCTTAAATCCAACTTAAATGAAGACGTTACAGCCTGGTGTGCAACAGAAAAGCACTGATAATCGAGATATTAGATAATAGCTTAGAAATAGTCAGGAAAATAAACTCCATTTGTTGCTAAACTCTGTATTATCTGGTCTAATCTTTAATCCACTTTATTTTTAACATCATTGCATGGGCGTATGCTCAGAGAGCATTTTCCCATTTTTTTTATCAACCAATCACAGCTTTTATGAGAATGCATCATATGGAGCAGCAGGGCGGACCACACCTCCTCACTGAGGAGTCCTCAGTGAGGTCACAGTTACATTTCCAGTCCTCAGATATCCTGCGACTCCTGGCTGGAACATGTGAGGCTACATCAGGATATTGAGCTCCTGATAGACGACGTTTCTGTGTAACAGGCTGACTTTGTGAGTCATGAGATGAGGAAAACAAACTTAAGCAGAGATATTACTACAAACCACACTTCAGTACAGTCTGGGCTGTCATGTTTTCTGACAGCAGTTCCCGGCACCTCTGTGTATCTTAATTGTGTACAACAGTAGAATCTCAGCTTTCCTCTCTGTGTGACTGCCTGTTTGTTTGTTTGTTTCACTGAGGGAAGAAGCTGCCGGCTCTGTGCTGCACTCTGCATGGAAACAATGAGTTTGTCAGTAAAACAACCCTCTTGTTTACTTCCTCCCCATTTTCCTCTAACAACAGGAACATCTTGAGCTCCTTTTCCAGTTTCCCCTCGCTCTGATTCTCTTCGTACATGAGAACTGGCAGAAGATGCTCATTATCTTCCCTTTGTGTTGATCTACATGTGTATAAGAAGTGGGCAATTATAGTGTGGCTGATGTAGGCAGCCAAATCTCTCTAATGAGGAGATAAGCAGGGCACACGGTACTTGTGTGTGCGTGTGTGTGTTTGTGTGTGTGTGTGTTCGCAGCACAACTTGTGTAGACTTCTTTAAATGCAGGTTTCCATTTAATGCAGAGTCTGACCATTAAAATGCAACAGTCAGAGGAGTTTGAGTTTCTTGCTGTGTGGATGTGTTGGATGTTTGCTGTTAATACGTCCTCTAGAAAATATATATTCACACGAGGAGGGGAATTATTACAGGGAGGAAACATCTGTACATTCTACTATTTAGAAGAGTAAAGAGAGAAGTGAAGAGAAAAGCTTTTGAGATGAAAGCATCAGAGAAATAGATGCGTAGGTTTTGATCTCTGTTTACAGCATGCAGTGGTTCTTAAAGGCTTTAAAGTGATAATCAGTCAGATGCTGCTTTGTTATTATGTCTCCAGTCATTTTGCTATAAGAGGTCATTGCAGAACTTTTCACACTGGGAGGCTTTGAGCCACTGACAACAGCCATTTCACTAACTTTGTCCTTTTCCAAATGTCTCCACCACAGACAGTGGGGGGATAATAATAATTCCTCTTGATGTAGCTTCACGTCAGTGTGTGTTTTGCTGACATTAGTGAACTGAAGATGTGACCATACAAGGTAACGCCACATTTTATTTTAAACAGAGAAAAGCAGCACAGAGCATCTCAGTTGACAAGAGAGGAGGACGGCAACGAGGCAACTCTATCTCAAAACTATACAAATATTTATTAAAAAAGAAAACATTTTAATCACTTTGTCACTTTTAACATTCCTTAATGATAAAGGTCAGCTTTGCCTTTCATTGATATTTCAAAGTAAATACATAAATACACTGAGAAAACATAACACAAAAGATCAGTATGCACACTGATGAAAATATGTAGTTCTCCACATCGTCAGACATGTACCTTGCATTTTACAATCAGAATACCACAGTCAGCATCTGTGGAGATAAAATCTCTTGGCCTTGGGGCACCATAACAGACGGCTGGTGATCGTCCACCTGCCAACATGCTGCAAAAACTAGAAAAGGGAAAGCAGGCTGAGAAGGGATGATACAGTGGATGCTGAGGAAACCAGTTTCGGACTCGACCAGACAACAACGTTTCTCTGCTGGAACGATGTTGTCATGAGAATTTGACCTGTATTGTAGGTCGGTGTGGTGGTGGACAGTGGTAACATCACAGGTTATGATGTTACCACTGGGACCAGTGATATTTCGACCTTATTTCGGCAGACAAACATTGCATAGCTCAGTACAGGTCTGCTCCTGTGGACAGTGAAGGTACAGTTAGGGCTGGGCAATACATGGAGTTTAATATATTGATATTTTTTTTGTGCATGATATAGGAACATGTCATAGATGTCCTTTAGCCTTAAAACAAGCTGATATTTCCTTGAAATTTCTGTTTTTTTTATGTGTTTTTTTTTTTATGCAACCACTGCATCTCTTGCTCAGTAACTATTGAGGGAGGTATAACGCGTCGTCAAGCATGCAAATCACCTAAGCAACAGGTCAGAGAGTCAGCTGAGCGTAAAGCAGCAACTTACCGGCTGGAGAAAAGGTAGAGTTAAGTTCTGAACTTGAGATAACTCGACATAGGTTTTACAAGTTAAACAGAAGTTCACAATATCGTGGTATATGTGGTTTGGCTATGAAGTGGAAAATCTACTTTTTGGAGCAGTAAAATGCGTTCTGTAGAAAAAAATCAGCTATTCAGTGTCAGTTATTTTTGCTCTATATGTTTGTGCTGTTACTTTAGGAAAAAATGTGTATATATATATATATATATATATATATATATATATATATATATATATATATATATATATATATATATATATATTGCCATTCAGTGAAAAAAATATGATGGGATGGGATATGAATCTTGGTCCATATCCCCCAGCCCTCGGTATAGTACATGTAAAAGGTTTTAAGGATTCTGGAAGGAAACATGAGGCTTGTTTAGGCTGAACAGCAGGGAGCTTTACTTCCTGGTTTATTGATCTGTTTGTGATTTCTTCCTCTCCAGTTTGCTCCCAGTACTCCCGCGGTGTCTTCGCCATCTTCGGCCTGTACGACAAGCGCTCGGTCCACACGTTGACGTCCTTCTGCAGCGCCCTGCACATCTCCCTCATCACGCCCAGCTTCCCCACCGAGGGAGAGAGCCAGTTCACCCTGCAGCTCCGGCCGTCCATCCGGGGGGCGCTGCTGTCCCTGCTGGACCACTACGACTGGAACAAGTTTGTCTTCCTGTATGACACCGACCGAGGTGAGCTCTGAGGAACAGTGTCTGTTGTGTTTATTGTGGAAACGCTCATGTTCTCTTTGTAGAAACTGTACTATTCATTGATCTGATAAACTGTGATATTCAGATTACTGCATCAGAGACAATGTTGTTTCCCAACAAGCGACCTCCAGTGCTTGTCCAGCCACTGCAGGATTTATGACAAATGAAAAGGATATTGTTGCTCTAAATCAACAAATAGATGATTTTAAACTCAAACTGAAAAACGTTATCAAATAATTATGAGATGTATATATATATATTCATATTTATGCCTCTTAAACCTATGGATAGACGGCTGCATACAAAGAGTCTGCAGTGCAATGATTCGGCAGTTTATGACGACTTGTTGTAATACGTGCCTCGAATTCAAAATGTCCCCCCTTCTCCAACAGGAACAGACTCCTGTTAAAGATGCACATTTATTTCACAATTACTTAGCTGAAAAACATGTTCTCTCAGCTCCATCAGGAAGTTTGATCTTGAATACAGGTATCTGAGTAATCCATTAAAATATTACATAAGAGTAACTGTATTCGACCGCAGTTACAGTTTCACTGATGGTATTCTGATTACATGCACTATCATTAACAATAGATTATTTGGTTTTGTTTTATTTGCTATAAAACTCAGATGAGATTCAGACAAAGTTTTAATGGTGTCTGTGTATGAAGGAGTTCTGCAGGAGCAGCAGAGCAGCTGTTTCAATGGGAATGTTCATTATTTTTTATGATTTTATAAATAAATTTGATGAATTTTTATGGGGTTTTGGCAGCTTGCAGAACCTTTTTTCTCTGAAGACTAATAATTCACTTCTAAAATCAAGTGTTATCTACTACTACTGCAATACAGTTTGTAGCATTCCAAAACTAATCCACAGTATTTAGAATATGGTGCCTAACGTGAATACTCTTATAGAACTGACATTATGACTGGATCTGTCACTGAAAGAATCTTAATAAGTTTTGTGTCTGGGGACCAGTGAGCGATCAATAAAGCTGCTGGACATGTTTTTGTAAAGTGTCTCTGACTCCTCGGACGAGGACAGCGTCGTCCTCTGTCTTTGCGTCTCTCACACACACACATTCACAGTCGGTTGGCCGCTGTGTCACATTCCCATTACAGGACAGAATGGATCTAGGCTCCCGCTTGGATTGTTTCATACATGTTCCAGCAGCCGGTCCTGGTTTCATTCTTTGTCTTTGCTGCAGCGCCTGTTGTAGCAGATTGGCTGGACTGCATAATAGAAAAGCTGCAGAGACTTTTCTCTTCTCTTATCTCGGGGTGGACATGCTTCACTGGGTTACACAGCCTCCGCTCTCCTCTACAGAACATACTCCTATCTGATCAGCTGTTCTCCAAAAACACAACAAAGGTCTCGGAGGACAAACGCAAACACTTTAAAGGTGCTTTAACCTCAATCAGGCATCGAGCTGATTCCAGATCTCATGCTGCCGGGATTTCACTAAGATCAAATATTCTTCACTCTGCGTTCATTTCTTAGTTGATAAAAGGCAGAAAGATTATCCAGGAAAAGAGTTTGCCATGTTCGCCTTGAGCAGTCATTGTAGATATTTAATCTACAATAATTTAACAGAGGAAGCATGTGTAGATATAACACTGTATTTGTACAAAAAGAAGTGTTTCTGATCCAATAGACAAGCACCTGACAGACAGAAAAACGGTTAGTGTAGTTTTATTTCCTGTTTCTGAGCTGCTGTAGGAGCAGACTTCCTGCTTCTCACACTGATGTCAGTGGGCGGGACTATTTGCCTTGAAGGAAAACTTCCTTCAGCCAATCAGCGTTCAGAGTGTCCCTCCCTCTCCACTCCTCTAAACACGTCATCACATGTCATCAGATACAACCCTGTCCCTGTTCGGCCACTTTTACCAGGATGATTTTACCAGCTACTGCAGGACTGTCACTTGTTAAAGTTATTGTTTTCTTCAGCATGAATCCTGCTGAACACTTCATTATTCTGTTAGCTTCATGTTGTTTTTCAGACCTTCAAGGTTGTTTGCTGACTTTGTAAATCGTAACTCTCTCACAGTGAGTTAATGGAGGCTCTTTATGAACACAATATTTACTGTGATGGGAAAAAGCAGCTTTCACGGACAAATACCCTCATAAACAGTGCTAGCTAGCATGGCTAGCAGACTGACACTTTATAGTCATCACCCTCCATCAGTGTCAGTGGTGAAGGCTGATCCACACCACTGTTAATAAGATCAACCGGATAATTTTAACATACAGTACACTACCGTTCAAAAGTTTGGGGTCACTTAGAAATATCCTTATTTTTTACAATGAAGATAATTTTAAACAATAATAATCAAAAATACACTATATACATTGTGGTAAATTACTTATAGTTTCAAATGTCTGGTTTTTGGTTCAATATCTACGCAGATGTATAGAGGCCCATTTCCAGCAACTATCACTCCAGTGTTCTAATGGTACAATGTGTTTGCTTATTTAGTAAGAAGACTAGAAGATTATTAGAAAACCCTTGTGCAATCATGTTAGCGCAGCTGAAAACAGTTTAACTGGTTCAAGAAGCTATAAAACAGACCTTATTATTTCATACACAAATCATTATTTCTAATCTTGTCAATGTCTTGACTATATTCCCTATTCATTTTAAAAATCATGGTGGTAAATAAAAGTGTGACTTTTCATGGAAAAATTCATGGGTAAAATTGTCACAAAACGGTAGTGTAAACCAGGATCTGTTGCTAACACCAACCTAAACCTAACCTCACCTTAACCACAGTGTTGCACCATGAAACAGTATCTCTGAATATGTCAAAAAATGTTGATACATGTTGATATCTATGTACCTACAGAAACTGAAGCAGAAGTGTGAACTGTCAGCATTTCCCTCGGGGGGAAGGGTTGTCTCCAGTGTGTTTAGGAAGCCGTTTTTTGTGTTGGAAGTGACTTTAGTTCCCTTCGTGTGGACAGTGGCAGTCAGAGCTCTGTCTTTGGTGCTGAAATCAGGAAGCAGACAGCAGTGTCTCAGCTAAGTGACATTTGGGTTCCACCTCCGCTGCTCTGTTGATGTCTGTTGATGTGAGTGATGTGACAGACGGGAGGTGACAGAAGATGGCTCCGGGTCAGCAGCAGCATCAATGAAACGTGAACCTTAATATTATTCAAACCTCATCAGACCTTCACATTTTTACTTTCCTCATTCTTCTATGTGAATAGTATGTTTCACTCATGGTACATCTGTCCTTCAGCTCCCAGTACTAGTATAGCAGTAGCAGTATTAATAAAGTATAATATATATATATATATATATATATATATATATATATATATATATATATATATATATATATATATATATATATATATATATATATATATATATATATATATATATATATATATATATATATATTTAATGGTAGTAACAACAGCAGTAGTGGTAGTATCAGTAGTAGTAGTAGTAGTAGCAGTAATAACAGTGGAAGTAGCAGCATTAATAGTATGAGTAAATGCCTGAAGAGGCAGAGATGAATGTTTGAATACACATCATGTACTCTATTTCCTGTCTTTGTTGGGGATGAATGTGTGTGTGTGTGTGTGTGTGTGTGTGTGTGTGTGTGTGTGTGTGTGTGTGTGTGTGTGTGTGTGTGTGTGTGTGTGTGTGTGTGCAGTTGCTGTGCTGCAGCACTTTGGCCTGAAGAGTTTTTTCATACACAGGACCAGTGCTTCATCCTGTATCCACTGGAGTGTAGAATCAGCCCACGCATGGAGAGGACAATTAGAGAGGAATGGAAATAAAGGAGTTAAGAGGAGAGGAGGCAAAGTAATTGGAGAAAAGAAAAGTGGAGAGGAAACAAGGAGATGAGAGAAAACGTGAGGAGGAGATAAAAACATGACAAATGGAAATAAGACTATAGGGGAGCAAACAGGAAGTGGAGACAGAGACAGAGACTGAGAGACACCGATAGACAGTAAGAGAGAGAGAGAGCTCCTCATGCTGCAGCTGCTTCCCTTTCCCTCGTCCAGCTCTGCTCCAATCAGCATCCAGCATCTCTCTCTGTCTCTCTCTCCCTCGCCTGCAGCTGTGTCTTTGACGCTGATGCTGATTGCGTCTGGCTGCTGCTCCACGTTCAGCCCCCGGCTACACATTTATCAGCTGGTAATCAGCTGGCCCTTTGCACGCTCCGCCGCCACCGCAGCGTTTTCCTGTCCACGTGCTGTGTACTCACCATGTGGCACAATAGGACATGAAGGCAAATCATATCATCCACCGACAGCTCGCTGCGGCTGCTGGTGGGACCGCTGGTGTCCTGATCGCAGGCCGAACCTGGTTTTCAATAGTTTGACAGCAAAATATTAGTTTTAGTATCATTTTGTTAATTATTGTTTTACTGACAGAATTCATCTGAAGTCCTTTAAGTGCTTATCACATCAGTGAGTTAATGTCAAGAAGATCAGACTGAGCTGAGCATCTGCAGAGGAAGCACCTTCACTATTTTGTCCAAAAAGCTGTTTTTATCATTGTAAATTGACTAGTGAGCTAACACACACAATCCTTTAGTATCTCTATGAGCTGCCATCAGATACAGAACTGTCCACATTCATGCATCTTTGTTTTATACCTGTTTTCTACGTGTTTCATGTTTCATACAATACATGGCTTATATGCGTTTTACATGTGGTTTATGTGTTTTGTATGTGATCGATATGTCTATTATATATATATATATATATATATATATAATTTATTTTTTTAACAAAAGTGACCAAAGATATCATGTGGTGCAGATTGGATGTGAAAATGGTCACATCTGTTTTACTACTATGGTTTGCATTAACATGTCTTTGTTTTCCCTCACACGCATTTCTCTCTTGGAGTTGTTTTGGGGGTTTTAGTGTTTTTTGATATTTGCAGCATTTTGCTTTTGCATTTGTTTTGTAGAGTTTCAAGTCTTTTCTTCTTCTTTGTTTCTGTGATTGCAGCTTTTTTTCCTGCAATGTTTTTTTTTGTTGCATTTGTTTTTTGGGTTTGCATCATTTCTCTGTTTGCAGCATATTGCTGTTTGCAGCTCTTATGCCTCTGTCAGCCACCGTAATTCTATATGTGGTTTATATTTGTTTGTTTGTTTTATACAAGTTTTATATGTTTTATATGTGTTTTAAACATGTTTCTTTAATGTGGTTTATACATGGATTTCATGTGGTTTATCCGCTTGTTAAACATGTTTTATACATGTGTTGAAATTGTTGAGCTTGTTGAGCATGTTGGGCGTATTGGGAGCGTGTTGGGAGTGCTGTCTTGGCTCTGTGGGAGGATCTGGATGAAGCTGCCAGGTTAAAAAAAACTTGGAGACCGTTACTTTGCCAACCGGGACCCAGCGGAGTAAGTCTTGTAATGAACAGCAGCCAGAGGCAACTTTTAGATGATAAAAGATGAAGTGAACATCGTGTAATGACAAACTCATCTCCTAGTGTCATAACTCCAGCCATAAAGGCCAAGAACTCCGAGACATACAGTGTTCATGTCTGTGAACTCTCTGTTGGCGTCAACAGCCCTCTAACAGGGGGAGGGGGGCGGGGAGGCGATAGAGGAGGCGGAGCGGGAGCCTGGAAGCCAACGCACAGGTTAATCCACTAATTGGGAGCAAAGGGAGCCGGGTTGCCAGATTGTGTGATGGCCACCAGGAGGGGCCGTTTAAGGGGGACATCTGTTCCTGCTGGAGAACAGCCGCCCTCACAGCTCCCAACTTCCCTCTCTGACACTCATCTTCTTTAAACACAGACCTGACAGTGAGAGCTCCTCCAGAGTCCCGCGTTACATGGACTCCTGTAGACGAGCCGGCTGGACCAGAGATCTATCGGAACAGGAAGCTTCTTTAAGGTGGCTCCTGCCAGGGAGACTGTGTCAGCTAAAGCCAGCTGGCTGCTGAATCCAGGAATTATGGGCAATATGTTTCTCACTTCACACGACCCCATGGGCCATATTTCAGTTTCATATTTCAGTTTCATCAGCCACATCAGTTATTCAATACGTGTAGTTATTTTAATAAGAACTGATTTTTAGAATATAAAATACAATTTTTTTGCGGGGAGAAGGAAATGTACAATTTTAATCTGTAAGTTTTCTTTGAATATTACCACCCTATCCTGGCTCTATAATTAGCTTACTTATATGGTCTGCATGCTCTTCCATAGTGAGACAACAATACATCAGCCCAGTCTCCAGGGTGATGCTGACAGATATGTTTAATGTCAACGTTTCATACAGATCATATCAATGTCTTTGGTGCATGCATTGACACATGCTGTTTTATGGTGTAACATTGTGGTTAAGGTGTGGTTGGGTTTAGGTTAGTGTTAGGAACCGATCATGTTTGGGTTAAAATGATCAATCCATAACATGATGGGACAAATGTTAACAGTGATGTTGGACAGGCAACAAAGCACTGATCCATCCACCCAACCCTCCTGCTGAGAGAAGAGAAACTGAAAAGGAACATCATCTGAAATATGTCACCACATCTGGACCATAAGCTGCCAATGCATCCTGGAAAATGTTCTACAATCTCAGAAAGTTGAAGGTGCCCTCTGGGGAGTTTGACCTCTAGAGAAGCTGTGGAGTCTGTGTTTTACACTCTATAAAAACACAAAAACCAGGTTAACATGTTCAACAAAAAATACATCAATGCTTACAAACAAAATGTAGATTCCAAACTATCTTAACAATGTATTAATTATCAGCAAATGTTTATTGAAGGAGGGAATTCATTCTACACGTGTGAAGGACTCAGAGTGAGTTAACTTCTAAAGTCCTGATTCCCAGACAAGAATCTCAATATTGATTTTTGTTTTTTATTTATTTATTGCACTCTTCTGGGATTTTATAACAAACCCTGGGTTATGAAATCCCTGCAGAGCACTGAATAAATAATACAGGGCTTATTCAGGGGTGATATTATACTGGGGCAAGAAGAGGTCAGAGCAAAAATCCAGAGGGTCAAGAAACAACACAAAAATGAGCTGGAGGAAAATTTAAACAGCAATAATTTAAAGTCAGCATGGGATGAAATGAAGAAAATGACAGACTGGCACAGGACTGAGTCAGGGAGTACTGCAGGTTATGAGAGCGACACACACCTAACTGAAGTATTATTATTATTATTATGTTTTTTACTTTTTATTACTTTTGAATATATTGAAGGCCCAGACACACCTGTTTTCAGATCCAGCCACATGTTTTAGCTCATTATTTCAATCTTGAACTTAGTTTGTGGGCTGGATTGTAGGTCTCTAAAAGTGAGAGTACTCTGCCGTCTGTCAGATCAGCTGTTCTACAACTGACTGTCCTCAGGGCTGCATTCTGTTCCTGTTGCTGAATATTTTGTACACCGACTGTAGAAGCATCAGGATGGATGTCCAGAAATTCACAGATAACACTAGTACATCATCAGCCTGGTCCATAATGATGAGTTTGACCACTGGTAGATGAAAGTGTTGAGTGGTGTAATGAGGCCTTTCGCCATTTAAATGCCACAAAGATATAAAAAAAAATGATTTTAGAAGAAAACCATCCCAGACCTTCAGTAAAGGAACAGTAGCGTTATTGAATCTGTTTGGCCTCTTCTATGATGGTGTGGTTGAATATCAGAGACAACATTGTGAAGGTGTCTGTAAGTGACAGGCGAGTATTCTACCTGCTGCCTTTGATCAGCAGGTTCTCCACAAGGCCAGGTCCACACTGGACTGAACAAACCCTCCTTCACTGGGAATGTGAGTCTCATCCCTAAGGCTGCGGAGGGAAACAATTCTTTGCCCCAGGTCACATTTTGTTTTTGCACTTATGCGTTGTCGTTTCTGATTCAAGACAAGTTTCCCAACCAGGACAATAAATGACTGAATAATACTTCATTGCTTTCAGAGTTATGAATTGAATGAATATTATATAACATATTTTCATTGTCGACTTTGTTTGTAGTAGAGAGAGTAAATAGTAAAAATGGATAATTATGTTTTTAATTTGGTTGATTGTGCTTTGATCTACTGGTAATGTCTCCTTCTCTAATTAATTGAGTTAATTACCAAACAAAAAGCGGTGAAGTTGGAGACATGTTGTTGACTATTGTCAATAGTGAGTTTTATATTGTCAAAGTTTATGGTTACACTAAACGAGCTGCTGCTATGGTCTCACCATATTGTGGGACTGTTTTTCTGCCGTCACCAAGAGACTTTCTATGAGCTGCTTAGAAACATGATTTGTCATGGTGTGTCAAAAACAAACAAGTTAAAAGGTATTTCATGAGTTTACAGTGCATGTTTGCATAATTTTTCTTCCACCTCTGATGATTCTTGTCCCGTTTGTGACTGTTTCAGGATACGCCATCCTGCAGGCCATCATGGAGAAGGCGGGACAGAACAACTGGCAGGTCAGCGCCATCTGCGTGGAAAACTTCAATGACGCCAGCTACCGACGCCTGCTGGAAGATCTGGACCGGCGACAGGAGAAGAAGTTTGTAATTGACCTCGAGGCCGAGAGGCTGCAGAACATGTTGGAACAGGTGATGCCACCACAACGTCTATCTGTATCTATAGCAAGGAGCGTCTGTGTATCTGTGCCTCACGTATCTCTCTATTTGTCACAGCACTATCCTGCAGCAGCACGTTAGTTACAGTATAAAGCTCCATATCATGGCTCCTGCACATGTTGCTTCCCAGGGCTTTAGTTACAGCTCGAAGCTCCGTTGTCCTGTTTCTTCCTGCACTGATCATGCACCAGATGTAACAAAAGTATTGTAACGTCTATAAAAACCAAACACTAAGATGTTAGCCGCTTTAGCTGTTACTTTATTCCTCGCGCTAACACAGGTCTTAATCCTGAAAGTGTTCAAAGACCCTCAGGAAACACTATCACCTAACAAACTGGGCCTAAACTCATTTATTTAGAAACACATAATCTATTAGGCTATGTAACAGCCGAACACACTTTCATTTGCCCAGACATAAAAAAAATCCACTCAAGCCTTCACTTTTCTATAGAAATGCTAATAATGATAATACTCATTACTTTACCTATTTAAAAGGAATATTGGTGTCGGCCATCTTTGTTGTTTATACATCTGGTGAGTGTCATAGCCAATTACGGAAGTTTCCATCCGAACCAGCTGTTGCAGTTGTATTAAAAACTAATGTTGATTTCAAGATGTAAAACATTTGTAGTAAGTGAGGTAAAAGCTGCAGCAGCAGTCTGTCTTAACACAGCACCTCCAGCGTCGTCATCACCACATCAGATGAAGTGTCACTGTAAAGCTGCTTTTCTCCTGCACACATCCAAACATGGTCACATCCTTTGTGTGATGACAGCGCTGGCGGTGCTGCGTTAGCCGGCTGAATGCTGCTGAGTTTATAGAAATCTACAGATGAGCATGAACAAAGAGAAGCTGCAGACACACTGAATGAGGATTTTAATGTTTTATTTCACGAGTTTGAATGAAACCTGTTCTGCAAGCAAAGTAGCTCAAAATTGATCATTGTGTGTGAAAATACGGTGTGTGTGTGTGTGTGTGTGTGTGTGTATGTGTGTGATTGTTTTACAGAGATATGAAATTAAATCATCGGTATTTTTACTTTAATATCGCCTTTCTACCTCACTGGAGATTTAGAGTTCTTCACTAGTCTGAAAGAAAACATGTTCTGGAAGCGAAACAGCTCAGAATCGATTATTGTGTGTTTTTACCACCATCTTAGCTCTCAATACATCACTCCAGACCATCTGATTTATCTTGAACTTCTGTCCAATGAGGAATTATTAACATCACCTGTGTATGTCTCTCACCACGTGTTTCTGCTTCGTGGTCATTGTTGCTCTTCTCTCTGTTTGTAATAGTACATAATGATCCTATAAATCATGTGTGTACCTACAATCTAAACCACTGCATAGAGTAGTTGCACCTGACTTCCTCTAACTGACTGACAGCTGCTTTCGGGATCATTTCAGGATTCAAACTGTTCACAGTTACTCCATGTTTGTTTCGCTGTTGTTTTGAGTTTGTTTGTGCTAATTAGAAAGTTTGGAACTTGAAAGCAGTCAGTTCTGATCTCCAGCGGTGTTTGTTGGCGTAAACACACTCAGAATATGATGTGCGCATTCCTCCTCCTGCTCTTCTTCATACCACCATCTCTTCATCTCTCTCTTCCTCCATCTCTCTGTCTCTCTATCCCTCCATCTCTCCCCGGGGCAACTGGTGTCTCTGTGATGGTTCAATTATTTAGGAAATCTCCACTCTGACATCTGTCATAGTTTACTTTGCAGATAAGTGTATGTGTGTGTGTGTGTGTGTGTGTGTGTGTGTGTGTGTGTGTGTGTGTGTGTGTGAGTGAATGTGTTTCAGCCTGTATTCATCATCCTGATCCAGAACAAGGATTTGAATACATAATTAGCCTCATTAGCTGCTGATCAGCAGCCCGGTCAGCCCATATGAAGGCTTATAAGCAGCCAGATGTTACTTTTGGATGTCAGAGCGTGAAAACTCTGAATTCAAATCTGTTTTATTTACAGATGGGAAAATGAGCTTTGCTGGCAGCTAATTTACAAGTTGTACAAGTTGCACAAGATGTGCTGCAGCAAGCTGTTGGGAGACAATTCAGTGGAGTCTGCATTGGCTTAAAAGTTCAAGTTAAAGTCCAAATGGTGTCAAAGATCAGTAACTGCCACTGGAATGTTTGTGTGAATCCTTGTTCAGATGCACAGCTTGTTCTATAAACCTGGCAGCACCTTTATATGCTTCTCTCCTGTCCAAATCACTTTTAATAATATTTCTTTTAGACTTCCAGAGCAATACAAGTCCCAACTGAATGTCACAATAATGTAGATAGCAAAAAAAAACAACACACACACACAGCAACAACAAATAAAAAGCTCAAATAGGCAGAGAGAAAGACATCTGCTTTCTAAAGAAAAACAATATATACTGTATGCTGTGGTCTATAGGCTGTAGGAGCACAGCTTTAAAATCTAGATCTCTGTCAGTAGACCAGAGCATTAATATGATAATGGTTGATTTCCAACCTTTGAGAAGTGCTTTCTGCTACAGCTCCATGTTGTGATTCATACTGATATATACTGGATTAAATATTTTCATTTAATCTTTTTAAAAACTACAGTTTTTTTATAACCTCAGTGCTCAGGTTTGTCAAAACGAATTATCATCAATCCAAGTTTCCCTGAAAGATTCAAACCACATGTTTTCAGCTTAATTCAGTCTCTTATTAACTGACGTCCAGTGAGATCCCCGGAAGATGTCAGCTTTCAAAACCTGTTTTTATCACCAAGATACAGCGTGTGTGTGTGTGCGCGCACACACGTATGTGTGTAATGTGCTGGTGAGATATGACATGACTGCCCACTCATTCGTTTAGACGTCCAATCTTCTACGGTTTGAACCCGACGGTCCGATGTGTGAAGACACACACACACACACACACATTCACCTGTCATCTGCATGATTTAATGAAATTAACACGCTGTGATCAAGTCACATTAATGTTGCTCTCTCTTTCGCCTCCACACAGATCGTCAGTGTTGGAAAACATGTCAAAGGCTACCATTACATCATGGCCAACCTGGTGAGATAAAAACACACTTTTCTTCTTCTTCTGTTCTTTTTGGTCATTCTCCTCATGTCTGTACTCTCAGTATTTAAAGTGTGTGTGGTATCGAAGGCTCCACTGTGTCCCTGTGTCTAATGTGTTTGTAATAGCAGATACCGAAATCAATGATGGATGAAGACCACAAATCAGAAAAAGTTTGAATTCGTATCATCAAACTATTAAAATAATGGCCTGGTCATTTTTGGTAGTTTTTGCAAAATCACAAAGAAAATTTACAAAAATCCAGAAAATATATATTTATTGATCATTTCATTTCAAAATGAATGTTGTGAAAACCCTTTCATTAACCCTTTCTGTCCCTCTAAACTTCCCAGACATTACATGAACTCATCGCAGACTCAGCCTGTTTTATCAGAAAGTGTCAGATTCCCGTGAACGTTAAATGGAACTGAAGCAAACCTTCAGCTGCTCTTATTCACCTCATGCATTTAAAATAAAGACGCCATTACCTTCTACGCTTGCCATCTCTTCTTTGTTTCTTTCATCCATCACTCTTCCATCTCTCTCTCCCATTAAGGGTTTTAAGGACATCAACCTGGAGCGCTTCATGCACGGCGGAGCCAACGTGACAGGCTTCCAGTTGGTCGACTTCAGCAACCCCATGGTCATCAAACTGATGCAGCGCTGGAACAAGCTGGATCAGAGGGAGTACCCGGGCTCCGACGCCCCGCCCAAGGTACCATATCATATCAACAACAACAGCAGTTTATCCTTCTGAAAACAATAGGAAGCTCACATCTCCAAGAAAAGGCTGAAGCCAACAGGCCAGACATGTAAAGGATCCGGTCAGTGATTTTCTGTTTTCGTCTTGTTGTCAAGAAATGTCAGTGAGAACATGATCGCTGTCATTAATTCTTTGAAGCCAATTTTACACAAACAACTGAGACGTTCACAGTGAAGGAACATGTCAGCAGTGCAGTGGTGCGACTCACTGATGTGTTTTTAATTGTTTCTGGAGCCACAACAGAGGTCTATGACACACAGGAATGAGATATATATATCAGGCTTTGGATACACACATAATACTTATTGGTTCATTGTTGGTTTGACTCCAAGTATGAGATTTGTTGACAATAAGAAAAAATATAGGAAAATCATTGCCTCATCTTTCAATTAGAGAGTGTATCAGGGTGATTTTTTGTTTTATTTTGCATTTCAAGAAAGAAGTTTCACACAATAAACATTTTACTCTGCATTTCTACTTTTTTCTCAAAATGCCAAAAAAACAAATAAATCGTCCTCCTTTTATTACCCTGATGCTCTTTATGATTGAACGATTCCTCTGGGTGTAGCACGCAGTGTACAAACTAATGAGAAAATATCTCATCATCATCATCATCATCATCATCATCTGCTCGGCTTCTTCTGCCGCCGTCATATACAGCGATGTGACAGACTGACCCACTTTACATTTTTACACCAGATTGCAGATGGCACTGGGGCAGGAGGCGTTACACCGCGGCGGTCAGCGGAGGAATGTGTGTCGCTCTGAGATTTCTATTTTCAAAAGGAGACGCAGTCAAGCGGAAAGGCTGCAAGTCACGCAGAGCGTGGAGTACATGTGTCTGATGGTTGGAGGTGGTTTAAATTAAAAGTTTACACCACAGGGCGATATCATATGACGTGCGTGTGTGTGTGTGTGTGTGTGTTTGCATGAGCGTGGTTGCGTGTGTGTGTGATAAATTGCTCTCTCTCCTGGAAATCCACTCAGACTTAAATGACTCTGCTCCCCTCTGAGTTTGTGTCCACATCCTGAGTCACACTCAGCTTCTTTCTTCCTCTGTATTAACACAAGCAGCGAGGTGGGAACTTCTTCTGACACGTTTACTCACTTTGTGAAGATGAATGGAACACCACTGGAGTTTAAAATGTCCAGTGATTCCGCAGGGAACGAACTAATGAGAGATTAACAAGGAGAGATGTGGAGACACAGCAGATTAAAAAAAAACACAGCGCATCTTTGTGTCTGTATGTGCACCTGGTCATTATTATTAATTATTTATTCTTGACCTCATGATCTGACGTGTGATGGAGACAGCTGAAGGCGTCCTTGCTGACTGTCAGAAGGTAACGTCAAAGGAGAATCTATTAATTTGTGTCTGTCCTCTCCCAGGAGAAAAGATCAACATGATTATAATGGATTTATAATATGTATGAAGAGTGTGATGAAGAGCATCCAAGTGCTACCAGAACAGAATAGGACCTCCATCACCATGGAGATGTGGCAGAAAGACAGATGACATTATATCTTCGATCACTCGATCTGCTCCTCTTCTCCATCCTGTCGAGTCCATCCTGTCCTCTGTCTGTGTCTCCGTGTGTGACTGTGGGCAGCTCTCTGCAGCCATAATGTCAGAGTGAGCAGTGAGATAATGAATCGGATTCTCCCCCTGCCGGAGGCCAAGTTAATGAACTCCTGCTAGCCGGGATAATTAATGGCAGACTGTTACCTGGCCGGACGAAATGCTCAACGTCTTCCCATTCCCCCTTCCTTCCTCCGCTCTCCACCTCAACGTCTTTTTGTCACTCACTTAGTTATGTGCTGCACCAGAGGGAGAGTTTTAGGGAAAGAGTGATTTATATAGACGCAGATAATCAGTCACAAAATGTGTTCAGGTCAAAGACAGATAAGGGAAAGTGTGAGGTTTATGCTCCTCCACTGCGGGGAAGATGCTCTTCCCCTTCACTCGCTTCTCTTCTTTGCATTGCCAGAAAATAATTAGCAGAGTAAAATTGCTCTCAGACTTTACACAGATTGTTTTTCCGGGAGATTTGACAACATTCTGCCTGTTCAGCTGAGTCAGCATTTAATTGGACTCCCCCGCAGTGTGTGTCCTCCAGTGCTAGCACTGCAAACACCTAAAAGAGACAAGCTTCCCAGGCTCTAACAATTGTAATTCATAAATCACATGATCCATCACCGCGATCAGAGTTGAACTATAATTCCTGATACTGTGATTTAATGTGATGATGCCCACATGTAGTCTCCTCCTCTTCTCCCAGTACACCTCAGCATTGACGTATGACGGGGTGATGGTGATGGCCGAGGCCTTTAGGAACCTGCGCAGGCAGAAGGTGGACATTTCCCGGAGGGGGAACGCTGGGGACTGTCTCGCCAACCCGGCCGCCCCGTGGAACCAGGGCATCGACATGGAGCGAACTCTGAAACAGGTGAGAGGAGGAGATTGGAGACGGCTAACGTGCTACAGGCTGTTCAAGCATAAGATGCACACAGATTCCACAACTTCCACACTTTTGATTGCCTTGAAAAAAACCTCAAAACCAGCCCTCCAGTGACAGGAAGTCAGGGTGTAATATAGACACAATATGTGACCTGAGCTTTGTGCTTCTTTTCAGCCGTGTTTTGCATTTTGAAGTTTTTCAATACCAGATAAAAAAATCTGACTTGTTCGTCTTTATTTTGGTCTCTGGGCAATAAGACCGAAACTAACTGACATGAACAAAATGAGAAACTTTCTGTAGTACACAGAACATGTTGGAAACTTCTGAGAAGCCACAGAGGTCAAAGGTCACAGGGTCGATGGGAATGCTGGCGGAATGTTTGGATATCTTTGCATTCTATAGAGATGTTGTGAACTTAATCCTATGCCATTCCCACTCTACCACTGTGCTGTCATTCTGTCTGCATGAAACAACCTCAGTGTTAACCATGTGGCTGTCATCTGATCATCTTTTGCTTTCCTGTGTGTGTGCTGCGTGTGTGTGTGGTCAGGTCCGGCTGCAGGGATTAACAGGTAATGTCCAGTTTGACCACTATGGCCGCAGGGTCAACTACACAATGGACGTGTTTGAACTGAAGAATAATGGACCCCGACGGGTAAAACATCAGACACACTTACACACACTGCCTTCATTCATGCATCAGATTAATACATGCCAGTAATATCGTATGTTTAACCTGCGTAATATCTCACGTTATGCGACCACTGCTGTCAGCTGAATGAACAGGGCAGGATGTAGCGCGCTGCGTCTGTTATCATTACAACCTCCAGGCTCTGCTGCTGTCTGCAGCTGCTTTGAGAGGATGGAGTCTGTACGGAGGGAAGATTAATTTCAGGGGAAATGGGGAAAAAAGGGAAAAAAAAGAGGAGAAAGAGGAGAAAAAGGGGGAGAGATGGTGAGACGATGGATTGAGATAGAGAGCAATCAAGGTGGAGAGGAGGAGGAGGCGCAGGAGAAGAAGGGAGGAGTCCCATCAATCAAATGCTGCTTCAGCCTGTCTTCCTGCACAGCGAGCACCTGTCAGGACACGGTTGGGGTTAGTGGTGTCTGTGGGTCACAGTGTCTCTCCAACATTATTCCATGTTCCTCAATCATCCCGACACTCCAGCTCACTGGCGGTATCAGCCAATCATAGCTCTTTGTTCCCTCTGGGCTCCCTCCAGCAGTGTCCAACCAGCAGCCAACTACTGTAGTACAGCTGTTGATGCTCCGACCTGCTATCCAATCAATATATCAGTTTGACACTGCAAATGTTAGCTGATATTGATGATAGTCTTTAGACAGAAGACCCAGATATTCTGTCTATCGGTCAGACAACAGTCAGCTGACCATCAAACAGCTTCTGACAAACGAAGCTGAACAACACGCATCAGAAGCTAACATGAGGCTGAACAGATTAATTGTTCCACTTGTTGTCTATAAGTTGAGTCAGACTGTGACTTCAGAACATGGTAAATGTTAGTGACTGTGATAGAATAAAAAACATTTATTGATCCTCAGCTTTGAAATTCAGTTGCTGCAGCATAGAAGAATATCAGAATAAAATGCAAAATAAATTAAGAATAAAAGCTATTATTTATTGCTTTTATTGTGGGTTTTTTTCCACAATACTCAAACCTACCTAATAAGAAAAAGTAAAGCCATTATTAGAATAAAAATGTTAGTAATCATTTGTCTGAGGTGGTTAATTATTATTTTGAGGGACCATAATATTAATTATCATGTTCAGGTTTCTTCAATCATTGGGAGGAGGTCCAGGTTTTCATCCTTTTTGTCCCACAGTGTTGATCAGTTTTTCAGTAACTGGTCATATCTGAAATGTAGATCAGTTCCTTCAGGAAATTGTGAATTTCACAATAATGACATGACATTACCTCACACATTCAGATGGAAACATTACGATGAAGAAAGCAAACATTTACCAACCAAAATAACTGCAAACAACTGAAAACCAGTTCCCTGATGTTTTACACCTTGTGGTGAAACCTAAGCAGGAAAAACAGGTTTCATCAGTTACAAAAATAATTTTACAGCACAAATCAGGTAAAACATCACAAAGCTGCAGCAGAACCAGACATTATGATCACAACTGTCATACAAAAGGAGATCCTGGAAGGACTAGTGACCACACATCACTCACTGATCTTTATAGATGTTTTACACAATCTGCACAGAACAGGAAACAGGAAGTGGATGACAAAACAAATCATTAATATTTGATCAAAGTTTAATTTATTTTATTTTGTAATGGCAATAGTGATTATAATAATATTATTATTATCATCTATAGCTAATTTTCACACAGAAACTTTACAAAAACCTCTGATCTTTATTATGTAATTATTTCTTATTATTTATCATGTCTATTGCTTTTTGTTACACTAGGAAAGAAAATGTATTTGTTCAGTCTGGGATGTATGGGGACCATTTTATTGTAATGCCAACTTATATTTGTAATGGCCAGATATTTTTCATTTTGTAAATTAAATTAAAAAAAATCTATAGTAGTATATTTCAACACACACACACTAGCACACAAGCACATCATCACACAAAACACATGATCACATTCCCATATTGTCGATTTCCTGCAGATTGGTTACTGGAACGACGCAGACAAACTGGTGCTGATCCAGGACTCTCCGCTGCTTCCTAACGACACGTCTGGCATGGAGAATCGCACTGTTGTAGTTACCACCATCATGGTAAGAGACCACACACACACTACAACATGCATTCCTGTTGTTAACAGTTTGTGAAGACAGGAGACTTTATTATGTGCTGATGGCTCCATTAATTTAACACTGAGAGGTGCAGAGTCAGCAGGTTCAGTGGTGACATCACTTCCAACATCATGTCTCCGACACTGACAGCTGATCACATGACATCAGTATCTTCTGGCCTCATATGTGCTGACTGAGCAGAGTTCAGGGATCACACAGCTTTGTCCCAACATTAGATGTAAAGAGTCTTTTTATCAGCCCAATAGAATCTGCAATAAACCATCAGGCAGCTGCACAAGTACCGTTAGTCACTCATATTTCCTTTTATTGCACCAATAAACATCTCAAAAAGCAGCCGGAACATCTTCACAACCAGCTGCGTTACTGAGGGTTTATATTCTTAAGAGTTCATAAAAGAATTCCACACAGCTACAGAATCAATCACAGCAAGAGCAGTCTGATAAATCACAGGAATGAAGGTCTTTGCATGAGCAAAATCTGGCTGTAACAGGGAACATGGCCGACTGTAGAGAGCAGCTGAGTGAAGGAGGGAAGGAGGTGGAATGGAGAGTCACAGCTCAGCACAATCCTCCCTCTTTTCAGCCCCTGATGAGGAACCCCATTTTAAGAAACTGAGCCCCCAGTCGGACGCAAGCAGGATAAGAAAAGCCCTTAATGGCAGAGTGATGGCCTCGACCACCCCCAGCCAAAACCAAGCCTTAATGGAGCCTCGAGAGGAGAGTGAAATGCAAATGGAAGGAAAAAGACATTGTTCAGGACATGTGGACGAAGGCTAAAGAGATAAATCACCACTGTGTGTGCATGTGTGTGTGTTGGGCTCAGTGTGTGTGTGTGTGTGTTTGTGTGGCCAATCACAGCTGGACTCATCTCGTATTCTTCTGCAAAGGTCTGAGCTCTGAACGAGGCTGAGGCTGCAGACTGTGAATCTTCATCATGTCTGAACTGGATCCTGTTTTCCTGAAGTCTGTCACTTCCTCTCTCACCTGCTCGCTGCAGCTACACTCAGACTCTGCGAGCTGCAGCTCAGACAGACTAATGCTCCATAATCAGCCCTGTTCACATCCATCACGCCTTTATGCAGCATTATATTATTATAGTCACATCGTGACGCTGCCTTTTCACGCCCGCTTAGGTGCTTCTGTGGATCCGTTTTTAAAGGAGCAGTTCAACATGTTGCCTGATATGTGTTTGTTATCTTCATGCTAAGCTAAGCTAACCACATCCAGACTATCTCTGTAAAGAGGCAAAGCAGTGAAATCAGCAGGAGCTCATTTACACTTCAGAAACTTAAAGACACTTCAGACCTATCCTCGAATCATCACACTATCAACACACTGAACTCTAATCCTTCTCTAGAAAACTGAATAATCAGTATATGTATATATGTATGTATATATCTCATCTACATGCTTCACAAACTGAACTGCTTCACCTCAACAACTCCACAAGGTCACCCACCACTTTAGAATCAGATACTGTTATTATAGATACTGTTAATATGAGTTTTCACCGCATATTGATCAGGAATTGCTGATCAATACCATAGAATGCAGTACTTCAAAAACACTACATTTTGTATTAAATAAAGTGACTTAATGTTACACATTCTGCTCTCATCACGCTGCTCATTAACTAGATGATGTGCTTTTATGTTTGTGGGTTTGTAAGTTTAAGTCTTTTCTATGATTTCAGGCTCCTGTCTATGTTTGGGATATATGTCAGTGAGTGATCACGCTCTTTCTTGCAGGCTGCTGCCTTGTTTATGAGTAAATACCATAAATTGCTAAATAATAGCTGAGTTTCAATTAACCACGGGGTCCCATTTAAACGTCGGGTGCAGGTGAATATTTTGAGAAATATCCACTGGTTCCAAATAAACATAGTCCACAGAATGAGTGGGGGGTCTATTCACAGTCAGCAGGAACACAGAGACTAAATAAGAGTTGTTTTTTGTTGTTGTTTTTTATAATAGGAGCCTTAAAGAGACACTACAGGTTAATTGATATAAGCATGAAACTTCATCCAATATTTTTTTACATTAGGACAATTGTTTTTTTTGTATTCATATATGCGAATATGAGCATATATCATCCATTATCTATGTAAATATGAGCTAAAACTTAAATGTTTCCATAACAGAAATTTGAACGCAGGTTCAACATTGTAGTTTGTTTGTTGAGTCAAAGGTTTTTACAGAGGGCGTTTTATTTGCCTGTTTATCGCTGCAAAAATCACTAAATGCTGTCAATAGTCAAAAAATATGAATGAATATAATAAACAAATGAATGTGAATATAATGAATGAATATAATATGAACAAACTTTCAGTATGTATGTTGTTGTTTTTAGGTGTTTGAGCTTTTCCTGCTGGATGTTAACAGATAAATAAGCAGCTGGAGAGATGAACAGGATAATAAAAGCAACAGTCCACTGTCACATATTAATCTAAATGTGATTTGATAGAAGGCAGCAGCAAACAGAAGAGACTTGATTTAAAGATGAGACTGAAAGCTTTGATAAGCTGAGACTTGGCTTCAGACGCTGTGCTTCAAACAGCTCACATTAATCTGAAGAGGACAGGAAGTACAGACAAGGTCCCTGTAATCATGTTTGTCTTTAGCCTTTGTTCAAGGAGTTCCAGGAGGAGACATGTTTGGACTGTGGGGACAGACAGTGATTTAATACCTGAAGTCAGAATGAAGACACCTTCACTTTCACCATTTATCTCTTATTTTGAAATTACTTTCAGGCACATACAAAGTTCACCAGAGAAGTTTAACCAAGCAGCAATAAACCTTCATACTGGACCCTCATAGAACTCCATGATATCCGCAAGAGCTTGTAGTTTCTCCAAATTCTCACAATTTCTCTGCCGACTGTGGAAATGCATCGTCAGTAACGTGGTGTATGTTCACCTGGTGGGAGATGCTGCTTTCTGTTGCAAAAACAGAAAGTGAGGGGAATGTACCTCACACATTCATATAAAAGACAGTAGCAGTAGTGTTTAGTATTTATAATAGATGGATAGAATAGATGATTTTTATTCCTCCTGGTGCAATTTTTGTCCCAAAATTCCACTCTTTTTCCCACAAAACGCTGCTCACTGCTAGATCCTTGAGGGAGATATACATCTGCAGAATGAATTCAGAAGGTTTTAGTTTGATTTTATCAGCTTGGTTATTGTTCATAAAGAATAGTAGTTCTTATCGTTCCAGGTGTGGTAGAAATAAACTAGTCTCATTTACTGTCTGCTGATGCATCATGAAATAATGATGATGTCTCAGCTGACCTTCAAGTTAAATATGGTTATGAAGAATAAGAGCGGCTAACAATCCTGAAAAAATACAACTAGAGAATCAGGAACTCAGCAGTTCTTCGTTGTGTGTATGAATGGAGCAGCGTCTGTTTTTCTTCACAGTCCAGCAGGAAGCAGCTGTACCTCCTGTTCTTCATTAGAGCACCATGCTGATCTGAAAACAGCCTGACAGGGTGTGACTGCAGCAGCCAGTCACTGCACTGAACCTCATGTGGACTATTGCTGCTATTTGCCCTACTTGTGCTGTAACCGTGCTCCATGTTCAACGTCATACACACACGTTAAGTCAAATAACAGAGTCAGAGCCTGAAGCTGCTGATGACACAGGAATCAGTCACTGATTGACAGTTCCTAATGAGTGTGTCATAAAAAATTATGTTCCGTAATTGTACAAAATCAACCTTTTGATGTTTTTACTGCAAACACACACAGGCAGGTTCCACAGTATGTGTGTGTGTACCTGAAAGTTCATGAAGATGGATTTATGACCCCGTGGTTGTGTGTATGCTGTAAAGTTATTTTAATGTGCTCGTGTGTGTCTGCGTGCTCGTGTGTGTGCTTTTAATGATGTGTAATTAGTGTCATTAGACAGATTGAAGCAGTGTGTGTTGTCTCATCGATCAGTTTCAGACCTCTGAAGCGCTGCTCTACACTCACTGCACCTTTATCTCTGCCACTTCTACACTCCACCATCATAAATCACAGGATTTTATATATTCATATACACACACATTCAAATCATCAGTGAAAATACACCTGTGAGTGAAGTTTTCATCATTAGAATTTATTTAAAGTGCAGATTCTATTAGAGAAATCACGATTCTTTCTCAACATTAGAGTCATTTTATTTATAATATTATCCTTTTAATTTATTCAAGATGTTTTTCTCTGTAGAAATGAGGCACAGGTGCAGTGTGATTGTTGTTATAAGACACAATGTGTATAATCTTGAACTTCAGAGCTTAAGAATAATTCAATAACTTTTTATAGGTATGTATAATAATAATTATAGTACAATGTATACTAATGTTAAGGTATCTTAATAATCCCATAGTCATTTATTTAATTAATGCTTTGTTTTACTGGTATGACCAATTGTAAACCAAATATCTGTGTTTTATAGAATCCCTGTAAATTCTACCTTCAATATCTATATTAGATGTAGATCTATTAGTCTATAATTTAGTTTTCTATAAAATAAGGTAATATTAAAGTCAGACTGCAAAACAACTGCTAGTGTTTTATCACAAAATACTGTCCACAGTCATATTGTTTTTATTTATTTGTGTATAAATCAGACTCTCTCTCTCTGTACAAACCTTCAAAATATAATTTATAATAAAACTGGACAGTTTGCTGCAGTCAGATTCAGCAGCATCGAGACTCAGCAGAAATGAAATATATTCATTGGTGTGTTAGAGTGTTACATGTAAGTAAAGAGTAATTCAAGTCAAGAGGTTTGTGTTCTGTAATGTCTGCAATTTACATTAATTATGTTGCGAGATAAGCTGTGATCTTATTTTGACATGAAGCTGCTGTAGAGTAATGCTCGGTGCTGCAGGCTCGGCCCAGCGTCCTCCTCCCTCCCTGCTGAGAGCTTTTGGTCTACCTGCTCGGCCTGCGGCAAAGTCAAGGAAACGCATCTCGAGAGTAAACAGCTCATTCTCAGCATGTAATATGCTGCCTTCCATGACAGAAGTCAGTTGTTTGGAAATCTGAGCACAGAAACCGCAGCATATTACATTTAGATCGCTTCCTTAGCAACAACGAATCCGGTGATCCGTAACTTTCCATTGGTCAAGCTGCAGACGTCTCTGAATGCCGTAAACACTCAGGTGGTTCAGGCTCCTTGTTGGAGGTGTAAAGTTATTCCCTCTGAATGCAGCTATTCCCTTCAGTCAGACTTTGCCTCCTTCTCTCTGAGTTTCTGTAGTATTCTGTCATCATGATGGCATCATTTCCTGTGGTACAACATCAAATCACTACCATTAAAAATCAAACAGCGCAGTTAAACAGATTCAAATTAAAGCTTCACTACACAAGTTTTAAAAAAAGAGGGCAGCAACTCAAAAATGTGAGCTATGGAGTGCAGGCAGTGAAGAAGTTGCTTGTTGATCACTTCCAGATTCCGTCCGTTTAATGTAAAGCTGATGTAAGACAGAAGGAGAGAAGATGGAGGTTTTAACCCAGGACTGGACTTCCTTCCTGTGTTCCTTGCTTGACTTTTATCAATATTTTTTGTTCTGCTTAAGATATTTTTTCTGTGTGAAAAGAAACTGAACAAAATTAACAAGTCTTCTGTTGACTGGAGGTTTGAACTCTTGATGAAGTCTGAGCCCTGGTTGGTTAATCCTGCTGCAGTTCCTGTTCCGTTGTGTGTTCTGCTGTTGTGTGAGGTTGTGTCCGTGTCTGTCTGTCTGACGGTCTGGTTCACTGGTTATGGTCCCATGTGTAGGAGGGTCCCTACGTGATGCTTAAGAAGAACTGGGAGATGTACGAAGGCAACGACCAGTACGAAGGCTACTGCGTGGACCTGGCCTCGGAGATCGCCAAACACATCGGCATCAAGTACAAGATCTCCATCGTTCCTGATGGCAAGTACGGCGCCAGGGACCCAGAGACGAAGATCTGGAACGGCATGGTCGGGGAGCTGGTGTACGGGGTAAGAGCTTTCAGTGGTTCACGCTTTGGATGACAGGACGTTGCTTTTTTCCCAGATCCATAAATCGAGAATTGATTATTTTTAAACTCTAATCTGTAATTTGATGCTGTCGGTAAGATTCATGTTATTTAGAGATGATTCAAGTTACGGCAGTTTGGCTTTGGATGGAAAAATAGTTTTTCAGCTCCCTGAAGCTGAAAATGAGACTTTTAATAAACATAGACAACATATATTAAACAGATCAGTTTGTTATTCATTTCTTATCTTGATGACCATGAAGATAATAGTGAAGTCATGAAGTTATCTACTTTACAGATCTGAACATTATAAATGGAAATTCCAATATGAATGCAGGAGAAAATAATACAAATGAATCAATGAGGGAACTCACAAGGTAATTTAATTATTTTGTACATTTCCACAGCACTTCATAGTAAATCTTACCTCTGCTGATCTTAGTCCTTTTTTCACTAATGATTCAATAATTCATTCAGCTTGTTTTCGCATTTTTTTTTTAAACCGATTATAAACTACTGTTAAATGAAAAGTCTACTTGGAAATGGAGTTGTGCTGGAAGTGAAATCACATTGTTACGTTTCATTGCTGGCAGCTTTAAACCCTACAGAAAATAATCTAATAGAAGCTTGACAACAGGTAAACAGAATACACGTCAAGTTTCTATCAAGATCAAATCAACAGGAGCAGAGAAAAAGGCAGATTTATCTTCATGAAACTGGAAGAATTAGAAACATTTAGTTAAGATAAATAATTGGAGAATTTATGCTCCAAGTATTATGACTATTATGACTATATTATTATTATTATTACAGTCATAAAGATTCCAGGTTACATGAAATGTTTTATATGACAAAAATTGTCTGCTCCAAACATTTATTGTTCTGTAACTGGCTTCTTCTCCTTCTTGTGTAGGTAATTAAACTGAAATAGTAAACAGGACAGCAATCTGTGGTCATTAATGCCAGAGTGGAATTATTGAACAGGGGAATTATTGCAGCATTAGAGCTTTAGGAGGGTTAGAGAGGAGAAATGAAGTTGTGGAGCTTGTTGAAGAATCATTGAGGAGGAGATTTTCAGGCGAGGGTTCTGTGTGACCTTGCAGGGGATCAATGTGGATGCATCAGTATGGAAGATGGTGGAATTAATGTAGGGGAAGAGAGATATGTGTGTGTGTGCTGTTAAAGTATTCATGTAAAATATATTTAAGGCAATAAAAGAACCAAAAGTCTGTATCATTACTTTGTTTTTTCAGTATTTTTTGTGGTGAGCTAATTAGCATTTTCACAAAGTGGCACTTTTCTTGCCCGTTTGGTGCTGCAGCAACTCCCTGATGAGAGGTTGACTGTGTTACTGTCAGGTCTGATCAGTGCAACACAATAGTGTTGGTGTAAAGACTAACCAGGTAAAAACACAGGAACAAAAGCTGCAACTTCTCTGTAACAAGCAGCGAGAGTGAAACACATCCTGTCCAAATGTTCTGTTGGAGGTCTGCAGGGAACAATGAAGCAGAACAGATAAAGATAATGTATGAACTGTCTTAAAACGTCATTCCCTCTAATGAATCCTGCTCTGAAATGTTTATTTTCTGTTATAATTCCTTCACGTTAAAAGTATTAATTTAAACACCCCTGAATGAACTGCACAGATTCAGGGTTTAGTTTTGATTTTGAGGTGATATGCAAGGATAGACGTTTGGTTTAGGCGTCATGTCCGTTGACAGAAATAAAGGAGCATAGGTCAGTTTAGTGTTTTCAAGAGTACAAATTACAACAGTAATTCAAGGTACAAATAAGCAATAGTAGATTGTCCAGTGTATTAAACTAAATGATTCATCTGAGGATTCTTGATATTTATGGAGTCCATAAAATCAGCCTACAATTATGTGCTCTCATTAAATCAAGCTCATCCGCAGCAGATTAAGTTTAAGGCTGCTTGCGCACAGGAGATTTCTGTCAGCACTCGGTTTCTGAGCTCTGGGACTGGTCAAAGCAGACTAATAGTAGTTTATGCATATGGATTCAGGCAGTAACATCCAATATTCCTCTGGAGACAAACTCAATCAGCTGTTTAGTTGCTCTGTCAATGGTCTGTAGAAATATATAAAATATATATTAATATAAATATATATAAAAAATAAATATATAAAAGCAGCCCATGCTGACCCAGTGTATTACCTTCACTCCTCATCATCTTTGTAAAAGAGCAATCAGCATGATGCATGTCTCCTCCTGTCAGAAACACAACTGATGTTCTGTAGGCCTAGTTACCTGAAACTTTACAGGGATTGCTCTGTAAATTAAATCATGAATATATCTACTGTGCATGTTAGTTTTAGTAGCCTACCAGAGACATGACGTGTTAGTCTGTAAAAATATGATCTGGCTACACAAATAATCATTATTGATCTTAATTTCATTGCTTTTTCATTTCTTACACTTTTAAAGCAAAATGTTTATTGTTCAAAAAAATTAAAGAACTGAAATGGTCATATCATGGTCAATCACATACTGCAGCTAGCATTGACACTAATTTGTTCCCATGTTTTTCAGCAGAGACTGATCCAGTTGGAAATAACTCCTCTTCCTCTTTTTATTGACCCCCCTATTACTAGTTATTCAGAGTTAAAGAGATAGTCTGGTTGGTGCTAACACCGATCATCATAATTCTCAGCACACACACCCTCTACCATCTATCTATCTACCATCACCATGATTCACCGTAAACATCATATAACAGCTAATTAAGGGGACATCACAAATCATCATCTCAAACCTCATGACTACAACATTATCACATCAGTTGTTGCTTTTTACTGTCCTGTCTCCTGCGGACTCTAAATAGAAAATATGTGTATTTTTGAATGGTCATATTCTGTGAAATAAACACATGATGTTTGTTAATTTCTATCACTACCAAAAAGTCCATCTTTTAAAAAACTAGTGCAGTGCCTGCAGGAAGTATGTATTCCTATAGAAAAGATGAAGACTCTATATGTTCGGGCAAATGAGGGTGTGTTAGACTGTTATATTGTCTATAATCTAATGAACAAATTGTACATTAGGTAAAACATGGGCATACATTGAGATAATGAGAGACATGCAAATACAGTTATTGTAAGAAAAAGGCTGCAATTTATGTTGAAAGTTGGGATGTCGATATACATCTGTTTTGAAATTATGCTGATAAGTCCAGTAAAACCAGATTCATGATAGATCTCTTACTTACTACTTACAACTGGAGTATGTTACTGTTATATGTGTTTATAAATAAATGAGTTTAGGCCCAGATTCTGTTCTGTTAGGTGATAGTGCTGGGATTTCCTGAGGGTCTGTGAATGCGTCTGTGTTAGAATTCTGAATAAAGTAACAGCTAAACTGGCTAACATCTTAGTGTGTGGATTTTGAGAGGCATTACAATACTTTCATTACATTAGCTGCAGGATCGGTGCAGGAAGAAGCAGGAAAATGGGGCTTTTGGGACTTAAACCTTTGCAAAACATAAACACTTTTATTATACAGTAGCCAGACAGGAGGTAATGGGGAGAGAGCTAGTTTAATCTTTTTTATCTAATTTACTTTGTTTTCTTCCATCATCTTAGCTAGATTAATGATGAATAGTAGAGACCCCAGAATTGAAGATTGTAGAGCACTTGTCCACTGGTCGGAGGATGAATGGTTCCATACTTAACCCCAGCTTGCCACCATCAGTGTGTGAATGGATGTGAAAGGGTGAATGAACACTTGTAGTGTGAAGCATTTCGAGTGGTCAAAAAGATTAAAAAGGCTCTTTACAAATGCAGCCAATATACCATTTAAGTTGTTATATTGCAGTTCTGGTTGCTTTGATGACATTTTTAACATTACTGTTAGTAACTATGAACAAAAATCATCCAAAACTTGAACTTCAAGGTCACTTTAGCGTAGAAATTTAAAGCTTTTGAGACCAAGATCTTCCTCTAAGACTCAAAAAGCAAAGAATGAAAAATGTCAGTGGATGGTTTTCACATGTATAGTAAAACCTGAATGTGTGTGTGTGTGTGTGTGTGTGTGTGTGTGCGTGTGTTTGTGTGTGTGTGTGAGTGAGTGTGAGATTGGGGGCAGAGGGGAAGCTGGCAGCTTTTTCTCCAGCGTTCATCAGGGCATAGAAGCTGTCAGCACTTTCCTGTCTAAGACTTTGCTGAGAGACCGTTCCCTCTGTCCCTGCAGAGCTCCACACCACCACAAAGGCTCTGCCTCCTTTTAACCTGACATGTATTTTAGCACACACTAAATGCCCCGAGGCTGTCATCTTAGTGCATTTTGCTGAGGATGAAAGAACTTAAATCTCTTTCATTTTCTTTCCCCTCGTCCCTGTTTTCTCATCTCACACGTCCTGAAGAGTCATGAAAGACTCATTCAAAAGGAACGACTCTTCATACTGACTCGAGGGAAAATTGATAAAAAACCAAAATTAAGTAGAATGACTTTGTAAAAAATGGACACAATTAAATTATATTTAATCAATACAAATATTTGCAGTTATTTCTTATCGTTGTTTTGAAGTTAGCTTCAGAAGCTCCCTGTTAACGTTAGCTTCAGAGGCTCTGTGTTAGCGTTAGCTTCAAAGACTCTAAAGTTGTGTGTGTTTAGGCTGTTCCCCAGACTCAGTAACTGAAAAACCAAACTCTCATAGTGACTCAAGTCAGTAGAGTTGAACCTGTCATCTCTCGTCAGATGGTCGTATCGAAACTTTAAACTCTTGCTGATATTAATTCCTTTGCTCCGAGCTGAGGCGGACAGGCCATGAGTGTTGCTAAACCACTAATCTGGTTTGTGGATTTTCAGGGAGCCAGCTTGCACTTCTCCACAGCTGCAGACCTCGGAGGTGGCTGTATCCCATTTCTGCCTTACTGTGCTGTAAGCATATTTCCTGACACATTATTTTATCCTCCCTGCTGATTCTGCCGGAGTTCCAGCTAAGCCTCTCCGCATTAGAGGGGCTTTCTTCTTCAGTTTCTTTTCTTATACTCTCTGTCTTAACTTGATCACTCTGGGATGTTTTCCACTGTCGTCTGAATTTGATTGCTGTGAGATTTGTTCAGCGAAGGGGGAAATTCAGATGAAATGAAACGAGCTGTGGAGAAATGAAAATGTTCTTTTATTGATATCTGGCTGTCGGCCTTGGGGATGTCATATCTGTGACTCAGTGATGTTTGATTGCTGCAGCTCAGGCCAATGATCAGAACGATCCATCATGTGTTCATCTGTCATCATTTGGATTTAGTTTAGTTTGGTAGCTGCTCTCATGCAGACAACTAATCAAATCCCTCTTCATCCACAGAAAGCGGAAATCGCTGTGGCCCCATTGACTATCACGTTGGTCCGGGAGGAGGTGATCGACTTCTCGAAGCCCTTCATGTCACTGGGCATTTCCATTATGATCAAGAAACCCCAAAAGTCCAAACCCGGGGTGTTCTCCTTCCTGGACCCGCTGGCCTACGAGATCTGGATGTGCATCGTGTTCGCCTATATCGGCGTGAGCGTGGTGCTCTTCCTGGTCAGCCGCTTCAGCCCGTACGAGTGGCACACCGAGGAGCCCGAAGAGGGCACCGACGGTCAGCCGAGCGATCAGCCCCCCAACGAGTTTGGTATCTTCAACTCCCTCTGGTTCTCCCTGGGCGCCTTCATGCAACAAGGCTGTGACATCTCCCCCAGGTAAGACACACTTTCATTAAACTGACAAAGTAATTCATCTCACGAAAGTGACTTGATCTTTGCCGCGAAGCTCTTCTCCAGCTGGGGACACATTACTCCACCTTTAGGCCAATTATATTATATTATAATTACAGCGTGCCATAACGTCTGATTGAATTGCGTCCATGTTCCTCTGGGCGAGTCTACAGACGACTTTCTGCTCGCTCTGTTTCAGTGTTCAGCACTTAAATCCTTTGCCTGCCAATCCGATTAAGACCTTTATTTCAAACATATTTGATTGGCACAAATCAAAACTGGACACGTCTCTAGAGCTGCTGTCGTGTTTAATTGTCATCGGAACTTCCAGCAGTCCGTACAACACAGGATGGATAATCATTTTATTATATTATGTTTCCTAGAATCGGTGTAGTGTGTCCTCGGAGTGAATCATAATATTCACATTCAGCTGCAGTTTCCATCATAAATCATGGAAATATTGGGAAAATGTCCAATTTTCTCTTTTTTCCTTTGTGACTTTTTTCATTGACTGTAATATAGATCATTGTTGGCACACTGATTCTTGAACTATATAATGATAATATCCCTAAAAAACTACAATATACAGTTTTATTAACTTAATTACTTCACTTTTATGTGAAAATCTCATCATTTAATTCCACTTTAAGGGGGTCCTCCAGCAATTTTCTTTCAAAACATGTCAAAATATCATAACTTTAAATCCCATATTTAAGATGAATTCCCATAATGCAACTCTATCATGGCACTTTCATGATAATGTTTAATACAGGTTTTATGACCCTGTCACTTGTGAACTGACCTGTGTGGAATTGGTGGATTGCCCCTTTAACTGTTATGCATTGACTAAATTCTGATTTTGAATTATGTAACTATGCTTCATGGTTGAAGGAATAGTTTTGAATGAATGTCATGTCTGTACTGTTAGCTTAGCTTAGCATAAACAGTGAATACAGGGGAAACAACTACCTGTCTATTTCAGAGTCGAATAGACACATACCAGCAACATCTACATGTTTCAGGAAACTTTGTGCCTACAGCCGTTATTATGCTTTTATATGGTTTCTCCATGTAATAATAATACCCCAAAATACACAAAGTGTTTTGTTGATGTGTATTAAGACTCTAGAACTTCTAGTGGTTTGGGTCGGGGGGTTGCCAAAGGTCAAAGGTAGATCGATGGATATAGAGCCACACAGCTAGCACAGCTAAAAAAACAACATACTTTGTGTTTGAACTTTGAACTATTCCTTTAAACTTCAACTAGCTTTCTTAGATTCATATCATATGTCATCTACCACATATGTTATAATGGACGTAACTTTAACAGCTGTAGTTACTGCATCCTGCTCATGTGCATGGACACTTTAAATAAAGTTTCATGATAGTGTGTGCTTCAAGTATGTATGTGTGTGTTTGTGAGTGAGTGAGTGTGCGCTATTGATTCATTGATTTCTTGTCTCTGTCGCCCTCTTCCCGGCCGTATCCCTGCCTCCCTATGTTGTCTGCTTGTAAGGGAATGAGTCTGTCTCAGTGTCTGTCAGTTGTGTTTTCTGAGCTCCAGTTAACGTCACTGACCACGGTTCTGGCTCCATGTTACGAAATCCTGTGTTCAGCGTCTCTGTTACGTCTCGTCCTTATATTCAAACACCAAACACCAGCAGCCTCCTGCTGCAGACCAGTGGGCTGGAGTCTGGTTTGGTGGAAGGTTGGAGAATTGGGGTTGGTACAGTGGAATGTCTCCAACCTTTTTAAAGGGTGTATTTGTTTTCCAATCAGAGATCAGGCTTCCTGTCTGTCATCACGCTGACATCCTCTCTGCCTGTTACTTTTTAATGGTCTGTCACTTCGTGTAAAGGCTTTTCTCACTGTCCGAATGGCTTAAAGCTTAAAGTTCCAGCAGATGGATTGTTTGGGTTATTTTAAGCTCCTGTATAGTTATGTTAAGTCTTTCATATAATACGTCTTTTATCTGCTATAAGCCCTTATGGATCTTGTCCTGTAATAGAGTTGGTAAGATTCTAGGAGATGAAAGGAGGACCAAACCAGCCTGTATCTTTCAGCCTTCCCCACACCAGAGGAGAAACACACAAGATGGAGGATCCCGAGGTACATTAGGGCGCCATCGAAATTATAGCCGGCCTCACGTAAGCAACCTTTCCAGGAGACTATAGTCGTCCTGTGACTGTGATTAAGTACACTCATTTAAGGAGTACACTTGCTTTGTTCACCCCCACCCACCACCATCACCACCCGCCACATCTCTGCCTGTGTCCTGCAGATAAGGACTTCAGAGCCACACAACAATGTGGGCATCAGAATGAAAAGTCTACATTTCAACCCTCTGTGTCTCTAGCTGTGGTCCCCGCTGCATTCCACCTGTCACCGCTAATCCCACGGGCCTCTCCCGCTCCATCAGCACAGAGCGCCCGAGCTGTGAGCACTTCCACTCCACGTTAGCCTGACAGGGCAACCTGCAAATCCCTTCACATGGGGAGATTAGATGCCATGGAGGGGTGACAAGGGCAGAGGTGAATGGGACAAAACCGGGTGTGAATGAGGGCTGCAGAGCTCCTGTTAAAATTGGGAGCAACGCCTCTGAAGTGTTTTGGAGCGACCCCGCGACCGATTTAGCTTCATTCCAGAGGATTGTTTGGTTTTGGTGGATTTGGTCACATCTGTGGTGACTGGTGGTCCCATTGTGTCAATTTGAATAAGACATTTCACAGAGTTTATATGAACCGGAAGACAGGAACTGTCTCGTCTTGCAGACGAGTCTTTTTTTCCTCTGGTGAGTTTCTGCGAGACGAGACAGAAACTCACCAGAGGAAAAAAAGACTCTTCTGAAAAGTTAGAAATCCAAACAAGCTGGACAAGGTTAAACCAAGACCTCAGGGCTGTGGTAGCAGTTGGGGAGATATATCCAGCTGTGGAACAAGATCAGCCAGCAGCGTTGAACCTGAGAGAAATCATCTAATATTCATACACGGCGAGGTGGAAACAGCAGCTACAGGCTACAGGAAGCCTCAAGATACTGTTTATTATTATTTATTTATAAATGTGGAGATCCGATTTAAAAAAAATGCAAAAAGTGTTGCTGAAAAAAATATGATATTCAGTTATGTTATCCAGATGTATTATCCATGTGATTATGGGTGTGTTATCCAGGTGATTACAGGTGTCTTATCCAGGTGATTACAGGTGTGTTATCTATGTGATTACAGGTGTGTTATCTATGTGATTACAGGTGTGTTATCGAGGTGATTACAGGTGTGTTATCTATGTGATTACAGGTGTGTTATCGAGGTGATTACAGGTGTGTTATCTATGTGATTACAGGTGTGTTATCGAGGTGATTACAGGTGTCTTATCCAGGTGATTACAGGTGTGTTATCTACCTGATTACAGGTGTGTTATCGAGGTGATTACAGGTGTGTTATCTATGTGATTACAGGTGTCTTATCCAGGTAATTACAGGTGTGTTATCCAGGTGATTACAGGTGTGTTATCTATGTGATTACATGTGTTTTATCCAGGTGATTACAGGTGTGTTATCTATGTGATTACAAATGTGTTATCTGTGTGATTACAGGTGTGTTATCTACGTGATTACAGGTGTGTTATCTAGGTGTTTACACGTGTGTTATCTATGGGATTACAGGTGTGTTATCCAGGTGATTATAGGTGTGTAATCCAGGTGATTACAGGTGTGTTATGTAGGTGATTATAGGTGTGTTATCTATGTGATTATAGGTGTGTTGTCTAGGTGATTACAGGTGTGTTATCTATGTGATTAAAGGTGTGTTATCCAGGTTTCGATTTGACATTAATACAATCGGCAAAACAGCAGCAGAATGAATTGAGAAGGAAATAAAGGGGGAAGCAGGAGCAAACATAGAAATATCACTATTCCTAATCCAGCTTCATAGCTCTGATTGATCAATTATTTTTCCCAGCAGTGATCACAGCAACATCTGTTTGAATCACTACACAAATGGAGGATGTGGTGGTGATTCAGAGGTCTGGAGGCAGTCCAGGTAACTCTTTGCACCGAGACAAATGAGATTTTACATTCAAGGAGAGTAAGATGATCTTTATTTAGACACCACTACAGTAGAGGCTGACGGGCTGAAGCTACTACAACTCCAGATCTCTCAACACTTCTTCATATTTTTAGCTCTGGTTGTGTGATTCAGTTCTCAGATTCAACAGGGACAGCAGAGGTTGAAATAGTTCTAAATGTCTTCCCCTCCTCTTTTCTCTCTTAATAAGGGTTAATACCCCTTCCTGCTCCCGCGAGGCAGACCATAATAATTAATTCAGTGATTAATATCCTGGTCTCCAATGGTAATGTCTCTGTGGAAACAGGAGAAGAAGGGAGCTTGAATGAAATGTTGATCGTCTTTTTAATTGACTACAAACCCCAGATGGATGAATTTCAGTTATTGTGATATTTGTGCGTTGAGGCTGCAGGATGTCACAGAACCACATCACAGGTCACAGAAGACAAACATAAATATCAGGAGCAGCTGTTTTCACCCTCTTCTCTCTCAGCGCTTCATATATATTGTCTTTGTCTCTTCAGCTGAGTCACAGTCTCGCTGTCGGGCTAATGAGGATGCTGCGATTGGCTTGATTGTCCTGATTAGCTCTGTGCATACTGATGGAACATTTCCTGAATGCTGCGGATGATAACTTTTAATTCTGAGTTGTGAATTCAGGCCAACAAAAGTGAAATGACTCTCATTTGTTCATTAATCCAAAGCTAATTAGTGGTTATCAGCGGAGATTTTCCTTCTTCACATTCGCTAGATTTGTCGTAATATTCTTGCAAATTGCAGAGCGATGCTGGAGGCTCTGATTGCAGTGACTGTATGTACAGTAGTTGTGTCTATAGCTTCAAAGTCAAGAGCCAATTTAGCGTTTCCTGCTTTGATATCGGGGCAGCAAGCACTAATTAAGCAGTATTCATCAAAAACAAACGTCTCATTGCAGCGGTTCTCCCTTTATTGTTTGTGACTTTTTATGTCAAAGGATGTTGAAGAGTTTAATTTTAGTCATTTTAGACACTGTAAGATCAAAGAAAAACAAGACTGGAACAGACGTGGAAGGTAACTACGTGTATTTACTCAACAACTATACTTAAGTAATAGTACTTGGCCACTACTAGTATTTTCATGTTACTTTATAACTCTCTTCTAAACCAGACGACTGACTGGTTTATCTGAGCTGGATTTGTTGTGAAGGTCCCAACTCAGAAAGATTATTTCACCAAACAATTCACATTAATAAGGTCAATTAGGAGCACATGCTGTCTGATGCCATATGACAATACACCTCCTTATCCAATAAAATGTATTTGTAAATTTCCTTTCTTTCCTGAAGTTGGAACATGTTCAGACTGTTAATAATATGATAATAAAGGACACTCAGGATTGGACAAGCAGCTGTTTCGTTAACACATGGAGCAAACAGAGATGTGGTCTCAGGGGCTTTGGGAAAATTTCATTGTGATTTTATCTCTTTGGGGGAAGGTGGATGATTCGATGGGTTCTGCAGATCATCAGATCTGAAGGAGCCGGATTAGCTGTGATGGTACAGTACATCACCACCCTACAGGCCATCAGCAGCCACTGCTGCTAGTTCACAGGCAGATAGACATCAGACAGGAGGGTGTAAGAATGCAGCTCATATTCCTTCATCTGTAGTAATCTCCTTTCTGCAGCTGCTGTTGAAGCTGTTAATGTAAACTACATATCGACATAACCAGAGGTCAACAACCTCTAGCTCTAACACCAGTAACAGACACCAGGTTCAGCGCGGCTGGTGCATTTTTCTGCAGAGAAGCAAACAACATGATGTGAGCAAAGCCACTTGATCAACCTATATACATATTCATTTATTTAGAATTTCATAAGCAGCCAAGACTACTGTCAATAGGTTTCTTTTTCAGTCTTAAGAAGCTGTACAGTGAGGAAGCTGCATCGCAATTAATGTCTGGAAAAAGCAAACCTTCCCCCAACACACTGAGCTGCTCTGAGCAGGTGAGAAGCTCCCATCTCTTCTTCTGAGAGGAATAAACTATGCAGATTACCTTCTAATGAGAGGAAAGATTGCACGTCCTGAGCAGCTCATGAGGCTGAATGCAGCTAATGAAGCAGTTTATTAAACATTTTAATTTATATGTCCATTGCAGATGATCACTCACTATATAATATTTATCTTGCTTAGTAAAAAAGTCTTGTGAGGACTGTGGGGCAGCTCTATTTCCTGATGCTTTCAGTCTAGGGTTGAGCTTCTGTCAATGAGACTTTATACTGCACAAATCCATCAAAAGACTGAAATTAAATAACCTTTTTATGTTGACTTGAACAAACATACCTGCTCTGTAAATCACTGGTTCTCCTTTGAGAAATAATCCAGGCCTGCAGCTTCACTTTGTCAAATATTTATAGGTGGAACAGCTAATGTCAAACACATAACACAACACAACAAACACACAACACACACACACACACACACAGTGCACCAAATCGTCTTTGACAGCAGCTTTTTCTTTCTGTTTTTTCTTCTTTCTTTCATTTTTTTCATTTTGTTCACCTCATAGCTCAAAAACTAATAAATATGACGTTCACACTTGCTACATATGTTCCGCCTGAGGTACTCTGGGCCTGATTAGATTTTGGAGCGGATCTGAATTACACAGTCCACAAATTATTTTTGTCTTGTTATGAAAGTGTAGGATTCATTAATACTGCCGAGCCTCCATCAGAGGGCATCAGTGAGCAGCCTCCTCTCAGACCATAGCGTGTTGCGGCTTGTTGTTGTTTACTAAGTGTTGGTGTTATGGTGTTTCTGAGGAAATGCATGTTATTTCCTGTGAACCTAAAAGTAAACTAAACCTAAACTACGTTTACTGAAGATCTATATTGAAGCGTTATCCTGGTGTTGTGCTGCAGGATGGTCTGTAAATCATAAAAGCACAAGGAGGACTTCAGGAACAAAACAGATTTGAAAGGTACATCAGCAGATCATGAGTGTTTGCAGATGGAGACGAATAAAGAGAAGCTCAGATTATCTCATGAAGTCCCTGTCAGTCTAAACCTACCGCAGCATAACAATGTTCTAGGCCAGCTAGCGCCAGCTTCACTATAAGCTTCATCAAAAGGAAAAAGTTTTATCCAGCTCTTGCTGGGAGGGTTTCTGGCCCCTGGACTGAGACAGATGGTTCCACAGGAGAGGAGCCTGATAGTTGAAGGCTCTGCCTCTCATTCTACTTCTAGAGACTCTGGGAGTGCAGTGTTCTAGATGGATGATAGGGAATTATGAGCCTGACCATTAAAGAGCTTTGTAGGTGAGCAGGAGGATTTTGAATTATCTTCTTTATTTTACTGCGAGCCAGTGGAGAGAAGCTAATACTGGTGAGATATGATCATTCTTCTTGTGCCTGTTAATATATGATCAGCAGCACTTCACATCATCTGCTCAGCATTATCTGAATATGTTTGTGAAGCTGAAAAGCACAAACTGATGTTCACGTCACAGTTGTCACAGTTTTAGTGTCTACGTATAGCCCTCCATACGTTTATGATTTTGATTTGCATTGATCGTATTACAAAATATATTTAATACATTTTTCAACTGGAATATTCACTTCATAAAGATCCACAATGATCACTGATGAGGTATCACAATATTCACAAGGTCCTTACTGCACTGGACTAAACCTTGAACACCAAATGCTTGTTTTCTCAACAAAATAGTTCTTGGCAGCTGTAAGACATGCTGGCAGCTTGCCAGCCTGCACTCCAGTAATATAGATTTGACAGTAATACACAGGTTTGTATCAGGCTGCAGCTGAAGTGGAGCCAGAGAGCATCTGGACTGACAGTTTGTCTGCTCTGAATAAGTCAAATGGTCTCTGGTCTCACTGCAGGTTTCACCTGGAGACTGGCTGCTCCTCATTTATTTATCTGCTCAAGGTCAGAGCTCCTTTCTCCACATCATTCATCACCTCCTCCTCTTGTTTTCTCCTCTGCCCAATTTCTGTCTTTCTTTATTCTCAGTCTCATAAACTTTCCTGATGTGGAAACCTACAACCACACACACACACACACTGCACCAAATCATCCTTGACAGCAGCTTTTTCTTTCTGTGTTTTCTTCTTTCATTCACATCAAAGAAAATAAAAGCGGAGAGTCAGCAAATGATCAGCGTGGTCAACGTTGTTACACTTAACACACCATTATTTAATCATCATTAATTTAGTCCTTCTGCCTTCTTGTTGTTTTTTTATGTCTGAAATTTCATTAAACCTCTTCGTCATTAAAACGTTGCTTCTGACAGCATCACGTTCACATTCCAACACTTCGGTGAAGCCATTTGATTTTTGAATTATGACTGAAATATTTAAAGCAATGCCAACATTTTTTATGCATAATTTTTTTTTACACATTTCTGCATAATTGAGTCCGTCACGCTCGGTATCTCTGAAAGATTCAGAGCAGCATTTGAACTAAAGCTCTGTCGGGTTGAGAAGGTTTTAATGACAGCCCTGCTGTTGACTGGTGTGGGTGCAGAGGTCCTTCATCTTCTGAAAGCAGCTGTTATCAACACTTCTGATAAAAATGATGAACCTATGGACAGTTATCACACTCTGCAGCTTCTCTATAGTTTCAGCTCGTTGTTTATCTGTCTGTCTGCTGCTTTACTGTCCTTTTTTACTTAGAACTTCAGTTTAGGTTGAACCACCAAACAGCAAACACACACACAGAGCAGAATTTAGCAGCTACAGCAGATATTTTAGATATTTCCCTCAGGAGCTGGTGGAGGCAGAAACACAGTGAACCGAGAGAATATTGGTCAGAAACATGACAACTATGTTCAAAGATGATAATGCATCATGTGTAGGTTTCATAAATTTAATCAATTAAGTTGAGGTACCCATGGATCACTGGAGATTTTGAGCTATTTTGCTTCTAGAACATGTTTTCTTCACCAAACCTAAATTCAGCAGCAGTCAGCAGCTCGCAGCACCACCAGCGCTGGTATCACCTTGTCAGAAAGTGTCTCGTTGTAAAGCTGCTTTTCTCCCTCACACATCTATCACATCCAGGTCATATCTTTTGTGTTAGCAACCAGTCGTGAAAGTATGAAGGAGGGTTTAAAGAAAAACTTGAAATCTCACTCGCTTTTTCTCAAAATGACTTTTTCTCTGAGTCAGAAATCGGCTCTGACACACAACAAACTTTACTCCTCTGTAAATCCTGTCTTCTGGAGGTTTGTTCATATATCATTCACAACCTGATTTAAACAGCATTTTAGTCTGAAAAATATGGAGAAAATGGATTATTTTGACTCTACAGTATTTTATGATTGTTGGAGAGATAAACAGATGGATCTCTCCGGATGTAAAAACATTAACTACTAATACAACTAAAATATTGAACCTGCTTTATCCAATGGAAATGTTTGCAAATTAGATCATATTTACTTAGTTAATGACTCATTTACATATTTAAACAGAAAAAATTTACATTTTTTTTTCCAATTGCTAAAACACAATTTTGCAAACTCGGCTGGTTTCATCAAAATACTGAACACAATTCACAAAACCACAAACCCAAACTGCAAAATACCTCATATATCGTGCAAAATGAAGCACTCCAACCAAAACTACATATAGCGTTATCAAAATCACACACGTCATTCACATTATCAAATTTTTGTCTAACCAACTATACTCTGTTGGGCATAATGAAAAGCACTCTCATTATTAGTAGCTTTGCCACAATACAAAATAGTTAAAATTTTAGAACATTCTTCAGATAGTTAACATGCACAGAAATATTTACAGCTACACACACATGCTGGTGTGTTTTTTTACAAGTCAGTGCAACATATGAACAGCAGATATATTTACAACAGAGTGAACAAAGATCTGCTCACAAAGCACAGCAAAATAAAAATGTCCTCCTATGTTTTTCTTCACATAGAAGATATGTGAACAAAAAATATATAGAAAAAAAAGAGGCAAGAAAAATAGTAATGCAGCATCTCTTCCTCTCTCTGCCACATCTTCCATTGTAAAAAAAATAAAAATCATCTTTTTGTAGCGCTTACTTCCTGATAGAAGTGGTAACAATTAACCTTTGAGGTGTTTGGCCTGGTGGTTCCTATATATTGGCCAAATAGCTCATGTACTGTCATTTTACATGGCAGCAGTTTGACCTTATGTCAGATTATAGTGTCTTATGCAGAAAAACGTGTTCCGTGCATTTAAAAAGTGCCATTTTGAATCGCAAAATGTGTGTAAAGCAGAAAATGTGTTTAGAAATTTGGAGAATTGAGAAAAGGTTTTGCTGTCTGTGTGTGAATTTAAATAATTGTGCTTTGCATGTCATTTTAGTGTGTTATCAATTAGAAAAAGGAGCTTTCATGCTGATATCTGTTAGTAATTATATCTGTTATTATTAATGTACTCTTTTCACCTGTAGTGTCTCTGTAAATTAACTAACTATAGGCTATAGGACTTCCTTTCTATGTACAATAATTAGTTAATTTAAATGCAGAGATTAATTACATAACCGGTGGATGAGTGTCTGATTGATCCCATTTAAGAAATACAAATGAATTAGGCTGAAGCGAGTGAACCAAGAGGGAGAACGCAGTAATTGCTGAAATCTTCCTTTTAGTATTCTGTTCTTAGACCCTGAGGCTTCGCTGCTGCGAACAACCTCACCGCCTTTATTTCTTCTAACACTGACGTCTGCTTTTCCCTTTTTCCTCCAACTGAAAATTGAACTCAAATCTTTACAGTCTGAGTCAGCTTCTCCACAACATTATTCACCAAATCAACTGCAGTGAAACATTTCTGGGTTTCTTTATATGGCACAAACTGGCTTCAGTCTCAGAGGGAAACGCTGACAGTTTATGTTTCTGTAACCATGGAAACGCCTCCTCTGAAACTGAGTTGCACTAAAATATAATAAATATATATCACAATTAATTATTTTTAAAGATTTTTTTTTTACCCTTATTTAGATTGAAGTTGAGCGCTCGACAGAAAAGGGGGAAGGAGAATAGGGAGAATGACGTGCAGCTTTGAACAGGGACTCGCTGCTCAGGGCATCCTCGGCCATATGGTTTACGCCCTAACCACTCCGCTATCTGATCGCCCCATCACAATTAATTTTAATGATTCTAGCCCCGCCCCCTCTTGTAACAGTCTGTTAGATTCTCCAACATTACAACAGGGACGATAAACCACAATTCTAATCATTCAGCAGTTGATGCTCGGATCTGATTTTACAAACAGGAAGAGTCGACTCACTGACTTCATTAAATGAATGATTATTTTCTTATTTAAGAAACTGATTTCATTCTCAAAGTCAATCAAAAATCCAATCATTTATCAATTTTATAATGCAGTCAATAATCAAAGGTGGACAGAGAAAGGTGAAAACGCAGGAAACACCCCCTCTTCCTCCTCCTCCTCCTCCTCCTGTGTTTACTGCAGGCTCATCAGGACTCTCAGTGTCACTGTGGATCAAAGTCAGCGCTATCAGGAGCAAACACACAGCTCAGAGACTCCTCCTCCTCTGCTCCAGTTATTACATTCTCTCCATCCACGGCTGCTTGTAATGCAAAAAAAAAAAGAGAGAAAAAAAAAAAAGATAGAGCCGGTGTGATAGAGAGAACGGAGGGATTGTGGCAGGTAGGAAAAGTAAATCAGGCCGGCGTGGGAAGAGACAGGACAGCACTCCTCCTTTATCACACACACTCAGCCCATAACCCAGCCTTCATTATTCTACAGTTAAATTCTCTGTGCTCTAAAGCCTCACAAACGTCTCGGAGAGAAAGAGAGAAGTCATTTGTATTCAAATCCAGAGCTAATACGTCAAGTAAGTCTATTTCATGGGCGAAGCTTCCTGCGTGAAGGAACACGCTCTGCTGGAAGTGGCCGTAGAACCACTGCAGCGAGGAATCCGAGGTTTCCTCCAAGATTCTGTAGTTGGAGAGACGAATCTGACGGGGACTGCAGTGGTCTTTGATTGGCTTGATTTTCAAAATAGAATAAAGGGGCATAAATGCTTTAGAAATAGGTGATTCAGGTGGTAACGGTACTGGGCCCAGAGATGCTGCCTCCCTCACCTGCACAGAGGAGGACATTCAGAGAAACACAGAGCCTGTTGGGAACAATGGGATATGACCAGATTGCAATAAAGACACAGAGGAAACAGCAGCCAAGAAAACACTGACTGTTGCAGATGCCTCTCTCTCTCTCTCTCTCTCTCTCTCTCTCTCTCTCTCTCTCTTTCTCTCTCTTTCTCTCTCCATCTGACAGCAGGCCTGAGGGTTTTGTCTCCTCCTCTGTTAGATTTGCACCTAGGGGAGATCATGTTTGTTCTCCTCAATGCAGCATTTATGGTTTAAGATTCTCCTCACGACCTTGTGCTGCTCCTGAGCGGCGAGCTATCTGTCTCCCCCGAGCGAACAAACAAGAAAAGAACAGTGGCGCCGCTCCTGCCGTGCTTTTATCCCGCCAATAAACACAAAGTAGGAGGGCGGTGAGGAAGTAGCCACCTTTCCTTCATCAGAGCTGGTCAACATAAGCATGTTTGGGGTTTTTATGAGGCAATCTGCTCTAATGAGGAGTAAACACAGCTGTGGTGATGCTGAGTGTCGTCAGAGCTCCACCTGGTGGTGGTCTTCATGCTTTACTCAGTCATTTTCATTCCTTCTGGTTGTTTCACTGTATGTTCACACACTGACTGATGACTGTTCTCCATGTCTTTCTATCCCTCACTCTCCTCCTGACCCTGGTTTGACCTTTTGACACCTCTGATCTTCATTTTCCTGCCCTTCATTCCATCACCTCACCTTTCTTTATTGTTTCCACATTTCCCTTCGAATCCTTCAAAAACTGTCCCTGCACTGTTTTTTTTTCCACCTCCTTCCTTCCTTCCTCTCTCCAAGATCTCTGTCAGGACGGATCGTCGGGGGCGTCTGGTGGTTCTTCACCCTCATCATCATCTCGTCCTACACGGCTAACCTGGCGGCCTTCCTCACTGTGGAGAGGATGGTTTCCCCCATCGAGAGCGCAGAGGATCTGGCCAAACAGACGGACATTGCCTACGGCACGCTGGACTCCGGCTCCACCAAAGAGTTCTTCAGGGTGAGTTCCTGCAGGTTCATGGACTGATGCAGCACAAACACATCTGTTACACACTGATTCAGCTGATCTCTGTCCTTGAAATGATGTTCACATACTATTACCTGTCGCCTTGATGATGTTCGGTGGAATGAACCCAATGATGTGTTCAGGCAACAAAACAAAGGATGGAAACAAAAAGAAAGATCAATCAAGTCACCACTTCAAGTCAGTTTTGACTTTTTCAATATACAGTATCACCATGATGGTGGACATTAACGCTTCAGTGCTCGAGTTCTGTCTCCATCTGCTGGCAGTGAAACATTATTACAGGTTGCAGATAAACACTTTTTCATACGTTGATGAGTATGAACAATGATTACAGGAAGTAGAAGCTGTTTACGTGTTCCTGATTGTTGTTTTAATCATTCTTTATAATTGCAACAAGCAGGAAACTCACTGTAGGGAAAACTAATCTAGATTCCATATGAACACTAATTGCATGCAGTAGAAATATTCAGTCCGAACACTGCATATTAATTAACAATTCTGTTTTCACATCCACGTAAAAGCACTGGATTTAGCTACAGAGCTACTTCACATCCATTGTCAGTTAATTCATCCATTGGCAGGTAATTACATATTTTATAATACAGTAAACAACATAAACAAATACATCACAGTGCAGTAGAAACATCCAATGGGGTCTTTGTTGAAAGAAAACATAATTTGCTTACTCCAGTAGTCTGTTTCAAATCAGTAGAACATATAAACCTTATTTCTCGGATGTTGACAGTGTTTGGCTGATCTTGTCTTGAATGTGCGCAGCAGGTAAAGATTTATCTATAAAAAAAATATGTATCAAACACCTGAGTGATGCTTCCTGATCCCACAGTTACATTAAGTTGCTGGACGGGTTTATTCATTTTAAAAAGTGATTTATCTAATTCTCACTCGGTAGGAGGAGGGAACAAAATGTGTAAGCTAATGGTCAGTGATGGTTCAAACAGAGCGAAGGTGATCAGCTCCGTCTCCTGTACACTTGCTGCTTTAAAGCTTTAGGATATTTGAGAATAGCACCTTTGCTTCAATTCATGTCAGTTTTGTTTCATGCAAACATGTTTAGAACAGGGCGACACGGTGGCGCAGGGGTTAGTACTGTTGGCTCAAAACAAGAAGGTTGCGGGTTCAAGACCTCCTTGGTCCTGGGTCTGGGACCTTTCTGTGTGGAGTTTGCATGTTCTCTGGGTTTGCATTTTCACCGGGTACTCTGGCTTCCTCCCACAGTGCAAAAACATGCTGATGTTAATTGAAGTCTCTAAATTGCCCGTAGGTGTGAGTGTGTGAGTGAATGGTGTGTGTGCCCCACGATTGGCTGGCGACCATCTGGGGTGTATCCCTGCCTCTCGCTGTAACGCGCTGGGATAGGCTCCAGCAGACCATCTGACCCTAATGATGAATAAGCAGGTATAGAAGATGACTGACTGTTTAGAACATTTTAAATGAACATGTTAATATTGGTTTTCTAACTGCCCCACTGCAGCTGGTCAGTTGTAGAAGTTGCTAATAGAAAGATAATAACACTACATTCAAACAGTTTGTCCACACTGTCGTATCTGGATATGTTTTCTCCATCGCCCTCATCTCTCAAATCCTCCGCAGCGGTCAAAGATCGCCGTCTATGAGAAGATGTGGGGATACATGAAGTCCGCCGAGCCCACGGTCTTCACCAAGACCACTGCCGAGGGCGTCGCGCGGGTCCGCAAATCCAAAGGGAAATACGCCTTCCTCCTGGAGTCCACGATGAACGAGTACACGGAGCAGCGCAAGCCGTGCGACACAATGAAAGTGGGAGGCAACCTGGACTCCAAAGGCTACGGAGTAGCAACACCCAAGGGTTCACAGTTAAGGTGGGTGGAATAGTGTAACAATATGTTCCACGTGTTGTTATGGTATTCCACCTTCCCTGGTGTGCCGCCTTTTCTCTCTCTATCTGTCACTTCCTGCTCAGTGTGGGTGGATGGGGCCTTTTATGTGTTATGTGTTTAACGTAGAAATCATTTTTTTAACATCCGTGTTTGTTGCATGTTCATTGTGATGATGATGCAGGGGTGGTTTTTACTTCACCTTCTTCTCCACAGCTCTCCACACCAGGTAAATCTGTGTGCATGTGCTGCTTGCTGTTTTGGGGAATGGCACGTTCGAGGCTTTAGTCAGTCTATCTGAAAATGTGTTATTAATAAAACGCTGTTTAAGATAATCATCTTTTTTTATATGCAGATGTAATTTGGTTAGACATCTTTAGCTAATGCTGCTTCAGCTTTTCGCCACGGTTGACTAGTTTCTTGTCGACCGAGCGGCTGAAATAGCGTTTTGGGAGTCGTGTGAATGCTCAGCCGAGTTAACTCTGCCAGACACAGTGGAATTTACAGACCTGCCAGTGGATACAGTGTCATTACTGTGGGGAGTTGCACTTTCAATCCCCACACTCATTGATCAAAGCCGCCAGCAAGCTCTCAGTGAAGGGAACAGATAAATATACTGAAAGGAAAAACTGCACAGGTGTGTGTGTGTGTGTGTGTGTGTGTGTGTGTGTGTGTGTGTGTGTGTGTGTGTGTGTGTGTGTGTGTGTGTGTGTGTGTGTGTGTGTGTGTGTGTGTGTGCTTTATGATTGCTTGCACATTTATTCCTGAGGAAGAATGAGCACGTTGTTACACAATACACACATGTCAAAAATTTTAAATAACATGGGAAGCACTCCTTTATGAATTAACTCCGCTGCTGGATCAATAGAAACTATTGGTGCATTGATCATTTGTAATGAGAGAGGACACTGAAAACAAAAAGCTATTCATGGTTTGTGTAGATTTGCATTTTTTGGAAATTTGAAGTGAGATTCTGGCTCTATGCTGCCCCAACATTCAGTTTGTATTTTGCACCACTGTAGCTCCAGTAGAATTGGAGGTCATCACAAAGAATTTAAAGAATATGGTCCCCACAAATCAAGAAAGACATGTATATGTGCGTGTGTGTGCTTCATGATTGCTTGCTCTTTCATTTATTCCTGAGGAGGAATGAGCACATTGTCAGAAAATAGCACGGGAGCCATACTTTATGAATGAGTCCCTCTGCTGAATAAATAGATACTATAGGAGCATTGATCATATGTAATTAGACGGGACATTGCAAACAATAGACAATTATTTTGTGTGAATAGATACTAACACAGTAATTAGTTCCAGTGCGGCTGAACTCCTCACAGCCACTAAATCAAACCCTGTCAGTCGTTCTCTGTAAATTCCTCGGAACACGCCGAGCCTGCAGTGGAGCGGAGCAGCTACTGGTTTGTTTCTGCTGCAGGGCTGGTGCCAGCGTTCAGCCACTGTTTGACCAGGACGAGTCCCTGACAGATCATGGTAGTCTCCTCCTCCAGGCTTCCATCTTGTTGTTTTTGGGGATTATCATTTTCTGTCAGTCACTTGTCCATATATCAGCAAGGAAACACACCAGCGACATCAAGAGCAGCACTGTCGGTTCACGGCTGTTATTTCACACGGCTCTGCAAACATCATCATCAGCTCAGACTGCAATATAATATGATGTGCTGCTTTGTGGTTCATAATTTCCATTACTGACTGTTTTATTTTTAATTTTCATAATGATGCAAATAAATTAAAAGGATCAAAATGCATGCTGAAGCAAATCTCTCTGTCTGATATCGTCAGACATCACTAGAGCAGCCTTCAAAACCACCCATGAAATTATGATGCTCACTTTTTTTAAACAGCTTTTCATCCATATTTAATGCAAATCAATCACGATTTTCCAGAACAGCTTAATGCTCCTAAATCCTGTGAGCTGAAATACATAAACACTATATACATGTGTAAGACATGTCCTCATTATGTGGAGGTGTCTTTATTTCCCAAAGCATTTGGCTGAAGCTGATATTTTGGGACAGACGGTGCTGGTTGCCATTATTTAACGATTTACACTAACAATTTTTGTGCAAAAACACAGAAAAAATAATAATTACTCAATTCAGTTTTATATTTCACATAAACACATATTCAGAGGTGTACATCACCCATAATGCACTGCAATTAAGCATTTGGTGCAAGGAAATAGTGTAGACATGTTCCAATTATCTGCAGAGCAAATTAAATGAATCTGCTGTTATTTCTGACAATTTGTACAAAGCAGTATAGGGCTAAACCTACAACTGGCGGTCAAATCATTATAGGTCAGTTTATCGCCTCCCCCGCTTATGCTGTATTACTAATGGCTGAGGGAAAGTTGATGGGGAATTGGTTCCCTACACCACCACTAAACGCAAAAATCTTTGTCTCTACAGCGTCTGAGGTAGCAACCTATACGCTGTTTTATGTGGCGATTTCTTTTAGCAGGGATTTAACCATTTCAACACAAGGGCTTGAATGGAGTTCTTTGTTTCACAAGAACTCTGTCAATGCATCCTGGCCTGTGATTGGTTCAGAGAAACTCAAAACAATTAGAGTGTTTTTCCATTATAGCGGAAATGAAAACAGGTGCAGCCAGACATGTGTGATATGTATAGTTTGGACTATGCAAGGTCATAAGTATTAAAAGCTTATTACACTCATACCATGAACATTAGTCTGTCTGTCACATCATGTCTATCTCTGATCCAAATACAAATTCTACATTCTGCAGAGACTTTATGACATCACAGCATTTTTCTACATGCTGACTGTTTTTAGACTGAAACTACACACCACACATACTGTCATCAAATGCAGCACCAAGCCCAGAGCATCCAAATTGCACCAAATGCGATGCAGCACTTCCTCAGGTCCCCAGAGACACATCGAGATTGGAGGAAAATCCCAACAAACAGACAGAGATTATGTGATGTTATTAAAGGCAATTAAGAGGAGAGGTTTGTGTTCAGTGTGTGTTTTGGGTCCTGGGATGGGATGTACCAGTTTAGAGCATTAATGCACTTTTCCACCCTTGTCCCTCTCTTACTGCTACTCCTCCCTCCCCCCCTCCCTCCTTCCCTCCCCCATCCCCCCTTCCTTCCCTCTCCCAAATTGGACAGCATACTCACCCCCTCTCACCAAATATGTTTTATCGTTTTCAAGAAGTGCAGTTAACCTGGCAGTGTTAAAACTCAATGAGCAAGGCCTGTTGGACAAATTGAAAAACAAGTGGTGGTACGACAAAGGAGAGTGTGGCAGCGGAGGCGGTGGCGAGAAGGTTAGCCGCTATGTCGCTATGCCCCATGTGACCTTGATGCGGGTAAAAAGAGAAATGTGTGTTGTTGGTAACAGGAGCATCTGCCGGGTCGATTCCCTACAGAGGAGCACTGTCGACTACAACTCCTGACAGAGGAGAGCGAGTAGTAGTAAAAATATTGTCTGTGCTGCTTATATAGTGAAACATTGGAAAGATAAAAATATATAATACTGCTTAAAATAAGTATCTCAGAATGTGACAGCGAGTACATTTCTGAGCCAATAGTTCTGTATTGACAGTGCTGGCCTCCATGTTTGTTATAAGAAAGGTCCCGGCAGTATGTTCCCGTTCCAGAAAAGAGGCGCAGCCGGAACCCCACGTATATATGTCTGTTAGCTCCGCCCCCACCCCTCAATATATCCATTAAAAAATACTACTACAAACAACCAATCAATGAGCAAAGAGACATGTAGCGCTGTGGGGCTCCTTCCCGGCTTCGTCACTTCTTTGTGAAGAGTACTGAGCTGCTCTTGTTGGGCTACTTCTGATTGAATAACATAAAATAACATGTCCTATGATGTTATTTATGTTATTTCCCCCTCCCCACCCCCCTCCCCCATCCCCCCGTGATTTGAAGAACGCCCGTAAACCTTGCCGTTTTGAAACTGAGTGAAGCAGGAGTCTTAGACAAACTGAAAAACAAATGGTGGTACGATAAAGGGGAGTGTGGACCCAAGGACTCGGGAAGTAAGGTCAGTCTCCGGCAGCCCGGGAGCCTCCCCTCCTCTCTTTGTCTCTGTGCATTCTAACGCTGGCAGAACTGTCCTGTTATTACAGCAGCTGGCTGAGATCATGTGACGCACACACATAGTACTGAGAGAGAGACAGACATGCAAGTAAAAGCCTAGTCTGAGGATACAGCATGACAGAAACAAGGCATGGCACAGCGCTAACACCTTTACAGCTAAGCTACGTGTTGCAACAGACACTCACGTTGGTCGGCACCTCCGACGGTCTCAGGGCATGTTCAGGCATTACCGTCGGTCTCAGAGATGTCAGGTGAACGTCTGCTCAGCTGTTCTGCCCTGCGAAGACAAACCGGATTAACTACGCTAACCATGACACCAAAAACGCTTTTTGATGGTTCATGTTTGTCCAGCTAAATGTGTTAATGGCAGAACAATAGTAATGCGCTCATTAAATATGGATTAATGGAGTAAATTTCAATGCTAAAAATCATTATCAATTTCTTGACCTTTGACCCTAAACATGCAGATATCACTGTCTGCCTTAGTGTTAGTGTAAACATATACACTACCTTTCAAAAGTTTGGGGTCACTTAGACGTTTCCTTATTTTTGAAAGAAAAGCACTATTTTTTCTATGAAGATAACTTTAAACTGATCAGAAATACACTCTATACATTGCTAATGTGGTAAATGACTATTCTAGCTGCAAATGTCTGGTTTTGGTGTAATATCTACATAGGTGTATAGAGGTCCATTTCCAGCAACTATCACTCCAGTGTTCTAATGGTACAATGTGTTTGCTCATTGCATTAGAAGGTTAATGTAATAAAATGTTCTTATTCATTTTACAACTTATGGCAGTAATTTAAAGTGTGACTTTTCATGGAAAACACAAAATTCTCTGAGTGACCCCAAAGTTTTGAACGGTAGCGTATAGTTCATGCAAAGTGCAGTAATTACAGTCTCTGTTTGTCTTGAGAGAATCTCATAATTTAGATTTTTACTATATTCTGTCTGTATTTAATTATTTTAGTGTTTTCATGTTTAAGAGATGACCTATTATTATCTTTTGTAGTATTGATCATTATCAGTATCATCTTCACCATCTTCATCACTGGTGTTACTTTGATCACATTCTCACTATATTAAATTCATGTTCATTAATATTTATTCTTAAACCAATATTTCCTGAAATTTTCAGATAAATTCATACAAGAACATGGCCTTTGCCTTGGTTTTTGTTTGGATTTTGTAGTTACTGCAATTTGTATCTTCTTGTTTCTCACGAATAGAGCAAGACTGAATTTGTCACAAGATAAAACAAACATCTAAAAGTACAATTTCACCCGTGAATCAGTTTTGAATCCATTAGTTGGCGTGGTTTGGCTTTGTAGAGCAGTGGAGCACACTGGAGACCGGAGCATGGATAGAGCTGCCACATATTAAAGAAAGCAGCATGTACCTTCCACATCAGTCCTCTTCTAGGTGCATTTTAGGACACACACACAAATATCACCTGCAAATGAGACTAAAAGCATGACAGACAGTCGCTTTTATCGAGGTAATAAGTTGAACGGCCTATACGGGTGTAGCAGATTTATCTGAGGTGATAAATGTCAGAGGAGCAGGAATCACACCAGCTGCATAAATCTGAATAAAGTGGGTGAGAGGCGAGTGTCAGAACTGAGAGACAATGCAGTCTGTCAACAGCAGGGGAATAATTAAAGGACCAGTTCATCAAAATGGCAATAAAATAAAACTCATTTACCACTAGTGGTGTCTAGACATGCAGAAAAAAAAACAATAACTCTGGATTATTACACTGCTGTCGTTAGGTTTCATAGGAGCAACTATTCCTTCACTAGAAAATGCAGTGTGCATATTAACTTTTTTATGATTTGTTTGTATTGTTCTAAGTGCATCACAATGTTCCATTAATGTCCTTTTATCTCAGAGATGTTCTGTTCATCTTAAGACATTAAACCTACTTTAAAGGTCTATTATGGTAGAAACATAGACGTTAACATGTAATAATATAATCTTGACTATAAGATCTAGTTCTTATATAAATATTATTATTACTTTAATTATTATTATTATTACAATATGAAAGAAGATGTCATTCAACATGTTGAATTGGCTGAAAGCAGCCAGACTAGTTGCTAGCTGACTAGCCGACATGTGGCTGTTTTACCAGCTCCGATGAATTATCTAAATCTGTAGCTGCTAAACACTCTAATATGTTCAACAACTAGTCCACAGATAACTGCGTGTTTTGTCATTTATTACATTATTATTAAACATAATAATTATATCTGCTGGAGAATCAAAGGTATCTGCATATCTAGACACCAAATCCAACTACTTCCACCTTCCAATCTCCTGGGATCCTGTTTCTGATGTTACTTGTTGATCTGATCCATGAGTCACACAAGATGTTTGTCCATTTATATTAATACAAAAAGTCAAGTGTAGAGTAGTGAAGTTTCAGTGTTATAATGGCAGCTTCAGCCATTATAACGTTAGTTGTGACATCACATAGGTCACATTCAGGTCTGTAATCTCTCTAATTATGTGTTTTCAGACTGATACTTAAACAGTTTTACCACAAGACTGTCGTGACTTGGATATTATCTTTAAAATAGTTTCTATGAAATGCATTTTCCATCTTTTTTTTATTTATATTTATCAAAACTATTTATGCATACTTCTGATGTCACTACAGCATACATATAATTATAGTACAGGTTGTCCTGATAAACTAGTCTTATTTTTACCGGGGTTGACAAACAGACAAGCATTATTTCACACAAAAAATGGCAAATATCTAAAAATATGGCTTGTATCTCAGTGGGTTGAATAGATAAACATCATGTGTGATTTATGACATAAAAATAGGTTCCCATGGAGCAACCGGGAGGTGAAAGTCCTTAAATTCTATTTCTCTGGGGGTAAATGAGAAACATTTATTTTGTTATTTAGTTCATTAATGCAGAGTTTATTAATGCAGAGTTCAACTCTAAAAACTAACTCATTAATGCAGATTTTATCTCCATAAGTTGATCTGATGATTCAGATGTTATTTAAAAATGCTCTGTGAAATATTGTCAGGTTAGAGAAAGCTGCATGGCTACAAACAGCTGTGCAACATAGACTGAGGCCAGAGGAGAGTAGTGTGTTACTAGTGCGTGTGTGTGTGTTTTATCAGTGTTTAAATATTTTGTGTGCGTTAATGAATGTATTAATGTTGTGTGTGTGAAATGGTGTATGTCTGTGTGTGTGTTATCAGTGCATATATGTTGTGTATGTGTGTTAATGTATAAATGTGTGTGTATGTATGTTAGTGTATAAATGTGTGTGTGTGTGTGTGTGTGTGTGTGTGTGTGTGTGTGTGTGTGTGTGTGTGTGTGTGTGTGTGTGTGTGTGTGTGTGTGTGTCCTCTCTGCTGACTCCTTTGTGTTTTTGTCCCATCCGGCTACAGGACAAGTCGTCCCAGGCCCTCAGCCTGAGCAACGTGGCGGGGGTCTTCTACATCCTGGTCGGGGGCCTGGGTCTGGCCATGCTGGTGGCCCTCATCGAATTCTGCTACAAGTCGCGCAACGAGGCCAAGAGAATGAAGGTGGAGGCCCAGTCCCAATTCCAATCCCAGCCCCAACCCCCCCATTACCACCGCTGCTACCCCTGCCAGACAGGCAGCCCCCGCCATAGCCCCGAGCCTAGCCAGAGCCCCAGGCCCAGCCCCGCTATCCACAACTTAGCAGAGTTTAGTGAGGTTTTCAACGGGTACGGCAGCGACGGGGAAGTTGATAAGATGTAGTTGGGGTTTTTCGTAGAAGGTTCCGCCCACGTCCCCCCCACCCCCGACCCCCTCCCCCCACTAGCTCCCTGCACAGACTGTAAGTGAAACCGCTCATATCCCCGTGCTAGCTTTGCCATGCTGAGTGACTGTCGTGACCAGTGGCGAAATGCTTCCTACTCTATGTGGTCATGTGACGTCCTGCGTTTCTTTTTTTTCTCAATGTGTCAGGAAGCGATGAGTCATCCTCAGACATGACGTCACCTCTACTGCTTCGCAGCTTGTGTGGCTGCAGACGTCCTCATTTATCACGCGAGTGATAGCGAGTGTGACCCGGTTTCCTTTCGAAACCTGAAACGTATCATTCATTCTGACCCAGAAGTTAATATCCATGATAATGTATAAAACATAAACATAAATGACTAGATTGATCACACCTTTTTAACCAAACATGCAATTAATTAGGATTTGTCATTTCATAGTTGATTGCCATTTACAGCTCTAGAAAAAAATAAGAGACCACTGGAAAATTATATTTTTTTCTGATTTTACTACTGATAGCTATGTTTGGGCGAAGGGAACATGTTTCTATAAACTACTGACTACATTTTACCCAAATTCCAAATAAAAGTATTATCGTTTACAGTGTTTATTTACATAAAATGACAAATGGTGAAAATTACAAAAAGGATAAAATGTTTTCAGACCTCAAACAAGGAAAAGAAAAAAGATCAAATTCATTTTAAATAACAAAATACTAATGTTTACACTTAAGAAGAGATCAGAAATCAATATTTGGTGCAATAACCCTTATTTTTAATCACAGCTTTCATGCATCGTAGCATGCTCTCCACACACCCGTTGTTCTTGGTTCAGGTTTCAGCTAATCAGAACCTCTTTAAGCAGAATGAGGTGTGCATGTGTTGGAAGTCAACAGATGGAATGGAATGGCTGGAATACATGTAGAGATGTTGATTTTAGAAAAAAAAGTACAGTGCTCTCATTTTTTTCAGAGCTGTATAAGGTTTAAATGTGTGGGGAAAAAATGTAAGTTTACCCAAATTCAATGCACAGAAATCACAAGAACAGTCTCAAATGTTAATCAGCACATTTTCCTAGTAAAAGCTAACATGTTTGTAGTCAGATCAGACTCCAATGAATTAATGCTCACGGAATAATATATAAATATATATATATATATATATATATATATATATATATCAGGATTTATAGATTAAAGACTCTCCACACAAGTATTTATCACTGGATATAAATGCAACATAAAATTAAAGCTGCAGCGATAGACGCGTCCTCATGTCATTAATATATAAATCCAGAAATACATTCTGTGTGCACTAATTTTTTATGAGACCGATCTGACTCCATAAACATTCTCGATGTAAATTCAGCCCTGTCGTTGCTGCTTTTCCACAGGACATGAACGGATAGGAGGAGCCTGATAAATGAGGACCAATGTCTTTATTTGTACACACACACGTCTACACTCGTGAGGACATTTCATCCTCCATTTAACGTCTATCCTCCGACCTCTGAAGCCATGTTTTCTCATATAGCGAACCATCTAACAGGGCTTTGTGAGGGTCTAAACACACATGCAGCAGTTCACGGACGTTATTGTCTCAATCTGTCATTTACAACAGAAAATCAATGTACAAGCACAGGACAAATTTAAAGATAAAGCAACTCTGAGCTCAGTGGGAGCTGGTGAAGTCTTCTTTTAACCACTGTGAGGATGGTAAAGCTAAAGTAAAGTGAAGCGTCCCTCAAGCTCAGATGATTTTATTGATGTGAGCTGTCTCTGGATATTTCCCCCAGGTCTCTGACCATTAGACTTTCAGATCTCTCTTCTCACTGGGTGTATATATATATATATATCTGTCCAACATGGTTCTGTGTCCCCCATCAGCACCTCAGCACCAACTCTTCATTAGCTTGACTGTTGCTTAGTCAGCTTCCCTGTCCCACCGCCTGCAGCTATCACTCACTGTGTAATAACTCTGTCGCTGATGGATTTACATGTAGTACGGGGCTGGCTTCATACTGTACTGAATGGCTGTGAAAGGTGTTTTCTGACTGTTGTTGCTACATGATTATATATATTTATTTATTTATATGTGTGTATAAATATAAATATAAATGTGTGACTGGGTGTACTGGCAGACAGTATGAACAGATTGGAGTTTTAGAGTTTCTGGTAGTATAATAGAGACAACATTTATACGCAGTCAAAACATTTAAGTAATGGTTTATAACAGTGGTTTCCAACCTAAGGGTCGCGACCCCCACGGGGGGTCACTGGATTAATTGAAGTGGTCATGAGATGACATGATACAGAACAAAGTTCTGTTTTAATTCTTGAGGATTTAGTATTTTACCTCCTCAAATGTCTAAAAGTTGTTCACATGACACTAAATAATTTTTTCCTTAGCTTCAAAGTGAGTGGATTCATCGATTAGTTAAATCACATATTAATCAGCAGATATTTTGATAACTGAATCGTTTTAGTCATTTTTTAAAAGTCAAAGCAAAAATAATCTGGTTTCAGCTTCTTGGATGTGATTTTCATTCACTTGCAAACATCTAAAGAACTTTGGACTGTGGGAAATTTATGTTTTATTTATTTTGTTTTTCACTATTTTCAGGTAATAAATGGTAACCGGTAACAGGTCAGAGGTCAGAAAGGTTGGAACCACTGGTTTATAACACATTATAATGTTGGTATTCACAGCTTTGTTAGCCAACAACAACACACCTGAACAGCAACGATACACTGACGCTCAAAGTAAGATTAGCGAGGCTAACTAACTACCAAAGTCACTATTTAGCATCTATAAGCAAAACATGAACATTTGAAAGTTTTGTGTGTCAGATTCAGCAGCATCTAGAACAGATTTGGCATAAATTGAATATAATATTCATAAATATGTTTTTATTAGTAAATAATTCAGTCAAAATAAGAATCGTTTCTAGAGTAGAAGTTTCTAGTCTAGAAGTTTTTGTGTTTATAATTGTCAGAGGCTGCAGGCAATGACACACTGTACCTTTAATGATTTATATCATTTATATAATATGATTTATTTAATGTAGTTCTACAGCAGATAGGAGAACATTTTAAAGATTTGTCATCAGTTATAACTAAGACATTTTATATTTTATATTCAATTTATATCATTAAGACTCTGTTCTACTACAATATCACTCTTCATAATTGTGTTTAAAATAAAGGTTTCTGTAGAAACTCATCATCACCATGACACACCCTAAAACTCCAATCTGCAACACTCATATCAGTCGTCTTCTCGGTCGCTCCAGACACAAACCTCTGTCTCTATTTGTGTTGCAGCTGACATTTACAGAAGCCATGAGGAACAAGGCCCGTCTGTCCATCACCGGCAGTGTTGGGGAAAACGGTCGGGTGCTGACGCCCGACTGTCCCAAGGCCGTCCACGCCGGGCCTCCCCTCCGCCAGAGCTCCGGCCTCGCCTTGGTCTCCTCTGAGCTCCCGTGAAAACCAAAAACCTCTCAAGTGCCTTATTCCAAATAACAACAACAAAAAAAAGACGATAACCACCCACAAAACCACTAGAAACTAACCACCGAGAACCAGGATTCACACACTCAACAGGTCACCTCCAGCGGGCGAGGCGGGACCGACGGAGCAAACGACCAACTCCGCTGTCGGAGGCTACGACTTGTCGCGGCTCGAACGATTTCTCGCTGAAATGTGTGGAAACCAGTACAAACTGGATATTTGGAAGCATACGTTTGAATCAAAGGGAAATCCAACAGAGCCATTCAACCTTTTCCACTCCAGTGAAGGAAGAGGAACCGAGGAGAGGAAAACAATTTATATCATGATATATGATAGAGACGAAGACCAGAAAACTGTAAAAACACTAAACTGTGCATTTTGTTTGTGAATTTGGCAAAAACTGAACCACAATCAAGATTGTTTTTCAAAGTGAAGAGTTCAGCGGCGCTGAGAGACGACGATCTCACTAAATATCAACAGGCGACGCTGTGGAGAATCGAAGCCCGGCGCCATGACGATATGACGATGAAAATATTTGTATTCATAATAACAAAAGGTAAATTTATTGATACTGAATATATGAGCAAACATAGGAAACTGTGAAAATAAGTAAATATGTATATTCCATGGAAAACAAAATGAAAACTAGCTGTACATAGGGACGACTGTGTAACATGCTTGCTTTTTAAACAGATGTACATAGCAGATACTGTAGTGACAGACACTTCTTTTTTCTAATCATCTTTAAAGATTTTATTCATCGCAATAATGAAAAAGACGAATGCGTGGACGGCGGTGTTAAAAAAAAGTGTTACGTGTTGAAAGTGTACTATATAGGAACATTCAAACTCTAAATGTGAAAGGGGTATCGACTGCCCAAATATTCTGATACCTGTTACATACAAATTAATAAATATATTCAACAATGAATGTTATGAACTAGCTCCACCCCCAATCCTTAAGCCACGCCCCTCACTGTGTAGACCCAGAGTGTCGATCATGAGTAGAGATTTATAAATCAAGTTCCTGCAGTCAGAATATAACTATTTTTTTCATTCTTTGATCTATTTTTTGTACTGAAATAAAAAAAGAACCTGTCTGTCTCCTGGTTCGTCAGCAGTTACGTAGTATCTGGGTAGATCTTTTAGACCATAATGTGTGTGTGTGTGTGTGGAATCATGAGTTGAAACCATGGCACGAAAGTGGAAAAAAAAGAAAAAAACGCCATTTCTCTCACTATATGTTATTTGAAGCGTCCACGCCGTTTGCGGTAAGACGTTGAACCCGAGCTGATGGAGTTTGTGTTTGATGATTCGGACCCTCGTTGAAACACTGTGGATCCTCCTGTAGCAGAAAGGTGTTGGCTCCGGTCTCACTGTTCCATCTCTGTAGGAAACAGAAGGACAATAATCTGGAAGCGAGGATCACAGGACTCCACATCTTCAGCAGCAGCAGCCGGCGATGCTGCTGCTGCTGCTGAATATTTTTCCTCCTTCGTCCCCTCACACGCTGCGGCGGAGACAACCAGCCGGAATATTTCAGGTCATGCTCTCTTTGTCCTGCCATCCGTCTTTAGAGCTGAAGTGTAATATGGCGTCTTATTTTGTTTCAATTGTACATTTTTATTTTGATCTTTTTTAAGTAAAAATGAATTTCAAATTCCAATGTTCTATGTCGTTATTTGATGTTGACGAAGTGTTGATGCTAGAAAATATGACTACAACTGAGTTTATTGGGTATCCGTGGTCTGCAGATGATTAATCTAGATTTCTTTGATGACTTGTTGAAGGTGTTAGATCAGGACCAACAGTCTCACACTTTTGTATATTTAATATAATCAGAGTCCTGCTGGCAGTTTAATGTGTAAAAATGATCATCGATTGAAATAAATACTGCAAGAACGCTGTGTTTAATCATTAGTGTCAATGTTTGGTCACATCTGTAAAGTGACATGTTCAGTAACGTCTGTAGAGAACAACTTGTTTCTACCAGCAGGACTAAACTAAACAGACGGCACAGGTTTTATTAGAAATCAGCTGATGTGATGCCTTTTGTCTAAGAAGTTCCTGTCTGAAATGAGACAAAGGACACATCACATTTTACTATTAGTAAGTCATTCATTTATTTTCTATACCCTCTCATTCCTCATTAGGGTCACATGGTCTGCTGGAGCCAATCCCAGCACATTACAGGTGAGAGGCAGTGATACACCCCAGATGGTCACCAGTCTATCATGGAGCACACACACCATTCACTCACACACTCACACCTACGGGCAATTCTCCAATTAACCTCAGCATGTTTTTGGACTGTGGGAGGAAGCCGGAGAAAACCCACACAGACACGGGGAGAACATTTGACTATTATTTTATTTATAATATTTAAAAATAACAATTTATTTTATTTTTTCATGTTATTTTCAACTGTTTTCATGAATTTTTCATAGTTTATCTATAATCCGTCCTCTGGATTCCACTTCCTGATTCAGTCTGAGAGCAGCTCTGATTGGTCAGAGGCAGCACGTAATCCAGGAAGGCCGCGGAAAAACAAAATGTCTTTTTTGTTGTTTTTTTGGAGAAACTTCTATAAAATGATTAATCCATATTTTTTCTGGTGTTTTTTTTCTTAAATCTTTTTTCTAAAACTTCATCTCTTAAACAACTTTCTTCCTGCTTAAAAAGTCATTTCAACATACTTTAAAATATTTTAAATACATAAATTGGCATTTAAAGGTTTGAACTTTTGAAAATTGTTGAATGTTTGGTAGTTTAGTAGATTTATGAAAATAAATCATAGAAATATTGATGTATGGTGAATTTATAGAAGTTTGTCTGGACATTTTTGTCCTGAAGGTCACAGAAAAGGTCAAAATGAGGCATGTGGGTTAACTTAAGTGTATGGCAAAGCCTATATTAGTAGTAGTAATAATAATAATAATGATACATGGCTACCCTCCTGTGTCTGATCAGATTTTACCTGCTAATTTACGTCATTTTTTGATGCTTCAAAATGCGTCAAAATGATGTTAAAACATCCCAAACTGTCTGGTTCCTGTCTGGATGCTATTATTTATTGATGATTGATAACATCGTTATCCATTAGCATAACATAGTTAGCTAATCAATAAATAGTCTTCCTGTGAGTTCATGTCATAGACATCGGATCTTATCAGATTTATTCAGCAGGTGTTATCAAGATGAATTTATTGACATTTTAACATCTGTTTAGTTCATGTTCTCCCAGCTTGTTAATGAAAATGTTATTAATGTCCCTCTCCTTTATATATTATAGTTATAAGCCCTAAATCAGATCACATCATTATTGTTACAACATAACACACACACAACTATATGAATTATTGTTGTTCTGCTAATTACCATTAAACTGTCATGACGATGAAATTACTGATATATGAATTAATAATAATTTGCATTTCAGAGAAAAGGTGCATGCATGTATTTCTTGTGTTTATCATTTCTATTATTTAATTTTCTTGAAATCATGGGTTTATTATTATTGGTGTAACAAACTCCTCTTCTCTCTTCAGATGCTGCTGACATTCCTCAGTCCCACCTTCCATCTATTATTATTATTATTTTGAATGTGCAATGACTTTATTTAGATGAAATAACATCCAAGACAAAGCTGTTTATTTTCTAGTATATGTAGACTAGCAGTGGAATTTTCCATAGGAGGTGTGATTACAATGAGCTTTTTCTAATATCATATTATTGATATGTGTATAATGTGAATAATGTCAATTAAACAGAAAAACGTTCTCCTTTATGCTACGAGCTGCATGTTAATGCAAAACTTGAAACACTTTAGTTCTAGTTTGTCCATAAAAGTCTCTTGTAATTTGTTCGTGTTAAAGTCTGGCTCAAGATGCCACCACAAAGAGAAGAAACACCATGTGAATGATCAACCAAAACTTTTTATTGAAACCAAATGAAGTTTATTCACCAATTGTTTTTGTTTTTTATTAATGGAGGGAAGGAAACTCAGTGGCCAATTTTTTAATGCCAATTTTTGATGCTTGGGCCCAAATTGTAATCAAGGATAAAACAAGTTAAACCAATGTAAAACTGTAAGAAATGAAACATGTTAAACTATGTAAAACTGTAAAAGATAAAACATGTTAAACATGTAAAACTGTAAAAGATAAAACATGTTAAACATGTAAAACTGTAAAAGATAAAACATGTTAAACATGTAAAACTGTAAAAGATAAAACATGTTAAACTATGTAAAACTGTAAAAGATAAAACATGTTAAACAATGTAAAACTGTAAAAGATAAAACATGTTAAACATGTAAAACTGTAAAAGATAAACATGTTAAACATGTAAAACTGTAAAAGATAAAACATGTTAAACTATGTAAAACTGTAAAAGATAAAACATGTTAAACAATGTAAAACTGTAAAAGATAAAACATGTTAAACAATGTAAAATGACTAAACATGTATTTGTATCATCACTCAATAAAACAATGTACAGTGTACAATTGTGAACGATACAATAAGTTAAATAATGTCAAACTGTAAAATGTAAAACAAGTTAAACAATAAAAAATCTAAAAGATAAAACAAGTTAAAACACTGTAAAACTGTAACAAATAAAAACAAGTTAAACATGTAAAACTCTAAAAGATGGATGAGGGTGAAGGTGAAGGTGGGGGTGAGGGTGAGGGTGAAGGTGAGGGTGAAGGTGAGGGTGAGGGTGGGGGTGGGGGTGAAGGTGAGGGTGAGGGTGAGGGTGAGGGTGGGGGTGAGGGTGAAGGTGAGGGTGGGGGTGAGGGTGGGGGTGAAGGTGAGGGTGAGGGTGAGGGTGGGGGTGAGGGTGAAGGTGAGGGTGGGGGTGAAGGTGAGGGTGGGGGTGAGGGTGGGGGTGAAGGTAAGGGTGGGGGTGAGGGTGAGGGTGAAGGTGAGGGTGAAGGTGAGGGTGAGGGTGAAGGTGAGGGTGAGGGTGAGGGTGGGGGTGAAGGTGGGGGTGAGGGTGGGGGTGAAGGTGGGGGTGAGGGTGAGGGTGAGGGTGAAGGTGAGGGTGAGGGTGAGGGTGAGGGTGAGGGTGGGGGTGAAGGTGGGGGTGAGGGTGGGGGTGAAGGTGAGGGTGAGGGTGAAGGTGGGGGTGAGGGTGGGGGTGAAGGTGGGGGTGAGGGTGAGGGTGGGGGTTAGAAGATAAAATGAGTTAAAACAATGTAAAACCATAAAAGATAAACAAAGTTAAACAACATCAAACTGAGTTCCAAGTAAAAGTAAAAGTTGTTTTTTACTGTAACCAAGAAAATAACCCTAAAATTCTAAAAGATAAAACATGTTAAACTGTAAAAGATAAAACATGTTAAACTATGTAAAACTTTAAAAGATAAAACATGTTAAACATGTAAAACTGTAAAAGATAAAACATGTTAAACATGTAAAACTGTAAAAGATAAAACATGTTAAACATGTAAAACTGTAAAAGATAAAACATGTTAAACATGTAAAACTGTAAAAGATAAAACATGTTAAACTATTTAAAACTGTAAAAGATAAAACATGTTAAACATGTAAAACTGTAAAAGATAAAACATGTTAAACATGTAAAACTGTAAAAGATAAAACATGTTAAACATGTAAAACTGTAAAAGATAAAACATGTTAAACATGTAAAACTGTAAAAGTGAATGAAATCAAATTGTGTCATTTTCCAGAGTTAAACCAACAGCTGAGTGCATCAATCAGAAAGTTTCTATCTGTCCAGACACTCAGGCTGTTTCTCTACGTTAAAGCCTCCAAACACAAAGAGGGGGTCCCCACATCTGGAACCAGACCCACATCTGGAACCAGACCCACATCTGGAACCAGACCCACCTCTAGAATCAGACCCACCTTGGCCGCTTGGGTGCAGCCTCCTCGTCGTCCTCCTCGTCGTCCTCCTCCCTGCTCCTCCTCCTCTGGTACCTGGAAAGACAAGACTCACACAAATGGGCTAGAACCACCTGACCTGGAGGCAGAGCCTCAATCCTAACAGGAGGAGGAGACTGAGGAGGAGAATCAAGAGAATCCTCACTGTCAATGACAATGACAGGAGGAGAAAGAGGAGGAGCAAGAGGAGGAGAATCAAGAGAATCCTCACTGTCAATGATAATGTGGAGAGAAGGAGGAGGAGAGGGAGGAGGAGAAGGAGAAAGAGGGGGAGAAACAGGAGAAAGATAGGAAGGAGGAGAAGAAGGAGGAGGAGGAGGGGGAGAGGGAGGAGGAGAAGGAGGAGGAGAGGGAGGAGGAGAAGGAGGGGGAGAGGGAGGAGGAGAAGGAGGAGGAGAAGGAGGGGGAGAGGGAGGAGGAGAAGAAGGAGGAGAAGGAGGAGGAGAAGAAGGAGGAGAGGGAGGAGGAGAAAGAGAAGGAGAAGAAGGAGGATAAAGAGGAGGAGAGGGAGGAGGAGAAAAAGAAGGGGTAGAAAGAGGGGGAGAAACAGGAGGAGCAATAGGGGGAGCAAACTCAGGAACAAAGTGAGGAGGGAGAGGAACAGCGTGTTCCATAAAGACTAAGACAGGTCCCACAATGAGACTAAGACAGGTCCCACAATGTGACCCTCTGTGGAGAGAAGATGAAATAAAAAGTCAGATTCTAGTTGATGTTTGATGAATCAAATGTAACATGATCAATAATAGAACATTAATGATCAATAATACAACATTAATGATCAATAATACAACATTAATGATCAATAATACAACATTAATGATCAATAATACAACATTAATTATCAATAATACAACATTAATGATCAATAATACAACATTAATGATCAATAATACAACATTAATGATCAATAATACAACATTAATGATCAATAATAGAACATTAATGATCAATAATACAACATTAATGATCAATAATAGAACAATAATGATCAATAATACAACATTAATGATCAATAATAGAACAATAATGATCAATAATTGAACAATAATGATCAATAATACAACATTAATGATCAATAATAGAACAATAATGATCAATAATACAACATTAATGATCAATAATAGAACAATAATGATCAATAATACAACATTAATGATCAATAATAGAACAATAATGATCAATAATAGAACATTAATGATCAATAATACAACATTAATGATCAATAATAGAACAATAATGATCAATAATAGAACATTAATGATCAATAATAGAACAATAATGATCAATAATAGAACAATAATGATCAATAATACAACATTCATGATCAATAATAGAACAATAATGATCAATAATACAACATTAATGATCAATAATAGAACAATAATGATCAATAATAGAACATTAATGATCAATAATAGAACAATAATGATCAATAATACAACATTCATGATCAATAATAGAACAATAATGATCAATAATACAACATTAATGATCAATAATAGAACAATAATGATCAATAATAGAACAATAATGATCAATAATACAACATTCATGATCAATAATAGAACAATAATGATCAATAATACAACATTAATGATCAATAATAGAACAATAATGATCAATAATAGAACATTAATGATCAATAATAGAACAATAATGATCAATAATACAACATTAATGATCAATAATAGAACAATAATGATCAATAATAGAACAATAATGATCAATAATAGAACAATAATGATCAATAATACAACATTAATGATCAATAATAGATCAATAATGATCAATAATACAACATTAATGATCAATAATAGAACAATAATGATCAATAATACAACATTAATGATCAATAATACAACATTAATGATCAATAATAGAACAATAATGATCAATAATACAACATTAATGATCAATAATACAACATTAATTATCAATAATACAACATTAATGATCAATAATACAACATTAATGATCAATAATACAACATTAATGATCAATAATACAACATTAATGATCAATAATAGAACATTAATGATCAATAATACAACATTAATGATCAATAATAGAACAATAATGATCAATAATACAACATTAATGATCAATAATAGAACAATAATGATCAATAATTGAACAATAATGATCAATAATACAACATTAATGATCAATAATAGAACAATAATGATCAATAATACAACATTAATGATCAATAATAGAACAATAATGATCAATAATACAACATTAATGATCAATAATAGAACAATAATGATCAATAATAGAACATTAATGATCAATAATACAACATTAATGATCAATAATAGAACAATAATGATCAATAATAGAACATTAATGATCAATAATAGAACAATAATGATCAATAATAGAACAATAATGATCAATAATACAACATTCATGATCAATAATAGAACAATAATGATCAATAATACAACATTAATGATCAATAATAGAACAATAATGATCAATAATAGAACATTAATGATCAATAATAGAACAATAATGATCAATAATACAACATTCATGATCAATAATAGAACAATAATGATCAATAATACAACATTAATGATCAATAATAGAACAATAATGATCAATAATAGAACAATAATGATCAATAATACAACATTCATGATCAATAATAGAACAATAATGATCAATAATACAACATTAATGATCAATAATAGAACAATAATGATCAATAATAGAACATTAATGATCAATAATAGAACAATAATGATCAATAATACAACATTAATGATCAATAATAGAACAATAATGATCAATAATAGAACAATAATGATCAATAATAGAACAATAATGATCAATAATAGAACAATAATGATCAATAATACAACATTAATGATCAATAATAGATCAATAATGATCAATAATACAACATTAATGATCAATAATAGAACAATAATGATCAATAATACAACATTAATGATCAATAATACAACATTAATGATCAATAATAGAACAATAATGATCAATAATACAACATTAATGATCAATAATAGAACATTCATGATCAATAATACAACAATAATGATCAATAATAGGACAATAATGATCAATAATACAACATTAATGATCAATAATAGAACAATAATGATCAATAATACAACATTAATGATCAATAATACAACATTAATGATCAATAATAGAACAATAATGATCAATAATACAACATTAATGATCAATAATAGAACAATAATGATCAATAATACAACATTAATGATCAATAATAGAACAATAATGATCAATAATAGAACATTAATGATCAATAATACAACATTAATGATCAATAATAGAACAATAATGATCAATAATACAACATTAATGATCAATAATAGAACAATAATGATCAATAATACAACATTAATGATCAATAATACAACATTAATGTTCAATAATACAACATTAATGATCAATAATACAACATTAATGATCAATAATAGAACAATAATGATCAATAATACAACATTAATGATCAATAATAGAACAATAATGATCAATAATACAACATTAATGATCAATAATAGAACAATAATGATCAATAATAGAACATAATGATCAATAATACAACATTAATGATCAATAATAGAACAATAAGGATCAATAATACAACATTAATGATCAATAATAGAACAATAATGATCAATAATAGAACATTAATGATCAATAATAGAACAATAATGATCAATAATACAACATTAATGATCTATAATAGAACATTAATGATCAATAATAGAACAATAATGATCAATAATACAACATTAATGATCAATAATAGAACAATAATGATCAATAATAGAACAATAATGATCAATAATAGAACATTAATGATCAATAATACAACATTAATGATCAATAATAGAACAATAATGATCAATAATACAACATTAATGATCAATAATAGAACAATAATGATCAATAATACAACATTAATGATCAATAATAGAACAATAATGATCAATAATACAACATTAATGATCAATAATACAACATTAATGATCAATAATAGAACATTCATGATCAATAATACAACAATAATGATCAATAATAGAACAATAATGAACATTAACAGAATAATTAATTATAATAGAATAATAATGATTAATAATACAATAAATATTTACAATTATAAACAATAATGTGTGTGTGTGTGTGTGTGTGTGTGTGTGTGTGTGTGTGTGTGTGTGTGTGTGTGTGTGTGTGTGTGTGTGTGTGTGTGTGTGTGTGTCCTTGTGGTATCATCACAATAAATTGACATTAAAATGGTCACATTTCTAGACATTTCTGATCAAACTAGTGGTTAAACCCAGATTACTGAAGGAGACGTTTAATCAATGATGAACCAATAATTCAGGACTGATCACAGCAGCTGTCGTTAGGTCTGGAACAACAGTCTTAGTTCGTTTAATTAGTTAATTAGTTAACTTAGTTCAATTTATCTGCTTCACTCAACAAGAACCTGAATATATAGAAAACAGCTGGAAGTAGAGTTCACTCATGTTCTGAAGTGGATTTAAAAGGACTTGACAACAGCTGTGGACTCATCAAAGCTTCAACAATCTTAATAATCAATAATAATCATCTATAGTTTTATATTTTGACTGTTTGAAATGTTTGTTTTAAATGTGTTATGCACTGTTTGTAAAATGTACTAGGCTATATAAAACTATATAAACTGTAGAGAACAAACATGTGCTCCACTTGTCTAGTCTATAATATGATATGATGCAGCTCTTTTACTGTGAATCTAACACAGTCTCTATCATTGACTCCACATTGATGATGTACAACATTAAAAGGCTTCATGTGATTGTTAGTGATCAATAATAGAACAGCAGCTATAAAATGATACAACAGTCTGTACAACGAGAATTTAACGTCTGATATTTGATTCCATTTTGATGATAAAACTTCTGACTTTTACTTCAGTAACGGTTTGAATTCAGGACTAAAACAACAGATTCAGCTGCCGTAAAAACATCCAGCGACGTAAACTACGTCTCCATGGTGACAACTATTCCTTTTATTATTTCTTCAAAGTTAAAATGTCGTCGTCGCTTTTGTTTACATTTAATCTTTCTATGATCTGTTTTCCCCAAAATGGTCGACGACATTTTTTCATGATTTTCACGTTAAAATAACAGTGTTTTCACGTCAATGCATCTTATTAACACACCTTTTACCGGGAAATCCGCACATCTAATCAATTATTACTTATTTAATGAATTAATTCATCTCTATTGATCACCTTGTAATTACGATGAAATATAACCACAGTCCTTCGATTTGTGCAACAAATCAGTAGCCGAACAATTAGCTAAACATTAGCAACAACATGATTCTAGCAAATATTAATTTGACACCTGAGAACACGTCGCGTGTTTCCATCAAATCAGTTTTTCTAACAGGTGGATGACACGTTCACATTCAGCAGTTTACATGAATCAACTTGTAATTTCCTACTGAAACATATTAAATGAACATGTTGAAATGTCTTACCTTGGTAGAACCACATCAGGGTCCATCCTCGTCCGGGCGCCGCCATCGTGAATCGAGTTAAAACTTGATAAACTTGAGATGCGGATCTACTCGAGTCTAAACGCTAATGTGGAAGTTTAAAGGTCGCAACTCTATAATATTCACCTGCTCACTGACGTCACCGTTCTGTTGCCATGACACCTGACTTACATTACATCATCCCTCCTGATGAAATAAAACATTTGAATAATTTACATTAAATTATGTTATTTTTGATTGTTTTAGTTTCTTTTAGATTAGATTAGATTAGATTAGATTAGATTAGATTAGATTAGATTAGATTAGATTAGATTAGATTAGATTAGATTAGATAGGCCTTTATTGATCCTTTGGGAGGTTCCTCAGGGAAGTTGAAGTTCCAACATGTCACATACAGCAGTTATAAAACCTAAGACACATAAACAAAAGAGAAATATGTAAAAAAATAGAAATTACCCAGACCAAACGTTGGAACACACTTTCTCATTCAATGTGTTTTCTTTATTTTCACGACTATTTATATTGTAGATTCTCACTGAAGGCATCAAAACTATGAATGAACACATGTGGACTTATGTACTTGTACAATTATACAAAATATGCAAATATATTCTAGTTTCTCCAAAATAGCCACCCTTTGCTCTGTTTGATAAAGCCGTTTGAAGCTGTTATATATATATATATATAAATTTTATTTTTCAAAATTAAAAATTATATAATTTTAACAATTTCTTTAAAGTGTGATTTATCAGAATACCGTATTTTCCGGACTATAAATCGAGTTTTTTTCTCCGAAGCGATTTATATATGAAATTATTAACACATTATTACCGGTATATCATTTCACATGTTATTTTCACATTGAACCGCAAGAGGGCGCTCTAGGCTTGTGTTGATCATTTTAAAAACAACTGAGGAGGTTTTAACAAAAACGGCACCGAAAAGAAAATCATATTCTGCAGATCACAAGCTGCAAGTAGTAAAATATGACGTCTGACGTCATCGACGTAGAAGAGGAAGCGCCGCATCTTCTACTTCCGGAGTTAGAGGAGTTGATGAAAAGTGACACCGAGGATGAAGATTTCATTGGACTTTATTTACCGGATATTTGGATGGTTTTGTTAAACTTCTTAGCATGTTATTGATGCTATAGTTAAACTTCTTAGCATGTTATTGATGCTATAGTTAAACTTCTTAGCATGTTATTGATGCTATAGTTAAACTTCTTAGCATGTTATTGATGCTATAGTTAAACTTCTTAGCATGTTATTGATGCTATAGTTAAACTTCTTAGCATGTTATTGATGCTATAGTTAAACTTCTTAGCGTGTTATTGATGCTATAGTTAAACTTCTTAGCATGTTATTGATGCTATAGTTAAACTTCTTAGCATGTTATTGATGCTATAGTTAAACTTCTTAGCGTGTTATTGATGCTATAGTTAAACTTCTTAGCATGTTATTGATGCTATAGTTAAACTTCTTAGCATGTTATTGATGCTATAGTTAAACTTCTTAGCATGTTATTGATGCTATAGTTAAACTTCTTAGCATGTTATTGATGCTATAGTTAAACTTCTTATCATGTTATTGATGCTATAGTTAAACTTCTTAGCATGTTATTGATGCTATAGTTAAACTTCTTAGCATGTTATTGATGCTATAGTTAAATTTCTTAGCATGTTATTGATGCTATAGTTAAACTTCTTAGCATGTTATTGATGCTATAGTTAAACTTCTTAGCATGTTATTGATGCTATAGTTAAATTTCTTAGCATGTTATTGATGCTATAGTTAAACTTCTTAGCATGTTATTGATGCTATAGTTAAACTTCTTAGCATGTTATTGATGCTATAGTTAAACTTCTTATCATGTTATTGATGCTATAGTTATGGGAATAACTCTTAATATGTTGTGTTCTCAGTTGTATCATGTAACATCAGCACCGTTCAGCCTGTTGTTGCCTCTATTTTTATTTTAAATTGTTCGTCATTTAAATTTTAAATATCTGTTCTTATTGTTGGATTTTATAAAATAAATTGTGGTAACTTGTCAAAACAAAGGACACAAACAGATGTTGAGTTTCACTTTTTATCGATAGACAACAACACATTCCTTCCAGTCCCGAGGAGAACGACAACTCGCGCATGCGCAGAAACTTCACTCTTCTTCAGTAAACCTTCTTACCACAATGATCACACAGCAGCTCCCACTGGATAAACAATCAATTGCCCCCTAATTACCTCTGCTTCATAAATTTCCCCCCAAAATGTGACTTATACTCCAGTGTGACTTATGTTTTTTCCGTCTTTATTATGCATTTTATGGCTGGTGCGACTTGTGCTCCAGAGCAACTTATAGTCCAGAAAATACGGTAACTCCTGGTCATTCCCATCAATCTTATAATCTAATAAATACCAGATATATTGTAGATTAAACAGTCTACTGTACAATATGAGTTCAGCCTGTTGTTGCCTCTCTTTTTATTTTAAATTGTTCGTCATTTAAATTTTAAATGACACGTCTGTTCTTGGCTTTGGATTTTATCAAATAAATTTCCCCCAAAATGTGACTCATACTCCAGTGTGACTTATATGTTTTTCCTTCTTTATTATGCATTTTATGGCTGGTGCGACTTGTACTCCAGAGCAACTTATAGTCCGGAAAATATGGTGAATGGATTTTGAATCCAACTTTTCTTTGAAAAGGGCATAAAGGGCATTATTCATAATAATTACAAACTTAAGGATTCATTAGTTTTAATACAGATTGAACCAAATCACAATAAATCACAATATCTTAGTTGATAATTCAATACACTTTATTTTGTGACAAAACATCCCATGTTTCGGTAGTGACAGCACATCTGACATGAAATATCTGAAAATAACTGCATGAATTTCAGATTACACCTCACTGAAGAGGTACTGGATAGTTTCGGTCTTGACAAGACTGCAAGTGAGAAATCATGTAAAAATCACATAACATGTTGATTTTTCTACCTAAAAAAAGAGAAACATCTCACTATAAACTGTTTAAGAATCACTTTTTTATTATGAACAGCAACAGACACTGAAAAGCTTTGTAGAGCTGAAAAGAAATGCAGAGTGATAATTCTCTATGCTCATCACTACAAGCAGCACCTTCCACATTACATCTCATATGATTTACACATGTAATCTGTAAAAATAATTGACATATTGTAAATGCAAGGCTTTTTACCAATGTAACAACACTGAAACATGGTGCTTTCATTTCATCTAGTTCTATAAGCACACAGTTGCATTTCATTTCTAAAAGTCAAAGTCAACAAAACAGCATCACCACAGTGAGGCTTCTGTTCCAGTCCAAGAAGAAACAGGATAAAGTCACAGTGTGTATTTCATCAGAATAATGTTTTCTCTTATGTGTGTGTGTGTGTGAGAGAGAGAGTTTCAATGTGTATCACAGGTTAAAAAGATGAAAACACCTGCTTCACAAAAGTCTTCAGTACATGAACAGAATAATTGAGTGTGTGTGCAACTCTGTTGTCTGTTCAGTAGTCTAACAGACTTTCACACACAGCCTTGTACATTGGTGGGTTTATTTGGACATGCCTGCTCGTGACCTGTTGAGGTGGACAGATCAGGGAGCACCAGATCTGGTCCTCAACTAGTGGCCAAAAAAAATCTGTTTGGTCCAGTGTTGCATTACTTTGACCTCCACTGCACCTGAAGACAAATGAAGGGCAAAAGACATGACTGGATATGTTACCTATTCGAGTGTTATGGAATATTAGAATGGAATATAGCTTATGGGAGAAATAAACTATATATTATGTTACGACCAGCTCGATAGAGGGGAAAGGGAAGTAACATAAATAGCCCAGGTCTTGTAAGGTTTAAGAAAAGTTGGTTTTAATTATCAAAAGGGCTTGTTTCCAGTACAAAATTAAAACAATTACTATGGGTGCAGGAGTGAAAATGAAACGCAAACTACTTCTTTGTGACTTGTTGAAGGTGTTAGATCAGGACCAACAGTCTCACACTTTTGTATATTTAATATAATCAGAGTCCTGCTGGCAGTTTAATGTGTAAAAATGATCATCGAGTGAAATAAATGCTGCAAGAACGCTGTGTTTAATCATTAGTGTCAATGTTTGGTCACATCTGTAAAGTGACATGTTCAGTAACGTCTGTAGAGAACAACTTGTTTCTACCAGCAGGACTAAACTAAACAGACGGCACAGGTTTTATTAGAAATCAGCTGATGTGATGCCTTTTGTCTAAGAAGTTCCTGTCTGAAATGAGACAAAGGACACATCACATTTTACTATTAGTAAGTCATTCATTTATTTTCTATACCCTCTCATTCCTCATTAGGGTCACATGGTCTGCTGGAGCCAATCCCAGCACATTACAGGTGAGAGGCAGTGATACACCCCAGATGGTCACCAGTCTATCATGGAGCACACACACCATTCACTCACACACTCACACCTACGGGCAATTCTCCAATTAACCTCAGCATGTTTTTGGACTGTGGGAGGAAGCCGGAGAAAACCCACACAGACACGGGGAGAACATTTGACTATTATTTTATTTATAATATTTAAAAATAACAATTTATTTTATTTTTTCATGTTATTTTCGACTGTTTTCATGAATTTTTCATAGTTTATCTATAATCCGTCCTCTGGATTCCACTTCCTGATTCAGTCTGAGAGCAGCTCTGATTGGTCAGAGGCAGCACGTAATCCAGGAAGGCCGCGGAAAAACAAAATGTCTTTTTTGTTGTTTTTTTGGAGAAACTTCTATAAAATGATTAATCCATATTTTTTCTGGTGTTTTTTTTCTTAAATCTTTTTTCTAAAACTTCATCTCTTAAACAACTTTCTTCCTGCTTAAAAAGTCATTTCAACATACTTTAAAATATTTTAAATACATAAATTGGCATTTAAAGGTTTGAACTTTTGAAAATTGTTGAATGTTTGGTAGTTTAGTAGATTTATGAAAATAAATCATAGAAATATTGATGTATGGTGAATTTATAGAAGTTTGTCTGGACATTTTTGTCCTGAAGGTCACAGAAAAGGTCAAAATGAGGCATGTGGGTTAACTTAAGTGTATGGCAAAGCCTATATTAGTAGTAGTAATAATAATAATAATGATACATGGCTACCCTCCTGTGTCTGATCAGATTTTACCTGCTAATTTACGTCATTTTTTGATGCTTCAAAATGCGTCAAAATGATGTTAAAACATCCCAAACTGTCTGGTTCCTGTCTGGATGCTATTATTTATTGATGATTGATAACATCGTTATCCATTAGCATAACATAGTTAGCTAATCAATAAATAGTCTTCCTGTGAGTTCATGTCATAGACATCGGATCTTATCAGATTTATTCAGCAGGTGTTATCAAGATGAATTTATTGACATTTTAACATCTGTTTAGTTCATGTTCTCCCAGCTTGTTAATGAAAATGTTATTAATGTCCCTCTCCTTTATATATTATAGTTATAAGCCCTAAATCAGATCACATCATTATTGTTACAACATAACACACACACAACTATATGAATTATTGTTGTTCTGCTAATTACCATTAAACTGTCATGACGATGAAATTACTGATATATGAATTAATAATAATTTGCATTTCAGAGAAAAGGTGCATGCATGTATTTCTTGTGTTTATCATTTATATTATTTAATTTTCTTGAAATCATGGGTTTATTATTATTGGTGTAACAAACTCCTCTTCTCTCTTCAGATGCTGCTGACATTCCTCAGTCCCACCTTCCATCTATTATTATTAGTATTTTGAATGTGCAATGACTTTATTTAGATGAAATAACATCCAAGACAAAGCTGTTTATTTTCTAGTATATGTAGACTAGCAGTGGAATTTTCCATAGGAGGTGTGATTACAATGAGCTTTTTCTAATATCATATTATTGATATGTGTATAATGTGAATAATGTCAATTAAACAGAAAAACGTTCTCCTTTATGCTACGAGCTGCATGTTAATGCAAAACTTGAAACACTTTAGTTCTAGTTTGTCCATAAAAGTCTCTTGTAATTTGTTCGTGTTAAAGTCTGGCTCAAGATGCCACCACAAAGAGAAGAAACACCATGTGAATGATCAACCAAAACTTTTTATTGAAACCAAATGAAGTTTATTCACCAATTGTTTTTGTTTTTTATTAATGGAGGGAAGGAAACTCAGTGGCCAATTTTTTAATGCCAATTTTTGATGCTTGGGCCCAAATTGTAATCAAGGATAAAACAAGTTAAACCAATGTAAATCTGTAAAAGATAAAACATGTTAAACTATGTAAAACTGTAAAAGATAAAATATGTTAAACAATGTAAAACTGTAAAAGATAAAACATGTTAAACTATGTAAAACTGTAAAAGATAAAATATGTTAAACATGTAAAACTGTAAAAGATAAAACATGTTAAAAATGTAAAACTGTAAAAGATAAAATATGTTAAACAATGTAAACCTGTAAAAGATAAAACATGTTAAACTATGTAAAACTGTAAAAGATAAAATATGTTAAACATGTAAAACTGTAAAAGATAAAACATGTTAAACATGTAAAACTGTAAAAGATAAAACATGTTAAACTATGTAAAATGACTAAACATGTATTTGTATCATCACTCAATAAAACAATGTACAGTGTACAATTGTGAACGATACAATAAGTTAAATAATGTCAAACTGTAAAATGTAAAACAAGTTAAACAATAAAAAATCTAAAAGATAAAACAAGTTAAAACACTGTAAAACTGTAACAAATAAAAACAAGTTAAACATGTAAAACTCTAAAAGATGGATGAGGGTGAAGGTGAGGGTGGGGGTGAGGGTGAGGGTGGGGGTGAGGGTGGGGGTGAAGGTGGGGGTGAGGGTGAGGGTGGGGGTGAGGGTGAAGGTGAGGGTGGGGGTGGGGGTGGGGGTGAGGGTGAGGGTGAGGGGGAGGGTGGGGGTGAAGGTGAGGGTGAGGGTGAGGGTGAAGGTGAGGGTGGGGGTGAGGGTGGGGGTGAAGGTGAAGGTGAGGGTGAGGGTGAGGGTTAGAAGATAAAATGAGTTAAAACAATGTAAAACCATAAAAGATAAAACCAGTTAAACAATGTAAAATTCTAAAAGATAAACAAAGTTAAACAACATCAAACTGAGTTCCAAGTAAAAGTAAAAGTTGTTTTTACTGTAACCAAGAAAATAACCCTAAAATTCTAAAAGATAAAACATGTTAAAAATGTTAAACTGTAAAAGATAAAACATGTTAAACATGTAAATCTGTAAAAGATAAAACATGTTAAACAATGTAAATCTGTAAAAGATAAAACATGTTAAACAATGTAAAACTGTAAAAGATAAAACATGTTAAACATGTAAAACTGTAAAAGATAAAACATGTTAAACAATGTAAATCTGTAAAAGATAAAACATGTTAAACAATGTAAAACTGTAAAAGATAAAACATGTTAAACATGTAAAACTGTAAAAGATAAAACATGTTAAACAATGTAAAATGACTAAACATGTATTTGTATCATCACTCAATAAAACAATGTACAGTGTACAATTGTGAACGATATAATAAGTTAAATAATGTCAAACTGTAAAATGTAAAACAAGTTAAACAATAAAAAATCTAAAAGATAAAACAAGTTAAAACACTGTAAAACTGTAACAAATAAAAACAAGTTAAACATGTAAAACTCTAAAAGATGGATGAGGGTGAAGGTGAAGGTGAGGGTGAGGGTGAGGGTGAGGGTGAAGGTGGGGGTGAAGGTGAAGGGGGTGAGGGTGAGGGTGAGGGTGAAGGTGAGGGGGTGAGGGTGAGGGTGAAGGTGGGGGTGAGGGTTAGAAGATAAAATGAGTTAAAACAATGTAAAACCATAAAAGATAAAACCAGTTAAACAATGTAAAATTCTAAAAGATAAACAAAGTTAAACAACATCAAACTGAGTTCCAAGTAAAAGTAAAAGTTGTTTTTTACTGTAACCAAGAAAATAACCCTAAAATTCTAAAAGATAAAACATGTTAAAAATGTTAAACTGTAAAAGATAAAACATGTTAAACATGTAAATCTGTAAAAGATAAAACATGTTAAACATGTAAATCTGTAAAAGATAAAACATGTTAAACATGTAAAACTGTAAAAGATAAAACATGTTAAACATGTAAAACTGTAAAAGTGAATGAAATCAAATTGTGTCATTTTCCAGAGTTAAACCAACAGCTGAGTGCATCAATCAGAAAGTTTCTATCTGTCCAGACACTCAGGCTGTTTCTCTACGTTAAAGCCTCCAAACACAAAGAGGGGGTCCCCACATCTGGAACCACACCCACATCTGGAACCAGACCCACATCTGGAACCAGACCCACCTCTAGAATCAGACCCACCTTGGCCGCTTGGGTGCAGCCTCCTCGTCGTCCTCCTCGTCGTCCTCCTCCCTGCTCCTCCTCCTCTGGTACCTGGAAAGACAAGACTCACACAAATGGGCTAGAACCACCTGACCTGGAGGCAGAGCCTCAATCCTAACAGGAGGAGGAGACTGAGGAGGAGAATCAAGAGAATCCTCACTGTCAATGACAATGACAGGAGGAGAAAGAGGAGGAGCAAGAGGAGGAGAATCAAGAGAATCCTCACTGTCAATGATAATGTGGAGAGAAGGAGGAGGAGAGGGAGGAGGAGAAGGAGAAAGAGGGGGAGAAACAGGAGAAAGATAGGAAGGAGGAGAAGAAGGAGGAGAAGGAGGGGGAGAGAGAGGAGGAGAAGGAGGAGGAGAAAAAGGAGGAGAAGGAGGAGGAGAAAAAGGAGGAGAAGGAGGAGGAGAAGAAGGAGGAGAGGGAGGAGGAGAAGAAGGAGGAGAAGGAGGAGGAGAGGGAGGAGGAGAAGGAGAAAGAGGGGGAGAAACAGGAGAAAGATAGGAAGGAGGAGAAGAAGGAGGAGAAGGAGGGGGAGAGAGAGGAGGAGAAGGAGGAGGAGAAAAAGGAGGAGAAGGAGGAGGAGAAAAAGGAGGAGAAGGAGGAGGAGAAGAAGGAGGAGAGGGAGGAGGAGAAGAAGGAGGAGAAGGAGGAGGAGAGGGAGGAGGAGAAAGAGAAGGAGAAGAAGGAGGATAAAGAGGAGGAGAGGGAGGAGGAGAAAAAGAAGGGGTAGAAAGAGGGGGAGAAACAGGAGGAGCAATAGGGGGAGCAAACTCAGGAACAAAGTGAGGAGGGAGAGGAACAGCGTGTTCCATAAAGACTAAGACAGGTCCCACAATGTGACCCTCTGTGGAGAGAAGATGAAATAAAAAGTCAGATTCTAGTTGATGTTTGATGAATCAAATGTAACATGATCAATAATAGAACATTAATGATCAATAATACAACATTAATGATCAATAATAGAACATTAATGATCAATAATACAACATTAATGATCAATAATACAACATTAATGATCAATAATAGAACATTAATGATCAATAATACAACATCAACGATCAATAATACAACATTAATGATCAATAATACAACATTAATGATCAATAATAGAACAATAATGATAAATAATACAACATTAATGATCAATAATACAACATTAATGATCAATAATACAACATTAATGATCAATAATAGAACAATAATAATACAACATTAATGATCAATAATAGAACAATAATAATACAACATTAATGATCAATAATAGAACAATAATGATCAATAATACAACATTCATGATCAATAATACAACAATAATGATCAATAATAGAACATTAATGATCAATAATAGAACAATAATGATCAATAATAGAACATTCATGATCAATAATACAACAATAATGATCAATAATAGAACATTAATGATCAATAATAGAACAATAATGATCAATAATAGAACATTAATGATCAATAATAGAACATTAATGATCAATAATAGAACAATAATGATCAATAATACAACATTAATGATCAATAATAGAACAATAATGATCAATAATAGAACATTAATGATCAATAATAGAACATTAATGATCAATAATACAACATTAATGATCAATAATAGAACAATAATGATCAATAATAGAACAATAATGATCAATAATAGAACATTAATGATCAATAATAGAACAATAATGATTAATAATACAACAATAATGAACATTAACAGAATAATTAATTATAATAGAATAATAATGATTAATAATACAATAAATATTTACAATTATAAACAATAATGTGTGTGTGTGTGTGTGTGTGTGTGTGTGTGTGTGTGTGTGTGTGTGTGTGTGTGTCCTTGTGGTATCATCACAATAAATTGACATTAAAATGGTCACATTTCTAGACATTTCTGATCAAACTAGTGGTTAAACCCAGATTACTGAAGGAGACGTTTAATCAATGATGAACCAATAATTCAGGACTGATCACAGCAGCTGTCGTTAGGTCTGGAACAACAGTCTTAGTTCGTTTAATTAGTTAATTAGTTAACTTAGTTCAATTTATCTGCTTCACTCAACAAGAACCTGAATATATAGAAAACAGCTGGAAGTAGAGTTCACTCATGTTCTGAAGTGGATTTAAAAGGACTTGACAACAGCTGTGGACTCATCAAAGCTTCAACAATCTTAATAATCAATAATAATCATCTATAGTTTTATATTTTGACTGTTTGAAATGTTTGTTTTAAATGTGTTATGCACTGTTAGTAAAATGTACTAGGCTATATAAAACTATATAAACTGTAGAGAACAAACATGTGCTCCACTTGTCTAGTCTATAATATGATATGATGCAGCTCTTTTACTGTGAATCTAACACAGTCTCTATCATTGACTCCACATTGATGATGTACAACATTAAAAGGCTTCATGTGATTGTTAGTGATCAATAATAGAACAGCAGCTATAAAATGATACAACAGTCTGTACAACGAGAATTTAACGTCTGATATTTGATTCCATTTTGATGATAAAACTTCTGACTTTTACTTCAGTAACGGTTTGAATTCAGGACTAAAACAACAGATTCAGCTGCCGTAAAAACATCCAGCGACGTAAACTACGTCTCCATGGTGACAACTATTCCTTTTATTATTTCTTCAAAGTTAAAATGTCGTCGTCGCTTTTGTTTACATTTAATCTTTCTATGATCTTTTTTCCCCAAAATGGTCGACGACATTTTTTCATGATTTTCACGTTAAAATAACAGTGTTTTCACGTCAATGCATCTTATTAACACGCCTTTTACCGGGAAATCCGCACATCTAATCAATAATTACTTATTTAATGAATTAATTCATCTCTATTGATCACGTTGTAATTACGATGAAATATAACCACAGTCCTTCGATTTGCGCAACAAATCAGTAGCCGAACAATTAGCTAAACATTAGCAACAACATGATTCTAGCAAATATTAATTTGACACCTGAGAACACGTCGCGTGTTTCCATCAAATCAGTTTTTCTAACAGGTGGATGACACGTTCACATTCAGCAGTTTACATGAATCAACTTGTAATTTCCTACTGAAACATATTAAATGAACATGTTGAAATGTCTTACCTTGGTAGAACCACATCAGGGTCCATCCTCGTCCGGGCGCCGCCATCGTGAATCGAGTTAAAACTTGATAAACTTGAGATGCGGATCTACTCGAGTCTAAACGCTAATGTGGAAGTTTAAAGGTCGCAACTCTATAATATTCACCTGCTCACTGACGTCACCGTTCTGTTGCCATGACACCTGACTTACATTACATCATCCCTCCTGATGAAATAAAACATTTGATTAATTTACATTAAATTATGTTATTTTTCATTGTTTTAGTTTTTTTTTTTTTAGATTAGATTAGATTAGATTAGATTAGATTAGATTAGATTAGATTAGATAGGCCTTTATTGATCCTTTGGGAGGTTCCTCAGGGAAGTTGAAGTTCCAACATGTCACATACAGCAGTTATAAAACCTAAGACACATAAACAAACGAGAAATATGTAAAAAAATAGAAATTACCCAGACCAAACGTTGGAACACACTTTCAATTTTATTTTTCAAAATTATATAATTTTAACAATTTCTTTAAAGTGTGATTTATCAAAATACCGTATTTTCCGGACTATAAATCGAGTTTTTTTCTCCGGAGCGATATATATGTGAAATTATTAACACATTATTACCGGTATATCATTTCACATGTTATTTTCACATTGAACCGCAAGAGGGCGCTCTAGGCTTGTGTTGATCATTTTAAAAACAACTGAGGAGGTTTTAACAAAAACGGCACCGAAAAGAAAATCATATTCTGCAGATCACAAGCTGCAAGTAGTAAAATATGACGTCTGACGTCATCGACGTAGAAGAGGAAGCGCCGCATCTTCTACCTCCAGAGTTAGAGGAGTTGATGAAAAGTGACACCGAGGATGAAGATTTCATTGGATTTTATTTACCGGATATTTGGACTGACACGGATGGTTTTGGTGAACTTCTTAGCGTGTTATTGATGCTATAGTTAAACTTCTTAGCATGTTATTGATGCTATAGTTAAACTTCTTAGCATGTTATTGATGCTATAGTTAAACTTCTTAGCGTGTTATTGATGCTATAGTTAAACTTCTTAGCATGTTATTGATGCTATAGTTAAACTTCTTAGCATGTTATTGATGCTATAGTTAAACTTCTTAGCATGTTATTGATGCTATAGTTAAACTTCTTAGCATGTTATTGATGCTATAGTTAAACTTCTTAGCATGTTATTGATGCTATAGTTAAACTTCTTAGCATGTTATTGATGCTATAGTTAAACTTCTTAGCGTGTTATTGATGCTATAGTTAAACTTCTTAGCATGTTATTGATGCTATAGTTAAACTTCTTAGCGTGTTATTGATGCTATAGTTAAACTTCTTAGCGTGTTATTGATGCTATAGTTAAACTTCTTAGCATGTTATTGATGCTATAGTTAAACTTCTTAGCATGTTATTGATGCTATAGTTAAACTTCTTAGCATGTTATTGATGCTATAGTTAAACTTCTTAGCATGTTATTGATGCTATAGTTATGGGAATAACTCTTAATATGTTGTGTTCTCAGTTGTATCATGTAACATCAGCACCGTTCAGCCTGTTGTTGCCTCTATTTTTATTTTAAATTGTTCGTCATTTAAATTTTAAATATCTGTTCTTGGTGTTGGATTTTATCAAATAAATTGTGGTAACTTGTCAAAACAAAGGACACAAACAGATGTTGAGTTTCACTTTTTATCAATTGTAAAGGACCACACTAGTCCTTCTGTGTTTTGTTTTGTCCGAGTAAAATTGAAATTTGTCTTTTCATTACGTCCTTATTTAGGAAATCTAATTTTAATTTATTAAATAATGCTTCTATTTTTGTGTACTTAAAATAATTATTTACTTACTTGAATAATTATTGTGCTGTGTGTGAATCTTTGGACTTTGGAGATTAAATGAATTTTTGTCCTTTGAGTGACACCGTAGCTCCACAAGAGGGAGATGGGTAAAAGGTAAGCCAACAGGTGTTGGTAATGAGGAAGCTGTTTTGTTTGAGCCTGGGTTACAAAAGTTTGTTCTCCAGGCTCCAGCTTAACTCTGCTTCATTTGCACAAAAGGGACTGTGATGCTTGTTTAAGAAGAAAAGACTGAAAATTTAAGCATCCTTGGTCAGCGCAGTGAGGTATGTTTTATCTATTTGAAACATTGTATTATTGAGTTGTATTAGTGTGTATGTAATACTTTGAATGTTTTAATATTGATGTGTAAATCATGTTGTACCGTGTGACTTGTATGGTGACTTGTTCGTTGTTTTTTATGTTTGTATACCCCGACAAACAGTTTTGACGGTGCCATGGTGAAACAAAAATAAAGGACACCTGACGCATCAGTCGAGACTCTCTTTGGGGATCCAAGGGTTGCTACAGTGAAAACTCAACGCTACATCTGGGTCATCTGCTGGGTCGTTCCTGCCGGCTTCACTTTAGAAGACAAAGCCTGCTGTGTGTTACCATCTTAAACAGAGACTTCAGATGTGGTGAGAGAACTCAAATAAAGGAATAATTCCTGATGAACTGAACTTTCTCTGCGCAGTCATTCACCTGATCCAAGTGATGGGTATAATGACTTTGGTTGCAAATGAAGTTTGAGTTAAATGCTTGAGAAGATTTGGTTATCTGAAATGCTTAAAGTAAAGTGAATGTTAAATGGGTTTATTTCAAATGCAAATGTTCATGTTTATCTTTGTTTGAAATTACATGGTTAAGAGAAGCCTTTTTTACATTTTGAAGTTAAAGCAAACAAGCTCAGGCTCATTGAATGCAGTTTAAACAGCCTAATGATTTGTGATGGGTCTATTTCTTTCTTTCTTAGTGGTTTAATGTGAGGTGCAACAACACTTATTAAGACAGCTCCATTTTAGTTTATCACTTAAAAATAAGTGCAATCACATAAAAATTCTAAATTAAAAATGTCAGTAACACAAGGAAAGGGTAAATCCATGGGTGAGAAAGATGTCTCTGAAGAACCTCCAGTAACAGAAGGAAAATCAGTTGGTGCACAAAAAGTGGTCTCTGGTACTCGTGAAAGGAAACTCACTGAAGGAGGCCAACAGATGCTGATTTTAAGAATGCTTTTACATGCTTTTTTGCTTGTTCTTCACAAGCAAAAAAGCATGTAAAAGCATTCTTAAAATCCTATGACTCTTGGAAGAGGATAGCAAAAGAATGTAGAAAACGTCTAAAGCAATTCTGTTCAAAGGAGGATCTTGATAAAATAAATGAGTACATTCAAAGTGGATATGACCTCGTACATCAAAATTATGAGCCATTACAACGAAACTCAACTAAAACTCTTGATGTTGTGCGGAAAATGGATGCTTGTAATACACTGACAACAGAAATATGTGATATAGTGAGTAAACGAATGGAAGTGGGCATAACTCAAGACACCTTTAAATCAGAAGCTGAAAAACAAAGAGTGAGAATGATTTTAAACAGAGATGAATACAAATCTATCTTTGGTGAAACAAACACTGAAAGTGTCATCTCAGACGGACTTGAAGGATCAGATGAAGTGTCCATTGCCAACTCTCGGGCTTCCAGTAAAAGAGCAGATGCGGAAGCGGAGCTTGCAGCCAAACAAGAGCAAGCAAAGTCTATGGGGGAGATACAAGCTCAATGGAGTAAACTGACTAAACTGGAAAGTGAATGGAAACTTCATGAGTCACAGGTGACGCCGAAATGAGGCAAAAACAAATGGAAGTTGAGTGGAAACTAGAGGAGGAGAAATCAAAGCTGAAAATGATGCAAGCAGATATGGATGTCAAGGTGGCTGCAGCTCGTGCTCGAACATATGAGAAATATGAAGGTGGAGTGGGAAATGAAGTGAGGGAGCGCCATGAATTAGCCCCTGTTGAAACCCCTCCAATTATGAATTCAAATCTAAATCGGCCCGTGAGTGCAGGAGCCACAGTGTCTCAATCACAGACACCATCACGGAGTGAAACGGCCGGACTGGCTGAAGCAATTGCAAGTTCACTAACCTTAAACCTCGCCTTCCTGTTCCTGAACCAGCTGTCTTCTCTGGTGATCCTCTGAAATTTGTTGACTTTAAGATGTCTTTCCTAACCCTAATTGGTAGAAAACCGATCCCTGCCAGTGAAAAGATGCTTTACCTGAAAAGCTACCTTACAGGAGAGGCACACCAAGCCGTGGAGGGATTCTTCTACCGCAGCTCTGAAGATGCATATGAGGGTGCCTGGGCAGTTTTAGAGGACCGCTATGGTAATCCATTTGTTGTACAAAAGGCATTCAGAGACAAACTAATGAAATGGCCTAAGATTAATTCAAATGATTCTTCTGCATTAAGAGGGTTTGCGGATTTCTTAAAAAGCTGTGCAGAAGCTATGCCTCATGTTAAAGGACTGGCCATACTGAATGATTGTGAGGAAAATCATAAGCTCTTGAAAAAGCTGCCAGATTGGGTTGTACGAAAATGCAGTAGGATTGCTGTAGAAGAGCTTGACAAATTTGGTGAATACCCAGCCTTCAAACACTTCGCTGAGTTTGTGATAAAAGAGGCCCGCATAGCCTGTAACCCCATAGCCTCTCCCTTCCTTCTGAATTCTAGAGCTCCAGATGAGAAGCTATCTAAGAGAACCAAGGCCTTTAGCACAAGTGCCCAGTTAAAAGAAACAATATTTCCCAGGCCCAGGCTACCTTGCCTCATATGCAAAGAAGAATCACACGGCATAGCCAAGTGTCCAGTGTTTGCTGCAAAGCCTATGGCAGATAAAAGGACATTCATACATCAAAAAATCATACATCAGCTTTGCTTTGGATGTTTACGTAAGGGCCATATCACAAAAGACTGTAGAACAAAGCACATCTGTGGAGTGTGTGGCCACCGCCATCCAACATGTTTGCATGATAGAGTGAAAAAACCTGGGGAGGCCACAATGAAAGGTTTCACTTCCACAGAGGGGCAAGTATCTCAGGAGATCCATAAAGTCAACTCATACTGTCATTAGAGAGGCATCTGCCACTTCAAGCATTGTTCCTGTTTATTTGTCATCTGCGAATGAACCTGAAAAGGAAATTCTCACTTATGCTCTTCTTGATACACAGAGTGATTCAACCTTTGTCCTGGAAGATCTTGCCAGAGAGCTGAATGTAGCCACTCAACCACTACGGTTGAAACTGAGTACAATGACTGCTGTAGATAGTTATACCTAGTCACAGTGTAGTTGGCCTGCAAGTTAGAAGCTTCCATAATGACAACCGCATTCTGTTACGCCAAGTTTATACACGTGATTTCATTCCAGTTGACAAATCCTGTGTACCAACTAAATCTACAGCTTTACAATGGTCTCATCTTAAACACCTGGCACATGAGTTGCCATCACTTCAAGACTGTGATGTGGGCCTCCTAATAGGCTATGACTGTCCTTCAGCTTTAGCACCTCTAGAGGTCATCATTGGAAATGAGAATGAGCCATTCGCACAAAAGACTGAGTTAGGATGGAGCATTATAGGTGCAGCAAATCCACATCTGGACAGACAAGGAAGTCAGAGGTTCGTGCACAGAGTTGCTGTGAAGGAGATTGCCATGCCAACTGCTGCAGACATCCTGAGAGTTTTAGAGTCAGACTTCAGTGAGAAAAATTCAGAGTGCAAACTTGTCTCCCAAGATGATGTGCGCTTTATTGAGCTTCTTAGTGAAACCATCCGACAGAGGCCAGATGGCCATTTAGAAATGCCTCTCCCGTTCAAGGGCCAAAGTCCTCCCCTACTGCCAAATAATAAAAAACTGGCCACAATTCGTCTTCAGCACTTGAAAAGAAAGTTAAAAGCCAATCAGCAGTTCCATGATCATTATAAAACCTTTATGGAGGATGTGATCAGCAATGGTGATGCAGAGCTAGTTCCAGAGACAGCTGTTGGGGATGTCTGTTGGTATATACCTCACCATGGCATATACCACCCTAAGAAACCTGGCAAGTTAAGGGTGGTATTCGATTGCTCAGCTAAATATAAGGGCATCTCCCTCAATGACACCTTACTGACTGGCCCTGACCTCATTAACTCTCTGGTGGGAGTCCTCTGCCGTTTCAGAAAGGAAGCAGTAGCTATCATCTGCGATATTGAAAGAATGTTCCACCAATTCTTCGTCACACCTAAGAACCGCAGTTATTTGAGGTTTCTATGGTGGGAGCATGGAGACCTTGAAAATGAGCCAAAGGAATATCAGATGGCTGTCCACCTTTTTGGCGCTGCATCTTCCCCAGGCTGTGCCAACTTCGGCTTGAAGTTCTTGGCCCAACAGTATGAGTCTGACTATCCCTCTGCAGCTGCCTTTGTTGCAAACAGCTTTTATGTTGATGATGGGCTTTTGAGTGTTCCCTCAATGAAAGAAGCCTCTGAATTGATCATTGAAGCCCAGCAATTGTGCAAAAAAGGGGGCTTAAGGCTCCACAAATTCAACTCAAATAAGAGAGAAGTTCTCAGCTGTGTAGATCCATCCGAGAGAGCCACAGGTGTTAAATGCCTGGACCTCACCCAAGAATCTGCCTCTGTGGAACATGCTCTGGGACTTCAGTGGTCAGTCAAAAGTGACCATTTCAGTTTTAATGTGAATGTGAAAGACAAGCCTGACACCCGCTGTGGCATTCTGTCCATAGTGGGGGTTTATGGCCCCATTTGTTCTGAGTGGCAAGTGCATCCTCCAGGAGCTCTGTCGCAGACATGTCCAGTGGGATGATCCACTTTCTGATGACTTGCGTCCACGGTGGGAGGAGTGGAAGGCTGGCCTTGAAGGGTTGAGAGAAGTCTCAATCCCCAGATGTTATCATCCACCCCAGTTTGGTAACATTGTGAGTGTCGAATTGCACCACTTTTCAGATGCTAGCAGTGTAGGATATGGTGCATGTTCTTACATTCGATACAAAAATGATCACGACAAAGTCCACTGCAGCCTCATTATGGCTAAGGCTAGGGTTGCCCCCTCAAAGGTCACCAGCATTCCTCGTTTGGAACTTTCAGCTGCCGTGCTTGCATCCAGACTGAGCGTTTTGCTAAAATCAGAACTGAACATGGAAATTAATGATGAATTCTTCTGGACAGATTCTAAAGTCACTCTAGCATACATCAACAATGAGGCACGCAGGTTCCATGTGTTTGTTGCAAACCGTGTCCAGTCAATAAGGGAGAATACTAACCCAAGCCAATGGCATTATGTTGACACTGCAGAGAACCCAGCCGATCATGCCTCTAGGGGGCTTAGGGCATCTCAGATTCAATCCTCTAACTGGCTGTCTGGACCTGAGTTCCTGTGGGAAGAAGAGTTGCAACTTGAACCCTGCGAGTCCAATAACCTTCTGGTCGGTGACCCAGAAGTGAAGGCCATACAAGTGTTTACCTCAAGCACAAGCAAGTGCACAGACATGCTCCAGCGACTGTCTAGAGTATCATCCTGGACAACGCTCCTCAAGGTAGTGGCAAGAATTAAAAGACTTGCCTCTAGACAAAAGTATCGCTCAGATGTTGTGACTGTTGAAGAACGTGAAAATGCAGCCAAAATATTGATAAGCCTTGTCCAAAAGCAGTCATTCAGCAAAGAGATCAAAACACTTGAAATGGGGCACAGTCTTCCAAGTTCCAGTCCTCTCTTCCGGCTTGATCCAATTTTGAGGGAGGGCATACTCCACGTTGGTGGAAGATTGAAACATGCGTGTCTAAGTGAAGAGTTTTGTCATCCCATCATTGTGCCAAATAAGAGTCACATTACACAGCTTATTCTGTCACACTATCACTCTCAAGTATGCCATCAGGGCAGGAGTCAAACACAAATGGAGCTCAGAGCAAATGGATTCTGGATCCTTGGCTGCAGCACATTGGTTTCAAGTTCATTTATAAGTGTGTGCAATGCCGAAAACTGAGGCGCCCTGTTGAAGAACAGCGGATGGCTGAGCTGCCCAAAGAACGCGTTGAGGAATCTGCTCCTTTTACAAATTGTGAGATGGATTGCTTTGGTCCATTTATCATTAAGAGAAACCGCAAGGAACATAAGAGGTATGGCTTGATACTCGTCTTTATTCTCGAGCTGTGCATGTCGAGATGTTGGAAGCTCTGTCCACTGATTCGTTTATCAATGCACTTAGGTGTTTCATCAGTCTAAGAGGAGCTGTGCGGCAACTCCACTGTGACCAGGGCAGAAATTTTGTAGGTGCCAAGAATGAATTAAAAGGAGCACTCAAACAGTGTGATCAGCAGGCCCTGGAAAATTTCCTGGCTGAGAAGCAATGTGAGTTTGTTTTCAGTGCTCCCTCAGCAAGTCATGCAGGTGGTGTTTGGGAGCGCCAAATACGCACCATACGAAATGTCCTGAATGCCACATTAACCCAAAGTGCAGGTAGGCTTGATGATTCCTCTCTGAGAACACTGTTTTATGAGGCCATGGCTATTGTCAACAGCCGCCCTCTGAGCACGGATGGAATAAACGACCCTAACTCTCTTGAGCCTTTAACACCCAACCATCTCATTCTAATGAAATCAAAATTGGCCCTTCCACCTCCCGGCAAGTTTGTTAAAGAGGATGTATATGGCACCAAAAGATGGCGACGAGTTCAGTATCTGATTGAGCAGTTCTGGAATCGATGGAGAAGAGAGTACTTGTCCAACATCTCCATATGACAAAAGTGGCATGTCCCCCGACGTAATCTCCAAGTGAATGATGTGGTCATCATCAAAGAAGAAATCCTCTCAAGGAACCAGTGGCAGTTGGCACGGGTGGTGGATACAACAGAAGATAGTGACGGATTGGTGCGAAGAGTTAAAGTGCAAGTGGGGACCCCGAGATCACTCAAAACTAATTCCCCATCCAAACCCTCAATCATAGAAAGACCAATACAAAAGCTAGTGTTGCTTCTTGAAAGTGAATAGGATAAATACTGAAGAGTACATACATACATATTACCTAACAGCTGACATCCATAACTCACTACTTGAACATGCATGTATTTTATGCTTACTTGCAACTGTTAGGGGTGGTGGCTGGTCTGTAGAAGAATTATGGGAATCATGTATGATATGTGTCAACATGACATGATTGGTGGGAGTGTAAAGGACCACACTAGTCCTTCTGTGTTTTGTTTTGTCCGAGTAAAATTGAAATTTGTCTTTTCATTACGTCCTTATTTAGGAAATCTAATTTTAATTTATTAAATAATGCTTCTATTTTTGTGTACTTAAAATAATTATTTACTTACTTGAATAATTATTGTGCTGTGTGTGAATCTTTGGACTTTGGAGATTAAATGAATTTTTGTCCTTTTGAGTGACACCGTAGCTCCACAAGAGGGAGATGGGTAAAAGGTAAGCCAACAGGTGTTGGTAATGAGGAAGCTGTTTTGTTTGAGCCTGGGTTACAAAAGTTTGTTCTCCAGGCTCCAGCTTAACTCTGCTTCATTTGCACAAAAGGGACTGTGATGCTTGTTTAAGAAGAAAAGACTGAAAATTTAAGCATCCTTGGTCAGCGCAGTGAGGTATGTTTTATCTATTTGAAACATTGTATTATTGAGTTGTATTAGTGTGTATGTAATACTTTGAATGTTTTAATATTGATGTGTAAATCATGTTGTACCGTGTGACTTGTATGGTGACTTGTTAGTTGTTTTTTATGTTTGTATACCCCGACAAACAGTTTTGACGGTGCCATGGTGAAACAAAAATAAAGGACACCTGACGCATCAGTCGAGACTCTCTTTGGGGATCCAAGGGTTGCTACATCGATAGACAACAACAATACATTCCTTCCAGTCCCGAGGAGAACGACAACTCGCGCATGCGCAGAAACTTCACTCTTCTTCAGTAAACCTTCTTACCACAATGATCACACAGCAGCTCCCACTGGATAAACAATCAATTGCCCCCTAATTACCTCTGCTTCATAAATTTCCCCCCAAAATGTGACTTATACTCCAGTGTGACTTATATGTTTTTTTCCTTCTTTATTATGCATTTTATGGCTGGTGCGACTTGTACTCCGGAGCAACTTATAGTCCGGAAAATACGGTAACTCCTGGTCATTCCCATCAATCTTATAATCTAATAAATACCAGATATATTGTAGATTAAACAGTCTACTGTACAATATGAGTTCAGCCTGTTGTTGCCTCTCTTTTTATTTGAAATTGTTCATCATTTAAATTTTAAATGACGCGTCTGTTCTTGGTTTTGGATTTTATCAAATAAATTTCCCCCAAAATGTGACTCATACTCCAGTGTGACTTATATGTTTTTTCCTTCTTTATTATGCATTTTATGGCTGGTGCGACTTGTACTCCGGAGCAACTTATAGTCCGGAAAATATGGTGAATGGATTTTGAATCCAACTTTTCTTTGAAAAGGGCATAAAGGGCATTATTCATAATAATTACAAACTTAAGGATTCATTAGTTTTAATACAGATTGAACCAAATCACAATAAATCACAATATCTTAGTTGATAATTCAATACACTTTATTTTGTGACAAAACATCCCATGTTTCGGTAGTGACAGCACATCTGACATGAAATATCTGAAAATAACTGCATGAATTTCAGATTACACCTCACTGAAGAGGTACTGGATAGTTTCAGTCTTGACAAGACTGCAAGTGAGAAATCATGTAAAAATCACATAACATGTTGATTTTTCTACCTAAAAAAAGAGAAACATCTCACTATAAACTGTTTAAGAATCACTTTTTTATTATGAACAGCAACAGACACTGAAAAGCTTTGTAGAGCTGAAAAGAAATGCAGAGTGATAATTCTCTATGCTCATCACTACAAGCAGCACCTTCCACATTACATCTCATATGATTTACACATGTAATCTGTAAAAATAATTGACATATTGTAAATGCAAGGCTTTTTACCAATGTAACAACACTGAAACATGGTGCTTTCATTTCATCTAGTTCTATAAGCACACAGTTGCATTTCATTTCTAAAAGTCTAAGTCAACAAAACAGCATCACCACAGTGAGGCTTCTGTTCCAGTCCAAGAAGAAACAGGATAAAGCCACAGTGTGTATTTCATCAGAATAATGTTTTCTCTTATGTGTGTGTGTGTGTGTGAGAGAGAGTTTCAATGTGTATCACAGGTTAAAAAGATGAAAACACCTGCTTCACAAAAGTCTTCAGTACATGAACAGAATAATTGAGTGTGTGTGCAACTCTGTTGTCTGTTCAGTAGTCTAACAGACTTTCACACACAGCCTTGTACATTGGTGGGTTTATTTGGACATGCCTGCTCGTGACCTGTTGAGGTGGACAGATCAGGGAGCACCAGATCTTGTCCTCAACTAGTGGCCAAAAAAAATCTGTTTGGTCCAGTGTTGCATTACTTTGACCTCCACTGCACCTGAAGACAAATGAAGGGCAAAAGACATGACTGGATATGTTACCTATTCGAGTGTTATGGAATATTAGAATGGAATATAGCTTATGGGAGAAATAAACTATATATTATGTTACGACCAGCTCGATAGAGGGGAAAGGGAAGTAACATAAATAACCCAGGTCTTGTAAGGTTTAAGAAAAGTTGGTTTTAATTATCAAAAGGGCTTGTTTCCAGTACAAAATTAAAACAATTACTATGGGTGCAGGAGTGAAAATGAAACGCAAACTACTTCTTTGTGACTTGTTGAAGGTGTTAGATCAGGACCAACAGTCTCACACTTTTGTATATTTAATATAATCAGAGTCCTGCTGGCAGTTAAATGTGTAAAAATGATCATCGATTGAAATAAATGCTGCAAGAATGCTGTGTTTAATCATTAGTGTCAATGTTTGGTCACATCTGTAAAGTGACATGTTCAGTAACGTCTGTAGAGAACAACTTGTTTCTACCAGCAGGACTAAACTAAACAGACGGCACAGGTTTTATTAGAAATCAGCTGATGTGATGCCTTTTGTCTAAGAAGTTCCTGTCTGAAATGAGACAAAGGACACATCACATTTTACTATTAGTAAGTCATTCATTTATTTTCTATACCCTGTTGAAGTTGCATTGACATGAAATGAGAATGCCGAAAAACTTCTCACATTTAGACCGGAGTTGCGAGTCGTCTTTATTTTTCTAACTGACTAACAACTGGGCGTTGCGTAGCAACCGAAGTAACGGTAAGTCGCGTGTACAAAAACTCACCGGCAATCTAAAAAGCAACAGTAACGACTATGTGAGGCACAACATAAAAGATAATAAACTAACCATATAACAAATAACAGAACCTACAATGTAACAGATAACAACACATGTAAGAAGGTGAATTATGCCTACATTCATGAGTGTTAAGAGCACTACACATGCCCCCCCAGAATTCACCCTACAGAGAAAACATAAAAAAAAAATCAACGATGTGGGGGGCGAATAAAACGTCCACAGCGACTTCGCAGGATGGGAGAATGTGGAAACGCCCCCTCAGTGGCTGTCTGCTTGGCTCCCCTGCGGTAAGGTCGAGGGGCAGGAGGGGCAGGAAGTGGGGATACAGCCAGAGGCCGTCCTCGTTTCGGGGGTTGGGCCAACTCAACCGGCCTGGCTAGATCTAGATGAGCTGGTTTAAGACGGTCCACAGAAACACACTCTGATTTGCCCCCAATGTCTATCACGAAGTGCTTGTCCCCTGTCTCCACAACGCGGAAAGGACCCTCGTACGGCGGACGGAGAGGTCCGCGATGCCCATCCAACCAACTTTTAAGAAAAGTTGGTTTTAATTATCAAAAGGGCTTGTTTCCAGTACAAAATTAAAACAATTACTATGGGTGCAGGAGTGAAAATGAAACGCAAACTACTTCTTTGTGACTTGTTGAAGGTGTTAGATCAGGACCAACAGTCTCACACTTTTGTATATTTAATATAATCAGAGTCCTGCTGGCAGTTAAATGTGTAAAAATGATCATCGATTGAAATAAATGCTGCAAGAACGCTGTGTTTAATCATTAGTGTCAATGTTTGGTCACATCTGTAAAGTGACATGTTCAGTAACGTCTGTAGAGAACAACTTGTTTCTACCAGCAGGACTAAACTAAACAGACGGCACAGGTTTTATTAGAAATCAGCTGATGTGATGCCTTTTGTCTAAGAAGTTCCTGTCTGAAATGAGACAAAGGACACATCACATTTTACTATTAGTAAGTCATTCATTTATTTTCTATACCCTCTCATTCCTCATTAGGGTCACATGGTCTGCTGGAGCCAATCCCAGCACATTACAGGTGAGAGGCAGTGATACACCCCAGATGGTCACCAGTCTATCATGGAGCACACACACCATTCACTCACACACTCACACCTACGGGCAATTCTCCAATTAACCTCAGCATGTTTTTGGACTGTGGGAGGAAGCCGGAGAAAACCCACACAGACACGGGGAGAACATTTGACTATTATTTTATTTATAATATTTAAAAATAACAATTTATTTTATTTTTCCATGTTATTTTCAACTGTTTTCATGAATTTTTCATAGTTTATCTATAATCCGTCCTCTGGATTCCACTTCCTGATTCAGTCTGAGAGCAGCTCTGATTGGTCAGAGGCAGCACGTAATCCAGGAAGGCCGCGGAAAAACAAAATGTCTTTTTTGTTGTTTTTTTGGAGAAACTTCTATAAAATGATTAATCCATATTTTTTCTGGTGTTTTTTTCTTAAATCTTTTTTCTAAAACTTCATCTCTTAAACAACTTTCTTCCTGCTTAAAAAGTCATTTCAACATACTTTAAAATATTTTAAATACATAAATTGGCATTTAAAGGTTTGAACTTTTGAAAATTGTTGAATGTTTGGTAGTTTAGTAGATTTCTGAAAATAAATCATAGAAATATTGATGTACGGTGAATTTATAGAAGTTTGTCTGGACATTTTTGTCCTGAAGGTCACAGAAATGGTCAAAAGGAGGCATGTGGGTTAACTTAAGTGTATGGCAAAGCCTATATTAGTAGTAGTAATAATAATAATAATGATACATGGCTACCCTCCTGTGTCTGATCAGATTTTACCTGCTAATTTACGTCATTTTTTGATGCTTCAAAATGCGTCAAAATGATGTTAAAACATCCCAAACTGTCTGGTTCCTGTCTGGATGCTATTATTTATTGATGATTGATAACATCGTTATCCATTAGCATAACATAGTTAGCTAATCAATAAATAGTCTTCCTATGAGTTCATGTCATAGACATCGGATCTTATCAGATTTATTCAGCAGGTGTTATCAAGATGAATTTATTGACATTTTAACATCTGTTTAGTTCATGTTCTCCCAGCTTGTTAATGAAAATGTTATTAATGTCCCTCTCCTTTATATATTATAGTTATAAGCCCTAAATCAGATCACATCATTATTGTTACAACATAACACACACACAACTATATGAATTATTGTTGTTCTGCTAATTACCATTAAACTGTCATGACGATGAAATTACTGATATATGAATTAATAATAATTTGCATTTCAGAGAAAAGGTGCATGCATGTATTTCTTGTGTTTATCATTTCTATTATTTAATTTTCTTGAAATCATGGGTTTATTATTATTGGTGTAACAAACTCCTCTTCTCTCTTCAGATGCTGCTGACATTCCTCAGTCCCACCTTCCATCTATTATTATTAGTATTTTGAATGTGCAATGTCTTTATTTAGATGAAATAACATCCAAGACAAAGCTGTTTATTTTCTAGTATATGTAGACTAGCAGTGGAATTTTCCATAGGAGGTGTGATTACAATGAGCTTTTTCTAATATCATATTATTGATATGTGTATAATGTGAATAATGTCAATTAAACAGAAAAACGTTCTCCTTTATGCTACGAGCTGCATGTTAATGCAAAACTTGAAACACTTTAGTTCTAGTTTGTCCATAAAAGTCTCTTGTAATTTGTTCGTGTTAAAGTCTGGCTCAAGATGCCACCACAAAGAGAAGAAACACCATGTGAATGATCAACCAAAACTTTTTATTGAAACCAAATGAAGTTTATTCACCAATTGTTTTTGTTTTTTATTAATGGAGGGAAGGAAACTCAGTGGCCAATTTTTTAATGCCAATTTTTGATGCTTGGGCCCAAATTGTAATCAAGGATAAAACAAGTTAAACCAATGTAAATCTGTAAAAGATAAAACATGTTAAACTATGTAAAACTGTAAAAGATAAAACATGTTAAACAATGTAAAACTGTAAAAGATAAAACATGTTAAACATGTAAAACTGTAAAAGATAAAACATGTTAAACTATGTAAAACTGTAAAAGATAAAACATGTTAAACAATGTAAACCTGTAAAAGATAAAACATGTTAAACATGTAAAACTGTAAAAGATAAAACATGTTAAACATGTAAAACTGTAAAAGATAAAACATGTTAAACATGTAAAACTGTAAAAGATAAAACATGTTAAACATGTAAAACTGTAAAAGATAAAACATGTTAAACTATGTAAAATGACTAAACATGTATTTGTATCATCACTCAATAAAACAATGTACAGTGTACAATTGTGAACGATACAATAAGTTAAATAATGTCAAACTGTAAAATGTAAAACAAGTTAAACAATAAAAAATCTAAAAGATAAAACAAGTTAAAACACTGTAAAACTGTAACAAATAAAAACAAGTTAAACATGTAAAACTCTAAAAGATGGATGAGGGTGAGGGTGGGGGTGGGGGTGAAGGTGAAGGTGAGGGTGAGGGTGAGGGTGAAGGTGAAGGTGAGGGTGAGGGTGGGGGTGAGGGTGAGGGTGAGGGTGAAGGTGAAGGTGAGGGTGAGGGTGAAGGTGAGGGTGGGGGTGAGGGTGGGGGTGAAGGTGAGGGTGAGGGTGGGGGTGGGGGTGAAGGTGAGGGTGAGGGTGAGGGTGAGGGTGGGGGTGGGGGTGAAGGTGGGGGTGGGGGTGAAGGTGAAGGTGAGGGTGAGGGTGGGGGTGAAGGTGAAGGTGAAGGTGAGGGTGAGGGTGAGGGTGAAGGTGAAGGTGAGGGTGAGGGTGGGGGTGAGGGTGAGGGTGAGGGTGAAGGTGAAGGTGAGGGTGAAGGTGAGGGTGAGGGTGAGGGTGAAGGTGAAGGTGAGGGTGAGGGTGAGGGTGAAGGTGAAGGTGAGGGTGAGGGTGAAGGTGAGGGTGAGGGTGAGGGTGGGGGTGAAGGTGAAGGTGAGGGTGAGGGTGGGGGTGAAGGTGAAGGTGAGGGTGAGGGTGGGGGTTAGAAGATAAAATGAGTTAAAACAATGTAAAACCATAAAAGATAAAACCAGTTAAACAATGTAAAATTCTAAAACATAAACAAAGTTAAACAACATCAAACTGAGTTCCAAGTAAAAGTAAAAGTTGTTTTTTACTGTAACCAAGAAAATAACCCTAAAATTCTAAAAGATAAAACATGTTAAACATGTAAAACTGTAAAAGATAAAACATGTTAAACATGTAAAACTGTAAAAGATAAAACATGTTAAACATGTAAAACTGTAAAAGATAAAACATGTTAAACATGTAAAACTGTAAAAGTGAATGAAATCAAATTGTATCATTTTCCAGAGTTAAACCAACAGCTGAGTGCATCAATCAGAAAGTTTCTATCTGTCCAGACACTCAGGCTGTTTCTCTACGTTAAAGCCTCCAAAAACAAAGAGGGGGTCCCCACATCTGGAACCAGACCCACATCTGGAACCAGACCCACCTCTAGAATCAGACCCACCTTGGCCGCTTGGGTGCAGCCTCCTCGTCGTCCTCCTCGTCGTCCTCCTCCCTGCTCCTCCTCCTCTGGTACCTGGAAAGACAAGACTCACACAAATGGGCTAGAACCACCTGACCTGGAGGCAGAGCCTCAATCCTAACAGGAGGAGGAGACTGAGGAGGAGAATCAAGAGAATCCTCACTGTCAATGACAATGACAGGAGGAGAAAGAGGAGGAGCAAGAGGAGGTGAATCAAGAGAATCCTCACTGTCAATGATAATGTGGAGAGAAGGAGGAGGAGAGGGAGGAGGAGAAGGAGAAAGAGGGGGAGAAACAGGAGAAAGATAGGAAGGAGGAGAAGAAGGAGGAGAAGGAGGGGGAGAGAGAGGAGGAGAAGGAGGAGGAGAGGGAGGAGGAGAAGGAGGAGGAGAAGAAGGAGGAGAGGGAGGAGGAGAAGGAGGAGGGGAAGGAGGAGGAGAAGAAGGAGGAGAGGGAGGAGGAGAAAGAGAAGGAGAAGAAGGAGGATAAAGAGGAGGAGAGGGAGGAGGAGAAAAAGAAGGGGTAGAAAGAGGGGGAGAAACAGGAGGAGCAATAGGGGGAGCAAACTCAGGAACAAAGTGAGGAGGGAGAGGAACAGCGTGTTCCATAAAGACTAAGACAGGTCCCACAATGTGACCCTCTGTGGAGAGAAGATGAAATAAAAAGTCAGATTCTAGTTGATGTTTGATGAATCAAATGTAACATGATCAATAATAGAACATTAATGATCAATAATACAACATTAATGATCAATAATACAACATTAATGATCAATAATAGAACATTAATGATCAATAATACAACAATAATGATCAATAATAGAACATTAATGATCAATAATACAACATTAATGATCAATAATACAACATTAATGATCAATAATACAACATCAATGATCAATAATAGAACATTAATGATCAATAATAGAACATTAATGATCAATAATACAACATTAATGATCAATAATACAACATTAATGATCAATAATAGAACAATAATGATCAATAATACAACAATAATGATCAATAATAGAACAATAATGATCAATAATACAACATCAATGATCAATAATACAACATTAATGATCAATAATACAACAATAATGATCAATAATACAACATTAATGATCAATAATACAACATTAATGATCAATAATACAACATTAACGATCAATAATAAAACATTAATGATCAATAATAGAACATTAATGATCAATAATACAACATTAATGATCAATAATACAACATTAATGATCAATAATACAACATCAATGATCAATAATAGAACATTAATGATCAATAATACAACATTAATGATCAATAATAGAACAATAATGATCAATAATACAACATTAATGATCAATAATACAACATTAATGATCAATAATACAATAATGATCAATAATACAACATTAATGATCAATAATACAACATTAATGATCAATAATACAACATTAATGATCAATAATACAACATTAATGATCAATAATAGAACAATAACGATCAATAATACATTAATGATCAATAATAGAACATTAATGATCAATAATACAACATTAATGATCAATAATAGAACAATAATGATAAATAATACAACATTAATGATCAATAATAGAACATTAATGATCAATAATACAACATTAACGATCAATAATAGAACAATAATGATCAATAATAGAACAATAATGACTAATAATACAACATTAATGATCAATAATAGAACAATAATGATCAATAATAGAACATTAATGATCAATAATAGAACATTAATGTTCAATAATAGAACATTACTGATCAATAATAGATCAATAATGATCAATAATAGAACATTAATGATCAATAATAGAACATTACTGATCAATAATAGATCAATAATGATCAATAATAGATCAATAATGATCAATAATAGAACAATAATGATTAATAATACAACATTAATGATCAATAATAGAACAATAATGATTAATAATACAACATTAATGATCAATAATAGAACAATAATGATCAATAATACAACATTAATGATCAATAATAGAACAATAATGATCAATAATACAACATTAATGATCAATAATACAACATTAATGATCAATAATAGAACAATAATGATCAATAATAGAACATTAATGATCAATAATACAACATTAATGATCAATAATAGAACAATAATGATCAATAATACAACATTAATGATCAATAATACAACATTAATGATCAATAATAGAACATTAACGATCAATAATAGAACAATAATGATCAATAATACAACATTAATGTTCAATAATACAACATTAATGATCAATAATAGAACATTAATGATCAATAATACAACATTAATGATCAATAATACAACATTAATGATCAATAATACAACATTAATGATCAATAATAGAACATTAACGATCAATAATAGAACAATAATGATCAATAATACAACATTAATGTTCAATGATACAACATTAATGATCAATAATAGAACAATAATGATCAATAATACAACATTAATGATCAATAATAGAACAATAATGATCAATAATAGAACATTAATGATCAATAATACAACATTAATGATCAATAATACAACATTAATGATCAATAATAGAACATTAATGAATAATAATGTGTGTGTGTGTGTGTGTGTGTGTGTGTGTGTGTGTGTGTGTGTGTGTGTGTGTGTGTGTGTGTGTGTGTGTGTGTGTGTGTGTGTGTGTGTGTGTGTCCTTGTGGTATCATCACAATAAATTGACATTAAAATGGTCACATTTCTAGACATTTCTGATCAAACTAGTGGTTAAACCCAGATTACTGAAGGAGACGTTTAATCAATGATGAACCAATAATTCAGGACTGATCACAGCAGCTGTCGTTAGGTCTGGAACAACAGTCTTAGTTCGTTTAATTAGTTAATTAGTTAACTTAGTTCAATTTATCTGCTTCACTCAACAAGAACCTGAATATATAGAAAACAGCTGGAAGTAGAGTTCACTCATGTTCTGAAGTGGATTTAAAAGGACTTGACAACAGCTGTGGACTCATCAAAGCTTCAACAATCTTAATAATCAATAATAATCATCTATAGTTTTATATTTTGACTGTTTGAAATGTTTGTTTTAAATGTGTTATGCACTGTTTGTAAAATGTACTAGGCTATATAAAACTATATAAACTGTAGAGAACAAACATGTGCTCCACTTGTCTAGTCTATAATATGATATGATGCAGCTCTTTTACTGTGAATCTAACACAGTCTCTATCATTGACTCCACATTGATGATGTACAACATTAAAAGGCTTCATGTGATTGTTAGTGATCAATAATAGAACAGCAGCTATAAAATGATACAACAGTCTGTACAACGAGAATTTAACGTCTGATATTTGATTCCATTTTGATGATAAAACTTCTGACTTTTACTTCAGTAACGGTTTGAATTCAGGACTAAAACAACAGATTCAGCTGCCGTAAAACCACCCAGCGACGTAAACTACGTCTCCATGGTGACAACTATTCCTTTTATTATTTCTTCAAAGTTAAAATGTCGTCGTCGCTTTTGTTTACATTTAATCTTTCTATGATCTTTTTTCCCCAAAATGGTCGACGACATTTTTTCATGATTTTCACGTTAAAATAACAGTGTTTTCACGTCAATGCATCTTATTAACGCACCTTTTACCGGGAAATCCGCACATCTAATCAATTATTACTTATTTAATTAATTAATTCATCTCTATTGATCACCTTGTAATTACGATGAAATATAACCACAGTCCTTCGATTTGTGCAACAAATCAGTAGCCGAACAATTAGCTAAACATTAGCAACAACATGATTCTAGCAAATATTAATTTGACACCTGAGAACACGTCGCGTGTTTCCATCAAATCAGTTTTTCTAACAGGTGGATGACACGTTCACATTCAGCAGTTTACATGAATCAACTTGTAATTTCCTACTGAAACATATTAAATGAACATGTTGAAATGTCTTACCTTGGTAGAACCACATCAGGGTCCATCCTCGTCCGGGCGCCGCCATCGTGAATCGAGTTAAAACTTGATAAACTTGAGATGCGGATCTACTCGAGTCTAAACGCTAATGTGGAAGTTTAAAGGTCGCAACTCTATAATATTCACCTGCTCACTGACGTCACCGTTCTGTTGCCATGACACCTGACTTACATTACATCATCCCTCCTGATGAAATAAAACATTTGAATAATTTACATTAAATTATGTTATTTTTCATTGTTTTAGTTTTTTTTTTTAGATTAGATTAGATTAGATTAGATTAGATTAGATTATATTAGATTAGATTAGATAGGCCTTTATTGATCCTTTGGGAGGTTCCTCAGGGAAGTTGAAGTTCCAACATGTCACATACAGCAGTTATAAAACCTAAGACACATAAACAAAAGAGAAATATGTAAAAAATAGAAATTACCCAGACCAAACGTTGGAACACACTTTCTCATTCAATGTGTTTTCTTTATTTTCACGACTATTTATATTGTAGATTCTCACTGAAGGCATCAAAACTATGAATGAACACATGTGGACTTATGTATTATATTATACAAAATATGCAAATATATTCTAGTTTCTCCAAAATAGCCACCCTTTGCTCTGTTTGATAAAGCTGTTTATATATATATATATATATATATATATATATATATATATATATATATATATATATATATATATATATATATATATATATATATATATATATATATATAAATTTTATTTTTCAAAATTATATAATTTTAACAATTTTTTAAAGTGTGATTTATCAGAATATCGTATTTTCCGGACTATAAATCGAGTTTTTTTCTCCGGAGCGATTTATATGTGAAATTATTAACACATTATTACCGGTATATCATTTCACATGTTATTTTCACATTGAACCGCAAGAGGGCGCTCTAGGCTTGTGTTGATCATTTTAAAAACAACTGAGGAGGTTTTAACAAAAACGGCACCGAAAAGAAAATCATATTCTGCAGATCACAAGCTGCAAGTAGTAAAATATGACGTCTGACGTCATCGACGTAGAAGAGGAAGCGCCGCATCTTCTACCTCCAGAGTTAGAGGAGTTGATGAAAAGTGACGAGGATGAAGATTTCATTGGACTTTATTTACCGGATATTTGGACTGACACGGATGGTTTTGTTGAACTTCTTAGCATGTTATTGATGCTATAGTTAAACTTCTTAGCATGTTATTGATGCTATAGTTAAACTTCTTAGCATGTTATTGATGCTATAGTTAAACTTCTTAGCATGTTATTGATGCTATAGTTAAACTTCTTAGCATGTTATTGATGCTATAGTTAAACTTCTTAGCATGTTATTGATGCTATAGTTAAACTTCTTAGCATGTTATTGATGCTATAGTTAAACTTCTTAGCATGTTATTGATGCTATAGTTAAACTTCTTAGCATGTTATTGATGCTATAGTTAAACTTCTTATCATGTTATTGATGCTATAGTTAAACTTCTTAGCATGTTATTGATGCTATAGTTAAACTTCTTAGCATGTTATTGATGCTATAGTTAAACTTCTTAGCATGTTATTGATGCTATAGTTAAACTTCTTAGCATGTTATCGATGCTATAGTTAAACTTCTTAGCATGTTATCGATGCTATAGTTAAACTTCTTAGCATGTTATCGATGCTATAGTTAAACTTCTTAGCATGTTACTGATGCTATAGTTAAACTTCTTAGCATGTTATTGATGCTATAGTTAAACTTCTTAGCATGTTACTGATGCTATAGTTAAACTTCTTAGCATGTTACTGATGCTATAGTTAAACTTCTTAGCATGTTATTGATGCTATAGTTAAACTTCTTAGCATGTTATTGATGCTATAGTTAAACTTCTTAGCATGTTATTGATGCTATAGTTAAACTTCTTAGCATGTTATTGATGCTATAGTTAAACTTCTTAGCATGTTATTGATGCTATAGTTATGGGAATAACTCTTAATATGTTGTGTTCTCAGTTGTATCATGTAACGTCAGCACCGTTCAGCCTGTTGTTGCCTCTATTTTTATTTTAAATTGTTCGTCATTTAAATTTTAAATATCTGTTCTTGTTGTTGGATTTTATCAAATAAATTGTGGTAACTTGTCAAAACAAAGGACCACAAACAGATGTTGAGTTTCACTTTTTATCGATAGACAACAACAATACATTCCTTCCAGTCCCGGGGAGAACGACAACTCGCGCATGCGCAGAAACTTCACTCTTCTTCAGTAAACCTTCTTACCACAATGATCACACAGCAGCTCCCACTGGATAAACAATCAATTGCCCCCTAATTACCTCTGCTTCATACATTTCCCCCCAAAATGTGACTTATACTCCAGTGTGACTTATGTTTTTCCTACTTTATTATGCATTTTATGGCTGGTGCGACTTGTACTCCAGAGCAACTTATAGTCCGGAAAATACGGTAACTCCTGGTCATTCCCATCAATCTTATAATCTAATAAATACCAGATATATTGTAGATTAAACAGTCTACTGTACAATATGAGTTCAGCCTGTTGTTGCCTCTCTTTTTATTTTAAATTGTTCGTCATTTAAATTTTAAATGACACGTCTGTTCTTGGTTTTGGATTTTATCAAATAAATTTCCCCCAAAATGCGACTCATACTCCAGTGTGACTTATATGTTTTTCCTTCTTTATTATGCATTTTATGGCTGGTGCGACTTGTGCTCCGGAGCAACTTATAGTCCGGAAAATATGGTGAATGGATTTTGAATCCAACTTTTCTTTGAAAAGGGCATAAAGGGCAATATTCATAATAATTACAAACTTAAGAATTCATTAGTTTTAATACAGATTGAACCAAATCACAATAAATCACAATATCTTAGTTGATAATTCAATACACTTTATTTTGTGACAAAACATCCCATGTTTCGGTAGTGACAGCACATCTGACATGAAATATCTGAAAATAACTGCATGAATTTCACATTACACCTCACTGAAGAGGTACTGGATAGTTTCGGTCTTGACAAGACTGCAAGTGAGAAATCATGTAAAAATCACATAAGTTGATTTTTCTACCTAAAAAAAGAGAAACATCTCACTATAAACTGTTTAAGAATCACTTTTTTATTATGAACAGCAACAGACACTGAAAAGCTTTGTAGAGCTGAAAAGAAATGCAGAGTGATAATTCTCTATGCTCATCACTACAAGCAGCACCTTCCACATTACATCTCATATGATTTACACATGTAATCTGTAAAAATAATTGACATATTGTAAATGCAAGGCTTTTTACCAATGTAACAACACTGAAACATGGTGCTTTCATTTCATCTAGTTCTATAAGCACACAGTTGCATTTCATTTCTAAAAGTCAAAGTCAACAAAACAGCATCACCACAGTGAGGCTTCTGTTCCAGTCCAAGAAGAAACAGGATAAAGCCACAGTGTGTATTTCATCAGAATAATGTTTTCTCTTATGTGTGTGTGTGTGTGTGAGAGAGAGTTTCAATGTGTATCACAGGTTAAAAAGATGAAAACACCTGCTTCACAAAAGTCTTCAGTACATGAACAGAATAATTGAGTGTGTGTGCAACTCTGTTGTCTGTTCAGTAGTCTAACAGACTTTCACACACAGCCTTGTACATTGGTGGGTTTATTTGGACATGCCTGCTCGTGACCTGTTGAGGTGGACAGATCGGGAAGCACCAGATCTTGTCCTCAACTAGTGGCCAAAAAAAATCTGTTTGGTCCAGTGTTGCATTACTTTGACCTCCACTGCACCTGAAGACAAATGAAGGGCAAAAGACATGACTGGATATGTTACCTATTCGAGTGTTATGGAATATTAGAATGGAATATAGCTTATGGGAGAAATAAACTATATATTATGTTACGACCAGCTCGATAGAGGGGAAAGGGAAGTAACATAAATAACCCAGGTCTTGTAAGGTTTAAGAAAAGTTGGTTTTAATTATCAAAAGGGCTTGTTTCCAGTACAAAATTAAAACAATTACTATGGGTGCAGGAGTGAAAATGAAACGCAAACTACTTCTTTGTGACTTGTTGAAGGTGTTAGATCAGGACCAACAGTCTCACACTTTTGTATATTTAATATAATCAGAGTCCTGCTGGCAGTTAAATGTGTAAAAATGATCATCGATTGAAATAAATGCTGCAAGAATGCTGTGTTTAATCATTAGTGTCAATGTTTGGTCACATCTGTAAAGTGACATGTTCAGTAACGTCTGTAGAGAACAACTTGTTTCTACCAGCAGGACTAAACTAAACAGACGGCACAGGTTTTATTAGAAATCAGCTGATGTGATGCCTTTTGTCTAAGAAGTTCCTGTCTGAAATGAGACAAAGGACACATCACATTTTACTATTAGTAAGTCATTCATTTATTTTCTATACCCTGTTGAAGTTGCATTGACATGAAATGAGAATGCCGAAAAACTTCTCACATTTAGACCGGAGTTGCGAGTCGTCTTTATTTTTCTAACTGACTAACAACTGGGCGTTGCGTAGCAACCGAAGTAACGGTAAGTCGCGTGTACAAAAACTCACCGGCAATCTAAAAAGCAACAGTAACGACTATGTGAGGCACAACATAAAAGATAATAAACTAACCATATAACAAATAACAGAACCTACAATGTAACAGATAACAACACATGTAAGAAGGTGAATTATGCCTACATTCATGAGTGTTAAGAGCACTACACATGCCCCCCCAGAATTCACCCTACAGAGAAAACATAAAAAAAAAATCAACGATGTGGGGGGCGAATAAAACGTCCACAGCGACTTCGCAGGATGGGAGAATGTGGAAACGCCCCCTCAGTGGCTGTCTGCTTGGCTCCCCTGCGGTAAGGTCGAGGGGCAGGAGGGGCAGGAAGTGGGGATACAGCCAGAGGCCGTCCTCGTTTCGGGGGTTGGGCCAACTCAACCGGCCTGGCTAGATCTAGATGAGCTGGTTTAAGACGGTCCACAGAAACACACTCTGATTTGCCCCCAATGTCTATCACGAAGTGCTTGTCCCCTGTCTCCACAACGCGGAAAGGACCCTCGTACGGCGGACGGAGAGGTCCGCGATGCCCATCAACGCGAATGAAAACATAATCAGCTGACTGTAGGCCAGTGGGGACATGAGAGTTTGGCAAACCATGGCAGGAAGTAGGAAGTGGAGCAAACAGCCTGGCATTGTCCAACAGGTCAGAACGCTGGAGTGTGGCTGACCAAGGGGTTGAGGTGCTGGGGACAAAATCCCCAGGAACACGCAGTGGCTGACCGTAGACCAGCTCTGCAGAGGAGGCCTGGAGGTCTTCCTTCGGTGCTGTCCTGATGCCCAGCATGACCCACGGGAGCTTGTCAGCCCAAGAGCTGTCCTTCAGGCTGGCACGCAGAGAGGCTTTCATTGACCTGTGAAAACGTTCACAGAGGCCATTACTCTGGGGGTGGTAGGCTGTGGTGCGGTGGAGTTTAACTCCCAAGTTTTCTGCAACAGCATTCCAAAGTTCAGAAGTAAACTGAGCACCACGGTCTGAGGAAATGTCTGATGGGGTGCCAAAATGGGACACCCAAGTGCTAATAAATGCTCGTGCCACATCAGCTGTTGTTATGGATGACAATGGAACAGCTTCTGGCCACCGTGTGGTCCTGTCGACCATAGTTAGTACATGAGTGTAACCCTGCGAGGGTGGGAGTGGGCCAACTAGGTCGATGTTGACATGGTCGAAACGTCGCTCTGGCACTTCGAATCGCTCCAGCGGTGCTTTGGTGTGACGGTGTACTTTGGCACGTTGGCACTCCACACAGGTGTTTGCCCAGTCCCTCACGTCCTTCTTGAGTCCATGCCACACAAACTTGGCTGCCACCAGCCGTTGTGAGGCTTTGGTCCCTGGGTGTGAGAGGCCATGGATAGCATCAAAAACAGGTCGCCTCCACTTTATAGGGACAACTGGCCTAGGGGATCCCATGGAGACGTCACAAAGCAATGTAGTGCCAGCGTCGTCGAATGTCACCTCCTGCAGTTGCAGCCCCGTAGTGGATGAACGGCAAGCCTGCACGTCCGGGTCTGTGGCCTGCTCTGCCGCCATGCTGCCGTAGTCCAGACCGAGGTGGACTGCTCCTGCAACAGCACGGGAGAGGCAGTCTGCGACATGGTTGTTCTTTCCTGAGATGTGCACAATGTCCGTCGTGAACTCAGAAATGTATGTCAGCTGCCGCTGTTGCCTGCCAGACCATGGCTGAGTGACTTTGGACATGGCAAAAGTCAGCGGCTTGTGGTCCACAAAAACAGTGAACTGCCGTCCTTCCAACAATGAACGAAAATGTTGAATGGCGAGGTATACTCCAAGGAGCTCCCGGTCGAAAGTGCTATACTTCCGTTCACTGAGGCGCAACTGCTTGCTGAAAAAGGCAAGAGGCTGCCAAGCATTACCCACCCACTGCTCGTAAACCGCACCCACCGCGTAGTCTGAGGCGTCTGTGGTAAGTGCGATTGGGGCGGAGGATGCAGGATGGGCCAGCAAAGCAGCCTTAGCTAGGGCTGCCTTAGCATCCACAAAGGCTTTGTCTCTGTCTGGGTTCCAGTCCACAGCGTGTTTAGGCTTGCTGCCTTTCAGGGCCTCGTATAAGGGTCGCATGATTTGGGCGGCCCTGGGCAGAAAACGGTGGTAAAAATTAACCATGCCAAGAAACTCCTGTAATGCTTTGACAGTGACTGGGCGTGGAAAAGTGGTGATGGCCTCCACCTTAGATGGGAGAGGGATAACTCCATCCCTTGTGACTCTGTGTCCCAGAAAGTCTATGGTGGACAAACCAAACTCACACTTGGCTAGATTGATGATGAGCCCGTGTTCGGTAAGTCGCTCAAAAAGAGTTCGAAGGTGTGACAGGTGCTCTGACAGTGATGAACTGGCTACAAGAATGTCATCGAGGTACACAAAAATGAATGGCAGATCGCGTAACAGTCCATGAGCCGCTGGAAAGTTTGAGCAGCATTCTTGAGCCCAAACGGTGTTCGCAAGTACTCAAACAAACCAAACGGCGTGATTACAGCTGTTTTCGGGATGTCGAGAGGGTGCACGGGCACCTGGTGGTATCCTCTAATTAGGTCCACCTTCGAAGAAATGACTTTACCAGCCAGGTGTGCTGAAAAATCCTGGATGTGAGGTACTGGGTAGCGGTCAGGTGTTGTTGCTTCGTTTAGCCGCCGGTAGTCTCCGCATGGACGCCAACCACCCAAGGACTGTTGGAGCGTCGAACAATCCCTAGGCTTTCCATGGTCTCGAACTCTGCCTTTGCCACAGCAAGCTTGGTTGGCTCAAGGCGTCGAGCACGGGCATACACAGGCGGGCCAGTGGTGGCAATGTGGTGCTCCACACCGTGCTTGGCATTGGCGGAGGAGAAAGTGGGCTGTGTGAGGGCTGGAAAGTCAGTGAGCAGCTGCTGAAAACTGTCCATGACAGAGAGCAGGCTGGAAAGGTGTATTGAGTCAGAGTCACTGGGCGTGCATGTATAAGAGCAGAAAGTGACAGCGTTGATCAAGCGGTGATTTTTAACATCCATATGCACACAAAAAATCGGAGCCTAAGAGGGGAACAGCAACTTTAGCAGTCACAAAATCCCAGCCAAACCGTTGGCCCCCAAAACACAGTTCAACATATCTTGTGCCGTATGTACGGATAGGGCTGCCATTGGCGGCTTCCATGGGGGGGCCATGGGTGTCAGCTACCACGTCCACTTGTGAAGCAGGCAGTAGACTCCGCTGTGCCCCTGTGTCACAGAGGAAACGCCGGCCGGAGATGGAGTCGCGGATGAAGAGCAGCCTTCCGACCTGGCCGACGCTCACGGCCACTAGTGAGCGCCGGCCTTGGCGTTTCCCGCTCCACCGAAGCTGCATGGGGAACGGCAACGTTTGGCCTTGGGGCCAAATTTGGCATGGTAGAAGCACACACTTGAAGACTGCTGCCGACGAGCGGTTGCTGCTGCAGCAAACATGCGATCGTCCGGGAGCTCTGACACAACACCAGCTGGGAGGAGGGCGGCTGCGCAGGGCTGCTGACTAGCCAGGAAACATTTATCAGCCTCAGCAGCCAGCACTCTGCAATCAGTGCTGGTAGTGTTGGCCAAAGCAGCCCTCACCTGAGCAGGCAGTTGGCGCAGGAAAAGGTGGCGGAAAAGAAAATCCGGCTTGTTGTCACCAAGGAGATCGAGCATCCGGTCCATTAACTCGGAGGGTTTGCTGTCACCGAGCCCATGAAGCGAGAAAAGCCTACTAGCCCTCTCAGCGTCAGACAGTTCGAACGTCTTTAGTAGATATTCCTTCAGCGTTTCATATTTTCCTGTCGCAGGAGGACGTTTAAGAAGGCTCACCACTCTCGATGCCGTAGAACTCCCGAGAGCGGACACCACGTAATAGTATTTAGTGTCGTCGGCGGAGATCTCACGCAAGGCAAACTGCGCCTCAGTCTGAGCGAACCAGGCTGAAGCCGATGATTCACAGAATTCGGGGAGCTTGAGAGACACAGCGTTGGCGGTCATGGCGATCTGGATACGTCCAGTAAACAAACGTCGGGGTCACCAGTGTTGAAGTTGCATTGACATGAAATGAGAATACCGAAAAACTTCTCACATTTAGACCGGAGTTGCGAGTCGTCTTTATTTTTCTAACTGACTAACAACTGGGCGTTGCATAGCAACCGAAGTAACGGTAAGTCGCGTGTACAAAAACTCACCGGCACTCTAAAAAGCAACAGTAACGACTATGTGAGGCACAACATAAAAGATAATAAACTAACCATATAACAAATAACAGAACCTACAATGTAACAGATAACAACACATGTAAGAAGGTGAATTATGCCTACATTCATGAGTGTTAAGAGCACTACAACCCTCTCATTCCTCATTAGGGTCACATGGTCTGCTGGAGCCAATCCCAGCACATTACAGGTGAGAGGCAGTGATACACCCCAGATGGTCACCAGTCTATCATGGAGCACACACACCATTCACTCACACACTCACACCTACGGGCAATTCTCCAATTAACCTCAGCATGTTTTTGGACTGTGGGAGGAAGCCGGAGAAAACCCACACAGACACGGGGAGAACATTTGACTATTATTTTATTTATAATATTTAAAAATAACAATTTATTTTATTTTTTCATGTTATTTTCGACTGTTTTCATGAATTTTTCATAGTTTATCTATAATCCGTCCTCTGGATTCCACTTCCTGATTCAGTCTGAGAGCAGCTCTGATTGGTCAGAGGCAGCACGTAATCCAGGAAGGCCGCGGAAAAACAAAATGTCTTTTTTGTTGTTTTTTTGGAGAAACTTCTATAAAATGATTAATCCATATTTTTTCTGGTGTTTTTTTTCTTAAATCTTTTTTCTAAAACTTCATCTCTTAAACAACTTTCTTCCTGCTTAAAAAGTCATTTCAACATACTTTAAAATATTTTAAATACATAAATTGGCATTTAAAGGTTTGAACTTTTGAAAATTGTTGAATGTTTGGTAGTTTAGTAGATTTCTGAAAATAAATCATAGAAATATTGATGTATGGTGAATTTATAGAAGTTTGTCTGGACATTTTTGTCCTGAAGGTCACAGAAAAGGTCAAAATGAGGCATGTGGGTTAACTTAAGTGTATGGCAAAGCCTATATTAGTAGTAGTAATAATAATAATAATGATACATGGCTACCCTCCTGTGTCTGATCAGATTTTACCTGCTAATTTACGTCATTTTTTGATGCTTCAAAATGCGTCAAAATGATGTTAAAACATCCCAAACTGTCTGGTTCCTGTCTGGATGCTATTATTTATTGATGATTGATAACATCGTTATCCATTAGCATAACATAGTTAGCTAATCAATAAATAGTCTTCCTATGAGTTCATGTCATAGACATCGGATCTTATCAGATTTATTCAGCAGGTGTTATCAAGATGAATTTATTGACATTTTAACATCTGTTTAGTTCATGTTCTCCCAGCTTGTTAATGAAAATGTTATTAATGTCCCTCTCCTTTATATATTATAGTTATAAGCCCTAAATCAGATCACATCATTATTGTTACAACATAACACACAACTATATGAATTATTGTTGTTCTGCTAATTACCATTAAACTGTCATGATGATGAAATTACTGATATATGAATTAATAATAATTTGCATTTCAGAGAAAAGGTGCATGCATGTATTTCTTGTGTTTATCATTTATATTATTTAATTTTCTTGAAATCATGGGTTTATTATTATTGGTGTAACAAACTCCTCTTCTCTCTTCAGATGCTGCTGACATTCCTCAGTCCCACCTTCCATCTATTATTATTAGTATTTTGAATGTGCAATGTCTTTATTTAGATGAAATAACATCCAAGACAAAGCTGTTTATTTTCTAGTATATGTAGACTAGCAGTGGAATTTTCCATAGGAGGTGTGATTACAATGAGCTTTTTCTAATATCATATTATTGATATGTGTATAATGTGAATAATGTCAATTAAACAGAAAAACGTTCTCCTTTATGCTACGAGCTGCATGTTAATGCAAAACTTGAAACACTTTAGTTCTAGTTTGTCCATAAAAGTCTCTTGTAATTTGTTCGTGTTAAAGTCTGGCTCAAGATGCCACCACAAAGAGAAGAAACACCATGTGAATGATCAACCAAAACTTTTTATTGAAACCAAATGAAGTTTATTCACCAATTGTTTTTGTTTTTTATTAATGGAGGGAAGGAAACTCAGTGGCCAATTTTTTAATGCCAATTTTTGATGCTTGGGCCCAAATTGTAATCAAGGATAAAACAAGTTAAACCAATGTAAAACTGTAAGAGATAAAACATGTTAAACATGTAAAACTGTAAAAGATAAAACATGTTAAACAATGTAAATCTGTAAAAGAAAAAACATGTTAAACAATGTAAAACTGTAAAAGATAAAACATGTTAAACTATGTAAAACTGTAAAAGATAAAACATGTTAAACAATGTAAAACTGTAAAAGATAAAACATGTTAAACATGTAAACCTGTAAAAGATAAAACATGTTAAACAATGTAAATCTGTAAAAGATAAAACATGTTAAACAATGTAAATCTGTAAAAGATAAAACATGTTAAACATGTAAAACTGTAAAAGATAAAACATGTTAAACTATGTAAAATGACTAAACATGTATTTGTATCATCACTCAATAAAACAATGTACAGTGTACAATTGTGAACGATACAATAAGTTAAATAATGTCAAACTGTAAAATGTAAAACAAGTTAAACAATAAAAAATCTAAAAGATAAAACAAGTTAAAACACTGTAAAACTGTAACAAATAAAAACAAGTTAAACATGTAAAACTCTAGAAGATGGATGAGGGTGAAGGTGAAGGTGAGGGTGAGGGTGAGGGTGAAGGTGGGGGTGAGGGTGAAGGTGAGGGTGAGGGTGAAGGTGAGGGTGGGGGTGGGGGTGAGGGTGAAGGTGAGGGTGAGGGTGGGGGTGAAGGTGAGGGTGGGGGTGAGGGTGAGGGTGAAGGTGAGGGTGAGGGTGAGGGTGAAGGTGAGGGTGAGGGTGAGGGTGAAGGTGAGGGTGAGGGTGAGGGTGAGGGTGAAGGTGAGGGTGAAGGTGAGGGTGGGGGTGAGGGTGAGGGTGAAGGTGAGGGTGGGGGTGAGGGTGAGGGTGAAGGTGAGGGTGAGGGTGAAGGTGGGGGTGAGGGTGAGGGTGAGGGTGAAGGTGAGGGTGGGGGTGAGGGTGAAGGTGAGGGTGAAGGTGAGGGTGAGGGTGAAGGTGAGGGTGAGGGTGAGGGTGAAGGTGAGGGTGAGGGTGAGGGTGAAGGTGAGGGTGAAGGTGAGGGTGGGGGTGAGGGTGAGGGTGAGGGTGAAGGTGAGGGTGAGGGTGAGGGTGAAGGTGAGGGTGAGGGTGAAGGTGAGGGTGAGGGTGAAGGTGAGGGTGAGGGTGAGGGTGAAGGTGAGGGTGAGGGTGAGGGTGAAGGTGAGGGTGAGGGTGAAGGTGAGGGTGAGGGTGAGGGTGAAGGTGAGGGTGAGGGTGAGGGTGAAGGTGGGGGTGAGGGTGAGGGTGAAGGTGAGGGTGAAGGTGAGGGTGAGGGTGGGGGTGGGGGTGGGGGTGAGGGTGAGGGTGGGGGTGAGGGTGAGGGTGGGGGTGAGGGTGAGGGTGGGGGTGGGGGTGAGGGTGGGGGTGAGGGTGAGGGTGGGGGTGGGGGTGAGGGTGAGGGTGAGGGTGGGGGTTAGAAGATAAAATGAGTTAAAACAATGTAAAACCATAAAAGATAAAACCAGTTAAACAATGTAAAATTCTAAAAGATAAACAAAGTTAAACAACATCAAACTGAGTTCCAAGTAAAAGTAAAAGTTGTTTTTTACTGTAACCAAGAAAATAACCCTAAAATTCTAAAAGATAAAACATGTTAAACATGTAAAACTGTAAAAGATAAAACATGTTAAACATGTAAAACTGTAAAAGATAAAACATGTTAAACATGTAAAACTGTAAAAGTGAATGAAATCAAATTGTATCATTTTCCAGAGTTAAACCAACAGCTGAGTGCATCAATCAGAAAGTTTCTATCTGTCCAGACACTCAGGCTGTTTCTCTACGTTAAAGCCTCCAAAAACAAAGAGGGGGTCCCCACATCTGGAACCAGACCCACATCTGGAACCAGACCCACCTCTAGAATCAGACCCACCTTGGCCGCTTGGGTGCAGCCTCCTCGTCGTCCTCCTCGTCGTCCTCCTCCCTGCTCCTCCTCCTCTGGTACCTGGAAAGACAAGACTCACACAAATGGGCTAGAACCACCTGACCTGGAGGCAGAGCCTCAATCCTAACAGGAGGAGGAGACTGAGGAGGAGAATCAAGAGAATCCTCACTGTCAATGACAATGACAGGAGGAGAAAGAGGAGGAGCAAGAGGAGGAGAATCAAGAGAATCCTCACTGTCAATGATAATGTGGAGAGAAGGAGGAGGAGAGGGAGGAGGAGAAGGAGAAAGAGGGGGAGAAACAGGAGAAAGATAGGAAGGAGGAGAAGAAGGAGGAGGAGGAGGGGGAGAGGGAGGAGGAGAAGGAGGAGGAGAAGAAGGAGGAGAGGGAGGAGGAGAAGGAGGAGGAGAAGAAGGAGGAGAGGGAGGAGGAGAAAGAGAAGGAGAAGGAGGATAAAGAGGAGAGGGAGGAGGAGAAAAAGAAGGGGTAGAAAGAGGGGGAGAAACAGGAGGAGCAATAGGGGGAGCAAACTCAGGAACAAAGTGAGGAGGGAGAGGAACAGCGTGTTCCATAAAGACTAAGACAGGTCCCACAATGTGACCCTCTGTGGAGAGAAGATGAAATAAAAAGTCAGATTCTAGTTGATGTTTGATGAATCAAATGTAACATGAACAATAATAGAACATTAATGATCAATTATACAAGATTAATGATCAATAATACAACATTAATGATCAATAATACAACATTAATGATCAATAATACAACATTAATGATCAATAATAGAACAATAATGATTAATAATACAACATTAATGATCAATAATAGAACAATAATGATCAATAATACAACATTAATGATCAATAATACAACATTAATGATCAATAATAGAACATTAATGATCAATAATACAACATTAATGATCAATAATAGAACAATAACGATCAATAATACAACAATAATGATCAATAATACAACATTAATGATCAATAATACAACATTAATGATCAATAATACAACATTAATGATCAATAATAGAACATTAATGATCAATAATAGAACAATAATGATCAATAATACAACATTAATGATCAATAATACAACATTAATGATCAATAATAGAACATTAACGATCAATAATAGAACAATAATGATCAATAATACAACATTAATGATCAATAATAGAACATTAACGATCAATAATAGAACAATAATGATCAATAATACAACATTAATGATCAATAATACAACATTAATGATCAATAATAGAACAATAATGATCAATAATACAACATTAACGATCAATAATAGAACATTAACGATCAATAATAGAACAATAATGATCAATAATACAACATTAATGATCAATAATAGAACAATAATGATCAATAATACAACATTAATGATCAATAATAGAACAATAATGATCAATAATACAACATTAATGATCAATAATAGAACAATAATGATCAATAATAGAACATTAATGATCAATAATACAACATTAATGATCAATAATAGAACAATAATGATCAATAATACAACATTAATGATCAATAATACAACATTAATGATCAATAATACAACATTAATGATCAATAATACAACATTAATGATCAATAATACAACATTAATGATCAATAATAGAACAATAATGATCAATAATACAACATTAATGATCAATAGTAGAACAATAATGATCAATAATACAACATTAATGATCAATAATACAACATTAACGATCAATAATAGAACATTAACGATCAATAATAGAACAATAACGATCAATAATACGACATTAATGTTCAATAATACAACATTAATGATCAATAATAGAACATTAATGATCAATAATACAACATTAATGATCAATAATACAACATTAATGATCAATAATACAACATTAATGATCAATAATAGAACATTAATGATCAATAATACAACATTAATGTTCAATAATACAACATTAATGATCAATAATACAACAATAATGATCAATAATACAACATTAATGATCAATAATACAACATTAATGTTCAATAATACAACATTAATGATCAATAATAGAACATTAATGATCAATAATAGAACATTAATGATCAATAATAGATCAATAATGATCAATAATACAACATTAATGTTCAATAATACAACAATAATGATCAATAATAGAACAATAATGACTAATAATACAACATTAATGAACAATAATATAACAATAATGAATAATAATGTGTGTGTGTGTGTGTGTGTGTGTGTGTGTGTGTGTGTGTGTGTGTGTGTGTGTGTGTGTCCTTGTGGTATCATCACAATAAATTGACATTAAAATGGTCACATTTCTAGACATTTCTGATCAAACTAGTGGTTAAACCCAGATTACTGAAGGAGACGTTTAATCAATGATGAACCAATAATTCAGGACTGATCACAGCAGCTGTCGTTAGGTCTGGAACAACAGTCTTAGTTCGTTTAATTAGTTAATTAGTTAACTTAGTTCAATTTATCTGCTTCACTCAACAAGAACCTGAATATATAGAAAACAGCTGGAAGTAGAGTTCACTCATGTTCTGAAGTGGATTTAAAAGGACTTGACAACAGCTGTGGACTCATCAAAGCTTCAACAATCTTAATAATCAATAATAATCATCTATAGTTTTATATTTTGACTGTTTGAAATGTTTGTTTTAAATGTGTTATGCACTGTTAGTAAAATGTACTAGGCTATATAAAACTATATAAACTGTAGAGAACAAACATGTGCTCCACTTGTCTAGTCTATAATATGATATGATGCAGCTCTTTTACTGTGAATCTAACACAGTCTCTATCATTGACTCCACATTGATGATGTACAACATTAAAAGGCTTCATGTGATTGTTAGTGATCAATAATAGAACAGCAGCTATAAAATGATACAACAGTCTGTACAACGAGAATTTAACGTCTGATATTTGATTCCATTTTGATGATAAAACTTCTGACTTTTACTTCAGTAACGGTTTGAATTCAGGACTAAAACAACAGATTCAGCTGCCGTAAAAACATCCAGCGACGTAAACTACGTCTCCATGGTGACAACTATTCCTTTTATTATTTCTTCAAAGTTAAAATGTCGTCGTCGCTTTTGTTTACATTTAATCTTTCTATGATCTTTTTTCCCCAAAATGGTCGACGACATTTTTTCATGATTTTCACGTTAAAATAACAGTGTTTTCACGTCAATGCATCTTATTAACACGCCTTTTACCGGGAAATCCGCACATCTAATCAATAATTACTTATTTAATGAATTAATTCATCTCTATTGATCACGTTGTAATTACGATGAAATATAACCACAGTCCTTCGATTTGCGCAACAAATCAGTAGCCGAACAATTAGCTAAACATTAGCAACAACATGATTCTAGCAAATATTAATTTGACACCTGAGAACACGTCGCGTGTTTCCATCAAATCAGTTTTTCTAACAGGTGGATGACACGTTCACATTCAGCAGTTTACATGAATCAACTTGTAATTTCCTACTGAAACATATTAAATGAACATGTTGAAATGTCTTACCTTGGTAGAACCACATCAGGGTCCATCCTCGTCCGGGCGCCGCCATCGTGAATCGAGTTAAAACTTGATAAACTTGAGATGCGGATCTACTCGAGTCTAAACGCTAATGTGGAAGTTTAAAGGTCGCAACTCTATAATATTCACCTGCTCACTGACGTCACCGTTCTGTTGCCATGACACCTGATTTATATTACATCATCCCTCCTGATGAAATAAAACATTTGAATAATTTACATTAAATTGTTATTTTTGATTGTTTTAGTTTTTTTTTTTTTAGATTAGATTAGATTAGATTAGATTAGATTAGATTAGATTAGATTAGATTAGATTAGATAGGCCTTTATTGATCCTTTGGGAGGTTCCTCAGGGAAGTTGAAGTTCCAACATGTCACATACAGCAGTTATAAAACCTAAGACACATAAACAAAAGAGAAATATGTAAAAAATAGAAATTACCCAGACCAAACGTTGGAACACACTTTCTCATTCAATGTGTTTTCTTTATTTTCACGACTATTTATATTGTAGATTCTCACTGAAGGCATCAAAACTATGAATGAACACATGTGGACTTATGTATTATATTATACAAAATATGCAAATATATTCTAGTTTCTCCAAAATAGCCACCCTTTGCTCTGTTTGATAAAGCTGTTTGATATATACATATATATATATATATATATATATATATATATATATATATATATATATATATATATATATATATATATATATATAAAACCCTAACCCTTCCCTCCAGTCCCGAGGAGAACGACAACTCGCTCTTCTTCACTCTTCTTCAGTAAACCTTCTTACCACAATGATCACACAGCAGCTCCCACTGGATAAACAATCAATTGCCCCCTAATTACCTCTGCTTCATAAATTTCCCCCCAAAATGTGACTTATACTCCAGTGTGACTTATATGTTTTTTCCTTCTTTATTATGCATTTTATGGCTGGTGCGACTTGTACTCCGGAGCAACTTATAGTCCGGAAAATATGGTGAATGGATTTTGAATCCAACTTTTCTTTGAAAAGGGCATAAAGGGCATTATTCATAATAATTACAAACTTAAGGATTCATTAGTTTTAATACAGATTGAACCAAATCACAATAAATCACAATATCTTAGTTGATAATTCAATACACTTTATTTTGTGACAAAACATCCCATGTTTCGGTAGTGACAGCACATCTGACATGAAATATCTGAAAATAACTGCATGAATTTCAGATTACACCTCACTGAAGAGGTACTGGATAGTTTCGGTCTTGACAAGACTGCAAGTGAGAAATCATGTAAAATCACATAACATGTTGATTTTTCTACCTAAAAAAAGAGAAACATCTCACTATAAACTGTTTAAGAATCACTTTTTTATTATGAACAGCAACAGACACTGAAAAGCTTTGTAGAGCTGAAAAGAAATGCAGAGTGATAATTCTCTATGCTCATCACTACAAGCAGCACCTTCCATATTACATCTCATATGATTTACACATGTAATCTGTAAAAATAATTGACATATTGTAAATGCAAGGCTTTTTACCAATGTAACAACACTGAAACATGGTGCTTTCATTTCATCTAGTTCTATAAGCACACAGTTGCATTTCATTTCTAAAAGTCAAAGTCAACAAAACAGCATCACCACAGTGAGGCTTCTGTTCCAGTCCAAGAAGAAACAGGATAAAGTCACAGTGTGTATTTCATCAGAATAATGTTTTCTCTTATGTGTGTGTGTGTGTGAGAGAGAGAGTTTCAATGTGTATCACAGGTTAAAAAGATGAAAACACCTGCTTCACAAAAGTCTTCAGTACATGAACAGAATAATTGAGTGTGTGTGCAACTCTGTTGTCTGTTCAGTAGTCTAACAGACTTTCACACACAGCCTTGTACATTCAATTCAATTCAATTCACTTTATTTTTATAGCCCAATTTTACAACACAGTTGTCTCAAAGTGCTTTACAAAATCCAGTCCAAAGTGACTCAGACATCCCCCGTCCTTAGACCCTCCTTCTCGGCAAGGAAAAACTCAAAAACCCAGTGGGAAAAAGGAGAAACCTCGAGGAGGACCACAGTGAAGGAGAGATCCACTCCCATGGACGGACAGACTATAGATGAACCAGGACTGACAGACATCCATCTGATGATGAAATAATAGTCTTTAAAGATGTTTCAGTCTGTAGAGATGCCGTAGGGTGGGGGCAGAAGGGTGGGTCCAACCAGGCAGGTGAAGGTTCATCAGGGGCCTCGATGAGTCGCATCAGGAGTCGTCATCGTTGGGCCTCGTGCGGATGAACTGAAACAGTAGCCACTCCCCCGAAGGGGAGTGGGGAGAAGGACTCTGGGTGAATAGTGATGTAAAGACCAAGTATAAAGTAGATCCTGTTTATTAATGACAGTGGTACATGGTGCCAGAAAGAGATGATAGAGCTCAGTGACTGTACTTCCCCCAGTATTCTCACTCCTAGGGCAGCTTAGACTGAACTGTGGTTTTAAGTCTACCTTTAACTACCCTGACCATAGGCCTTTTGAAACAGAAATGTTTTTAGTCTAGCCTTAAATGCACAGACTGTGTCGGCCTCTTTAATATTAATTGGGAGTTGGTTCCATAAAACAGGGGCTTGGTAACTAAAGGCTCTAGCTCCTACTGTGCTTTTATGGACCCGTGGAACTACCAGTAGACCTGCATTCTGAGACCGCAGTGTTCTATTTGGATGGTACGGGACCAGAGCTTCTTTAAAATGAGAGGGGCCCATCCCATTAATGGTTTTATAAGTGAGGAGTAGGATTTTAAATTTAATTCTGAACTCAACAGGAAGCCAATGAAGGGCTTGGAGTATGGGGGTGATGTGTTCTCTTCTATTAGTTCCTGTTAGTAAACGAGCCGCTGCGTTTTGAACCAGCTGAAAACTTTTTAGGGAACTTTTAGGACACGCTACTAATAGGGAGTTACAGTAATCTAGTCTAGATGTAACAAACGCATGGATTAGTTTTACAGCATCATTTTTAGACAGGATATTTCTAATTTTGGCTATGTTACGCAGGTGAAAGAAGGCTGTTCTACAGGCTTGATTAATATGAGCTTTAAATGATAAGTCTGGCTCAAATAAAACTCCTAGGTTTTTAACTGTGGTGCTAGAGGCTATCTTCACATTATCTAGAGTTACTAGTTGCTCAGATAGGGACTCTCTAACACTTTTAGGGCCTAATATAATAACTTCTGTTTTATCAGGGTTAAGTAACAAATAGTTCACAGACATCCAGGTCTTTATGTCTCTAACACAGGCGTTAAGTTTATGTACTAGCCTGATCTGATCAGGTTTAATTGATAAGTATAGCTGTGTGTCATCTGCGTAGCAGTGGAAATTTATGCCATGTTTTCTAATAATATTACCCAAGGGCAGCATATATAGAGTAAACAAAATGGGCCCTAGGACTGACCCTTGTGGGACACCATAGGTGACTCTTGAGTATGATGATGATTGCTGGTAAACGCTAACAAACTGGAACCTATTAGATAAATAGGATTTAAACCAGGAGAGAGCGGATCCTCTAATGCCTATGTCCTGTTCCAATCTCTGCAGTAAGATGCTATGGTCGATTGTGTCAAACATTGGTGGGTTTATTTGGACATGCCTGCTCGTGACCTGTTGAGGTGGACAGATCAGGGAGCACCAGATCTTGTCCTCAACTAGTGGCCAAAAAAAATCTGTTTGGTCCAGTGTTGCATTACTTTGACCTCCACTTCACCTGAAGACAAGTAAAGGGCAAAATACATGACTGGATATGTTACCTATTCGAGTGTTATGGAATATTAGAATGGAATATAGCTTATGGGAGAAATAAACTATATATTATGTTACGACCAGCTCGATAGAGGGGAAAGGGAAGTAACATAAATAACCCAGGTCTTGTAAGGTTTAAGAAAAGTTGGTTTTAATTATCAAAAGGGCTTGTTTCCAGTACAAAATTAAGACAATTACTATGGGTGCAGGAGTGAAAATGAAACGCAAACTAAAAAAGGACTCTAACAGAGTTATTCAAAATACCAAAATAAATCCTATTACAAACAGAAACACTCAATGAAACTAAAAAAAACACCCACTAATGAAGCTACAGGAACTAAGGGAGATGGAAACAAATGAAAATTAGTGTCTCGCAGGTCACAATTTACACACAGGTTTTAACAGCAGGCATCATATCATCATTATATATTGATTATATCAATGTATTCAAATACATACAGGACTTTTCATCATGTTATAATTGCCTTTCAGGGAATTACTGCACAATTTGTAACTGTGGTTATGAAAATCTGGCCCCTGTGAATATTTATAGTCATTAAAATGTGATTACAAGAGAGATTTTTTAAAACTTTTATTTTATTATTATTATTTATACATTTCTCCACTCAGGACAGGTCATCTTTATTTTATTTGCATTTAGAGCTTAAACAAACAAACAAAAAAAAAAGACTCAAAATATCGGAGACAGACAAGTCGGTTACACATGCATATACACTCACGCATGTTGTGAAATGTGCTCTGACAAACATTATAATAAACATTTAGCATGTCACAACTCATAGTGTTTATTGATGCTGTAAATACAACATGGCAACAGACGTCAGGAGACGTGACGTCTCATGATATGTCTCCACATGTGACGTCAATTTGAGGAGAAAAAAAAAAGATACCACATAAAACAGACCGTGCAGCACTGTGGCAGCACATAATCTATTACTGAATATCTACACTAACCCTACTTTCATACGGTGTACACGATTAACAGTGTTAATTACATAAAAAATAAAATGTGCAGTTGCTGTATCCCATAAAGAAGTAACATCTTTAATGATAAAATGTTTGATCTTTGATGATTTTATCATCAATCATCAATTTATGTACACAATTTACTAAAGCACACACACAAACTGTAAAATACCTCATATATCCTTTAAAATGAAGCACTGTAACCAAAACTACATACAGCTTTATCAAAATCACACTTTTGCACAATATAACTATGCACTGTTGGACGTAATGAACACCGCTCTCATCTTTAGTAGCTTTGCTGTAATTCTAAAACAGTTAAAATTGTTCACAGAAATGTTCCAACAAGTCAGTGAAACATACATTAAAAATATATAAAAGCATAAAAAATATGCTTACAAATGAACATACTAAAATAATCCATATTCAAAAAGCATGTTACTAATGTTCTGCCAATAATACATTTTGTTGGACAGTCAAATTTCTTTTTCTCATTAGTTTTAGCTTCTGTGTCACTCCCCAAGAATTTTCAAATGCAATTGCTGTCTTTGGCCACTAGATGTCCTCGTGTCTTCTTTGGTAATCACCTGATGGTGGTTGATTGATTACACCAATCAATTGCAATTAGTAAGGGTATTTAATGAGCCTGTTTACTGTGACTCTGGTCTCCAGTGTACCACTTATGCTGCCAGAAGACACTAGAGGGTGCCACCTTGTTCTACATGATGGATTTGTTAGTTTCTGGATTTCTGGACTTTGTATATTCTTGTTGCTGGACCTGTTAAAAAAAGACTGAGATTGTTGTCCAATGTTTTTTGGGGCAGATTTTTTGTGTTTCTTTAATCAAACACCTTTTGTTTGCTGTCTGTCTGTTTGTAGGGCAGTACTGTCCTCATAATGAAGTATGATAAATTAAACTAATTCATCTTCACTGATGAAAGCTACTGTAAAATAGTAGCTCTTTATTGATATGCATTTAAAGTAAGATTCTAAAAATGGTACAAAACAGTAAAAACAGATCCCTCCCACAACTCTAATGGAAGTTCGACAAAGTTTATTCCTGTGAAATTAACAACATGCTTTGGGGAAAAATACATTTTTCAGGACTTAAATGCCTATCACACAAATGTAGGAAACCCGTATGCAAGGCCCACACCCAAAGATACTACTGCTTTGAATGCACACTTTAATTTTGTTGTAGTTGATGTGATTTATGTTTTGTTTACACTGAACTCATGTTGCATAATGAATGCATTATGACTTAGTTATGGAGATGTTTTTGGTGTTATGACAATAGGAACAGTGTTCAATGTCCCAATGGTTGTACCATGTGATTTATATTAAATCCTCACAGTTCTTAAATGTTTTTGCAAATTGTACTTTCAATAAAATATAATAACACCATTATATTAACTGTTATGATTTTATGTGTATATTGTAAATTGTGTAGGGTAAATATATTTTAAAAAATACGCTCTCTCTGCTTTCTGAAAAAATTGAGGATTAATCAACCATGTATTAATGTCAGATTGGTTATTTATATGAATAAATGAATAATATGTGAATAATATATGAATTTGTTATTTATTTTGGCCATTTGTTTCACAAATTAAAGGAGTTGACAAGATTGTATTTCACTGTGATCACATGTGATGGATAAAGATTGACTGATAGATTAACAAACAATTGAAACCTATCAAAATAAAGGCATTTTAGACACATAAAGAAGAGTAAACCAATGAAATATAAACATCACAATATGAACGCTTTTCTATTATAATGGGACAATCATGTTGTCTGTCTGACAAAGTGGGATGAAATGGGGAAATGACTCTTGTTGTTGATCATCCTTGAAAAGATTGACTTTTCAATCAATTTTACAATAATATTGGTTTTAAAACTGTCTTGCAGGTTGATAAGTAGCAGCAGTAATTGTGTTTACATGTAAATCTCACATTTCATTTAAAAATGCATAGAAACAAATGAGATTATATTTAGAAGTGAAAAGCTATAGGGCACCAGCAACACATCAGCAAGATCTAGATTCATTCATTGGCCAGGTCATGATGATGTCACAGAGTTTTCATTGGCCAGGTCATGATGATGTCATAGAGTTTTCATTGGCCAGGTCATGATGATGTCACAGAGTTTTCATTGGCCAGGTCATGATGATGTCACAGAGTTTTCATTGGCCAGGTCATGATGATGTCATAGAGTTTTCATTGGCCAGGTCATGATGATGTCATAGAGTTTTCATTGTCCATGCCATGATGATGTCATAGTTTTGTTTGATCTAAGACAACTTTGATCTCTGACATGAGATCAAAGAACCAGAGTTTATAAAAGGCCTTCACGCAGCAAGAAGGTACCACAGGCAGATGCACGCAGAAGCATTGAGACCAGTAATAGATTTCATCTGTTATTTGGAAAACAACCTACCTTTACAACAACCTTTACAAACACCACTGCCCTTTGTTATTACCAAGTAAAGACAATGCAGCGGATGATGGAAACAGAGATGGCTCCCCAGCCACAAAAGGTCATCAGTAACAACCAGAAAACCAGGAGACTGGACATTCTTCGCACAGAATTAGAAGAGTTAAAACAACAGTTGGCCTCCAAACAACACCTCGAGGACCTGTGCACAAACAAAAATCAAGAGATCAAGCTACTTAAAGAGAAAGTAGTGGCTCTTACGGCAAACAACAAGCTGTCTGAACCTTTGGATGATTCCAAATCTTTGGACACCAAGCAAGGAAAGGACACCTTTAAATACAAAACCGTACTTTCTGACTACCTGCCAAAGAAAACGTACTTGACCAAGGAGATCAACTTCACCAGTACCAACAAGAAGAGCAGGATGCTGCACGCACTTGTCTCAGAGTTGGATGAGGCATACAGACAGTTGGCCTACCAAAATTACCTCCACGACCTGTGCATCGAGAAAGATCAAGAGATCGAGATGCTAAAGCAGCAAATCGAGACTCTCACTACGGAAAGCATGCTGCCTAAGGTGACATGTTGGGTTCCGCTCGCGAAAGGACTACTCCTGATCGGAAACCCCGTAGAGAACATCATTCAAAAAGAAGATTCACAGAAGGAGGTAAACATGGCTCAGAAATTGAGCCAGGAACAGTCTGTGACCAAGCTTCATGAGGTGAAGGACACCTTTGAAAACAAAACTGCATTTCATAATAACATAGGAATGCAGCAGGAAATGGAAAGGGATATGGATCCCCAGTCAGTAAAGGTCATCAGTAACAACAAGATAATTGACAGCCTCCGCACAGAATTGGCCTACCACAAAAACCTGTGCATTGAGCGAGATCAAGAGATCACAATGCTGAAACAGCAAATTGAGACTCTCATGAAAGGTTCACAAGAGGATTTAAACATGGCACATAAATTGAGGCAGGAAAACTTCATGGCTGATCTCCAGAAGGAGACAGACATGAACGCTGATCAGAACCATCAATTTCATATGCTCCAAGTAGCACATGAAGATTTAAAGGTGACATACAAAAAGAGCCAGGAAAAATTCATAGCTGCACAGCGACGACTTGAAAGTGAGTACCATCAAAGACTGGATATTCTGAACCAGGAATATCAGACACTACAAGTTGCCCATGAGGAGTTAAAGATAACATACAAAAAGAGCCAAGCCCAATTCACAGCTGAGCAAAAACAACAAGTTGCACATGAAGATTTAAAGGCTGCAAATAAGTTAAGCCAAGATCTAAGCATGGCTGTGAAGAAACAACTTGGAGCTGATTTTCAAAACCTTCTGGATAAAATGGAGCACAAACACCAGAAGCTCCAAGTTGCACATGAAGAGTTAAAGGCGGCATATAAATTGAGGAAAGACAAATTCTTAGCTCGCCTGAAGACAGAGAATCAGAAAAAGGCTTATATGGACCAAAAACTAGGGAAGCTTCACGAGTTTCTTGAGGAAGTAAAGGCAGGACACAAAGTGAGCCATGCTAAATTCATGGTGGAGAGAGACAGAAATGTCTCAATGAACAACAAATTTCAGGAGCTTCAAAAGCTTCATGAGGAGTTAAAGATGGCACACAAACTGAGCCAGGAAAAATTCATGGCTGGCCTCCAGACAGAGAGAGACAGAAACGAACCGAACAAAGAATTTCAGAAGCTTCAAGAGCTTCATGAGGAATTAAAGGAGGCACATAAAGTGAGCCAGATTAAACTCATGGCTGACCTCCAGACAGAGAGGCAGACAAACACCATACAGAACTACAAATTCCAGAAGCTTCAAGAGCTTCATGAGGAATTAAAGGCCACACATCAACTGAGCCAGGATAAACTTATGGCTGACCTTCAGACGGCGAAAAACACAATTGCCGTACAGAAAGTCAAATTTCAGAAGCTTGAAGTTACTCATAAGGAGTTAAAAGCCACACATAAATTGAGTCAGGACAAATTCATGGCTGACCTTCAGACGGCGAAAAACACAATTGCCATACAGAACAACAAATTTCAGAAGCTTCAGGTTTCCCATGACGACTTGAAGATGGCACATAAATTGAGGCAGGACAAATTAACGGCTGAGCTCCAGACAGAGAAAGACAGAAATTCCTTACAGAACAAAGAGTTTCAGAAGCTTCAAGTTTCACATGAAAAGTTGAAAGTGGCACAGAAAAAGAGCCAGGAGCAGCTATTGAGCCAGCTCCTGGTGGAGAAGGAAAAGAACATCTTTATTGACCAAGAATTCCAGCAGCAATACACCGAAACAAAGGAAGACACTATCCAGAGAGAGGATGCTGAAAATGCAGACAATGAACTCCCGGAGAATGAAGAAGTGTCTGAGGACAAAGACCCAGTGAGCAAGACATCAAACTGGAAGCAATTCCGACATTCACTGGGGTTGAAAAAACCAAAAAGCTGGAAGAGGAGAAGCAAGACCTATCTCCAGACTACAAACTTAAAACATCCAACATCTAACACCTAACATCTAACACGGGGGTGGGCGATGCTGGTCCAACGCTTTTGATTCAGCCGAGCAGATATACACCAGATTTTACCAATTGACCATTGGTGGAATACTGGTGTGTTACTGTTTGGCACAAAAGCACATAACATCTCTCTAGACCAGTGTCGCCTACCTCTGTCCCCCTCTCCGTTTGCTGGGACCTTGTCGTGGTGGAGAGGCTTGAGTGCTTCAAGGATTCTGAGAGTTCCAGCTCCTAGCAGGCTGGCCTCAGATGAGGAGCAGGACTAAAGCCAGCACAGTGGCCCTCTAGTCTGGGGCCTGTGCGTGGTGCTAACACCGTCACCCCACAAAAAATAGTATTGCTACAGAAACTAAAATGGCTACATTTATATACATCAGGCCTATAGTAGTCCAGAACCACCCAAACTGAAAAAAGTACATCAATCACATCTTGTTTGTATATATATATATATATATATATATATATATATATATATATATATATATATATATATATATATATATATATATATATATATATATATATATATAGTGTACTTTAATTACACATACTAATGTGTTAATTTGGCAGAACTGAACAAAATACCTCACAAGTAGTAAAGAAGATAAGTATTTTTGTTTAGGGAATATGAAGCTGTTTCCTATTTTAAATGGACCACTGTGAACCAACTCTTTTCCTACCTGTTAGTGAAAGGAGATGGCCAGTCAGCCGGGTCTATTGGAGCAGCAGAATGTCCTTGATGCTGCTGCATCACTGCTAAGTTGGGCTGCTGAGGTGGAGATGACAGGAGAATTTACAATGGTTGGACTGTCATGAAAGGTTCACAAGAGGAGTCAAACATTGCACATAAATTGAGGCAGGAAAACTTCATGGCTGATCTCCAGAAGGAGACAGACATGAAAACTGATCAGAACTATCAATTTCATATGCCCCAGTAGCAGATTTAAATGTGACATACAAAAAAAGCCAGGAAAAATTCACTGCTGTGCAGCAACAACTTGAAAATGAGTACCATCAAAGACTGGATATTCTGAACCAGGAATATCAGACACTCCAAGTTGCATATGAGGATTTAAAGGCTGCAAATAAATTAAGCCAAGATCTAAGCATGGCTGTGAAGAAAAAACTTGGAGCTGAGTTTCAAAACCTTCTGGATAAAATGAAACACAAACACCAGAAGCTACAAGTTGCACATGAAGAGTTAATGGCGGCATATAAATTGAGGAAAGACAAATTCTTAGCTTGCCTGAAGATAGAGAATCAGAAAAAGGCTTATATGGACCAAAAACTAGAGAAGCTTCATGAGTTTCTTGAGGAAGTAAAGGCAGGACACAAAGTGAGCCATTCTAAATTCATGGTGGAGAGAGACAGAAATGTCTCAATGAACAAAGGATTTCAGGAGCTTCAAAAGCTTCATGAGGAATTAAAGGCCACACATAAACTGAGCCAGGATAAACTCATGGCTGACCTCCTGACGGTGAAAAACACAATTGCCGTACAGAACAACAAATTTCAGAAGCTTGAAGTTACTCATAAGGAGTTAAAAGCCACACATAAATTGAGCCAGGACAAATTCATGGCTGACCTTCAGACGGCGAAAAACACAATTGCCGTACAGAACAACAAATTTCAGAAGCTTCAGGTTTCCCATGACGACTTGAAGATGGCACATGAATTGAGCCAGGACAAATTAACGGCTGAGCTCCAGACAGAGAAAGACAGAAATTCCTTACAGAACAAAGAGTTTCAGAAGCTTCAAGTTTCACATGAAAATTTGAAAGTGGCACAGAAAAGGCACAGCTATTGAGCCAGCTCCTGGTGGAGAAGGAAAATAACATGTTTATTGGCCAAGAATTCCAGCAGCAATACACCGAAATAAAGGAAGACACTATCCGGAGAGAGGATGCTGAAAATGCAGACAATGAACTCCCGGGGAATGAAGAAGTGTCTGAGGACAAAGACCCAGTGAGCAAGACTTCAAACTTCAAAGCAAGACCTATCTCCAGACTACAAACTCAAAACATCAAACACCTAACATCTAACACGGGGGTGGGCGATGCTGGTCCAACGCTTTTGATTCAGCCGAGCAGATATACTGTTACTGTGTTACTGTTTGGCACAAAAGCACATAACATCTCTCTAGACCAGTGTCGCTTACCTCTGTCCCCCTCTCCGTTTGCTGGGACCTTGTCGTGGTGGAGAGGCTTGAGTGCTTCAAGGATTCTGAGAGTTCCAGCTCCTAGCAGGCTGGCCTCAGATGAGGAGCAGGACTAAAGCCAGCATACTGGCCCTCCAGGCTGGGGCCTGTGCGTGGTGCTAATACCGTCACCCCACAAAAAATAGTATTGTTACAGAAACTACAATAACTAAATTTATATACATCAGGCCTCAGGAAACATACATCAGGAAAAAAGTACATCAATCACATCTTGTTTATATATATATATATATATATATATATATATATATATATATATATATAGTGTAACTTAATTACACATACTAAAGTTGTGTTAAATTGGCAGAACTGAACAAAATACCTCACAAGTGGTAAAGAAGATAAGTATTTTTGTTTAGGGAATATGAAGCTGTTTCCTATTTTAAATGGACCAATGTGAACCAACTCTTTTCCTACTATTAGTGAAAGGATATGGCCAGTCAGCCGGGTCTATTGGAGCAGCAGAATGTCCTGAAGAGAAAAGAGGAGTGAACTATAAATACATGACTTCAACAATAAAAAATAAATATAAATAAAAATAATATAAATGAAAAACCTAATGAAATACATGCATGCATGCAATACATATATATATATATATATATATATATATATATATATATATATATATATATATATATATATATATATATATATATATATATATATATATATATATATATATATATATATATATATATATATATATATATATATATATATGAACTAAGAGTCTTACAACCAGAATATAGGAGAGGGAAATTTATAGCATTTTGATTTATTTTGATTAACTATTACAAGCTGGAAATACGTGAGCTAACCAGATGTCAAAATGTAAACAAATATAACATGATAAAACCTGCTGAATAAATCTAATATTTACACATTTACCTCAGGAAGGAACGGTAAACGTAAGTTGACGTTAATAATATGACACCAACTTTACCATAGCATTATCTGTCTTTATCGTGTTTTTCCTTATTTTCTATTTTCCTCCTCTTTTCTTCTGTTTTTTCGCTCGGCACCAGTCAGTTTGGGACGTTTTGACTCATTTTTAAGCTTGTTAGCGCATCAAAGACGACGTAAAGTCGAAGGTAAAGTCTGATTAGTCTAATTTTCGTGGCATGAATTTTGGCGGCGACGCCCGTAACCATGGCGACGTAACCGCCATTTTAGTGCGAGGATTTCGCGGCTGGGGTGGTTGACGTCATCGTTAGAGTGAAAAAACGACAGGGAGTGGATCTCCATTGTAATGGACGTATGTCACCTAAAACGTTTTTCTGGTCAGTTAATGAGTCAGTAAAACCTGAATTAAAACCAGACATCCGTGTTAATGTGCAGCCAAGGATATTATTGATTTCATGAGCATTTGACATTTTTTGTCCAAAAATATAAAATAAAAAAAAAGTAATTTTTGTAAAAAAATAAGATACAAATGGACTTTTAAATAAGACAACATGGACACTACATGTTCCACTACATGGAACTACATTTTAAAAACTTTGACTTTCTCATCTTGCCAAACATTATTATTTCATTAACAGTCACGCAGTCATTCTCTCCAGAAATTGTGTAATGAAATATCAAATGTTGTTTCAACTCAATTATATGATCTTGGAGTTGTTTGACGCACAAATCGAAAAAAAAAAAAAAAAAAATTAAATTCCACAGCCTTACAGCAGAACAATTCTCTCGTCGGCTACACCAGTCAAACACCATGTTATTAGACTATAATATTCACAAATGTACACTGACACAAACACAAACCACCTCGAGGCTCAACAAGTGCAGCCTTTATAGACTGTGGTCAAACTATCTGCACTTCCAAACTCGTGCTCCATGATAGACTGGAGACCATCTGGGGTGTATCACTGCCTCTCACCTGTAATGTGCTGGGATTGGCTCCAGCAGACCCCTGTGACCCTAATGAGGTAGAAGTGGGTATAGAAGATGACTGACTGTCTTCTAAACTCTAGTGCCTATTTACATTATTTGTATGGTGATGTGAATTCATGGTGGATTCAAGTCCACCTCAAAGAAATGGGAATCCATTGGTACATTTATACTACTCACAATAAGTTAGGGATATTGTTTATATACATGGATGCTTTTCTATTTGGTCTGAATTTTAATGAAATAAGTAAAAGTTATTGATATTAATAATGAAAGAGATGAAACACTATATTCATTAGTTTAATATTTATTTTCGCAAAAATGTATAAAATCCACTGAATCTCTCCCAATATCCCTAGTTTATTGTGAGTGGTGTAAGTGCATCTCAATGCAGCAGGATCTATTAAAGTTTCTTAATGTTTTTGTTTCTATTTGTTCAAATACTCTTACTACAGGCCTTTAAATTATCAAAGCAAAATTCAAACATTTTGAAGCAAAACCAATCATCTACCCAGACTCATTGTATATTAAAAATTCAATATTTCACATAATCTAATCATTCACAGATTGTTGTTTCAGTAAACTCTGCTGTATTCATGTTCTAGATGATGATGATGTGATGTCTGTGGAGAATCTGTAGTCAATTGACTACCATTATACACACAATATACACTATTTGATTTTTATTGCTAATTATTTTTTATTGTATTTTATTGTATTGTATTGATCATTCAAAGGTCTGTAGTAAGAGTATTTCAACAAATGGACATAAAAACATTAAGGAACTTTAATAGCTGTTGCAACAAGGTGCAACAATCAATCAGTAATCAGTAAATGCAACAATCAATTCAAGGTGCACTTGAATGCACCATGAAGTTGCATTGGTAATGAGGATGTAAATGAAGACTCAACTTTTGTTCTTATTCACTGGTTCTGCTTAGACAGTAATCCCAGCACATTACAGGCGAGAGGCAGGGATCACCAGTCTATCATGGAGCACACACACCACTCACTCGCTCACACCTATGGACAATTAAGAGTCTCCAATTAACATCAGCATGTTTTTGGACTGTGGGAGGAAGCTGGAGAACCTGGAGAGAACCCACACAGACACAGGGAGAACATGCAACTCCACACAGAAAGGCCCCGGACCCAGGAGGTCCTGAACCTGTGACTTTCTTTCTATGAGGCAACATCACTAACCACTGTCTACCATGTCACTGATCATGTATTTACAGTTTAATAATAATAAAAATCATTTTCTGACCTCTGAATTACTTTTTTGTGGATTTATTACTGTATAGTTTTGCCCTCAGGTGACAGACTTACATAGATGTACATTCTACAGAGGTGAGTTTGCTAGCAGCCAGCTTCTTTATTAGCCAGTTTACTTATACTCTATACGTATTTAATATTCCAAACCATAAAATTAATTAATAACAAATCTCTGGAATAGGGGTGACACTTCTCTGCAGACACTTACAAAAAGAAGATTGCTGAGCCAAAAGTAGTACTCATATTGTACAGTAGACTGTTTAATCTACAATATATCTGGTAGTTATTAGATTATAAGATTGATGGGAAATGACCAGGAGTTACACTTTAAATCTAGGAAAATGCAAATGGTGTAAATGGACAGGGAAATAGGAGGCAAGTGAGCAGGAATTACTCAGAACTTCTGTGAATTGAGGTGCAACCTCCGCTGAAAGTAGCGGTGGTTCCTCTCTAAGTAGGTGGTATTATGTAGTGATACCAAACCTTTAAAACTTCAGCGTGTCCTTCATCTTTTTGGTCAATACTTGCACAGTATGAAGAACTGCTCCGCTGTTCCTTTCTATGTCATCTTTCTGTTTTTTTTGATGTAGGCTTTTAATCTGTGTGTGATCCAGATTGAGTCTCTTCTATTCCGTTAATATGCAGCACCGATTTTAATCACGATCACTCATGCTAGCGGTGAACGGTAGCTATCACAATTAAAATCGTTATTATTACCGTTTCTAATCAGATTTAGGCCTTGTAGATTATCAACGAACAGCTTCAAAGTTCCTGTTTTACTTTCTGTCTTTCCTGTATGTAATTATAGCACAATAGTCTTTCATTTCATGGACTAAAATGTATATTTTTAGGAGAGCCTGTAATTAGTCCGTCACTCACTCCGCCATCTTGAGTCCTATCAGCGGTTCTGTTGTGTACTTGTTACACTAAGAAATAAAAGTTCTGTCACAAACTGGTCCACGTTGGCTCCTTCTGACATGAGTAGTGACCAAAACTGATGGCGCCCGACCACGATGTTCCTCTTTGGTACTTTCAGTACTTTCTGAACGCATCCAGGATATCTTTCAGCGTAGGCTCACCAGGTCGACCATCCACTTCCTCTGTTTCAACATCGAGAGTATCATAGATCTCTAGGGCGTCCTCACCGACCGTGTGTAGCATGATGACAGTAACCGTCATCTACAGCTTGCTCCATTGGCGCCAATTCTCACTGAGGTTGCCTGTTAGCACTAGCGGTGCGGGAGGCTTCAACTGGTCCATGCTAACGTTAACGTTCAGTCATTTGATGAACGTAAAACTAAACTTTCTTGTTACCACAGCGGAGTAACGACGAAAAAAACTAATGGTGTCTCATGTGGATGAAGAATAACCTCTTCTGACACCATGCTGTGTACTTATTACACTAAGAAATAAAACGGTGAGGCATATTTACGGTGAGAACACTGTAACTTTTATTGCCGAGCACACGCTATAGTGAAGAACAGACTCAACATGTCAAATACTGATGCGCCCCCTAGGGTGAACTAATCAATCTATGATGACCCCAGATCATTCTAACAATATACTACAGGTACCATCTCCTACCATCCTACAGTTCTACTGGAGGAAGATAAAACTAATAAAAAAATGGTTTTAATGTTCACATGGAAAACCTGAATTCTGACAGTTCAGATCCTGCAAGACCAGCGTTTCTCCACAAGGTGGCACAAGATGCCTTCTGCCATGTTGACCTTTGACCTGGACATTAATGTGACTCAGCTCATCACATATTCAAGATTACTGGACTAAAAGAGTCCTTGTTCATTGCTGTGAAACTAGTTTAGTTCAAAATGGAATTAATAACTACTGACATGGGACAGTCTACATCTTGTTGTAGCTCTGACCCTGATTAGACATTTTTAAAGTAAAGGAAAAACATGACAAACTCATATTACTTGTTTTTGACTAATAAAAATAACAACATCATTATTTTGACCATAATAAAAACTCAGGTGATACATATAATTCTATTTCTAACAGCCCAGGGTTTCTGGGGTCATCCCTCTGATGTATCACTTTTAGAGTTAAATCGATGGATGTTCTACCTGTCTCTGGTCTCCAGCGTCCCCTCCTACGCTGTGGTGGTCTGGGTGGGACCACATCGAAGGCTGACCACTCCAGGCTGGAGAAGCTGATCAGGCTCAGTGGTCTGTAAGAAGCTGGAGCCTCTGGCATCAGTAGCAGAGAGGAGAACGCAGAAAAACTGCTGAACATGGCTGGACAACACCAGCCACCCTCTGACCACTGTTGTCAGCAGCCAGAGAAGATGATCGGCAACAGGCTGCTGCTCCCAAACATAAGAACAAACTGAAAAACTCTTTTGTGCCTGTGCCATTAAACTGCTGAACTCCTCACTGGGAGGAGGAGGGTGAACAGGAAAATAATCAGGAACCAGTAAACATGAAACCTGTGAAATCATACAACAATCATAACTATAACAATCTACAATAGTATATGTCATACATGCACATGTATATCTATATACTTCTACTACTATATATAACTCTTCTACATCTTATAGTAGAAGAGTTATGTGTGTATATATATATATATATATATATATATATATATATATATATATATATATATATATATATATATATAGTACAGGCCAAAAGTTTGAACACACCTTCTCATATAATGTTTTCTTTATTTTCGTGACTATTTACATTGTAGATTCCCACTGAAGGTATCTATCATGGTGTGATCCAACGTTTGGTCTGGGTAATTAAGGGTATTTTTTTTTTTTTTTTTTTTTTTTTTTTTACATATTTCTCTTTTGTTTATGTGTCTTAGGTTTTATAACTGCTGTATGTGACATGTTGGAACTTCAACTTCCCTGAGGAACCTCCCAAAGGATCAATAAAGGCCTATCTAATCTAATCTAATCTAAAAAAAAAAAAACTAAAACAATCAAAAATAACAATTTAATGTAAATTAATCAAATGTTTTATTTCATCAGGAGGGATGATGTAATGTAAGTCAGGTGTCATGGCAACAGAACGGTGACGTCAGTGAGCAGGTGAATATTATAGAGTTGCGACCTTTAAACTTCCACATTAGCGTTTAGACTCGAGTAGATCCGCATCTCAAGTTTATCAAGTTTTAACTCGATTCACGATGGCGGCGCCCGGACGAGGATGGACCCTGATGTGGTTCTACCAAGGTAAGACATTTCAACATGTTCATTTAATATGTTTCAGTAGGAAATTACAAGTTGATTCATGTAAACTGCTGAATGTGAACGTGTCATCCACCTGTTAGAAAAACTGATTTGATGGAAACACGCGACGTGTTCTCAGGTGTCAAATTAATATTTGCTAGAATCATGTTGTTGCTAATGTTTAGCTAATTGTTCGGCTACTGATTTGTTGCGCAAATCGAAGGATTGTGGTTATATTTCATCGTGATTACAACGTGATCAATAGAGATGAATTAATTCATTAAATAAGTAATTATTGATTAGATGTGCGGATTTCCCGGTAAAAGGCGTGTTAATAAGATGCATTGACGTGAAAACACTGTTATTTTAACGTGAAAATCATGAAAAAATGTCGTCGACCATTTTGGGGAAAAAAGATCATAGAAAGATTAAATGTAAACAAAAGCGACGACGACATTTTAACTTTGAAGAAATAATGAAAGGAATAGTTGTCACCATGGAGACGTAGTTTACGTCGCTGGATGTTTTTACGGCAGCTGAATCTGTTGTTTTTGTCCTGAATTCAAACCGTTACTGAAGTAAAAGTCAGAAGTTTTATCATCAAAATGGAATCAAATATCAGACGTTAAATTCTCGTTGTACAGACTGTTGTATCATTTTATAGCTGCTGTTCTATTATTGATCACTAACAATCACATGAAGCCTTTTAATGTTGTACATCATCAATGTGGAGTCAATGATAGAGACTGTGTTAGATTCACAGTAAAAGAGCTGCATCATATCATATTATAGACTAGACAAGTGGAGCACATGTTTGTTCTCTACAGTTTATATAGTTTTATATAGCCTAGTACATTTTACAAACAGTGCATAACACATTTAAAACAAACATTTCAAACAGTCAAAATATAAAACTATAGATGATTATTATTGATTATTAAGATTGTTGAAGCTTTGATGAGTCCACAGCTGTTGTCAAGTCCTTTTAAATCCACTTCAGAACATGAGTGAACTCTACTTCCAGCTGTTTTCTATATATTCAGGTTCTTGTTGAGTGAAGCAGATAAATTGAACTAAGTTAACTAATTAACTAATTAAACGAACTAAGACTGTTGTTCCAGACCTAACGACAGCTGCTGTGATCAGTCCTGAATTATTGGTTCATCATTGATTAAACGTCTCCTTCAGTAATCTGGGTTTAACCACTAGTTTGATCAGAAATGTCTAGAAATGTGACCATTTTAATGTCAATTTATTGTGATGATACCACAAGGACACACACACACACACACACACACACACACACACACACACACACACACACACACACACACACACACATTATTGTTTATAATTGTAAATATTTGTTGTATTATTAATCATTATTATTCTATTATAATTAATTATTCTGTTAATGTTCATTAATGTTGTATTATTAATCATTATTGTTCTATTATTGATCATTAATGTTCTATTATTGATCATTATTGTTCTATTATTGATCATTAATGTTCTATTATTGATCATTATTGTTCTATTATTGATCATTATTGTTCTATTATTGATCATTATTGTTCTATTATTGATCATTAATGTTGTATTATTGATCATTAATGTTCTATTATTGATCATTATTGTTCTATTATTGATCATTATTGTTCTATTATTGATCATTAATGTTGTATTATTGATCATTATTGTTCTATTATTGAACATTAATGTTGTATTATTGATCATTAATGTTGTTTATATTCATTATGATTGTATTATTGTTTATAATTGTAAATAATTGTTGTATTATTAATTATTATTGTTCTATTATTGATCATTAATATTGTATTATTAGTCATTATTCTATTATTGATCATTAATGTTGTATTATTAGTCATTATTGTTCTATTATTGATCATTAATGTTGTATTATTGATCATTAATGTTGTATTATTGATCATTAATGTTGTATTATTGATCATTAATGTTGTATTATTGATCATTAATGTTGTATTATTAGTCATTATTGTTCTATTATTGATCATTAATGTATTATTGATCATTAATGTTCTATTATTGAACATTAATGTTGTATTATTGATCATTATTGTTGTATTATTGATCATTAATGTTGTATTATTGATCATTAATGTTGTATTATTGATCATTAATGTTGTATTATTGATCATTAATGTTGTATTATTGATCATTATTGATCTATTATTGTTCATGTTACATTTGATTCATCAAATATCAACTAGAATCTGACTTTTTATTTCATCTTCTCTCCACAGAGGGTCACATTGTGGGACCTGTCTTAGTCTTTATGGAACACGCTGTTCCTCTCCCTCCTCACTTTGTTCCTGAGTTTGCTCCCCCTATTGCTCCTCCTGTTTCTCCCCCTCTTTCTACCCCTTCTTTTTCTCCTCCTCCCTCTCCTCCTCTTTATCCTCCTTCTTCTCCTTCTCTTTCTCCTCCTCCCTCTCCTCCTTCTTCTCCTCCTCCTTCTCCTCCTCCCTCTCCTCCTTCTTCTCCTCCTCCTTCTCCTCCTTCCTCTCCTCCTCCTTCTCCTCCTCCCTCTCCTCCTCCTTCTTCTCCTCCTCTCTCTCCCCCTCCTTCTCCTCCTTCTTCTCCTCCTTCCTATCTTTCTCCTGTTTCTCCCCCTCTTTCTCCTTCTCCTCCTCCCTCTCCTCCTCCTTCTCTCCACATTATCATTGACAGTGAGGATTCTCTTGATTCTCCTCCTCTTGCTCCTCCTCTTTCTCCTCCTGTCATTGTCATTGACAGTGAGGATTCTCTTGATTCTCCTCCTCAGTCTCCTCCTCCTGTTAGGATTGAGGCTCTGCCTCCAGGTCAGGTGGTTCTAGCCCATTTGTGTGAGTCTTGTCTTTCCAGGTACCAGAGGAGGAGGAGCAGGGAGGAGGACGACGAGGAGGACGACGAGGAGGCTGCACCCAAGCGGCCAAGGTGGGTCTGATTCTAGAGGTGGGTCTGGTTCCAGATGTGGGTCTGGTTCCAGATGTGGGGACCCCCTCTTTGTGTTTGGAGGTTTAAGATGTTTAACATGTTTTATCTTTTAGAATTTTAGGGTTATTTTCTTGGTTACAGTAAAAAACAACTTTTACTTTTACTTGGAACTCAGTTTGATGTTGTTTAACTTTGTTTATCTTTTAGAATTTTACATTGTTTAACTGGTTTTATCTTTTATGGTTTTACATTGTTTTAACTCATTTTATCTTCTAACCCTCACCCCCACCTTCACCCTCACCCTCACCCCCTCACCTTCACCCTCACCCTCACCCTCACCCCCTTCACCTTCACCCCCACCTTCACCCTCACCCTCACCCTCACCCTCACCTTCACCTTCACCCTCATCCATCTTCTAGAGTTTTACATGTTTAACTTGTTTTTATTTGTTACAGTTTTACAGTGTTTTAACTTGTTTTATCTTTTAGATTTTTTATTGTTTAACTTGTTTTACATTTTACAGTTTGACATTATTTAACTTATTATATCGTTCACAATTGTACACTGTACATTGTTTTATTGAGTGATGATACAAATACATGTTTAGTCATTTTACATTGTTTAACATGTTTTATCTTTTACAGTTTTACATGTTTAACATGTTTTATCTTTTACAGTTTTACATTGTTTAACATGTTTTATCTTTTACAGATTTACATTGTTTAACATGTTTTATCTTTTACAGTTTTACATGTTTAACATGTTTTATCTTTTACAGTTTTACATTGTTTAACATGTTTTATCTTTTACAGATTTACATTGTTTAACATGTTTTATCTTTTACAGTTTTACATGTTTAACATGTTTTATCTTTTACAGTTTTACTTTGTTTAACATGTTTTATCTTTTACAGTTTTACTTTGTTTAACATGTTTTATCTTTTACAGTTTTACTTTGTTTAACATGTTTTATCTTTTACAGTTTTACATTGTTTAACATGTTTTATCTTTTACAGTTTTACATTGTTTAACATGTTTCATTTCTTACAGATTTACATTGGTTTAACTTGTTTTATCCTTGATTACAATTTGGGCCCAAGCATCAAAAATTGGCATTAAAAAATTGGCCACTGAGTTTCCTTCTCTCCATTAATAAAAAACAAAAACAATTGGTGAATAAACTTAATTTGGTTTCAATAAAAAGTTTTGGTTGATCATTCACATGGTGTTTCTTCTCTTTGTGGTGGCATCTTGAGCCAGACTTTAACACGAACAAATTACAAGAGACTTTTATGGACAAACTAGAACTAAAGTGTTTCAAGTTTTGCATTAACATGCAGCTCGTAGCATAAAGGAGAACGTTTTTCTGTTTAATTGACATTATTCACATTATACACATATCAATAATATGATATTAGAAAAAGCTCATTGTAATCACACCTCCTATGGAAAATTCCACTGCTAGTCTACATATACTAGAAAATAAACAGCTTTGTCTTGGATGTTATTTCATCTAAATAAAGACATTGCACATTCAAAATACTAATAATAATAGATGGAAGGTGGGACTGAGGAATGTCAGCAGCATCTGAAGAGAGAAGAGGAGTTTGTTACACCAATAATAATAAACCCATGATTTCAAGAAAATTAAATAATAGAAATGATAAACACAAGAAATACATGCATGCACCTTTTCTCTGAAATGCAAATTATTATTAATTCATATATCAGTAATTTCATTGTCATGACAGTTTAATGGTAATTAGAACAACAATAATTCATATAGTTGTGTGTTATGTTGTAACAATAATGATGTGATCTGATTTAGGGCTTATAACTATAATATATAAAGGAGAGGGGCATTAATAACATTTTCATTAACAAGCTGGGAGAACATGAACTAAACAGATGTTAAAATGTCAATAAATTCATCTTGATAACACCTGCTGAATAAATCTGATAAGATCCGATGTCTATGACATGAACTCACAGGAAGACTATTTATTGATTAGCTAACTATGTTATGCTAATGGATAACGATGTTATCAATCATCAATAAATAATAGCATCGGGACTTCCGGTGCGCCTCCATTATGGCAGCAGCATAAAAAGTAAGCTCCCCGACTCGGAACTTTTTCAACGCCCTATTCATATGTCAACAAGCGACGGGCATATATACCAAAAATAAACCAGCAAGGGCGAGGAATATGCCAAAAGGAAAAATAGGACGAAAGCGTCAAAAACCCGAGTTAATTGCCAGTGGAAGCGACGATCAAGATTCGTTAGCATCAGAGCTAACAGATCCGAGTGAGCTAGCAGAGCCAGCGAGTCCGAACGAGAGGGAAGAAGCCCCGGTAAATCAAAGCATGGCAAGCCTGGAGACCATACTCCGGGAACTGCGAGATTTTCGTCGTGAAAATTCGGTGACTCTAAACGAAATTAAGGAGGACATCAAAGCGGCGAATAACAGGATAGACGAGGCGGAGCGGCTTATAATGGAAGCTGAGGAGCGCTTGCAGCGGGTTGAGGATGCTACACTTGAACTCCTGGAACTACAGAAACGGCTCGAGGACAGAGTGGTGGACCAGGAGGGACGCGCGAGGAGAGAGAATATCAGGATATACGGGGTGAAGGAGGGAGCGGAGGACAGCGCCGAGTCGATGATTGATTTTATTGAGAATCTTTTGAGAGAAAAGCTAGCGCTGCCTCCGTCACTTCAGCTCCAGATCCAGAGAGCGCACCGGGCGCTAACATCGCGCCCCCCTCCGGACTCTCCACCGAGATCCATCGTGGTAAGGTTCATGAGTTTCAGAAACAAAGAAGAAATCATAAAGATAGCATGGCAGAAACGGGGCTTTATGTACGAGGGGAAGAAGGTGTTTCTGGATCATGACTACGCTCCGGAGGTACTGAGAAAGCGGAAGGAGTACACGGAGGCAAAGAGAGTTTTGAGGGAGAAGAAAATACGCTTCCAGACTCCGTTCCCGGCGAAGTTACGGGTTTTCTACGAGGGAGAGATCTGTGTGTACAATACGGCGGCGGACGCGACTAAGGACATGGCAAAAAGAGGGCTACAGGTGACGGTGGTGAAACCTACGGAGAGCGGACCAGAGAAGATCAAGCGCCTAACTTGGCAGGCCAGCCGCGGGAAACACCGTTAGGAGGAACTAGGACGAAATCGGACGGAATTTGGTTAAAGGACGGGGTTTCATTAGTTTAAGTAAACTTGGAATAGGTTCTGCACAAGTGCAAGGTGAGAAATAGGCAATCTTATATTTAAGTTTTATTTGTCCATTGTCTAGGGGTGATTTCCTCTACATGGCGTAAAAAAAAAAGTCGGGGAGGCTTTTATTTTTCTATAGAGCTTTAGTTTCTTTCTTTTTAAGACTGTTTTTTCATTGAGCTGTTGGACACATGGACAATGACCACAGCGTAGAGGGCCCACTTCCCCTAGGTGGAAGGGCATATCCCTCAGAGTGGACCTGTCATCAGGACTCAGCTAGGGTCAGAATGCAGACCCCACGCAAGGAAGTTCTCTTGTTAATCACTAGTTCATCAGTAATTGTTTTTGTTTCTGTGTTTGGTTACTTAATGTTTATGGCAGTTTGCCAGCTGTGTAGCATAAGGGGGAAGCAGAGGAGGAGGAGCTGGAAAATCAATGAACATGGCAACCCAGAAGAAAAAATTATTAAAGATTGCGTCATATAATGTAAATGGGATACTCAACCCAATGAAAAGGTCCAAAATATTAGGTAAAATGAAGAAAGAAGGGGTGGGAGTGGTTCTGCTGCAGGAGACTCACCTGTCTGAGAGGGAGCATGGAAAGCTTAAAAGAAATGGTTTTAATCAGGTATTTTCTTCTTCCTATAGAACAGGTCATAGAAGAGGAGTGGCCATTGTAATATCAGGGAAAACTATTTTTGAAAAACTCTCAGAAGTATCGGATAAACAGGGAAGGTTTATATTAATTAAGGGGAGGTTAGAGGGAGAATTAGTCACTATTCTAAATGTATATGCACCCCCTGGGGCAGACTGGTTATTTTACAGGCAAATATTCGACTTGATGACAACAGAGGGGGAGGGTATTTTGATTTGGGGAGGAGACCTAAATCTCAGACTAAATCCACAACTCGACAGCTCAGCAAGCGGCATACAGAGGTCCACAATTGGCAAGAAGTTCAGGGGGCTAATGGCAGAGTTAGGAGTAATTGATGTATGGAGAGAATTAAATCCGAAAGGAAAAGATTACACATTTTTCTCATCCCCTCACTCAACATATTCAAGGATAGATTATTTTTTTATATATAAGAAGGACAGTTACAGGATTGAAAAATGTGAAATTGGAATAAGGGACTTATCAGACCATAGTCCGATATATATGACGTTAGTTATGTCAAGAGAAATAAAAACAACACTATGGAGGCTGAACATAAATGTTTTGAAAGGACAAATGAAGGAGGAGTTTGTTAAAGAATTTCAGACATACGTAAGGGAAAATGATAATGGTGAGGTGTCTCCATCCATGCTGTGGGATGCATGTAAAGCGGTAATTAGAGGGAAATTAATAGCTAAATCAGCATATCTGAAAAGGCAAAAACAGGATAGACGTAATAAACTAGAAGCAGAGCTTAAGAAACTAGAAGAGCAACAAAAAAATAGAGTAGATGAGAAAATTAGCCTAGCAATCAAAAGGGTTAAAACAGAGATTAATGACATCCTAGCACAAGAGATTCAAAAAAAGTTGATGTATTTGAAACAGAGGTACTACGAAGCAGGAAGTAAATCTACAAAGCTGCTGGCCTATAAATTAAAAAAGCAAAGGGCAATTAATAATATATATAAAATTAGGGATTCTGTCACTAATTTGATGAAATATAAGACAGAAGAGATACATGCATGTTTTGAAAGGTACTACAAAAATCTCTACTCCCAACCAGACATAGATAATAAGAACCAGATAATCTCACTGTTGGACTCTTTAAATTTACCAAAGGTAACTGAAGATCATAACTCAGCTCTGACAAAGGAAATCTCGACAGAAGAAATTAGCTCAGCAATTTCAAAGCTGAAGACAAATAAGGCACCGGGCACGGATGGATACACATCAGAGTTCTACAAAATATTTAGGGAATCATTGATCCCCCTGCTAAAAAATACATTTAACTGGGTGCTAAAAAAAGGAGAAATTCCATACTCCTGGAGGGAAGCTTTCATTTCAGTTATTCCAAAAGAAGGAAAAGACAGATTGGAATGTTCTAATTATAGACCAGTGAGCGTGCTTAATCAAGATTACAGACTTTTCACCGCCATCTTAGCCCGACGATTAGAAACTATTTTACCAGATATAATTCATCAAGACCAGACAGGATTTATAAAACATAGGCAGACACAGGACAATATCCGGCGCACATTACATGTAATGCAAAACATCATAAAAAAAAATTTAGAAGCAATAGTGGTGGGATTAGACGCAGAAAAGGCATTCGATTCTGTCAGGTGGGATTTTCTGTATGTCGTGCTGGAACAATTTGGTTTTCATGAAGTATTTATTAAAACTATTCAATCTCTATATAATAAACCCACAGCTAGGATAAAGATAAATGGCAACCTATCAAACTCTTTCACACTAGAACGCGGATGTCGTCAAGGCTGCTCAATTAGCCCTCTCCTCTTTGCAATTTACTTAGAGCCTCTGAGCCAATGGATAAAACAAAACGAAGAAATAAAAGGGATAGACATAGAGGGGGATGAACAGAAAATAGCACTATTCGCAGATGATGTATTAATATATCTGACGCAACCCACTGAATCTCTCCCAGCACTCATGTCAACTCTTGAGGACTTTGGCCTATTATCAGGCTATAAACTGAATGTGAAAAAGACACAGGTCCTCACTTTTAACTATGCTCCAGACCAAACTATTAGAGAACGCTTCAAACTAAAGTGGGATTCAAAATCCATGAAATATTTGGGAGTGAATCTACCTCAGGACTTAGATCAACTGAAGTCTATAAACTATGATCCATTAATTTCAAAAATAAAATCAGATATTGTAAGATGGAACTTAATCCCGTTCACAAGTCTAATTTCAAGGGTAGAGGTGATCAAAATGAATGTTCTCCCAAGGTTATTGTATTTATTCCAAAGTCTGCCAGTAAAAGTAACAGATAAAGAATTTATAGAATGGGACAAAATCATCTCTCGTTACATTTGGCAAGGAAAAAGACCACGGATAAGATACACAACTCTTCAACTTCCCAGAGTTAAAGGAGGACTAGCCCTACCCTGCCTTAAGAGCTATTATCAGGCTGCCCAACTAAAAACTATGTGGACCTTGTGTAATCCTGCCTACAGGGCGAGATGGAAAGACATTGAAGGCCACACATCCAGTATTCCAATACAAGCTATAATAAATGACAAAAAACTGAGAAAACATCTTAATGAGGAGCTAAATCCATGGTTAGGAGTATCTCTTAATATTTGGCTTGAGATTATATCAAAGAATAACCTGACAGAGCAGAGCAGGCTACTGCGATGGATTGCACATGATTCGGATTTTACACCTAATACATTAGATGGGAGCTTCAATAGATGGGGACGGGGTCCAAAAATATTTTGGGAGCTTCTTAAGAAGAAGACGATTAAAAGTTTTAAAGACCTAAAGAATCAGTTTGGCTTGAAAAAACAGGATTTTTACAGATATTTACAGATGCGGCATTATATGGAGAAGACTATAAAAAAGTCTAGTGTGGATGAGGTAGAATCAGGAATTATTAAAATATTTGTTTTAGCATATGAATCGGATCAGGGCAAGAAATTAATCTCAAAATTGTATAAAGAAGTGGAGAATTTAAAGGGCTATAATACATTCTATATAAAAGAGAAGTGGGAGAGGGAGGGGGGAGAGAGGTTATCAGAAGAGGAGTGGGAAGAGATCAATGAACAGCAATGGAAGACAACCTGTTCCCTCTCATGGAGAGAATATGGCTGGAAAAATATAGTCAGATACTTTAGTACACCAGCACAACACAAATCTATAGATACGAGATGTTGGAGACTATGTGGAGAAGATCGGGCAAATCATTTTCATATTTTCTGGGAGTGCGCCTCTATCATACCTTATTGGCAAGAGTTAAAGAAAAGCATGGAGAAAATTCTGAAAGTGGACCTTCCGTTTACATTTGTGGGTTTGTACTTGGGAACAGGGAACCAGAGAATAACAAGCTCAGGGGATAAATATTTATTCAGGACGATGTTAGTGGCGGGTAAAAAAGCCATCACCAGGAAGTGGCTAAAAACGGAGGTACCTAAAATTGAGGACTGGGTTGAAGTGATGCATAATATTTTTATAATGGAAAAGTTGACTTTCTCAGTTAGATTACAATCAGGAAAATTCAAGGTCTTATGGAATAACTGGGTGGATTTTGTAACACCATTTAGAACTGATTTCATTTGGTAAAAACAATGTATCCTATGGACCCCCTTGGTTCTGGCTACACATGTTAAATGTTCAATGTATACAGGATTGTATTCGGCATTTTCCTTCATCAGGAGTGAACAGTCTTTACAGGGGGGGAATAAGATTGAGGATGGTAGAGAGAAAAATGTTCTCATATGTAATATACCGATTTATGTTTTATTTTTATTTCAGTCAGTTTAGATTTATGAGCCCTGGTGTGAAGCATTTGTAGGTTCTACTTGTATGTGAATGGAATAATGCTGAATGGAATCAATAAAAAGTAAATGAAAAAAAAAAAAATAATAAATAATAGCATCCAGACAGGAACCAGACAGTTTGGGATGTTTTAACATCATTTTGACGCATTTTGAAGCATCAAAAAATGACGTAAATTAGCAGGTAAAATCTGATCAGACACAGGAGGGTAGCCATGTATCATTATTATTATTATTACTACTACTAATATAGGCTTTGCCATACACTTAAGTTAACCCACATGCCTCCTTTTGACCTTTTCTGTGACCTTCGGGACAAAAATGTCCAGACAAACTTCTATAAATTCACCATACATCAATATTTTTATGATTTATTTTCATAAATCTACTAAACTACCAAACATTCAACAATTTTCAAAAGTTCAAACCTTTAAATGCCAATTTATGTATTTAAAATATTTTAAAGTATGTTGAAATGACTTTTTAAGCAGGAAGAAAGTTGTTTAAGAGATGAACTTTTAGAAAAAAGATTTAAGAAAAAAACACCAGAAAAAATATGGATTAATCATTTTATAGAAGTTTCTCCAAAAAAACAACAAAAAAGACATTTTGTTTTTCCGCAGCCTTCCTGGATTACGTGCTGCCTCTGACCAATCAGAGCTGCTCTCAGACTGAATCAGGAAGTGGAATCCAGAGGACGGATTATAGATAAACTATGAAAAATTCATGAAAACAGTCGAAAATAACATGAAAAAATAAAATAAATTGTTATTTTTAAATATTATAAATAAAATAATAGTCAAATGTTCTCCCCGTGTCTGTGTGGGTTTTCTCCGGCTTCCTCCCACAGTCCAAAAACATGCTGAGGTTAATTGGAGAATTGCCCGTAGGTGTGAGTGTGTGAGTGAATGGTGTGTGTGCTCCATGATAGACTGGTGACCATCTGGGGTGTATCACTGCCTCTCACCTGTAATGTGCTGGGATTGGCTCCAGCAGACCATGTGACCCTAATGAGGAATGAGAGGGTATAGAAAATAAATGAATGACTTACTAATAGTAAAATGTGATGTGTCCTTTGTCTCATTTCAGACAGGAACTTCTTAGACAAAAGGCATCACATCAGCTGATTTCTAATAAAACCTGTGCCGTCTGTTTAGTTTAGTCCTGCTGGTAGAAACAAGTTGTTCTCTACAGACGTTACTGAACATGTCACTTTACAGATGTGACCAAACATTGACACTAATGATTAAACACAGCGTTCTTGCAGCATTTATTTCAATCGATGATCATTTTTACACATTAAACTGCCAGCAGAACTCTGATTATATTAAATATACAAAAGTGTGAGACTGTTGGTCCTGATCTAACACCTTCAACAAGTCACAAAGAAGTAGTTTGCGTTTCATTTTCACTCCTGCACCCATAGTAATTGTCTTAATTTTGTACTGGAAACAAGCCCTTTTGATAATTCAAACCAACTTTTCTTAAACCTTACAAGACCTGGGTTATTTATGTTACTTCCCTTTCCCCTCTATCGAGCTGGTCGTAACATAATATATAGTTTATTTCTCCCATAAGCTATATTCCATTCTAATATTCCATAACACTCGAATAGGTAACATATCCAGTCATGTCTTTTGCCCTTCATTTGTCTTCAGGTGCAGTGGACGTCAAAGTAATGCAACACTGGACCAAACAGATTTTTTTTGGCCACTAGTTGAGGACAAGATCTGGTGCTCCCTGATCTGTCCACCTCAACAGGTCACGAGCAGGCATGTCCAAATAAACCCACCAATGTACAAGGCTGTGTGTGAAAGTCTGTTAGACTACTGAACAGACAACAGAGTTGCACACACACTCAATTATTCTGTTCATGTACTGAAGACTTTTGTGAAGCACGTGTTTTCATCTTTTTAACCTGTGATACACATTGAAACTCTCTCACACACACACACACATAAGAGAAAACATTATTCTGATGAAATACACACTGTGACTTTATCCTGTTTCTTCTTGGACTGGAACAGAAGCCTCACTGTGGTGATGCTGTTTTGTTGACTTTGACTTTTAGAAATGAAATGCAACTGTGTGCTTATAGAACTAGATGAAATGAAAGCACCATGTTTCAGTGTTGTTACATTGGTAAAAAGCCTTGCATTTACAATATGTCAATTATTTTTACAGATTACATGTGTAAATCATATGAGATGTAATGTGGAAGGTGCTGCTTGTAGTGATGAGCATAGAGAGTTATCACTCTGCATTTCTTTTCAGCTCTACAAAGCTTTTCAGTGTCTGTTGCTGTTCATAATAAAAAAGTGATTCTTAAACAGTTTATAGTGAGATGTTTCTCTTTTTTTAGGTAGAAAAATCAACATGTTATGTGATTTTTACATGATTTCTCACTTGCAGTCTTGTCAAGACCGAAACTATCCAGTACCTCTTCAGTGAGGTGTAATGTGAAATTCATGCAGTTATTTTCAGATATTTCATGTCAGATGTGCTGTCACTACCGAAACATGGGATGTTTTGTCACAAAATAAAGTGTATTGAATTATCAACTAAGATATTGTGATTTATTGTGATTTGGTTCAATCTGTATTAAAACTAATGAATCCTTAAGTTTGTAATTATTATGAATAATGCCCTTTATGCCCTTTTCAAAGAAAAGTTGGATTCAAAATCCATTCACCATATTTTCCGGACTATAAGTTGCTCCGGAGTACAAGTCGCACCAGCCATAAAATGCATAATAAAGAAGGAAAAACATATAAGTCACACTGGAGTATGAGTCACATTTTGGGGGAAATTTATTTGATAAAATCCAAAACCAAGAACAGACGTGTCATTTAAAATTTAAATGACGAACAATTTAAAATAAAAAGAGAGGCAACAACAGGCTGAACTCATATTGTACAGTAGACTGTTTAATCTACAATATATCTGGTATTTATTAGATTATAAGATTGATGGGAATGACCAGGAGTTACCGTATTTTCCGGACTATAAGTTGCTCTGGAGTACAAGTCGCACCAGCCATAAAATGCATAATAAAGAAGGAAAAAACATATAAGTCACACTGGAGTATAAGTCACATTTTGGGGGGAAATTTTTGAAGCAGAGGTAATTAGGGGGCAATTGATTGTTTATCCAGTGGGAGCTGCTGTGTGATCATTGTGGTAAGAAGGTTTACTGAAGAAGAGTGAAGTTTCTGCGCATGTGCGAGTTGTCGTTCTCCTCGGGACTGGAAGGAATGTGTTGTTGTTGTCTATCGATAAAAAGTGAAACTCAACATCTGCGTTTGTGTCCTTTGTTTTGACAAGTTACCACAATTTATTTGATGAAATCCAACAACAAGAACAGACATTTAAAATTTAAATGACGAACAATTTAAAATAAAAATAGAATAGAGGCAACAACAGGCTGAACGGTGCTGACGTTACATGATACAACTGAGAACGTGCCTGGTATGTTAACACAATATATTAAGAGTTATTCTGATAACTATAGCATCAATAACATGCTAAGAGGTTTAACTATAGCATCAATAACATGCTAAGAAGTTTAACTATAGCATTGTAACAGATTTGTATGAGATTGAATTTAGAGAGTGAATGTATTTTAACCCCTTGGGGCTTTCCGTAGGTCCGAGTACATGTACCAACTCTCGTGTGATTTGGTTCTCTCACTTCGTGGACAAGTAAAGCAGATCTGATATTTCTCCCTCTGAATCAAGTGTCCATTTATTATTAAATATTATAAGTGCCAACGCTCGGTTACATTGGTGGCAGCGGTGGGATCTGTCAGTTTTAAGTTTCGTTTTGTCTACATGCCGTTTATTTTTTTAGTTTAGCTGTCCAGTGTTCAGTATTGGCGAACTTTAGTTTGTGGTAGCACATGTAATGACGCCAATGCTAGCCGGAGTATAGCCGCTACCGAAGTTTGGTGTTCAAGATGTGGTGCAAAGAAGAAGAGGAGACGGACTTCTCGATATTCGGCGCTCGGCGAGACCAAGACCTCCATTCTCCTCGAGTGAAGATTGATCTGCCGTCACCGTTTTCTGGAGAAGACAACCAGCAGAGTTTTCTATGCTGGGCTCGTCAGTTCGAGGTGGCGGTCCGCGCTCTTGTGGAAGGAGAAGGTGGGAGGACATACCAATATGAACTGGCAAGAATTTTACCAACTCGTTTAAGTAAAGCTGCATTTCTGTTGTGGGATAGCCTACCCACTACTGTTCAAGGTGATTACGAGGCGACAAAGAACAAACTTAAAGAAGCCTTTGGGCAAAAACAATATTTGGACCGTTTCAGGGCCAACCTGTCTGCCCGCCCACGAGCTCAGCGCGAGAGTCTCGTGGTGTATGCCGCTGAAATAAGCAGACTCGTTGCTGAAGCATTCCCTGACTATGGCAAGAACGCAACTCGCAAGGAGAAATTCCGCCGTTTCCTCGCTGGCCTCGACCCTGGGCTCAGAGCAAAGTGTCATGAGCAGGGGGCAACAGACATGGACGAGGCGCTCATAGTTGCTGAACGTTGCGAGAATGCCAGGGAAGCAGCATTGCAGGATTATGCATCCACGACTGCCATGGCTGCCTGTGCTACTGGCCCAGGGGGTGAAATTGCCTCTGTTCAGAAAGTGGCTGATTATGGGGGGCTGCATAAGGCAGTGCATAGCCTAACTGAGGAACTGAAAGAAATGCGAATGGAAATGAAGATGATGGCAGAGGAGAATCGGAGGCTACAGTCGAGGTCAAGTGCAGGTGGTTGGCATGGCCCTCCATCACCAGGGAGGGGGTCGTGTTACTGCGCCTGTGGAGGTCATGGTTGCCGGTCCTTGGGACTGCAGCGTGGCCGTTCGCCGGATAGGAGATTCTCATCACCTGGCGGGGAACGTAGGCCATTCACAGCTTCCCGTGGCCAGGGTCCCGACTCTGTCCGGTCATCTGGCAGATACAGCCCCAGCCCTGGCCGACGCTCATACCACGAGGAGGAGACACCTAGGAGGCGCGGCGTACGCTTCCTCTCCCCACACAGTGATCGCCAACCCGGGCAGCAGGGAAACGGGGTTTAGCTGATGTTGTGGCCCGAACGCCAGCTGCATACTCTGCGGGCCCATTAAGCGAAACACACAGCCGTGACCCAGTGACCAAAGACTCTGTGAGTAGCTCTGAATGCGACATTTCTGTGTCTTATGTTAAAGGTGTAATTGAGGGCACTGTTGTTCCTGTACTACTAGACTCTGGTTCGAGTGTGTCTCTCATCAGTGCTGAGTTTCGCATGTCAGTTCCGGCACTTTGTAACCGCCCTCTTAAGAAAGACTTTATCAGTGCCCATGCAGTGAATGGACAAATGCTGGACACTTTGGGCACAATAACTGTTGTATTGTGTCTTGGCACTGAGTCATTGCAACACACCTTTCATGTGATAAGGGACACTACACAAGCAGTGCTTTTAGGCTGGGATTTTATGCTGAAAAACCATGCCCTTCTAGACATTGCCCATGCCAGACTGCAACTGTGGGGTACCACTGTGCCCCTTTTGAAAGGTAAAGACTTAACCCCTGTATGCTGTAATGTAGCCATCACAAACACAATGACACTGCCCCCACTTACTGAAATAATTGTGCCTGTTAGCGTCAAACCACCCAGCTCATCTGAGGCCTACTCCACTGACTTTATTGGATATTTGGAGCCCAATATCCCTGATAGCTCAGACTTTGTCGTGGCTCACACCGTTACTACAGTGCAGAAGGGTGCTACATGTGCCCGAATTCTGAACCCCACCAAAAATGATGTTATTCTACGACAAGGCACTCACCTAGGTGAATTTTACTCGATTAGCGAAACAGATGATGTGGCCACGGTGACTACCACCGCCCTTCCTCACCCCACTCAGGTGGCCCCCCCTGTGTCACTAGAGGGCTCCCCTATTTCACAGTCACAAAAGGCAGCGCTTTCCAATTTACTCAGTCAATATGCAGACCTGTTCTCTAACAGTGACAGAAATACGGGAAAATGCACACTTGTGTCACACTGCATACACACGGGGAGCCATCCCCCAATCAAACAGCGGGCATACCGCACTTCACCAGAGAAAAGAGCGGAGATAGAGAGACAAGTGGCGGACCTGCTCGCCGACGGTGTTATTGAAGAGAGCTGCAGCCCCTGGTCTAGTCCGGTCGTGCTGGTGAAGAAAAAGAGCGGTCAGTGGAGATTTTGTGTCGATTACAGGCGTCTCAACAGTGTGACTGTGAAAGACAGCCACCCTCTACCTAGGGTGGATGACACGCTCGATGCACTGGCTGGTGCTGTCTGGTTCAGCACATTGGACTTTTCAAATGGTTTCTGGCAAGTTGAAGTTGCAGAGGAAGATCGTGAAAAGACTGCATTCAATACAGGACGGGGGCTGTATCAGTGGCGGTCGATGCCCATGGGGTTGTCAAACTCACCTGCTACCTATCAGAGAATGATGGAGTTAGTCTTAAGGGGCCTGCCATGGAACATTTGCATGGTTTATCTTGATGATGTACTTTTGTTTAGCAAAACATTTGAACAACATCTTTCCAGCCTAGAGGAGGTGTTCTCTAGGATCAAGGCCGCTGGACTAAAATTGAATCCTGCAAAATGTCATCTGGCGCGGAATCATGTGGTTTTCCTGGGCCACGTGATTTCCCAGCACGGGCTCCAGCCTGATCCCAAGAACACAGAGAAGGTCAAAAACTGGCCTACCCCTCAGTCCACTTCAGAGGTCAGGGCGTTTGTGGGCCTGTGCTCATATTACAGGCGCTTCGTCCACAATTTTGCCAGACATGCGGCCCCTCTCAATCATCTCATGGGGAAAAATGTGACATTTGAATGGACTGCTGATTGTGAAACCTCCTTCAACTATTTGAAAAATACATTGTCCAACGCTCCCATTGTGGCCTTGCCAGATTTCAGTGTGCCCTTCAAAGTGTTCACTGATGCCTCAAAGGAGGCGGTCGGTGCCGTCTTAGCCCAAGTGAAAGACGGGGTTGAACATGTAGTGGCCTATGCCAGTCAGACACTGAATCAGACACAGCGCCGCTGGTCCACTTTTGATCGTGAGCTGTGGGCCGTCGTATGGGCTGTTCGTGAGCTGTTCGTGGGCTGTTCCAACAGGCAGACGGAGCAGGTGGATTTTGGAGCTGGATCCCCTCAACTGGGACATGGTGTATAAGGACGGACAGCGTCACATGAACGCGGACTCCCTCTCTCGCCGACCAGACAGAGACAATGAAACATGCCCTGCCGGTGAGTCGGTGGAGGTTAACGTCATACACCATGACCCGGCCTCACCTAGTCCACAGCTACCCAGGGCAGAGACTCTTGGGGCACCAGAGACTGTCGCGTCGGCTGAGCCTGAGCCGGCTGAGCCTGAGCCGGCTGACACACTGCCATTGACACTTGGGTGTGGGGTAGCTCATGTTAAGGCACAACAGGAGGCAGACACAGACATTCAGGTGGTCCGTGGCTGGCTTGAACAGTCACGGAAGCCACATAAAACACACATGAAGGGAGCTTCTCGAACTTTGCGAAAGCTGTGGACAGAATTTGACCGCTTGACCATTCAGGATGGACTGCTGTGCCGGTCAGTAAACTCCTCCTTGTCGGGCGAAACACTGTGTCAAATTGTGGTCCCTTCCTCTCTCGTCCCTGACCTCCTGAGATAACTACACGGTAACCCAGCCTCTGCCCACTTTGCAGCGGAGTGGGTGTGGGAACAAGCACGGCGGATTGGCTACTGGCCATCCATGTTCAAAGACATTAAGGACTGGTGTGAGCAGTGTAAAGCATGCCAGACACGCCGGTCTCCGGTGCCACCTCATAGGGCACCGATGGGTACCTCTTGCACAACCCGGCCTTTTGAAAGAGTGGCGGCAGACATCGTTGAGTTGCCACTGACTAGCAAAAGTAACAGGTATGTGCTTGTAGTCAAGGATTATTTCACCAAATTTGTCAATTTATATCCTCTGCCTAATCAGACCGCTCAGACAGTGGCTCGCTGTCTTTTTGAGGACTATGTGCTTGTGCATGGAGTGCCAGAGCGCTTACACAGTGATCAGGGGCGCCAGTTTGAAGCAGAGGTTATGCAAAGCCTCTGTCGACTACTGAACATCACTAAGACACACACCACTCCATACAATCCGCAATCAGACGGAATGGTGGAGCGCTTTAATAGGACTTTAATCGATCAGCTGGCTAAGACACTACTGGACTGTGGGGGTGAATGGGATGAGTATGTAAAACAAGTGGCCTTCGCATACAACACATCTGTACATGCCAGCACAAATTTCACTCCCTACTTTCTTGCTCACGGGCGTGAGGCGAGAGTTCCAGCAGACGTGCTGGTACCCTCCCATGCGGTAGGGGCCCAAGCACCTGGGTCTCACTCTGAGTTTGCCTCCTCTGTGCGGGCAAAACTTGAAACCGCATTCAAAAGGACCCGTATGCATGGGGCGGAAGCTCAGGAACGACAAAAATTCTACCACGATGAGAGAGCACGTCACACTCCTTACAAGGTGGGTGCAATGGTGTGGCTGAACAACCCAGTGGAGAGCCGCATGAAGCTGGCCCCCCATTGGAAAGGGCCTTATGTGGTGCTGCAGGTAATGACCTCAGGTGATGTGCCTGGCCTCACCTACCGCATCGCCAACCCCTATGACTGTGACGAACGACAGCAGGTTGTGCATTACAACAGACTGAGGCCCTATACACTGCCTGTTCACATGCCCTCACTACCACAAGTGAAAAGAAAATGTAAAAAAAAAGGTTTGTGGAAAATTGTATGTTGCAAAACTGAAGTTTGTATATGTGTCCTGTTGACATGTATGCCTATGTTGGGTGTTGGAAGTAGGCCTGCACTGGGCTATGTTACTGCTGTACCTGCTATTTTGTAAGGTAGGGATGCTTCCTGTTGCTGAATGTGGCATATTTTTTTTCTGTCCGTATTTCTTGATGTTCTGTAAACGGGGACGTTTATTCTCGTTGGGGGGGACATATGTAACAGATTTGTATGAGATTGAATTTAGAGAGTGAATGTATTTTAACCCCTTGGGGCTTTCCGTAGGTCTGAGTACATGTACCAACTCTCGTGTGATTTGGCTCTCTCACTTCGTGGACAAGTAAAGCAGATCTGATATTTCTCCCTCTGAATCAAGTGTCCATTTATTATTAAATATTATAAGTGCCAACGCTCGGTTACAGCATCAATAACATGATAAGAAGTTCACCAAAACCATCCGTGTCAGTCCAAATATCCGGTAAATAAAATCCAATGAAATCTTCATCCTCGGTGTCACTTTTCATCAACTCCTCTAACTCTGGAGGTAGAAGATGCGGCGCTTCCTCTTCTACGTCGATGACGTCAGACGTCATATTTTACTACTTGCAGCTTGTGATCTGCAGAATATGATTTTCTTTTCGGTGCCGTTTTTGTTAAAACCTCCTCAGTTGTTTTTAAAATGATCAACACAAGCCTAGAGCGCCCTCTTGCGGTTCAATGTGAAAATAACATGTGAAATGATATACCGGTAATAATGTGTTAATAATTTCACATATAAATCGCTCCGGAGAAAAAAAACTCGATTTATAGTCCGGAAAATACGGTATTCTGATAAATCACACTTGATTGTTTGTTAAAAATTAATTGTTAAAATTATATAATTTTTAATTTTGAAAAATAAAATGTATATATATATATATATATATATATATATATATATATATATATATATATCAAACAGCTTTATCAAACAGAGCAAAGGGTGGCTATTTTGGAGAAACTAGAATATATTTGCATATTTTGTATAATTGTACAAGTACATAAGTCCACATGTGTTCATTCATAGTTTTGATGCCTTCAGTGAGAATCTACAATATAAATAGTCGTGAAAATAAAGAAAACACATTGAATGAGAAAGTGTGTTCCAACGTTTGGTCTGGGTAATTTCTATTTTTTACATATTTCTCTTTTGTTTATTTGTCTTAGGTTTTATAACTGCTGTATGTGACATGTTGGAACTTCAACTTCCCTGAGGAACCTCCCAAAGGATCAATAAAGGCCTATCTAATCTAATCTAATCTAATCTAATCTAATCTAATCTAATCTAATCTAATCTAAAAAAAACTAAAACAATCAAAAATAACATAATTTAATGTAAATTATTCAAATGTTTTATTTCATCAGGAGGGATGATGTAATGTAAGTCAGGTGTCATGGCAACAGAACGGTGACGTCAGTGAGCAGGTGAATATTATAGAGTTGCGACCTTTAAACTTCCACATTAGCGTTTAGACTCGAGTAGATCCGCATCTCAAGTTTATCAAGTTTTAACTCGATTCACGATGGCGGCGCCCGGACGAGGATGGACCCTGATGTGGTTCTACCAAGGTAAGACATTTCAACATGTTCATTTAATATGTTTCAGTAGGAAATTACAAGTTGATTCATGTCAACTGCTGAATGTGAACGTGTCATCCACCTGTTAGAAAAACTGATTTGATGGAAACACGCGACGTGTTCTCAGGTGTCAAATTAATATTTGCTAGAATCATGTTGTTGCTAATGTTTAGCTAATTGTTCGGCTACTGATTTGTTGCACAAATCGAAGGACTGTGGTTATATTTCATCGTGATTACAACGTGATCAATAGAGATGAATTAATTAATTAAATAAGTAATAATTGATTAGATGTGCGGATTTCCCGGTAAAAGGCGTGTTAATAAGATGCATTGACGTGAAAACACTGTTATTTTAACGTGAAAATCATGAAAAAATGTCGTCGACCATTTTGGGGAAAAAAGATCATAGAAAGATTAAATGTAAACAAAAGCGACGACGACATTTTAACTTTGAAGAAATAATAAAAGGAATAGTTGTCACCATGGAGACGTAGTTTACGTCGCTGGATGTTTTTACGGCAGCTGAATCTGTTGTTTTAGTCCTGAATTCAAACCGTTACTGAAGTAAAAGTCAGAAGTTTTATCATCAAAATGGAATCAAATATCAGACGTTAAATTCTCGTTGTACAGACTGTTGTATCATTTTATAGCTGCTGTTCTATTATTGATCACTAACAATCACATGAAGCCTTTTAATGTTGTACATCATCAATGTGGAGTCAATGATAGAGACTGTGTTAGATTCACAGTAAAAGAGCTGCATCATATCATATTATAGACTAGACAAGTGGAGCACATGTTTGTTCTCTACAGTTTATATAGTTTTATATAGCCTAGTACATTTTACAAACAGTGCATAACACATTTAAAACAAACATTTCAAACAGTCAAAATATAAAACTATAGATGATTATTATTGATTATTAAGATTGTTGAAGCTTTGATGAGTCCACAGCTGTTGTCAAGTCCTTTTAAATCCACTTCAGAACATGAGTGAACTCTACTTCCAGCTGTTTTCTATATATTCAGGTTCTTGTTGAGTGAAGCAGATAAATTGAACTAAGTTAACTAATTAACTAATTAAACGAACTAAGACTGTTGTTCCAGACCTAACGACAGCTGCTGTGATCAGTCCTGAATTATTGGTTCATCATTGATTAAACGTCTCCTTCAGTAATCTGGGTTTAACCACTAGTTTGATCAGAAATGTCTAGAAATGTGACCATTTTAATGTCAATTTATTGTGATGATACCACAAGGACACACACACACACACACACACACACACACACACACACACACACACACGCACACACATTATTGTTTATAATTGTAAATATTTGTTGTATTATTAATCATTATTATTCTATTATAATTAATTATTCTGTTAATGTTCATTAATGTTGTATTATTAATCATTATTGTTCTATTATTGATCATTATTGTTCTATTATTGATCATTATTGTTCTATTATTTATCATTAATGTTGTATTATTGATCATTATTGTTCTATTATTGATCATTAATGTTGTATTATTAATCATTATTGTTCTATTATTGATCATTAATGTTCTATTATTGATCATTAATGTTCTATTATTGATCATTATTGTTCTATTATTGATCATTAATGTTGTATTATTGATCATTAATGTTCTATTATTGATCATTAATGTTCTATTATTGATCATTATTGTTCTATTATTGATCATTAATGTTCTATTATTGATCATTAATGTTGTATTATTGATCATTAATGTTCTATTATTGATCATTAATGTTGTATTATTGATCATTAATGTTGTATTATTGATCATTATTGATCTATTATTGTTCATGTTACATTTGATTCATCAAACATCAACTAGAATCTGACTTTTTATTTCATCTTCTCTCCACAGAGGGTCACATTGTGGGACCTGTCTTAGTCTTTATGGAACACGCTGTTCCTCTCCCTCCTCACTTTGTTCCTGAGTTTGCTCCCCCTATTGCTCCTCCTGTTTCTCCTCCTCTTTCTACCCCTTCTTTTTCTCCTCCTCCCTCTCCTCCTCTTTATCCTCCTTCTTCTCCTTCTCTTTCTCCTCCTCCCTCTCCTCCTTCTTCTCCTCCTCCTTCTCCTCCTTCCTCTCCCCCTCCTTCTCCTCCTCCTTCTCCTCCTCCTTCTCCTCCTCCCTCTCCTCCTTCTTCTCCTCCTCCTTCTCCTCCTTCTTCTCCTCCTCCTTCTCCTCCTTCTTCTCCTCCTCCTTCTCCTCCTTCTTCTCCTCCTTCCTATCTTTCTCCTGTTTCTCCCCCTCTTTCTCCTTCTCCTCCTCTCTCTCCTCCTCCCTCTCCTCCTCCTTCTCTCCACATTATCATTGACAGTGAGGATTCTCTTGATTCTCCTCCTCTTGCTCCTCCTCTTTCTCCTCCTGTCATTGTCATTGACAGTGAGGATTCTCTTGATTCTCCTCCTCAGTCTCCTCCTCCTGTTAGGATTGAGGCTCTGCCTCCAGGTCAGGTGGTTCTAGCCCATTTGTGTGAGTCTTGTCTTTCCAGGTACCAGAGGAGGAGGAGCAGGGAGGAGGACGACGAGGAGGACGACGAGGAGGCTGCACCCAAGCGGCCAAGGTGGGTCTGATTCTAGAGGTGGGTCTGGTTCCAGATGTGGGTCTGGTTCCAGATGTGGGTCTGGTTCCAGATGTGGGGACCCCCTCTTTGTGTTTGGAGGCTTTAACGTAGAGAAACAGCCTGAGTGTCTGGACAGATAGAAACTTTCTGATTGATGCACTCAGCTGTTGGTTTAACTCTGGAAAATGATACAATTTGATTTCATTCACTTTTACAGTTTTACATGTTTAACATGTTTTATCTTTTACAGTTTTACATGTTTAACATGTTTTATCTTTTACAGTTTTACATGTTTAACATGTTTTATCTTTTACAGATTTACATGTTTAACATGTTTTATCTTTTACAGTTTTACATGTTTAACATGTTTTATCTTTTACAGTTTTACATGTTTAACATGTTTTATCTTTTACAGTTTTACATAGTTTAACATGTTTTATCTTTTACAGATTTACATGTTTAACATGTTTTATCTTTTACAGTTTTACATGTTTAACATGTTTTATCTTTTACAGATTTACATAGTTTAACATGTTTTATCTTTTACAGTTTTACATGTTTAACATGTTTTATCTTTTACAGTTTTACATGTTTAACATGTTTTATCTTTTAGAATTTTAGGGTTATTTTCTTGGTTACAGTAAAAATAACTTTTACTTTTACTTGGAACTCAGTTTGATGTTGTTTAACTTTGTTTATCTTTTAGAATTTTACATTGTTTAACTGGTTTTATCTTTTATGGTTTTACATTGTTTTAACTCATTTTATCTTCTAACCCTCACCCTCATCCATCTTCTAGAGTTTTACATTGTTTAACTTGTTTTTATTTGTTACAGTATCGTTGTATTGTATCGTTCACAATTGTACACTGTACATTGTTTTATTGAGTGATGATACAAATACATGTTTAGTCATTTTACATTGTTTAACATGTCTTATCTTTTACAGTTTTACATGTTTAACATGTTTTATCTTTTACAGTTTTACATGTTTAACATGTTTTATCTTTTACAGTTTTACATGTTTAACATGTTTTATCTTTTACAGTTTTACATGTTTAACATGTTTTATCTTTTACAGTTTTACATTGTTTAACATGTCTTATCTTTTACAGTTTTACATGTTTAACATGTTTTATCTTTTACAGGTTTACATTGTTTAACATGTTTTATCTTTTACAGTTTTACATTGTTTAACATGTCTTATCTTTTACAGTTTTACATGTTTAACATGTTTTATCTTTTACAGTTTTACTTTGTTTAACATGTTTTATCTTTTACAGTTTTACATTGTTTAACATGTTTTATCTTTTACAGGTTTACATTGTTTAACATGTTTTATCTTTTACAGATTTACATTGTTTAACATGTTTTATCTTTTACAGATTTACATTGGTTTAACTTGTTTTATCCTTGATTACAATTTGGGCCCAAGCATCAAAAATTGGCATTAAAAAATTGGCCACTGAGTTTCCTTCTCTCCATTAATAAAAAACAAAAACAATTGGTGAATAAACTTCATTTGGTTTCAATAAAAAGTTTTGGTTGATCATTCACATGGTGTTTCTTCTCTTTGTGGTGGCATCTTGAGCCAGACTTTAACACGAACAAATTACAAGAGACTTTTATGGACAAACTAGAACTAAAGTGTTTCAAGCTGCAGAAATCTGCAAGGACGGCGACTTTCTAACACGTTTTATTGCTGTCATTTGTTTCAGTTGTGCTGTTCTCATCCTGGTCCATGTTTCCACTAAGTACATGTTCACATCATAAGAGTCAATGATTTCTGATCCCTCACTTTCATTCAGTTTGTTTTCGTGACAATGAAAGCTCCCATGAAATGAGCCAAAACATGAAGCTGAATATCAGTGAAGGTATTTAGATATGAAACCATATTTCAAAAGGTCTTTTCTACAGTGATGTAGAAACATCAAGAGTAAAAACTCAGACATCAGCCACTTTATCTTCCTGCTTCTTCTGCAGAGACACATCACTGTCTGCTCTTCAGGACCCTGGTCAGCGATCGGCCTCATTTATGCAGCTGTTTGTTTGTGAAATGAATTTAAAATAGGATCCATGCTGGCAATTAACATGCAGCTCGTAGCATAAAGGAAGTTCAGACATGGACAGTAAAGTACTGCTTGAAATTTCTTTGTCTTTTTAATTGATATTAGTGTTATATATATATATATATATATAAATATATCAGAAAAAACAAATCATAATCACACCTCCTATGGTATGGTGGCGTCCCCCTTACATCACAGTAAAGTCCACTGCTAGTCTACATCAACTCCCAACAAAATGAATAGCTAGCTATTCATTTTGTTGGGAGTCAACAGAAACCAACAGAACAGCTAACCAGATGTCAAACTGTCAATAAATTTGACATAACAGCTGCTGAATAGATCTGATATTTATACATTTACCTGAGGAAGGTAAAGTGAACAGCCTAGATTACTGTAAAACTAACAGCACCATGTTTTTCATTGATTAGTTAACCATGTTAAGCTCATGGTTAATGTTGTTACCAATAATTGTTCTGCAACAGAAAAATAATATCATGGCATCATCTTTACTGTTACATTACTTCAGTCTTTGTTCTATTATTTATTCTATTATTTTTTCCACCGGTTTGGGATGTTGTGACATGAGTTTGAGCTTTGTTGAAGCATCAAAACATGACATAAAGTAGCAGGTAAAATCTTATACAGTTAAATTAAGATCTAATAATGCCAACTAATTTTAAAACTGTTACATAACTGTTAATTTATATATAGTACAGGCCAAAAGTTTGAACACACCTTCTCATTTAATGTTTTCGTGACTATTTACATTGTAGATTCTCACTGAAGGTATCTATCGTGCTGTGTTCCAACGTTTGGTCTGGGTAATTGTTAAGGTCTCCAAGAAAAGAAAATGAGGGGAGGCCCAGGCCACCCCCTATAGGGACGTGGAAGCTGGTCCTCCCCTCCCCTAAAAGAAACCAAAACCATAAACTAAGCACGAAAACTGGAACTGCTGGCCATCTCCAGGTCAACATGAAGTAACAAAACAAAATGCTAACAAAGAGCATGGTTAGCACTGCTGCTGGTTCGGTGTCTGTCCTCCATGACACTGCACATGCTGGCTTTATAGAGGAGGTGGAGCATATAATGATGTCATCTACAGCAGGTGTGTCAGCCTGAGTGAGAAGAGAAGAGGTTAGGCACAGCCAATGAGAGAATCCACCCTATGATGGTGAATACAGGGAGTGCAGCATGAGGTCATTCACTCATCAGAAAAAGAGCGTGACAATGTATCGGCCAAAACATTATCCTTGCCACGGACGTACCTGACCTCTACATTAAAGCACTGCAGGAAAAGAGACCACCTCATCAACCGCCTATTGGTGTTCCGCATCTTCCGATAGTGTGTGCAAAACCGATCCGAGCCATCAGACTTTGCAGCCAAAAGACAGGATGAACTCCAAGCACTTATGCTGGGTATAGCAATGCCATTCTCCTGCATGTAGTTCACCTGCTTTTGGAGACAAAGCCTTTTTTCAGGATTAACGCGATATGTATGCTGTTTAATTGGTGGGGAATCACCAACATCAATGTCATGCTGCAAGACGTGTACGGGTCGGCACATCTGAAAAGAGAGTTTTATTAGAACAAATTAAATTGATCACATCCTCACGTTGAGACTGAACCAAATTTGGAAGACAATCATGCAGCGTAGCAAGCATTTCTGAGTTTCTAAGCCGCCCATCAGTGACATCAGTGGAGCTGCTTGCAATATCCTCCTGGTCATCTTGAGATTCACGAGGAGGGACAGTGGTGTCGCTAGACAGTGCCATAGTTACCTTGTCTAGTTCACCAATTTCAGGCAGCTCAGATGACTTGCTGATCTCTGCAGCATCTGAAGTCTGAGACCCAAGCTGAGAATCTCTGTCAAAATAAGGCTTCAACATATTGATATGACACAACCTTACCTTGACCAGGTAAGGGCCACTATAACGTGCCTGCAAAGCAGAGCCAGGAATGGGCAACAAATCCAGGACCTTATCACCAGGATTAAAACTCCTGCTTTTCACACCCCGATCAAACAATCTTTTCATTTTTCCCTGTGCAATGGTCATATTTTCTTTGGCCAATTCACAAGCACGATAAAGTTTGAGACGGAAGTTGGACACATAGTCAAGAAGGTTCTGAGGCTTACTGTCACTCAGCCACTTCTGCAAAAGCCGTAGGGGCCCCCTGACTGTGTGAGCAAACACCAAATCTGCCGGGCTAAAACTAAGCGATTCTTGTACCACCTCTCGAGCAGCCAAGAGGAGGTGGTGGACACACTCATCCCAGTCTTTTTCAAAGAAAAACAGTAAATGCGTAGCATAGACTTTAAAGTCCTATGGAAACGTTCTATAGCTCCCTGACTTTCTGGGTGATAAGCACTTGAGCACACATGAGAAATGTCAAGTAGTTTCATGACTTGAGTAAAGATGCGTGACATGAAGTTGGAACCCTGGTCAGATTGTATTCAGTCAGTCAGTCAGTCATTTTCTATACCTGCTTATTCCTCATTAGGGTCGCAGGGGTCTGCTGGAGCCTATCCCAGCGCGTTACGGCGAGAGGCAGGGATACACCCCAGATGGTCGCCAGCCAATCGTGGGGCACACACATCATTCACTCACACACTCACACCTATGGGCAATTTAGAGTCTCCAATTAACCTCAGCATGTTCTTGGACTGTGGGAGGAAGCCGGAGTACCCGGTGAAAACCCACGCAGACACAGGGAGAACATGCAAACTCCACACAGAAAGGTCCCAGACCCAGGACCAAGGAGGTCTTAAACCTGCGACCTTCTTGCTGTGAGGCAACAGCGCTAACCCCTGCACCACCGTGTCGCCCCTCAGATTGTATTACCTTTGGTAAACCGAAAACAGAAGAACTTGACCAAAGCCTTCACCACAGCTGGGGCTGTGATGGAACACAACGAGATAGCCTCAGGAAACAGTCGCTGTGCACATAATAGTCAGAAATTTGTTACCACTCTTAGTGCGAGGCAAAGGCCCAACACAATCAATCTGCACACGCTCAAATGGTTCACCAGGGATCATAACAGGGATTGGATAAAGTGGATAAGGAGAGATGGACTGAGTTTTTGCAACCTGGCACACATGGCATGTTTTGCAATGGTGGCGGACATCAGTTTTCAGGCCTGGCCAGAAAAAATGGTTTATCATGTGCTAATTTCAACACCTCACTTCGATATGTTTGTGGAATGACAATCTGTTCCACCACTCCACAACCATCATAGCCTGAAGGCTGTCTCAAAAAAAAAAAACCTGTTGACAAACCATCCAGCTCCTCTCCTGAAACAACTCTTTCAAAGAGAGGGGCCAGTGTTGCATCCTGTTTTTGATCAGCAACCAGCTGCTCACGTGACATACATACATTTGACTTAATTTGAGGCAGCACAACAGAATGGGTAGAAACCTCTGGAGAGGCAGGTGGAGGAGCTGAACAGTCCACCAGGAAGCTGTCAGCCAGCCCCACCTCAGCCTCCGGTTCCTGACAGTCAGCCATTGCCCGTGTCATAGCACAAACAGAAAACACTTTGGGAAATTTTAACACCAAATCATCAGAATTTCCAGACGGAGGAACAGAGATTACCTCTGGATTAATGAGCATTTTACCACCAGCCAAATCATTGCCCAAAAGAAGAGTCACCCCTTGGATTGGGAGTTGAGAACAGACCTCCACTTTAACACAGCCTTTGACTAAGTTAGAATCAAGAAAAATGTTGTGAAGTGGTAGGCCCACATACTGCATCTCAAACCCCTTCACAAGCACATTTGACTTAACAGCAGACTTCTCTGAAAATGGTAAAACATGCTCTAGAATTACAGACTGATTGGATGCAGCATCTCTGATGATATTAACAGGTACCATAGGGTCCCCCTCTGTCAGAGAAACAAAACCTTTCATAAGAAATGGCTGAAATTCAGAGTCAGCAGCATGCACTGACTCAACAGCAGTAGAAGGCAATGAGGAAGACTGATGTTTAATTAAAGCAATAGTTTTAGGTTGTTGAGATCTGTTCTTGAGAGCATAACATGTGACCAACTTTTTTGCAATAGTTACAAGTAGGCCTTTCTTTCACTCTTTCCCCACCCTCTGACTTGTCCTGCTTCTCCTCACCTTCCTGTTTAGAAAACAATTTTACAGAGTCTGTGTGAGAAATGCCAGATTTGTCAAGGTTGGGTTTACACCATGGAGGATTAGAACTACGCTCTGAAAACACAGTCCCGCTAGAACTATTCTTGTGGGTGAGCACATACTCATCTGCAAGGATAGTTGCAGCTGAAAGAGTTGTAACCTTCTGCTCATTAACATAGGTTACAATTCTCTCTGAAAGACAGTTCTTAAACTCCTCAAGAAGAATAAGCTCACGCAGCTGATCAAAATCTGTGACCTTTGATGACTGACACCAGCGGTCAAAAATCCACAAATGTGTGATTATCTGATTTTTTTTTTTTTTTTTTTAATCGGCGGAATTTCTTCCTGTAGGCCTCAGGCACCAACTCAAAAGCCCTGAGTACTGCAGCTTTAACTTTATCATAATTAAGAGTCATCAGATGATAAGGAGGCATATGCCGTTATCATCGTGAGCGTGAAATATTTGTCCACGTCTTTAGTATTAGATTGAGTAACCATACGAACGCATTTATTAACGTCAAAATCAGTTTGGGCACCACTTACAAGAGAAGCAGCGTGGCTAAGCTCCAATTCTTTCAAACGTATTTCAAATTCTATCCTCTTAATTTCAACATTGAACTCTTGCTCCTGCGCTTTAAGTTTTGACTCCCTCTCATTATCCCGGTCTTGCAACTCTATGCGGCTCAGCTCTAGCTCCAACTATAGCTTCCCAGCTTCAGAGTCCACTGATTTTACTGGTGAAGCAGCTGTACCAGGGTCAGGAAGAACACCATTATCAAACAATGCTGCCCATAACTCAGATGTTATTGTTTTCTTTGATTTAGTACTTAAGATTGTGATATTATAATGATCAGCAATATCAATTAAATTTATGGAAAACTTCAAGGGAAGGCTGCTTAACAAAATCTTCCAACTTAAATTCCATTATATTTTCTAGCTCTTACCTCTTGTACTAAAAATTTGTTTTTATTTTACCACAAAGAGACAAAAAACAAGCACAAAAAACAATTGCAAAGCAATTGAAAGGTCATCAAGACCACCACAGAGAAAAAATGCTCGCAAAAACATACAATATAAGGAAAAAGAGTCAAATTAATGAGACAGACCAGCAAAAAAAAATTTAAAAAAATTCGATGGATCAATTGACCAAACTAGTACTCAAAATGATGTCCCAATTAGAGGTGTGCACAAACTTAAGGCCTAACGATGCAACTCCAAAATGGTCAGTACAATCGAACACTGATTACCAATTATTGAAAATACTTGCAATACAAACAAACATTACCTTACATCATTTAATCAGGCTGGACAAAATGAATCCAAACCTTACTTACTTTTACATGTGCACACCAACAAATGAAGTCATTTCACAATTATGGAAAAAGGATAAATTTATAGTTTTGATGAGCCCCCATCATGTTGCAGACTCCAAACATTGTATGAAAAAAAGAGGAATAATGGCTCAAAACAGGAAACCACAACATGAAGGAGGGACATCAGAGTACAAGTTTGAATGATTTTATAATTTTTTTTCCTTCCCCACAACAGGTAAAGGTGAAATGAAAAATAGAATATTAAATTATGTCAATACTGAAAAACAACAGTGTTAAATTATAATTTCTTTTCTTACCAACTCAGAGACTCAACAAAAACCAAGAGGATCTGGAGAGACCAGCCAAAAGCAAGAAAATGAGGGGAGGCCCAGACCACCCCCTATAGGGACGTGGAAGCTGGTCCTCCCCTCCCCTAAAAGAAACCAAAACCATAAACTAAGCACGAAAACTGGAACTGCTGGCCATCTCCAGGTCAACATGAAGTAACAAAACAAAATGCTAACAAAGAGCATGGTTAGCACTGCTGCTGGTTCGGTGTCTGTCCTCCATGACACTGCACATGCTGGCTTTATAGAGGAGGTGGAGCAAATAATGATGTCATCTACAGCAGGTGTGTCAGCCTGAGTGAGAAGAGAAGAGGTTAGGCACAGCCAATGAGAATCCTGGCTGCATGCAACAGTAATTAAGGGTATTTTTTTTTTTTTTTTTTACATATTTCTCTTTTGTTTATGTGTCTTAGGTTTTATAACTGCTGTATGTGACATGTTGGAACTTCAACTTCCCTGAGGAACCTCCCAAAGGATCAATAAAGGCCTATCTAATCTAATCTAATCTAATCTAATCTAATCTAATCTAAACTAAAAAACTAAAACAATCAAAAATAACAATTTAATGTAAATTATTCAAATGTTTTATTTCATCAGGAGGGATGATGTAATGTAAGTCAGGTGTCATGGCAACAGAACGGTGACGTCAGTGAGCAGGTGAATATTATAGAGTTGCGACCTTTAAACTTCCACATTAGCGTTTAGACTCGAGTAGATCCGCATCTCAAGTTTATCAAGTTTTAACTCGATTCACGATGGCGGCGCCCGGACGAGGATGGACCCTGATGTGGTTCTACCAAGGTAAGACATTTCAACATGTTCATTTAATATGTTTCAGTAGGAAATTACAAGTTGATTCATGTAAACTGCTGAATGTGAACGTGTCATCCACCTGTTAGAAAAACTGATTTGATGGAAACACGCGACGTGTTCTCAGGTGTCAAATTAATATTTGCTAGAATCATGTTGTTGCTAATGTTTAGCTAATTGTTCATTAGCAACTCGATAGAGGGGAAAGGGAAGTAACATAAATAACCCAGGTCTTGTAAGGTTTAAGAAAAGTTGGTTTTAATTATCAAAAGGGCTTGTTTCCAGTACAAAATTAAGACAATTACTATGGGTGCAGGAGTGAAAATGAAACGCAAACTACTTCTTTGTGACTTGTTGAAGGTGTTAGATCAGGACCAACAGTCTCACACTTTTGTATATTTAATATAATCAGAGTCCTGCTGGCAGTTTAATGTGTAAAAATGATCATCGAGTGAAATAAATGCTGCAAGAACGCTGTGTTTAATCATTAGTGTCAATGTTTGGTCACATCTGTAAAGTGACATGTTCAGTAACGTCTGTAGAGAACAACTTGTTTCTACCAGCAGGACTAAACTAAACAGACGGCACAGGTTTTATTAGAAATCAGCTGATGTGATGCCTTTTGTCTAAGAAGTTCCTGTCTGAAATGAGACAAAGGACACATCACATTTTACTATTAGTAAGTCATTCATTTATTTTCTATACCCTCTCATTCCTCATTAGGGTCACATGGTCTGCTGGAGCCAATCCCAGCACATTACAGGTGAGAGGCAGTGATACACCCCAGATGGTCACCAGTCTATCATGGAGCACACACACCATTCACTCACACACTCACACCTACGGGCAATTCTCCAATTAACCTCAGCATGTTTTTGGACTGTGGGAGGAAGCCGGAGAAAACCCACACAGACACGGGGAGAACATTCGACTATTATTTTATTTATAATATTTAAAAATAACAATTTATTTTATTTTTTCATGTTATTTTCGACTGTTTTCATGAATTTTTCATAGTTTATCTATAATCCGTCCTCTGGATTCCACTTCCTGATTCAGTCTGAGAGCAGCTCTGATTGGTCAGAGGCAGCACGTAATCCAGGAAGGCTGCGGAAAAACAAAATGTCTTTTTTGTTGTTTTTTTGGAGAAACTTCTATAAAATGATTAATCCATATTTTTTCTGGTGTTTTTTTCTTAAATCTTTTTTCTAAAACTTCATCTCTTAAACAACTTTCTTCCTGCTTAAAAAGTCATTTTAACATACTTTAAAATATTTTAAATACATAAATTGGCATTTAAAGGTTTGAACTTTTGAAAATTGTTGAATGTTTGGTAGTTTAGTAGATTTATGAAAATAAATCATAGAAATATTGATGTACGGTGAATTTATAGAAGTTTGTCTGGACATTTTTGTCCTGAAGGTCACAGAAAAGGTCAAAAGGAGGCATGTGGGTTAACTTAAGTGTATGGCAAAGCCTATATTAGTAGTAGTAATAATAATAATAATGATACATGGCTACCCTCCTGTGTCTGATCAGATTTTACCTGCTAATTTACGTCATTTTTTGATGCTTCAAAATGCGTCAAAATGATGTTAAAACATCCCAAACTGTCTGGTTCCTGTCTGGATGCTATTATTTATTGATGATTGATAACATCGTTATCCATTAGCATAACATAGTTAGCTAATCAATAAATAGTCTTCCTGTGAGTTCATGTCATAGACATCGGATCTTATCAGATTTATTCAGCAGGTGTTATCAAGATGAATTTATTGACATTTTAACATCTGTTTAGTTCATGTTCTCCCAGCTTGTTAATGAAAATGTTATTAATGTCCCTCTCCTTTATATATTATAGTTATAAGCCCTAAATCAGATCACATCATTATTGTTACAACATAACACACAACTATATGAATTATTGTTGTTCTGCTAATTACCATTAAACTGTCATGACGATGAAATTACTGATATATGAATTAATAATAATTTGCATTTCAGAGAAAAGGTGCATGCATGTATTTCTTGTGTTTATCATTTCTATTATTTAATTTTCTTGAAATCATGGGTTTATTATTATTGGTGTAACAAACTCCTCTTCTCTCTTCAGATGCTGCTGACATTCCTCAGTCCCACCTTCCATCTATTATTATTAGTATTTTGAATGTGCAATGTCTTTATTTAGATGAAATAACATCCAAGACAAAGCTGTTTATTTTCTAGTATATGTAGACTAGCAGTGGAATTTTCCATAGGAGGTGTGATTACAATGAGCTTTTTCTAATATCATATTATTGATATGTGTATAATGTGAATAATGTCAATTAAACAGAAAAACGTTCTCCTTTATGCTACGAGCTGCATGTTAATGCAAAACTTGAAACACTTTAGTTCTAGTTTGTCCATAAAAGTCTCTTGTAATTTGTTCGTGTTAAAGTCTGGCTCAAGATGCCACCACAAAGAGAAGAAACACCATGTGAATGATCAACCAAAACTTTTTATTGAAACCAAATGAAGTTTATTCACCAATTGTTTTTGTTTTTTATTAATGGAGAGAAGGAAACTCAGTGGCCAATTTTTTAATGCCAATTTTTGATGCTTGGGCCCAAATTGTAATCAAGGATAAAACAAGTTAAACCAATGTAAAACTGTAAAAGATAAAACATGTTAAACAATGTAAAACTGTAAAAGATAAAACATGTTAAACTATGTAAAACTGTAAAAGATAAAACATGTTAAACATGTAAAACTGTAAAAGATAAAACATGTTAAACAATGTAAAACTATAAAAGATAAAACATGTTAAACATGTAAAACTGTAAAAGATAAAACATGTTAAACAATGTAAAACTATAAAAGATAAAACATGTTAAACATGTAAAACTGTAAAAGATAAAACATGTTAAACATGTAAAACTGTAAAAGATAAAACATGTTAAACATGTAAAACTGTAAAAGATAAAACATGTTAAACAATGTAAAACTGTAAAAGATAAAAGATGTTAAACATGTAAAACTGTAAAAGATAAAACATGTTAAACTATGTAAAACTGTAAAAGATAAAACATGTTAAACTATGTAAAACTGTAAAAGATAAAACATGTTAAACAATGTAAAACTGTAAAAGATAAAACATGTTAAACATGTAAAACTGTAAAAGATAAAACATGTTAAACATGTTAAACTGTAAAAGATAAAACATGTTAAACTATGTAAAACTGTAAAAGATAAAACATGTTAAACATGTAAAACTGTAAAAGATAAAACATGTTAAACATGTAAAACTGTAAAAGATAAAACATGTTAAACAATGTAAAACTGTAAAAGATAAAACATGTTAAACATGTAAAACTGTAAAAGATAAAACATGTTAAACAATGTAAAACTGTAAAAGATAAAACATGTTAAACATGTAAAACTGTAAAAGATAAGACATGTTAAACTATGTAAAATGACTAAACATGTATTTGTATCATCACTCAATAAAACAATGTACAGTGTACAATTGTGAACGATACAATAAGTTAAATAATGTCAAACTGTAAAATGTAAAACAAGTTAAACAATAAAAAATCTAAAAGATAAAACAAGTTAAAACACTGTAAAACTGTAACAAATAAAAACAAGTTAAACATGTAAAACTCTAAAAGATGGATGAGGATGAAGGTGAAGGTGGGGGTGAGGGTGAGGGTGAAGGTGAGGGTGGGGGTGAGGGTGAAGGTGAGGGTGAAGGTGGGGGTGAGGGTGAAGGTGAGGGGGAGGGTGGGGGTGAGGGTGAGGGTGAAGGTGGGGGTGAGGGTGAAGGTGGGGGTGAGGGTGAAGGTGAGGGTGAAGGTGGGGGTGAGGGTGAAGGTGAGGGGGAGGGTGGGGGTGAGGGTGAGGGTGAAGGTGGGGGTGAGGGTGAAGGTGAGGGTGAGGGTGAAGGTGGGGGTGAGGGTGAAGGTGGGGGTGAGGGTGGGGGTGAGGGTGAAGGTGAGGGTGAAGGTGGGGGTGAGGGTGAGGGTGAAGGTGAGGGTGAAGGTGGGGGTGAGGGTGAAGGTGAGGGTGAAGGTGAAGGTGAGGGTGAGGGTGAGGGTGAGGGTGAAGGTGGGGGTGAGGGTGAGGGTGAAGGTGAGGGTGAGGTTTAGAAGATAAAATGAGTTAAAACAATGTAAAACCATAAAAGATAAAACCAGTTAAACAATGTAAAATTCTAAAAGATAAACAAAGTTAAACAACATCAAACTGAGTTCCAAGTAAAAGTAAAAGGAGTTTTTTACTGTAACCAAGAAAATAACCCTAAAATTCTAAAAGATAAAACATGTTAAACATGTAAAACTGTAAAAGATAAAACATGTTAAACATGTAAAACTGTAAAAGATAAAACATGTTAAACATGTAAAACTGTAAAAGATAAAACATGTTAAACATGTAAATCTGTAAAAGATAAAACATGTTAAACATGTAAAACTGTAAAAGATAAAACATGTTAAACATGTAAAACTGTAAAAGATAAAACATGTTAAACATGTAAATCTGTAAAAGTGAATGAAATCAAATTGTGTCATTTTCCAGAGTTAAACCAACAGCTGAGTGCATCAATCAGAAAGTTTCTATCTGTCCAGACACTCAGGCTGTTTCTCTACGTTAAAGCCTCCAAACACAAAGAGGGGGTCCCCACATCTGGAACCAGACCCACATCTGGAACCAGACCCACATCTGGAACCAGACCCACCTCTAGAATCAGACCCACCTTGGCCGCTTGGGTGCAGCCTCCTCGTCGTCCTCCTCGTCGTCCTCCTCCCTGCTCCTCCTCCTCTGGTACCTGGAAAGACAAGACTCACACAAATGGGCTAGAACCACCTGACCTGGAGGCAGAGCCTCAATCCTAACAGGAGGAGGAGACTGAGGAGGAGAATCAAGAGAATCCTCACTGTCAATGACAATGACAGGAGGAGAAAGAGGAGGAGCAAGAGGAGGAGAATCAAGAGAATCCTCACTGTCAATGATAATGTGGAGAGAAGGAGGAGGAGAGGGAGGAGGAGAAGGAGAAAGAGGGGGAGAAACAGGAGAAAGATAGGAAGGAGGAGAGGGAGGAGGAGAAGGAGGAGGAGAAGAAGGAGGAGGAGAAGGAGGAGGAGAAAAAGGAGGAGAAGGAGGAGGAGAGGGAGGAGGAGAAAGAGAAGGAGAAGAAGGAGGATAAAGAGGAGGAGAGGGAGGAGGAGAAAAAGAAGGGGTAGAAAGAGGGGGAGAAACAGGAGGAGCAATAGGGGGAGCAAACTCAGGAACAAAGTGAGGAGGGAGAGGAACAGCGTGTTCCATAAAGACTAAGACAGGTCCCACAATGTGACCCTCTGTGGAGAGAAGATGAAATAAAAAGTCAGATTCTAGTTGATATTTGATGAATCAAATGTAACATGAACAATAATAGAACATTAATGATCAATAATACAACATTAATGATCAATAATACAACATTAATGATCAATAATAGAACATTAATGATCAATAATAGAACATTAATGATCAATAATACAACATTAATGATCAATAATACAACATTAATGATCAATAATACAACATTAATGATCAATAATACAACATTAATGATCAATAATACAACAATTATTTACAATTATAAACAATAATACAATAATAATGAATATATGATGATGAATATAAACAACATTAATGATCAATAATACAACAATAATGATCAATAATAGAACAATAATGACTAATAATACAACATTAATGAACAATAATATAACAATAATGAATAATAATGTGTGTGTGTGTGTGTGTGTGTGTGTGTGTGTGTGTGTGTGTGTGTGTGTGTGTGTGTGTGTGTGTGTCCTTGTGGTATCATCACAATAAATTGACATTAAAATGGTCACATTTCTAGACATTTCTGATCAAACTAGTGGTTAAACCCAGATTACTGAAGGAGACGTTTAATCAATGATGAACCAATAATTCAGGACTGATCACAGCAGCTGTCGTTAGGTCTGGAACAACAGTCTTAGTTCGTTTAATTAGTTAATTAGTTAACTTAGTTCAATTTATCTGCTTCACTCAACAAGAACCTGAATATATAGAAAACAGCTGGAAGTAGAGTTCACTCATGTTCTGAAGTGGATTTAAAAGGACTTGACAACAGCTGTGGACTCATCAAAGCTTCAACAATCTTAATAATCAATAATAATCATCTATAGTTTTATATTTTGACTGTTTGAAATGTTTGTTTTAAATGTGTTATGCACTGTTTGTAAAATGTACTAGGCTATATAAAACTATATAAACTGTAGAGAACAAACATGTGCTCCACTTGTCTAGTCTATAATATGATATGATGCAGCTCTTTTACTGTGAATCTAACACAGTCTCTATCATTGACTCCACATTGATGATGTACAACATTAAAAGGCTTCATGTGATTGTTAGTGATCAATAATAGAACAGCAGCTATAAAATGATACAACAGTCTGTACAACGAGAATTTAACGTCTGATATTTGATTCCATTTTGATGATAAAACTTCTGACTTTTACTTCAGTAACGGTTTGAATTCAGGACTAAAACAACAGATTCAGCTGCCGTAAAAACATCCAGCGACGTAAACTACGTCTCCATGGTGACAACTATTCCTTTCATTATTTCTTCAAAGTTAAAATGTCGTCGTCGCTTTTGTTTACATTTAATCTTTCTATGATCTTTTTTCCCCAAAATGGTCGACGACATTTTTTCATGATTTTCACGTTAAAATAACAGTGTTTTCACGTCAATGCATCTTATTAACACACCTTTTACCGGGAAATCCGCACATCTAATCAATTATTACTTATTTAATGAATTAATTCATCTCTATTGATCACGTTGTAATCACGATGAAATATAACCACAGTCCTTCGATTTGCGCAACAAATCAGTAGCCGAACAATTAGCTAAACATTAGCAACAACATGATTCTAGCAAATATTAATTTGACACCTGAGAACACGTCGCGTGTTTCCATCAAATCAGTTTTTCTAACAGGTGGATGACACGTTCACATTCAGCAGTTTACATGAATCAACTTGTAATTTCCTACTGAAACATATTAAATGAACATGTTGAAATGTCTTACCTTGGTAGAACCACATCAGGGTCCATCCTCGTCCGGGCGCCGCCATCGTGAATCGAGTTAAAACTTGATAAACTTGAGATGCGGATCTACTCGAGTCTAAACGCTAATGTGGAAGTTTAAAGGTCGCAACTCTATAATATTCACCTGCTCACTGACGTCACCGTTCTGTTGCCATGACACCTGACTTACATTACATCATCCCTCCTGATGAAATAAAACATTTGAATAATTTACATTAAATTGTTATTTTTGATTGTTTTAGTTCTTTTTAGATTAGATTAGATTAGATTAGATTAGATTAGATTAGATTAGATTAGATTAGATAGGCCTTTATTGATCCTTTGGGATGTACTTGTACAATTATACAAAATATGCAAATATATTCTTGTTTCTCCAAAATAGCCACCCTTTGCTCTGTTTGATAAAGCTGATAAATCACACTTTAAAAATTTTTTAAAAATTTTTTAAAAAATTATATAATTTTTAATTTTGAAAAATAAAATTTATATATATATATATATATATATATATATATATATATATATATATATATATATATATATATATATATATAAATTTTATTTTTCAATTTTTTAATTTTGAAAAATAAAATTTATATATATATATATATATATATATATATATATATATATATATATATATATATATATATATATATATATATATATATATATATATAAATTTTATTTTTCAAAATTAAAAATTATAATTTAAAAAAAAAAAAAAATTAATTTTTTAAAGTGTGATTTATCAGAATACCGTATTTTCCGGACTATAAATCGAGTTTTTTTCTCCGGAGCGATTTATATGTGAAATTATTAACACATTATTACCGGTATATCATTTCACATGTTATTTTCACATTGAACCGCAAGAGGGCGCTCTAGGCTTGTGTTGATCATTTTAAAAACAACTGAGGAGGTTTTAACAAAAACGGCACCGAAAAGAAAATCATATTCTGCAGATCACAAGCTGCAAGTAGTAAAATATGACGTCTGACGTCATCGACGTAGAAGAGGAAGCGCCGCATCTTCTACCTCCAGAGTTAGAGGAGTTGATGAAAAGTGACACCGAGGATGAAGATTTCATTGGACTTTATTTACCGGATATTTGGATGGTTTTGTTAAACTTCTTAGCGTGTTATTGATGCTATAGTTAAACTTCTTAGCGTGTTATTGATGCTATAGTTAAACTTCTTAGCATGTTATTGATGCTATAGTTAAACTTCTTAGCATGTTATTGATGCTATAGTTAAACTTCTTAGCGTGTTATTGATGCTATAGTTAAACTTCTTAGCATGTTATTGATGCTATAGTTAAACTTCTTAGCATGTTATTGATGCTATAGTTAAACTTCTTAGCATGTTATTGATGCTATAGTTAAACTTCTTAGCATGTTATTGATGCTATAGTTAAACTTCTTAGCATGTTATTGATGCTATAGTTAAACTTCTTAGCGTGTTATTGATGCTATAGTTAAACTTCTTAGCATGTTATTGATGCTATAGTTAAACTTCTTAGCATGTTATTGATGCTATAGTTAAACTTCTTAGCGTGTTATTGATGCTATAGTTAAACTTCTTAGCATGTTATTGATGCTATAGTTAAACTTCTTAGCATGTTATTGATGCTATAGTTAAACTTCTTAGCATGTTATTGATGCTATAGTTAAACTTCTTAGCGTGTTATTGATGCTATAGTTATGGGAATAACTCTTAATATGTTGTGTTCTCAGTTGTATCATGTAACGTCAGCACCGTTCAGCCTGTTGTTGCCTCTATTTTTATTTTAAATTGTTCGTCATTTAAATTTTAAATGTCTGTTCTTGGTGTTGGATTTTATCAAATAAATTGTGGTAACTTGTCAAAACAAAGGACACAAACAGATGTTGAGTTTCACTTTTTATCGATTGTAAAGGACCACACTAGTCCTTCTGTGTTTTGTTTTGTCCGAGTAAAATTGAAATTTGTCTTTTCATTACGTCCTTATTTAGGAAATCTAATTTTAATTTATTAAATAATGCTTCTATTTTTGTGTACTTAAAATAATTATTTACTTACTTGAATAATTATTGTGCTGTGTGTGAATCTTTGGACTTTGGAGATTAAATGAATTTTTGTCCTTTGAGTGACACCGTAGCTCCACAAGAGGGAGATGGGTAAAAGGTAAGCCAACAGGTGTTGGTAATGAGGAAGCTGTTTTGTTTGAGCCTGGGTTACAAAAGTTTGTTCTCCAGGCTCCAGCTTAACTCTGCTTCATTTGCACAAAAGGGACTGTGATGCTTGTTTAAGAAGAAAAGACTGAAAATTTAAGCATCCTTGGTCAGCGCAGTGAGGTATGTTTTATCTATTTGAAACATTGTATTATTGAGTTGTATTAGTGTGTATGTAATACTTTGAATGTTTTAATATTGATGTGTAAATCATGTTGTACCGTGTGACTTGTATGGTGACTTGTTCGTTGTTTTTTATGTTTGTATACCCCGACAAACAGTTTTGACGGTGCCATGGTGAAACAAAAATAAAGGACACCTGACGCATCAGTCGAGACTCTCTTTGGGGATTCAAGGGTTGCTACAGTGAAAACTCAACGCTACATCTGGGTCATCTGCTGGGTCGTTCCTGCCGGCTTCACTTTAGAAGACAAAGCCTGCTGTGTGTTACCATCTTAAACAGAGACTTCAGATGTGGTGAGCGAACTCAAATAAAGGAATAATTCCTGATGAACTGAACTTTCTCTGCGCAGTCATTCACCTGATCCAAGTGATGGGTATAATGACTTTGGTTGCAAATGAAGTTTGAGTTAAATGCTTGAGAAGATTTGGTTATCTGAAATGCTTAAAGTAAAGTGAATGTTAAATGGGTTTATTTCAAATGCAAATGTTCATGTTTATCTTTGTTTGAAATTACATGGTTAAGAGAAGCCTTTTTTACATTTTGAAGTTAAAGCAAACAAGCTCAGGCTCATTGAATGCAGTTTAAACAGCCTAATGATTTGTGATGGGTCTATTTCTTTCTTTCTTAGTGGTTTAATGTGAGGTGCAACAACACTTATTAAGACAGCTCCATTTTAGTTTATCACTTAAAAATAATTGCAATCACATAAAAATTCTAAATTAAAAATGTCAGTAACACAAGGAAAGGGTAAATCCATGGGTGAGAAAGATGTCTCTGAAGAACCTCCAGTAACAGAAGGAAAATCAGTTGGTGCACAAAAAGTGGTCTCTGGTACTCGTGAAAGGAAACTCACTGAAGGAGGCCAACAGATGCGTGAAGAACAAGCAAAAAAGCATGTAAAAGCATTCTTAAAATCCTATGACTCTTGGAAGAGGATAGCAAAAGAATGTAGAAAACGTCTAAAGCAATTCTGTTCAAAGGAGGATCTTGATAAAATAAATGAGTACATTCAAAGTGGATATGACCTCGTACATCAAAATTATGAGCCATTACAACGAAACTCAACTAAAACTCTTGATGTTGTGCGGCAAATGGATGCTTGTAATACACTGACAACAGAAATATGTGATATAGTGAGTAAACGAATGGAAGTGGGCATAACTCAAGACACCTTTAAATCAGAAGCTGAAAAACAAAGAGTGAGAATGATTTTAAACAGAGATGAATACAAATCTATCTTTGGTGAAACAAACACTGAAAGTGTCATCTCAGACGGACTTGAAGGATCAGATGAAGTGTCCATTGCCAACTCTCGGGCTTCCAGTAAAAGAGCAGATGCGGAAGCGGAGCTTGCAGCCAAACAAGAGCAAGCAAAGTCTATGGGGGAGATACAAGCTCAATGGAGTAAACTGACTAAACTGGAAAGTGAATGGAAACTTCATGAGTCACAGGTGACGCCGAAATGAGGCAAAAACAAATGGAAGTTGAGTGGAAACTAGAGGAGGAGAAATCAAAGCTGAAAATGATGCAAGCAGATATGGATGTCAAGGTGGCTGCAGCTCGTGCTCGAACATATGAGAAATATGAAGGTGGAGTGGGAAATGAAGTGAGGGAGCGCCATGAATTAGCCCCTGTTGAAACCCCTCCAATTATGAATTCAAATCTAAATCGGCCCGTGAGTGCAGGAGCCACAGTGTCTCAATCACAGACACCATCACGGAGTGAAACGGCCGGACTGGCTGAAGCAATTGCAAGTTCACTAACCTTAAATCGCCTTCCTGTTCCTGAACCAGCTGTCTTCTCTGGTGATCCTCTGAAATTTGTTGACTTTAAGATGTCTTTCCTAACCCTAATTGGTAGAAAACCGATCCCTGCCAGTGAAAAGATGCTTTACCTGAAAAAGCTACCTTACAGGAGAGGCACACCAAGCCGTGGAGGGATTCTTCTACCGCAGCTCTGAAGATGCATATGAGGGTGCCTGGGCAGTTTTAGAGGACCGCTATGGTAATCCATTTGTTGTACAAAAGGCATTCAGAGACAAACTAATGAAATGGCCTTAATTCAAATGATTCTTCTGCATTAAGAGGGTTTGCGGATTTCTTAAAAAGCTGTGCAGAAGCTATGCCTCATGTTAAAGGACTGGCCATACTGAATGATTGTGAGGAAAATCATAAGCTCTTGAAAAAGCTGCCAGATTGGGTTGTACGAAAATGGAGTAGGATTGCTGTAGAAGAGCTTGACAAATTTGGTGAATACCCAGCCTTCAAACACTTCGCTGAGTTTGTGATAAAAGAGGCCCGCATAGCCTGTAACCCCATAGCCTCTCCCTTCCTTCTGAATTCTAGAGCTCCAGATGAGAAGCTATCTAAGAGAACCAAGGCCTTTAGCACAAGTGCCCAGTTAAAAGAAACAATATTTCCCAGGCCCAGGCTACCTTGCCTCATATGCAAAGAAGAATCGCACAGCATAGCCAAGTGTCCAGTGTTTGCTGCAAAGCCTATGGCAGATAAAAGGACATTCATACATCAAAATCAGCTTGGCTTTGGATGTTTACGTAAGGGCCATATCACAAAAGACTGTAGAACAAAGCACATCTGTGGAGTGTGTGGCCACCGCCATCCAACATGTTTGCATGATGAGAGAGTGAAAAAACCTGGGGAGGCCACAATGAAAGGTTTCACTTCCACAGAGGGGCAAGTATCAGGAGATCCATAAAGTCAACTCTCATACTGTCATTAGAGAGGCATCTGCCACTTCAAGCATTGTTCCTGTTTATTTGTCATCTGCGAATGAACCTGAAAAGGAAATTCTCACTTATGCTCTTCTTGATACACAGAGTGATTCAACCTTTGTCCTGGAAGATCTTGCCAGAGAGCTGAATGTAGCCACTCAACCACTACGGTTTAAACTGAATACAATGACTGCTGTAGATACAGTTATACCTAGTCACAGTGTAGTTGGCCTGCAAGTTAGAAGCTTCCATAATGACAACCGCATTCTGTTACGCCAAGTTTATACACGTGATTTCATTCCAGTTGACAAACCCTGTGTACCAACTAAATCTACAGCTTTACAATGGTCTCATCTTAAACACCTGGCACATGAGTTGCCATCACTTCAAGACTGTGATGTGGGCCTCCTAATAGGCTATGACTGTCCTTCAGCTTTAGCACCTCTAGAGGTCATCATTGGAAATGAGAATGAGCCATTCGCACAAAAGACTGAGTTAGGATGGAGCATTATAGGTGCAGCAAATCCACATCTGGACAGACAAGGAAGTCAGAGGTTCGTGCACAGAGTTGCTGTGAAGGAGATTGCCATGCCAACTGCTGCAGACATCCTGAGAGTTTTAGAGTCAGACTTCAGTGAGAAAAATTCAGAGTGCAAACTTGTCTCCCAAGATGATGTGCGCTTTATTGAGCTTCTTAGTGAAACCATCCGACAGAGGCCAGATGGCCATTTAGAAATGCCTCTCCCGTTCAAGGGCCAAAGTCCTCCCCTACTGCCAAATAATAAAAAACTGGCCACAATTCGTCTTCAGCACTTGAAAAGAAAGTTAAAAGCCAATCAGCAGTTCCATGATCATTATAAAACCTTTATGGAGGATGTGATCAGCAATGGTGATGCAGAGCTAGTTCCAGAGACAGCTGTTGGGGATGTCTGTTGGTATATACCTCACCATGGCATATACCACCCTAAGAAACCTGGCAAGTTAAGGGTGGTATTCGATTGCTCAGCTAAATATAAGGGCATCTCCCTCAATGACACCTTACTGACTGGCCCTGACCTCATTAACTCTCTGGTGGGAGTCCTCTGCCGTTTCAGAAAGGAAGCAGTAGCTATCATCTGCGATATTGAAAGAATGTTCCACCAATTCTTCGTCACACCTAAGAACCGCAGTTATTTGAGGTTTCTATGGTGGGAGCATGGAGACCTTGAAAATGAGCCAAAGGAATATCAGATGGCTGTCCACCTTTTTGGCGCTGCATCTTCCCCAGGCTGTGCCAACTTCGGCTTGAAGTTCTTGGCCCAACAGTATGAGTCTGACTATCCCTCTGCAGCTGCCTTTGTTGCAAACAGCTTTTATGTTGATGATGGGCTTTTGAGTGTTCCCTCAATGAAAGAAGCCTCTGAATTGATCATTGAAGCCCAGCAATTGTGCAAAAAAGGGGGCTTAAGGCTCCACAAATTCAACTCAAATAAGAGAGAAGTTCTCAGCTGTGTAGATCCATCCGAGAGAGCCACAGGTGTTAAATGCCTGGACCTCACCCAAGAATCTGCCTCTGTGGAACATGCTCTGGGACTTCAGTGGTCAGTCAAAAGTGACCATTTCAGTTTTAATGTGAATGTAAAAGACAAGCCTGACACCCGCCATGGCATTCTGTCCATAGTGGCCTCCTTGTACGACCCGCTGGGGTTTATGGCCCCATTTGTTCTGAGTGGCAAGTGCATCCTCCAGGAGCTCTGTCGCAGACATGTCCAGTGGGATGATCCACTTTCTGATGACTTGCGTCCACGGTGGGAGGAGTGGAAGGCTGGCCTTGAAGGGTTGAGAGAAGTCTCAATCCCCAGATGTTATCATCCACCCCAGTTTGGTAACATTGTGAGTGTCGAATTGCACCACTTTTCAGATGCTAGCAGTGTAGGATATGGTGCATGTTCTTACATTCGATACAAAAATGATCACGACAAAGTCCACTGCAGCCTCATTATGGCTAAGGCTAGGGTTGCCCCCTCAAAGGTCACCAGCATTCCTCGTTTGGAACTTTCAGCTGCCGTGCTTGCATCCAGACTGAGCGTTTTGCTAAAATCAGAACTGAACATGGAAATTAATGATGAATTCTTCTGGACAGATTCTAAAGTCACTCTAGCATACATCAACAATGAGGCACGCAGGTTCCATGTGTTTGTTGCAAACCGTGTCCAGTCAATAAGGGAGAATACTAACCCAAGCCAATGGCATTATGTTGACACTGCAGAGAACCCAGCCAATCATGCCTCTAGGGGGCTTAGGGCATCTCAGATTCAATCCTCTAACTGGCTGTCTGGACCTGAGTTCCTGTGGGAAGAAGAGTTGCAACTTGAACCCTGCGAGTCCAATAACCTTCTGGTCGGTGACCCAGAAGTGAAGGCCATACAAGTGTTTACCTCAAGCACAAGCAAGTGCACAGACATGCTCGAGCGACTGTCTAGAGTATCATCCTGGACAACGCTCCTCAAGGTAGTGGCAAGAATTAAAAGACTTGCCTCTAGACAAAAGTATCGCTCAGATGTTGTGACTGTTGAAGAACGTGAAAATGCAGCCAAAATATTGATAAGCCTTGTCCAAAAGCAGTCATTCAGCAAAGAGATCAAAACACTTGAAATGGGGCACAGTCTTCCAAGTTCCAGTCCTCTCTTCCGGCTTGATCCAATTTTGAGGGAGGGCATACTCCACGTTGGTGGAAGATTGAAACATGCGTGTCTAAGTGAAGAGTTTTGTCATCCCATCATTGTGCCAAATAAGAGTCACATTACACAGCTTATTCTGTCACACTATCACTCTCAAGTATGCCATCAGGGCAGGAGTCAAACACAAATGGAGCTCAGAGCAAATGGATTCTGGATCCTTGGCTGCAGCACATTGGTCTCAAAGTTCATTTATAAGTGTGTGCAATGCCGAAAACTGAGGCGCCCTGTTGAACAGCGGATGGCTGAGCTGCCCAAAGAACGCGTTGAGGAATCTGCTCCTTTTACAAATTGTGGGATGGATTGCTTTGGTCCATTTATCATTAAGAGAAACCACAAGGAACATAAGAGGTATGGCTTGATACTCACTTGTCTTTATTCTCGAGCTGTGCATGTCGAGATGTTGGAAGCTCTGTCCACTGATTCGTTTATCAATGCACTTAGGTGTTTCATCAGTCTAAGAGGAGCTGTGCGGCAACTCCACTGTGACCAGGGCAGAAATTTTGTAGGTGCCAAGAATGAATTAAAAGGAGCACTCAAACAGTGTGATCAGCAGGCCCTGGAAAATTTCCTGGCTGAGAAGCAATGTGAGTTTGTTTTCAGTGCTCCCTCAGCAAGTCATGCAGGTGGTGTTTGGGAGCGCCAAATACGCACCATACGAAATGTCCTGAATGCCACATTAACCCAAAGTGCAGGTAGGCTTGATGATTCCTCTCTGAGAACACTGTTTTATGAGGCCATGGCTATTGTCAACAGCCGCCCTCTGAGCACGGATGGAATAAACGACCCTAACTCTCTTGAGCCTTTAACACCCAACCATCTCATTCTAATGAAATCAAAATTGGCCCTTCCACCTCCCGGCAAGTTTGTTAAAGAGGATGTATATGGCACCAAAAGATGGCGACGAGTTCAGTATCTGATTGAGCAGTTCTGGAATCGATGGAGAAGAGAGTACTTGTCCAACATCTCCATACGACAAAAGTGGCATGTCCCCCGACGTAATCTCCAAGTGAATGATGTGGTCATCATCAAAGAAGAAATCCTCTCAAGGAACCAGTGGCAGTTGGCACGGGTGGTGGATACAACAGAAGATAGTGACGGATTGGTGCGAAGAGTTAAAGTGCAAGTGGGGACCCCGAGATCACTCAAAACTAACTCCCCATCCAAACCCTCAATCATAGAAAGACCAATACAAAAGCTAGTGTTGCTTCTTGAAAGTGAATAGGATAAATACTGAAGAGTACATACATACATATTACCCAACAGCTGACATCCATAACTCACTACTTGAACATGCATGTATTTTATGCTTACTTGCAACTGTTAGGGGTGGTGGCTGGTCTGTAGAAGAATTATGGGAATCATGTATGATGTGTCAACATGACATGATTGGTGGGAGTGTAAAGGACCACACTAGTCCTTCTGTGTTTTGTTTTGTCCGAGTAAAATTGAAATTTGTCTTTTCATTACGTCCTTATTTAGGAAATCTAATTTTAATTTATTAAATAATGCTTCTATTTTTGTGTACTTAAAATAATTATTTACTTACTTGAATAATTATTGTGCTGTGTGTGAATCTTTGGACTTTGGAGATTAAATTAATTTTTGTCCTTTGAGTGACACCGTAGCTCCACAAGAGGGAGATGGGTAAAAGGTAAGCCAACAGGTGTTGGTAATGAGGAAGCTGTTTTGTTTGAGCCTGGGTTACAAAAGTTTGTTCTCCAGGCTCCAGCTTAACTCTGCTTCATTTGCACAAAAGGGACTGTGATGCTTGTTTAAGAAGAAAAGACTGAAAATTTAAGCATCCTTGGTCAGCGCAGTGAGGTATGTTTTATCTATTTGAAACATTGTATTATTGAGTTGTATTAGTGTGTATGTAATACTTTGAATGTTTTAATATTGATGTGTAAATCATGTTGTACCGTGTGACTTGTATGGTGACTTGTTCGTTGTTTTTTATGTTTGTATACCCTGACAAACAGTTTTGACGGTGCCATGGTGAAACAAAAATAAAGGACACCTGATGCATCAGTCGAGACTCTCTTTGGGGATCCAAGGGTTGCTACATCGATAGACAACAATACATTCCTTCCAGTCCCGGGGAGAACAACTCGCGCATGCGCAGAAACTTCACTCTTCTTCAGTAAACCTTCTTACCACAATGATCACACAGCAGCTCCCACTGGATAAACAATCAATTGCCCCCTAATTACCTCTGCTTCATAAATTTCCCCCCAAAATGTGACATATACTCCAGTGTGACTATGTTTTTTCCTTCTTTATTATGCATTTTATGGCTGGTGCGACTTGTACTCCGGAGCAACTTATAGTCCGGAAAATATGGTAACTCCTGGTCATTCCCATCAATCTTATAATCTAATAAATACCAGATATATTGTAGATTAAACAGTCTACTGTACAATATAAGTTCAGCCTGTTGTTGCCTCTCTTTTTATTTGAAATTGTTCATCATTTAAATTTTAAATGACACGTCTGTTCTTGGTTTTGGATTTTATCAAATAAATTTCCCCCAAAATGTGACTCATACTCCAGTGTGACTTATATGTTTTTCCTTCTTTATTATGCATTTTATGGCTGGTGCGACTTGTACTCCGGAGCAACTTATAGTCCGGAAAATATGGTGAATGGATTTTGAATCCAACTTTTCTTTGAAAAGGGCATAAAGGGCATTATTCATAATAATTACAAACTTAAGGATTCATTAGTTTTAATACAGATTGAACCAAATCACAATAAATCACAATATCTTAGTTGATAATTCAATACACTTTATTTTGTGACAAAACATCCCATGTTTCGGTAGTGACAGCACATCTGACATGAAATATCTGAAAATAAGTGCATGAATTTCACATTACACCTCACTGAAGAGGTACTGGATAGTTTCGGTCTTGACAAGACTGCAAGTGAGAAATCATGTAAAAATCACATAAGTTGATTTTTCTACCTAAAAAAGAGAAACATCTCACTATAAACTGTTTAAGAATCACTTTTTTATTATGAACAGCAACAGACACTGAAAAGCTTTGTAGAGCTGAAAAGAAATGCAGAGTGATAATTCTCTATGCTCATCACTACAAGCAGCACCTTCCACATTACATCTCATATGATTTACACATGTAATCTGTAAAAATAATTGACATATTGTAAATGCAAGGCTTTTTACCAATGTAACAACACTGAAACATGGTGCTTTCATTTCATCTAGTTCTATAAGCACACAGTTGCATTTCATTTCTAAAAGTCAAAGTCAACAAAACAGCATCACCACAGTGAGGCTTCTGTTCCAGTCCAAGAAGAAACAGGATAAAGTCACAGTGTGTATTTCATCAGAATAATGTTTTCTCTTATGTGTGTGTGTGTGTGAGAGAGTTTCAATGTGTATCACAGGTTAAAAAGATGAAAACACCTGCTTCACAAAAGTCTTGTGTGCAACTCTGTTGTCTGTTCAGTAGTCTAACAGACTTTCACACACAGCCTTGTACATTGGTGGGTTTATTTGGACATGCCTGCTCGTGACCTGTTGAGGTGGACAGATCAGGGAGCACCAGATCTTGTCCTCAACTAGTGGCCAAAAAAAATCTGTTTGGTCCAGTGTTGCATTACTTTGACCTCCACTGCACCTGAAGACAAATGAAGGGCAAAAGACATGACTGGATATGTTACCTATTCGAGTGTTATGGAATATTAGAATGGAATATAGCTTATGGGAGAAATAAACTATATATTATGTTACGACCAGCTCGATAGAGGGGAAAGGGAAGTAACATAAATAACCCAGGTCTTGTAAGGTTTAAGAAAAGTTGGTTTTAATTATCAAAAAGGCTTGTTTCCAGTACAAAATTAAAACAATTACTATGGGTGCAGGAGTGAAAATGAAACGTAAACTACTTCTTTGTGACTTGTTGAAGGTGTTAGATCAGGACCAACAGTCTCACACTTTTGTATATTTAATATAATCAGAGTCCTGCTGGCAGTTTAATGTGTAAAAATGATCATCGATTGAAATAAATGCTGCAAGAACGCTGTGTTTAATCATTAGTGTCAATGTTTGGTCACATCTGTAAAGTGACATGTTCAGTAACGTCTGTAGAGAACAACTTGTTTCTACCAGCAGGACTAAACTAAACAGACGGCACAGGTTTTATTAGAAATCAGCTGATGTGATGCCTTTTGTCTAAGAAGTTCCTGTCTGAAATGAGACAAAAGACACATCACATTTTACTATTAGTAAGTCATTCATTTATTTTCTATACCCTGTTGAAGTTGCATTGACATGAAATGAGAATGCCGAAAAACTTCTCACATTTAGACCGGAGTTGCGAGTCGTCTTTATTTTTCTAACTGACTAACAACTGGGCGTTGCGTAGCAACCGAAGTAACGGTAAGTCGCGTGTACAAAAACTCACCGGCAATCTAAAAAGCAACAGTAACGACTATGTGAGGCACAACATAAAAGATAATAAACTAACCATATAACAAATAACAGAACCTACAATGTAACAGATAACAACACATGTAAGAAGGTGAATTATGCCTACATTCATGAGTGTTAAGAGCACTACACATGCCCCCCAGAATTCACCCTACAGAGAAAACATTTAAAAAAAATCAACGATGTGGGGGGCGAATAAAACGTCTACAGCGACTTCGCAGGATGGGAGAATGTGGAAACGCCCCCTCAGTGGCTGTCTGCTTGGCTCCCCTGCGGTAAGGTCGAGGGGCAGGAGGGGCAGGAAGTGGGGATACAGCCAGAGGCCGTCCTCGTTTCGGGGGTTGGGCCAACTCAACCGGCCTGGCTAGATCTAGATGAGCTGGTTTAAGACGGTCCACAGAAACACACTCTGATTTGCCCCCAATGTCTATCACGAAGTGCTTGTCCCCTGTCTCCACAACGCGGAAAGGACCCTCGTACGGCGGACGGAGAGGTCCGCAATGCCCATCAACGCGAATGAAAACATAATCAGCTGACTGTAGGCCAGTGGGGACATGAGAGTTTGGCAAACCATGGCAGGAAGTAGGAAGTGGAGCAAACAGCCTGGCATTGTCCAACAGGTCAGAACGCTGGAGTGTGGCTGACCAAGGGGTTGAGGTGCTGGGGACAAAATCCCCAGGAACACGCAGTGGCTGACCGTAGACCAGCTCTGCAGAGGAGGCCTGGAGGTCTTCCTTCGGTGCTGTCCTGATGCCCAGCATGACCCACGGGAGCTTGTCAGCCCAAGAGCTGTCCTTCAGGCTGGCACGCAGAGAGGCTTTCATTGACCTGTGAAAACGTTCACAGAGGCCATTACTCTGGGGGTGGTAGGCTGTGGTGCGGTGGAGTTTAACTCCCAAGTTTTCTGCAACAGCATTCCAAAGTTCAGAAGTAAACTGAGCACCACGGTCTGAGGAAATGTCTGATGGGGTGCCAAAATGGGACACCCAAGTGCTAATAAATGCTCGTGCCACATAGTTAGTACATGAGTGAAACCCTGCGAGGGTGGGAGTGGGCCAACTAGGTCGATGTTGACATGGTCGAAACGTCGCTCTGGCACTTCGAATCGCTCCAGCGGTGCTTTGGTGTGACGGTGTACTTTGGCACGTTGGCACTCCACACAGGTGTTTGCCCAGTCCCTCACGTCCTTCTTGAGTCCATGCCACACAAACTTGGCTGCCACCAGCCGTTGTGAGGCTTTGGTCCCTGGGTGTGAGAGGCCATGGATAGCATCAAAAACAGGTCGCCTCCACTTTATAGGGACAACTGGCCTAGGGGATCCCATGGAGACGTCACAAAGCAATGTAGTGCCAGCGTCGTCGAATGTCACCTCCTGCAGTTGCAGCCCCGTAGTGGATGAACGGCAAGCCTGCACGTCCGGGTCTGTGGCCTGCTCTGCCGCCATGCTGCCGTAGTCCAGACCGAGGTGGACTGCTCCTGCAACAGCACGGGAGAGGCAGTCTGCGACATGGTTGTTCTTTCCTGAGATGTGCACAATGTCCGTCGTGAACTCAGAAATGTATGTCAGCTGCCGCTGTTGCCTGCCAGACCATGGCTGAGTGACTTTGGACATGGCAAAAGTCAGCGGCTTGTGGTCCACAAAAACAGTGAACTGCCGTCCTTCCAACAATGAACGAAAATGTCGAATGGCGAGGTATACTCCAAGGAGCTCCCGGTCGAAAGTGCTATACTTCCGTTCACTGAGGCTCAACTGCTTGCTGAAAAAGGCAAGAGGCTGCCAAGCATTACCCACCCACTGCTCGTAAACCGCACACCCACCGCGTAGTCTGAGGCGTCTGTGGTAAGTGCGATTGGGGCGGAGGATGCAGGATGGGCCAGCAAAGCAGCCTTAGCTAGGGCTGCCTTAGCATCCACAAAGGCTTTGTCTCTGTCTGGGTTCCAGTCCACAGCGTGTTTAGGCTTGCTGCCTTTCAGGGCCTCGTATAAGGGTCGCATGATTTGGGCGGCCCTGGGCAGAAAACGGTGGTAAAAATTAACCATGCCAAGAAACTCCTGTAATGCTTTGACAGTGACTGGGCGTGGAAAAGTGGTGATGGCCTCCACCTTAGATGGAAGAGGGATAACTCCATCGCTTGTGACTCTGTGTCCCAGAAAGTCTATGGTGGACAAAACAAACTCACACTTGGCTAGATTGATGATGAGCCCATGTTCGGTAAGTCGCTCAAAAAGAGTTCGAAGGTGTGACAGGTGCTCTGACAGTGATGAACTGGCTACAAGAATGTCATCGAGGTACACAAAAATGAATGGCAGATCGCATAACAGTCCATGAGCCGCTGGAAAGTTTGAGCAGCATTCTTGAGCCCAAACGGTGTTCGCAAGTACTCAAACAAACCAAACCCCGTGATTACAGCTGTTTTCGGGATGTCGAGAGGGTGCACGGGCACCTGGTGGTATCCTCTAATTAGGTCCACCTTCGAAAAAATGACTTTACCAGCCAGGTGTGCTGAAAAATCCTGGATGTGAGGTACTGGGTAGCGGTCAGGTGTTGTTGCTTCGTTTAGCCGCCGGTAGTCTCCGCATGGACGCCAACCACCTCCAGGTTTAGGAACGAGGTGTAGAGGTGAGGCCCAAGGACTGTTGGAGCGTCGAACAATCCCTAGGCTTTCCATGGTCTCGAACTCTGCCTTTGCCACAGCAAGCTTGGTTGGCTCAAGGCGTCGAGCACGGGCATACACAGGCGGGCCAGTGGTGGCAATGTGGTGCTCCACACCGTGCTTGGCATTGGCAGAGGAGAAAGTGGGCTGTGTGAGGGCTGGAAAGTCAGTGAGCAGCTGCTGAAAACTGTCCATGACAGAGAGCAGGCTGGAAAGGTGTATTGAGTCAGAGTCACTGGGCGTGCATGTATAAGAGCAGAAAGTGACAGCGTTGATCAAGCGGTGATTTTTAACATCCACCAACAGTCCATATGCACACAAAAAATCGGAGCCTAAGAGGGGAACAGCAACTTTGGCAGTCACAAAATCCCAGCTAAACCGTTGGCCCCCAAAACACAGTTCAACATATCTTGTGCCGTATGTACGGATAGGGCTGCCATTGGCGGCTTCCATGGGGGGGCCATGGGTGTCAGCTACCACGTCCACTTGTTAAGCAGGCAGTAGACTCCGCTGTGCCCCTGTGTCACAGAGGAAACGCCGGCCGGAGATGGAGTCGCGGATGAAGAGCAGCCTTCCGACCTGGCGTTGGCGTTTCCCGCTCCACCAAAAAGCATCAAAAAGCAACAGTAACGACTATGTGAGGCACAACATAAAAGATAATAAACTAACCATATAACAAATAACAGAACCTACAATGTAACAGATAACAACACATGTAAGAAGGTGAATTATGCCTACATTCATGAGTGTTAAGAGCACTACAACCCTCTCATTCCTCATTAGGGTCACATGGTCTGCTGGAGCCAATCCCAGCACATTACAGGTGAGAGGCAGTGATACACCCCAGATGGTCACCAGTCTATCATGGAGCACACACACCATTCACTCACACACTCACACACAGCATGTTTTTGGACTGTGGGAGGAAGCCGGAGAAAACCCACACAGACACGGGGAGAACATTTGACTATTATTTTATTTATAATATTTAAAAATAACAATTTATTTTTATTATTTTATTTTATTTATTTGAATTTTTCATAGTTTATCTATAATCCGTCCTCTGGATTCCACTTCCTGATTCAGTCTGAGAGCAGCTCTGATTGGTCAGAGGCAGCACGTAATCCAGGAAGGCCACGGAAAAACAAAATGTCTTTTTTGTTGTTTTTTTGGAGAAACTTCTATAAAATGATTAATCCATATTTTTTCTGGTGTTTTTTTCTTAAATCTTTTTTCTAAAACTTCATCTCTTAAACAACTTTCTTCCTGCTTAAAAAGTCATTTCAACATACTTTAAAATATTTTAAATACATAAATTGGCATTTAAAGGTTTGAACTTTTGAAAATTGTTGAATGTTTGGTAGTTTAGTAGATTTCTGAAAATAAATCATAGAAATATTGATGTATGGTGAATTTATAGAAGTTTGTCTGGACATTTTTGTCCCGAAGGTCACAGAAATGGTCAAAAGGAGGCATGTGGGTTAACTTAAGTGTATGGCAAAGCCTATATTAGTAGTAGTAATAATAATAATAATGATACATGGCTACCCTCCTGTGTCTGATCAGATTTTACCTGCTAATTTACGTCATTTTTTGATGCTTCAAAATGCGTCAAAATGATGTTAAAACATCCCAAACTGTCTGGTTCCTGTCTGGATGCTATTATTTATTGATGATTGATAACATCGTTATCCATTAGCATAACATAGTTAGCTAATCAATAAATAGTCTTCCTGTGAGTTCATGTCATAGACATCGGATCTTATCAGATTTATTCAGCAGGTGTTATCAAGATGAATTTATTGACATTTTAACATCTGTTTAGTTCATGTTCTCCCAGCTTGTTAATGAAAATGTTATTAATGTCCCTCTCCTTTATATATTATAGTTATAAGCCCTAAATCAGATCACATCATTATTGTTACAACATAACACACAACTATATGAATTATTGTTGTTCTGCTAATTACCATTAAACTGTCATGACGATGAAATTACTGATATATGAATTAATAATAATTTGCATATCAGAGAAAAGGTGCATGCATGTATTTCTTGTGTTTATCATTTCTATTATTTAATTTTCTTGAAATCATGGGTTTATTATTATTGGTGTAACAAACTCCTCTTCTCTCTTCAGATGCTGCTGACATTCCTCAGTCCCACCTTCCATCTATTATTATTAGTATTTTGAATGTGCAATGTCTTTATTTAGATGAAATAACATCCAAGACAAAGCTGTTTATTTTCTAGTATATGTAGACTAGCAGTGGAATTTTCCATAGGAGGTGTGATTACAATGAGCTTTTTCTAATATCATATTATTGATATGTGTATAATGTGAATAATGTCAATTAAACAGAAAAACGTTCTCCTTTATGCTACGAGCTGCATGTTAATGCAAAACTTGAAACACTTTAGTTCTAGTTTGTCCATAAAAGTCTCTTGTAATTTGTTCGTGTTAAAGTCTGGCTCAAGATGCCACCACAAAGAGAAGAAACACCATGTGAATGATCAACCAAAACTTTTTATTGAAACCAAATGAAGTTTATTCACCAATTGTTTTTGTTTTTTATTAATGGAGAGAAGGAAACTCAGTGGCCAATTTTTTAATGCCAATTTTTGATGCTTGGGCCCAAATTGTAATATCAAGGATAAAACAAGTTAAACCAATGTAAATCTGTAAGAGATAAAACATGTTAAACATGTAAATCTGTAAAAGATAAAACATGTTAAACAATGTAAACCTGTAAAAGATAAAACATGTTAAACATGTAAAACTGTAAAAGATAAAACATGTTAAACATGTAAAACTGTAAAAGATAAAACAAGTTAAACAATGTAAAACTGTAAGAGATAAAACATGTTAAACAATGTAAAACTGTAAAAGATAAAACATGTTAAACAATGTAAACCTGTAAAAGATAAAACATGTTAAACATGTAAAACTGTAAAAGATAAAACATGTTAAACATGTAAAACTGTAAAAGATAAAACAAGTTAAACAATGTAAAACTGTAAAAGATAAAACAAGTTAAACAATGTAAAACTGTAAAAGATAAAACATGTTAAACATGTAAAACTGTAAAAGATAAAACATGTTAAACTATGTAAAACTGTAAAAGATAAAACATGTTAAACATGTAAAACTGTAAAAGATAAAACATGTTAAACAATGTAAAACTGTAAAAGATAAAACATGTTAAACATGTAAAACTATAAAAGATAAAACATGTTAAACAATGTAAAATGACTAAACATGTATTTGTATCATCACTCAATAAAACAATGTACAGTGTACAATTGTGAACGATACAATAAGTTAAATAATGTCAAACTGTAAAATGTAAAACAAGTTAAACAATAAAAAATCTAAAAGATAAAACAAGTTAAAACACTGTAAAACTGTAACAAATAAAAACAAGTTAAACATGTAAAACTCTAAAAGATGGATGAGGGTGAAGGTGAAGGTGGGGGTGAGGGTGGGGGTGAGGGTGAGGGTGAAGGTGAGGGTGGGGGTGAAGGTGAGGGTGGGGGTGAGGGTGGGGGTGGGGGTGAGGGTGGGGGTGAGGGTGAGGGTGAAGGTGAGGGTGGGGGTGAGGGTGAAGGTGAGGGTGAAGGTGAGGGTGAGGGTGAAGGTGAGGGTGAGGGTGAGGGTGAGGGTGAAGGTGAGGGTGAAGGTGAGGGTGAAGGTGAGGGTGAAGGTGAGGGTGAGGGTGAAGGTGAGGGTGAAGGTGAGGGTGAGGGTGAGGGTGAGGGTGAAGGTGAGAGTGAGGGTGAGGGTGAAGGTGAGGGTGAAGGTGAGGGTGAGGGTGAAGGTGAGGGTGAGGGTGAGGGTGAGGGTGAGGGTGAGGGTGAAGGTGAGGGTGAAGGTGAGGGTGAGGGTGAGGGTGAAGGTGAAGGTGAGGGTGAGGTTTAGAAGATAAAATGAGTTAAAACAATGTAAAACCATAAAAGATAAAACCAGTTAAACAATGTAAAATTCTAAAAGATAAACAAAGTTAAACAACATCAAACTGAGTTCCAAGTAAAAGTAAAAGTTGTTTTTTACTGTAACCAAGAAAATAACCCTAAAATTCTAAAAGATAAAACATGTTAAACATGTAAAACTGTAAAAGATAAAACATGTTAAACATGTAAAAGATAAAACATGTTAAACTATTTAAAACTGTAAAAGATAAAACATGTTAAACATGTAAAACTGTAAAAGATAAAACATGTTAAACATGTAAAACTGTAAAAGATAAAACATGTTAAACATGTAAAACTGTAAAAGATAAAACATGTTAAACATGTAAAACTGTAAAAGATAAAACATGTTAAACATGTAAAACTGTAAAAGTGAATGAAATCAAATTGTATCATTTTCCAGAGTTAAACCAACAGCTGAGTGCATCAATCAGAAAGTTTCTATCTGTCCAGACACTCAGGCTGTTTCTCTACGTTAAAGCCTCCAAACACAAAGAGGGGGTCCCCACATCTGGAACCAGACCCACATCTGGAACCAGACCCACCTCTAGAATCAGACCCACCTTGGCCGCTTGGGTGCAGCCTCCTCGTCGTCCTCCTCGTCGTCCTCCTCGTCGTCCTCCTCCCTGCTCCTCCTCCTCTGGTACCTGGAAAGACAAGACTCACACAAATGGGCTAGAACCACCTGACCTGGAGGCAGAGCCTCAATCCTAACAGGAGGAGGAGACTGAGGAGGAGAATCAAGAGAATCCTCACTGTCAATGACAATGACAGGAGGAGAAAGAGGAGGAGCAAGAGGAGGAGAATCAAGAGAATCCTCACTGTCAATGATAATGTGGAGAGAAGGAGGAGGAGAGGGAGGAGGAGAAGGAGAAAGAGGGGGAGAAACAGGAGAAAGATAGGAAGGAGGAGAAGAAGGAGGAGAAGGAGGGGGAGAGAGAGGAGGAGAAGGAGGAGGAGAGGGAGGGGGAGAGGAAGGAGGAGAAGGAGGAGGAGAGGGAGGAGGAGAAGGAGGAGGAGAAGAAGGAGGAGAGGGAGGAGGAGAAGGAGGAGGAGAAGAAGGAGGAGAGGGAGGAGGAGAAGGAGGGGGAGAGGGAGGAGGAGAAAGAGAAGGAGAAGAAGGAGGATAAAGAGGAGGAGAGGGAGGAGGAGAAAAAGAAGGGGTAGAAAGAGGGGGAGAAACAGGAGGAGCAATAGGGGGAGCAAACTCAGGAACAAAGTGAGGAGGGAGAGGAACAGCGTGTTCCATAAAGACTAAGACAGGTCCCACAATGTGACCCTCTGTGGAGAGAAGATGAAATAAAAAGTCAGATTCTAGTTGATGTTTGATGAATCAAATGTAACATGAACAATAATAGAACATTAATGATCAATAATACAACATTAATGATCAATAATACAACATTAATGATCAATAATAGATCAATAATGATCAATAATAGAACATTAATGATCAATAATACAACATTAATGATCAATAATAGATCAATAATGATCAATAATACAACATTAATGATCAATAATACAACATTAATGATCAATAATAGATCAATAATGATCAATAATAGAACATTAATGATCAATAATACAACATTAATGATCAATAATAGAACAATAATGATCAATAATAGAACATTAATGATCAATAATACAACATTAATGATCAATAATAGATCAATAATGATCAATAATACAACATTAATGATCAATAATACAACATTAATGATCAATAATAGAACATTAATGATCAATAATACAACATTAATGATCAATAATAGAACATTGATGATCAATAATACAACATTAATGATAAATAATAGAACAATAATGATCAATAATAGAACAATAATGACTAATAATACAACATTAATGAACAATAATATAACAATAATGAATAATAATGTGTGTGTGTGTGTGTGTGTGTGTGTGTGTGTGTGTGTGTGTGTGTGTGTGTGTGTCCTTGTGGTATCATCACAATAAATTGACATTAAAATGGTCACATTTCTAGACATTTCTGATCAAACTAGTGGTTAAACCCAGATTACTGAAGGAGACGTTTAATCAATGATGAACCAATAATTCAGGACTGATCACAGCAGCTGTCGTTAGGTCTGGAACAACAGTCTTAGTTCGTTTAATTAGTTAATTAGTTAACTTAGTTCAATTTATCTGCTTCACTCAACAAGAACCTGAATATATAGAAAACAGCTGGAAGTAGAGTTCACTCATGTTCTGAAGTGGATTTAAAAGGACTTGACAACAGCTGTGGACTCATCAAAGCTTCAACAATCTTAATAATCAATAATAATCATCTATAGTTTTATATTTTGACTGTTTGAAATGTTTGTTTTAAATGTGTTATGCACTGTTTGTAAAATGTACTAGGCTATATAAAACTATATAAACTGTAGAGAACAAACATGTGCTCCACTTGTCTAGTCTATAATATGATATGATGCAGCTCTTTTACTGTGAATCTAACACAGTCTCTATCATTGACTCCACATTGATGATGTACAACATTAAAAGGCTTCATGTGATTGTTAGTGATCAATAATAGAACAGCAGCTATAAAATGATACAACAGTCTGTACAACGAGAATTTAACGTCTGATATTTGATTCCATTTTGATGATAAAACTTCTGACTTTTACTTCAGTAACGGTTTGAATTCAGGACTAAAACAACAGATTCAGCTGCCGTAAAAACATCCAGCGACGTAAACTACGTCTCCATGGTGACAACTATTCCTTTTATTATTTCTTCAAAGTTAAAATGTCGTCGTCGCTTTTGTTTACATTTAATCTTTCTATGATCTTTTTTCCCCAAAATGGTCGACGACATTTTTTCATGATTTTCACGTTAAAATAACAGTGTTTTCACGTCAATGCATCTTATTAACACGCCTTTTACCGGGAAATCCGCACATCTAATCAATTAATTACTTATTTAATGAATTAATTCATCTCTATTGATCACGTTGTAATCACGATGAAATATAACCACAGTCCTTCGATTTGCGCAACAAATCAGTAGCCGAACAATTAGCTAAACATTAGCAACAACATGATTCTAGCAAATATTAATTTGACACCTGAGAACACGTCGCGTGTTTCCATCAAATCAGTTTTTCTAACAGGTGGATGACACGTTCACATTCAGCAGTTTACATGAATCAACTTGTAATTTCCTACTGAAACATATTAAATGAACATGTTGAAATGTCTTACCTTGGTAGAACCACATCAGGGTCCATCCTCGTCCGGGCGCCGCCATCGTGAATCGAGTTAAAACTTGATAAACTTGAGATGCGGATCTACTCGAGTCTAAACGCTAATGTGGAAGTTTAAAGGTCGCAACTCTATAATATTCACCTGCTCACTGACGTCACCGTTCTGTTGCCATGACACCTGACTTACATTACATCATCCCTCCTGATGAAATAAAACATTTGAATAATTTACATTAAATTATGTTATTTTTCATTGTTTTAGTTTTTTTTTAGATTAGATTAGATTAGATTAGATTAGATTAGATTAGATAGGCCTTTATTGATCCTTTGGGATGTACTTGTACAATTATACAAAATATGCAAATATATTCTAGTTTCTCCAAAATAGCCACCCTTTGCTCTGTTTGATAAAGCTGATAAATCACACTTTAAAAAATTTTAAAAACATTTTAAAAAAATTATATAATTTTTAATTTTGAAAAATAAAATTTATATATATATATATATATATATATATATATATATATATATATAAATTGTATTTTTCAAAATTAAAAATTATATAATTTTTTAAAAATTTTTAAAAAAAATTTTAAAGTGTGATTTATCAGAATACCGTATTTTCCGGACTATAAATCGAGTTTTTTTCTCCGGAGCGATTTATATATGAAATTATTAACACATTATTACCGGTATATCATTTCACATGTTATTTTCACATTGAACCGCAAGAGGGCGCTCTAGGCTTGTGTTGATCATTTTAAAAACAACTGAGGAGGTTTTAACAAAAACGGCACCGAAAAGAAAATCATATTCTGCAGATCACAAGCTGCAAGTAGTAAAATATGACGTCTGACGTCATCGACGTAGAAGAGGAAGCGCCGCATCTTCTACTTCCGGAGTTAGAGGAGTTGATGAAAAGTGACACCGAGGATGAAGATTTCATTGGACTTTATTTACCGGATATTTGGATGGTTTTGTTAAACTTCTTAGCATGTTATTGATGCTATAGTTAAACTTCTTAGCGTGTTATTGATGCTATAGTTAAACTTCTTAGCGTGTTATTGATGCTATAGTTAAACTTCTTAGCGTGTTATTGATGCTATAGTTAAACTTCTTAGCATGTTATTGATGCTATAGTTAAACTTCTTAGCATGTTATTGATGCTATAGTTAAACTTCTTAGCATGTTATTGATGCTATAGTTAAACTTCTTAGCGTGTTATTGATGCTATAGTTAAACTTCTTAGCGTGTTATTGATGCTATAGTTAAACTTCTTAGCATGTTATTGATGCTATAGTTCAACTTCTTAGCATGTTATTGATGCTATAGTTAAACTTCTTAGCATGTTATTGATGCTATAGTTAAACTTCTTAGCGTGTTATTGATGCTATAGTTATGGGAATAACTCTTAATATGTTGTGTTCTCAGTTGTATCATGTAACATCAGCACCGTTCAGCCTGTTGTTGCCTCTATTTTTATTTTAAATTGTTCGTCATTTAAATTTTAAATGTCTGTTCTTGGTGTTGGATTTTATCAAATAAATTGTGGTAACTTGTCAAAACAAAGGACACAAACAGATGTTGAGTTTCACTTTTTATCGATTGTAAAGGACCACACTAGTCCTTCTGTGTTTTGTTTTGTCGAGTAAAATTGAAATTTGTCTTTTCATTACGTCCTTATTTAGGAAATCTAATTTTAATTTATTAAATAATGCTTCTATTTTTGTGTACTTAAAATAATTATTTACTTACTTGAATAATTATTGTGCTGTGTGTGAATCTTTGGACTTTGGAGATTAAATGAATTTTTGTCCTTTGAGTGACACCGTAGCTCCACAAGAGGGAGATGGGTAAAAGGTAAGCCAACAGGTGTTGGTAATGAGGAAGCTGTTTTGTTTGAGCCTGGGTTACAAAAGTTTGTTCTCCAGGCTCCAGCTTAACTCTGCTTCATTTGCACAAAAGGGACTGTGATGCTTGTTTAAGAAGAAAAGACTGAAAATTTAAGCATCCTTGGTCAGCGCAGTGAGGTATGTTTTATCTATTTGAAACATTGTATTATTGAGTTGTATTAGTGTGTATGTAATACTTTGAATGTTTTAATATTGATGTGTAAATCATGTTGTACCGTGTGACTTGTATGGTGACTTGTTCGTTGTTTTTTATGTTTGTATACCCCGACAAACAGTTTTGACGGTGCCATGGTGAAACAAAAATAAAGGACACCTGACGCATCAGTCGAGACTCTCTTTGGGGATTCAAGGGTTGCTACAGTGAAAACTCAACGCTACATCTGGGTCATCTGCTGGGTCGTTCCTGCCGGCTTCACTTTAGAAGACAAAGCCTGCTGTGTGTTACCATCTTAAACAGAGACTTCAGATGTGGTGAGTGAACTCAAATAAAGGAATAATTCCTGATGAACTGAACTTTCTCTGCGCAGTCATTCACCTGATCCAAGTGATGGGTATAATGACTTTGGTTGCAAATGAAGTTTGAGTTAAATGCTTGAGAAGATTTGGTTATCTGAAATGCTTAAAGTAAAGTGAATGTTAAATGGGTTTATTTCAAATGCAAATGTTCATGTTTATCTTTGTTTGAAATTACATGGTTAAGAGAAGCCTTTTTTACATTTTGAAGTTAAAGCAAACAAGCTCAGGCTCATTGAATGCAGTTTAAACAGCCTAATGATTTGTGATGGGTCTATTTCTTTCTTTCTTAGTGGTTTAATGTGAGGTGCAACAACACTTATTAAGACAGCTCCATTTTAGTTTATCACTTAAAAATAATTGCAATCACATAAAAATTCTAAATTAAAAATGTCAGTAACACAAGGAAAGGGTAAATCCATGGGTGAGAAAGATGTCTCTGAAGAACCTCCAGTAACAGAAGGAAAATCAGTTGGTGCACAAAAAGTGGTCTCTGGTACTCGTGAAAGGAAACTCACTGAAGGAGGCCAACAGATGCGTGAAGAACAAGCAAAAAAGCATGTAAAAGCATTCTTAAAATCCTATGACTCTTGGAAGAGGATAGCAAAAGAATGTAGAAAACGACTAAAGCAATTCTGTTCAAAGGAGGATCTTGATAAAATAAATGAGTACATTCAAAGTGGATATGACCTCGTACATCAAAATTATGAGCCATTACAACGAAACTCAACTAAAACTCTTGATGTTGTGCGGCAAATGGATGCTTGTAATACACTGACAACAGAAATATGTGATATAGTGAGTAAACGAATGGAAGTGGGCATAACTCAAGACACCTTTAAATCAGAAGCTGAAAAACAAAGAGTGAGAATGATTTTAAACAGAGATGAATACAAATCTATCTTTGGTGAAACAAACACTGAAAGTGTCATCTCAGACGGACTTGAAGGATCAGATGAAGTGTCCATTGCCAACTCTCGGGCTTCCAGTAAAAGAGCAGATGCGGAAGCGGAGCTTGCAGCCAAACAAGAGCAAGCAAAGTCTATGGGGGAGATACAAGCTCAATGGAGTAAACTGACTAAACTGGAAAGTGAATGGAAACTTCATGAGTCACAGGTGACGCCGAAATGAGGCAAAAACAAATGGAAGTTGAGTGGAAACTAGAGGAGGAGAAATCAAAGCTGAAAATGATGCAAGCAGATATGGATGTCAAGGTGGCTGCAGCTCGTGCTCGAACATATGAGAAATATGAAGGTGGAGTGGGAAATGAAGTGAGGGAGCGCCATGAATTAGCCCCTGTTGAAACCCCTCCAATTATGAATTCAAATCTAAATCGGCCCGTGAGTGCAGGAGCCACAGTGTCTCAATCACAGACACCATCACGGAGTGAAACGGCCGGACTGGCTGAAGCAATTGCAAGTTCACTAACCTTAAATCGCCTTCCTGTTCCTGAACCAGCTGTCTTCTCTGGTGATCCTCTGAAATTTGTTGACTTTAAGATGTCTTTCCTAACCCTAATTGGTAGAAAACCGATCCCTGCCAGTGAAAAGATGCTTTACCTGAAAAAGCTACCTTACAGGAGAGGCACACCAAGCCGTGGAGGGATTCTTCTACCGCAGCTCTGAAGATGCATATGAGGGTGCCTGGGCAGTTTTAGAGGACCGCTATGGTAATCCATTTGTTGTACAAAAGGCATTCAGAGACAAACTAATGAAATGGCCTAAGATTAATTCAAATGATTCTTCTGCATTAAGAGGGTTTGCGGATTTCTTAAAAAGCTGTGCAGAAGCTATGCCTCATGTTAAAGGACTGGCCATACTGAATGATTGTGAGGAAAATCATAAGCTCTTGAAAAAGCTGCCAGATTGGGTTGTACGAAAATGGAGTAGGATTGCTGTAGAAGAGCTTGACAAATTTGGTGAATACCCAGCCTTCAAACACTTCGCTGAGTTTGTGATAAAAGAGGCCCGCATAGCCTGTAACCCCATAGCCTCTCCCTTCCTTCTGAATTCTAGAGCTCCAGATGAGAAGCTATCTAAGAGAACCAAGGCCTTTAGCACAAGTGCCCAGTTAAAAGAAACAATATTTCCCAGGCCCAGGCTACCTTGCCTCATATGCAAAGAAGAATCGCACAGCATAGCCAAGTGTCCAGTGTTTGCTGCAAAGCCTATGGCAGATAAAAGGACATTCATACATCAAAATCAGCTTGGCTTTGGATGTTTACGTAAGGGCCATATCACAAAAGACTGTAGAACAAAGCACATCTGTGGAGTGTGTGGCCACCGCCATCCAACATGTTTGCATGATGAGAGAGTGAAAAAACCTGGGGAGGCCACAATGAAAGGTTTCACTTCCACAGAGGGGCAAGTATCTCAGGAGATCCATAAAGTCAACTCTCATACTGTCATTAGAGAGGCATCTGCCACTTCAAGTATTGTTCCTGTTTATTTGTCATCTGCGAATGAACCTGAAAAGGAAATTCTCACTTATGCTCTTCTTGATACACAGAGTGATTCAACCTTTGTCCTGGAAGATCTTGCCAGAGAGCTGAATGTAGCCACTCAACCACTACGGTTGAAACTGAATACAATGACTGCTGTAGATACAGTTATACCTAGTCACAGTGTAGTTGGCCTGCAAGTTAGAAGCTTCCATAATGACAACCGCATTCTGTTACGCCAAGTTTATACACGTGATTTCAATCCTGTGTACCAACTAAATCTACAGCTTTACAATGGTCTCATCTTAAACACCTGGCACATGAGTTGCCATCACTTCAAGACTGTGATGTGGGCCTCCTAATAGGCTATGACTGTCCTTCAGCTTTAGCACCTCTAGAGGTCATCATTGGAAATGAGAATGAGCCATTCGCACAAAAGACTGAGTTAGGATGGAGCATTATAGGTGCAGCAAATCCACATCTGGACAGACAAGGAAGTCAGAGGTTCGTGCACAGAGTTGCTGTGAAGGAGATTGCCATGCCAACTGCTGCAGACATCCTGAGAGTTTTAGAGTCAGACTTCAGTGAGAAAAATTCAGAGTGCAAACTTGTCTCCCAAGATGATGTGCGCTTTATTGAGCTTCTTAGTGAAACCATCCGACAGAGGCCAGATGGCCATTTAGAAATGCCTCTCCCGTTCAAGGGCCAAAGTCCTCCCCTACGCCAAATAATAAAAAACTGGCCACAATTCGTCTTCAGCACTTGAAAAGAAAGTTAAAAGCCAATCAGCAGTTCCATGATCATTATAAAACCTTTATGGAGGATGTGATCAGCAATGGTGATGCAGAGCTAGTTCCAGAGACAGCTGTTGGGGATGTCTGTTGGTATATACCTCACCATGGCATATACCACCCTAAGAAACCTGGCAAGTTAAGGGTGGTATTCGATTGCTCAGCTAAATATAAAGGCATCTCCCTCAATGACACCTTACTGACTGGCCCTGACCTCATTAACTCTCTGGTGGGAGTCCTCTGCCGTTTCAGAAAGGAAGCAGTAGCTATCATCTGCGATATTGAAAGAATGTTCCACCAATTCTTCGTCACACCTAAGAACCGCAGTTATTTGAGGTTTCTATGGTGGGAGCATGGAGACCTTGAAAATGAGCCAAAGGAATATCAGATGGCTGTCCACCTTTTTGGCGCTGCATCTTCCCCAGGCTGTGCCAACTTCGGCTTGAAGTTCTTGGCCCAACAGTATGAGTCTGACTATCCCTCTGCAGCTGCCTTTGTTGCAAACAGCTTTTATGTTGATGATGGGCTTTTGAGTGTTCCCTCAATGAAAGAAGCCTCTGAATTGATCATTGAAGCCCAGCAATTGTGCAAAAAAGGGGGCTTAAGGCTCCACAAATTCAACTCAAATAAGAGAGAAGTTCTCAGCTGTGTAGATCCATCCGAGAGAGCCACAGGTGTTAAATGCCTGGACCTCACCCAAGAATCTGCCTCTGTGGAACATGCTCTGGGACTTCAGTGGTCAGTCAAAAGTGACCATTTCAGTTTTAATGTGAATGTAAAAGACAAGCCTGACACCCGCCATGGCATTCTGTCCATAGTGGCCTCCTTGTACGACCCGCTGGGGTTTATGGCCCCATTTGTTCTGAGTGGCAAGTGCATCCTCCAGGAGCTCTGTCGCAGACATGTCCAGTGGGATGATCCACTTTCTGATGACTTGCGTCCACGGTGGGAGGAGTGGAAGGCTGGCCTTGAAGGGTTGAGAGAAGTCTCAATCCCCAGATGTTATCATCCACCCCAGTTTGGTAACATTGTGAGTGTCGAATTGCACCACTTTTCAGACGCTAGCAGTGTAGGATATGGTGCATGTTCTTACATTCGATACAAAAATGATCACGACAAAGTCCACTGCAGCCTCATTATGGCTAAGGCTAGGGTTGCCCCCTCAAAGGTCACCAGCATTCCTCGTTTGGAACTTTCAGCTGCCGTGCTTGCATCCAGACTGAGCGTTTTGCTAAAATCAGAACTGAACATGGAAATTAATGATGAATTCTTCTGGACAGATTCTAAAGTCACTCTAGCATACATCAACAATGAGGCACGCAGGTTCCATGTGTTTGTTGCAAACCGTGTCCAGTCAATAAGGGAGAATACTAACCCAAGCCAATGGCATTATGTTGACACTGCAGAGAACCCAGCCGATCATGCCTCTAGGGGGCTTAGGGCATCTCAGATTCAATCCTCTAACTGGCTGTCTGGACCTGAGTTCCTGTGGGAAGAAGAGTTGCAACTTGAACCCTGCGAGTCCAATAACCTTCTGGTCGGTGACCCAGAAGTGAAGGCCATACAAGTGTTTACCTCAAGCACAAGCAAGTGCACAGACATGCTCGAGCGACTGTCTAGAGTATCATCCTGGACAACGCTCCTCGCTTGTATCGCTCAGATGTTGTGACTGTTGAAGAACGTGAAAATGCAGCCAAAATATTGATAAGCCTTGTCCAAAAGCAGTCATTCAGCAAAGAGATCAAAACACTTGAAATGGGGCACAGTCTTCCAAGTTCCAGTCCTCTCTTCCGGCTTGATCCAATTTTGAGGGAGGGCATACTCCACGTTGGTGGAAGATTGAAACATGCGTGTCTAAGTGAAGAGTTTTGTCATCCCATCATTGTGCCAAATAAGAGTCACATTACACAGCTTATTCTGTCACACTATCACTCTCAAGTATGCCATCAGGGCAGGAGTCAAACACAAATGGAGCTCAGAGCAAATGGATTCTGGATCCTTGGCTGCAGCACATTGGTCTCAAAGTTCATTTATAAGTGTGTGCAATGCCGAAAACTGAGGCGCCCTGTTGAAGAACAGCGGATGGCTGAGCTGCCCAAAGAACGCGTTGAGGAATCTGCTCCTTTTACAAATTGTGGGATGGATTGCTTTGGTCCATTTATCATTAAGAGAAACCGCAAGGAACATAAGAGGTATGGCTTGATACTCACTTGTCTTTATTCTCGAGCTGTGCATGTCGAGATGTTGGAAGCTCTGTCCACTGATTCGTTTATCAATGCACTTAGGTGTTTCATCAGTCTAAGAGGAGCTGTGCGGCAACTCCACTGTGACCAGGGCAGAAATTTTGTAGGTGCCAAGAATGAATTAAAAGGAGCACTCAAACAGTGTGATCAGCAGGCCCTGGAAAATTTCCTGGCTGAGAAGCAATGTGAGTTTGTTTTCAGTGCTCCCTCAGCAAGTCATGCAGGTGGTGTTTGGGAGCGCCAAATACGCACCATACGAAATGTCCTGAATGCCACATTAACCCAAAGTGCAGGTAGGCTTGATGATTCCTCTCTGAGAACACTGTTTTATGAGGCCATGGCTATTGTCAACAGCCGCCCTCTGAGCACGGATGGAATAAACGACCCTAACTCTCTTGAGCCTTTAACACCCAACCATCTCATTCTAATGAAATCAAAATTGGCCCTTCCACCTCCCGGCAAGTTTGTTAAAGAGGATGTATATGGCACCAAAAGATGGCGACGAGTTCAGTATCTGATTGAGCAGTTCTGGAATCGATGGAGAAGAGAGTACTTGTCCAACATCTCCATACGACAAAAGTGGCATGTCCCCCGACGTAATCTCCAAGTGAATGATGTGGTCATCATCAAAGAAGAAATCCTCTCAAGGAACCAGTGGCAGTTGGCACGGGTGGTGGATACAACAGAAGATAGTGACGGATTGGTGCGAAGAGTTAAAGTGCAAGTGGGGACCCCGAGATCACTCAAAACTAACTCCCCATCCAAACCCTCAATCATAGAAAGACCAATACAAAAGCTAGTGTTGCTTCTTGAAAGTGAATAGGATAAATACTGAAGAGTACATACATACATATTACCTAACAGCTGACATCCATAACTCACTACTTGAACATGCATGTATTTTATGCTTACTTGCAACTGTTAGGGGTGGTGGCTGGTCTGTAGAAGAATTATGGGAATCATGTATGATGTGTCAACATGACATGATTGGTGGGAGTGTAAAGGACCACACTAGTCCTTCTGTGTTTTGTTTTGTCCGAGTGAAATTGAAATTTGTCTTTTCATTACGTCCTTATTTAGGAAATCTAATTTTAATTTATTAAATAATGCTTCTATTTTTGTGTACTTAAAATAATTATTTACTTACTTGAATAATTATTGTGCTGTGTGTGAATCTTTGGACTTTGGAGATTAAATGAATTTTTGTCCTTTGAGTGACACCGTAGCTCCACAAGAGGGAGATAGGTAAAAGGTAAGCCAACAGGTGTTGGTAATGAGGAAGCTGTTTTGTTTGAGCCTGGGTTACAAAAGTTTGTTCTCCAGGCTCCAGCTTAACTCTGCTTCATTTGCACAAAAGGGACTGTGATGCTTGTTTAAGAAGAAAAGACTGAAAATTTAAGCATCCTTGGTCAGCGCAGTGAGGTATGTTTTATCTATTTGAAACATTGTATTATTGAGTTGTATTAGTGTGTATGTAATACTTTGAATGTTTTAATATTGATGTGTAAATCATGTTGTACCGTGTGACTTGTATGGTGACTTGTTCGTTGTTTTTTATGTTTGTATACCCCGACAAACAGTTTTGACGGTGCCATGGTGAAACAAAAATAAAGGACACCTGACGCATCAGTCGAGACTCTCTTTGGGGATCCAAGGGTTGCTACATCGATAGACAACAATACATTCCTTCCAGTCCCGAGGAGAACGACAACTCGCGCATGCGCAGAAACTTCACTCTTCTTCAGTAAACCTTCTTACCACAATGATCACACAGCAGCTCCCACTGGATAAACAATCAATTGCCCCCTAATTACCTCTGCTTCATAAATTTCCCCCCAAAATGTGACTTATACTCCAGTGTGACTTATATGTTTTTTCCTACTTTATTATGCATTTTATGGCTGGTGCGACTTGTACTCCAGATCGACTTATAGTCCATACGGTAACTCCTGGTCATTCCCATCAATCTTATAATCTAATAAATATCAGATATATTGTAGATTAAACAGTCTACTGTACAATATGAGTTCAGCCTGTTGTTGCCTCTCTTTTTATTTTAAATTGTTCGTCATTTAAATTTTAAATGACACGTCTGTTCTTGGTTTTGGATTTTATCAAATAAATTTCCCCCAAAATGTGACTCATACTCCAGTGTGACTTATATGTTTTTCCTTCTTTATTATGCCTTTTATGGCTGGTGCGACTTGTACTCCGGAGCAACTTATAGTCCGGAAAATATGGTGAATGGATTTTGAATCCAACTTTTCTTTGAAAAGGGCATAAAGGGCATTATTCATAATAATTACAAACTTAAGGATTCATTAGTTTTAATACAGATTGAACCAAATCACAATAAATCACAATATCTTAGTTGATAATTCAATACACTTTATTTTGTGACAAAACATCCCATGTTTCGGTAGTGACAGCACATCTGACATGAAATATCTGAAAATAACTGCATGAATTTCAGATTACACCTCACTGAAGAGGTACTGGATAGTTTCGGTCTTGACAAGACTGCAAGTGAGAAATCATGTAAAAATCACATAAGTTGATTTTTCTACCTAAAAAAGAGAAACATCTCACTATAAACTGTTTAAGAATCACTTTTTTATTATGAACAGCAACAGACACTGAAAAGCTTTGTAGAGCTGAAAAGAAATGCAGAGTGATAATTCTCTATGCTCATCACTACAAGCAGCACCTTCCACATTACATCTCATATGATTTACACATGTAATCTGTAAAAATAATTGACATATTGTAAATGCAAGGCTTTTTACCAATGTAACAACACTGAAACATGGTGCTTTCATTTCATCTAGTTCTATAAGCACACAGTTGCATTTCATTTCTAAAAGTCAAAGTCAACAAAACAGCATCACCACAGTGAGGCTTCTGTTCCAGTCCAAGAAGAAACAGGATAAAGCCACAGTGTGTATTTCATCAGAATAATGTTTTCTCTTATATGTGTGTGTGTGTGAGAGAGAGAGTTTCAATGTGTATCACAGGTTAAAAAGATGAAAACACCTGCTTCACAAAAGTCTTCAGTACATGAACAGAATAATTGAGTGTGTGTGCAACTCTGTTGTCTGTTCAGTAGTCTAACAGACTTTCACACACAGCCTTGTACATTGGTGGGTTTATTTGGACATGCCTGCTCGTGACCTGTTGAGGTGGACAGATCGGGAAGCACCAGATCTTGTCCTCAACTAGTGGCCAAAAAAAATCTGTTTGGTCCAGTGTTGCATTACTTTGACGTCCACTGCACCTGAAGACAAATGAAGGGCAAAAGACATGACTGGATATGTTACCTATTCGAGTGTTATGGAATATTAGAATGGAATATAGCTTATGGGAGAAATAAACTATATATTATGTTACGACCAGCTCGATAGAGGGGAAAGGGAAGTAACATAAATAACCCAGGTCTTGTAAGGTTTAAGAAAAGTTGGTTTTAATTATCAAAAAGGCTTGTTTCCAGTACAAAATTAAGACAATTACTATGGGTGCAGGAGTGAAAATGAAACGCAAACTACTTCTTTGTGACTTGTTGAAGGTGTTAGATCAGGACCAACAGTCTCACACTTTTGTATATTTAATATAATCAGAGTTCTGCTGGCAGTTTAATGTGTAAAAATGATCGAGTGAAATAAATGCTGCAAGAACGCTGTGTTTAATCATTAGTGTCAATGTTTGGTCACATCTGTAAAGTGACATGTTCAGTAACGTCTGTAGAGAACAACTTGTTTCTACCAGCAGGACTAAACTAAACAGACGGCACAGGTTTTATTAGAAATCAGCTGATGTGATGCCTTTTGTCTAAGAAGTTCCTGTCTGAAATGAGACAAAGGACACATCACATTTGACTATTAGTAAGTCATTCATTTATTTTCTATACCCTCTCATTCCTCATTAGGGTCACATGGTCTGCTGGAGCCAATCCCAGCACATTACAGGTGAGAGGCAGTGATACACCCCAGATGGTCACCAGTCTATCATGGAGCACACACACCATTCACTCACACACTCACACCTACGGGCAATTCTCCAATTAACCTCAGCATGTTTTTGGACTGTGGGAGGAAGCCGGAGAAAACCCACACAGACACGGGGAGAACATTTGACTATTATTTTATTTATAATATTTAAAAATAACAATTTATTTTATTTTTTCATGTTATTTTCGACTGTTTTCATGAATTTTTCATAGTTTATCTATAATCCGTCCTCTGGATTCCACTTCCTGATTCAGTCTGAGAGCAGCTCTGATTGGTCAGAGGCAGCACGTAATCCAGGAAGGCTGCGGAAAAACAAAATGTCTTTTTTGTTGTTTTTTTGGAGAAACTTCTATAAAATGATTAATCCATATTTTTTCTGGTGTTTTTTTTCTTAAATCTTTTTTCTAAAACTTCATCTCTTAAACAACTTTCTTCCTGCTTAAAAAGTCATTTCAACATACTTTAAAATATTTTAAATACATAAATTGGCATTTAAAGGTTTGAACTTTTGAAAATTGTTGAATGTTTGGTAGTTTAGTAGATTTATGAAAATAAATCATAGAAATATTGATGTACGGTGAATTTATAGAAGTTTGTCTGGACATTTTTGTCCTGAAGGTCACAGAAAAGGTCAAAAGGAGGCATGTGGGTTAACTTAAGTGTATGGCAAAGCCTATATTAGTAGTAGTAATAATAATAATAATGATACATGGCTACCCTCCTGTGTCTGATCAGATTTTACCTGCTAATTTACGTCATTTTTTGATGCTTCAAAATGCGTCAAAATGATGTTAAAACATCCCAAACTGTCTGGTTCCTGTCTGGATGCTATTATTTATTGATGATTGATAACATCGTTATCCATTAGCATAACATAGTTAGCTAATCAATAAATAGTCTTCCTGTGAGTTCATGTCATAGACATCGGATCTTATCAGATTTATTCAGCAGGTGTTATCAAGATGAATTTATTGACATTTTAACATCTGTTTAGTTCATGTTCTCCCAGCTTGTTAATGAAAATGTTATTAATGTCCCTCTCCTTTATATATTATAGTTATAAGCCCTAAATCAGATCACATCATTATTGTTACAACATAACACACAACTATATGAATTATTGTTGTTCTGCTAATTACCATTAAACTGTCATGACGATGAAATTACTGATATATGAATTAATAATAATTTGCATTTCAGAGAAAAGGTGCATGCATGTATTTCTTGTGTTTATCATTTCTATTATTTAATTTTCTTGAAATCATGGGTTTATTATTATTGGTGTAACAAACTCCTCTTCTCTCTTCAGATGCTGCTGACATTCCTCAGTCCCACCTTCCATCTATTATTATTAGTATTTTGAATGTGCAATGTCTTTATTTAGATGAAATAACATCCAAGACAAAGCTGTTTATTTTCTAGTATATGTAGACTAGCAGTGGAATTTTCCATAGGAGGTGTGATTACAATGAGCTTTTTCTAATATCATATTATTGATATGTGTATAATGTGAATAATGTCAATTAAACAGAAAAACGTTCTCCTTTATGCTACGAGCTGCATGTTAATGCAAAACTTGAAACACTTTAGTTCTAGTTTGTCCATAAAAGTCTCTTGTAATTTGTTCGTGTTAAAGTCTGGCTCAAGATGCCACCACAAAGAGAAGAAACACCATGTGAATGATCAACCAAAACTTTTTATTGAAACCAAATGAAGTTTATTCACCAATTGTTTTTGTTTTTTATTAATGGAGAGAAGGAAACTCAGTGGCCAATTTTTTAATGCCAATTTTTGATGCTTGGGCCCAAATTGTAATCAAGGATAAAACAAGTTAAACCAATGTAAAACTGTAAAAGATAAAACATGTTAAACAATGTAAAACTGTAAAAGATAAAACATGTTAAACAATGTAAATCTGTAAGAAATGAAACAGGTTAAACCAATGTAAATCTGTAAAAGATAAAACATGTTAAACATGTAAAACTGTAAAAGATAAAACATGTTAAACTATGTAAAACTGTAAAAGATAAAACATGTTAAACTATGTAAAACTGTAAAAGATAAAACATGTTAAACATGTAAAACTGTAAAAGATAAAACATGTTAAACATGTAAAACTGTAAAAGATAAAACATGTTAAACTATGTAAAACTGTAAAAGATAAAACATGTTAAACATGTAAAACTGTAAAAGATAAAACATGTTAAACTATGTAAAATGACTAAACATGTATTTGTATCATCACTCAATAAAACAATGTACAGTGTACAATTGTGAACGATACAATAAGTTAAATAATGTCAAACTGTAAAATGTAAAACAAGTTAAACAATAAAAAATCTAAAAGATAAAACAAGTTAAAACACTGTAAAACTGTAACAAATAAAAACAAGTTAAACATGTAAAACTCTAAAAGATGGATGAGGGTGAAGGTGAAGGTGGGGGTGAAGGTGAAGGTGAAGGTGAGGGTGGGGGTGAAGGTGGGGGTGAGGGTGAAGGTGGGGGTGGGGGTGAGGGTGAGGGTGAGGGTGAGGGTGAGGGTGGGGGTGGGGGTGAGGGTGAGGGTGAGGGTGAAGGTGAGGGTGAAGGTGGGGGTGAAGGTGAAGGTGAGGGTGGGGGTGAAGGTGGGGGTGGGGGTGAGGGTGAAGGTGGGGGTGGGGGTGAGGGTGAGGGTGGGGGTGGGGGTGGGGGTGAGGGTGAGGGTGAAGGTGGGGGTGAATGTGAGGGTGAGGGTGAGGGTGAGGGTGGGGGTGGGGGTGGGGGTGAGGGTGAGGGTGAAGGTGGGGGTGAGGGTTAGAAGATAAAATGAGTTAAAACAATGTAAAACCATAAAAGATAAAACCAGTTAAACAATGTAAAATTCTAAAAGATAAACAAAGTTAAACAACATCAAACTGAGTTCCAAGTAAAAGTAAAAGTTATTTTTACTGTAACCAAGAAAATAACCCTAAAATTCTAAAAGATAAAACATGTTAAACATGTAAAACTGTAAAAGATAAAACATGTTAAACATGTAAAAGATAAAACATGTTAAACATGTAAAACTGTAAAAGATAAAACATGTTAAACATGTAAAACTGTAAAAGATAAAACATGTTAAACATGTAAATCTGTAAAAGTGAATGAAATCAAATTGTGTCATTTTCCAGAGTTAAACCAACAGCTGAGTGCATCAATCAGAAAGTTTCTATCTGTCCAGACACTCAGGCTGTTTCTCTACGTTAAAGCCTCCAAACACAAAGAGGGGGTCCCCACATCTGGAACCAGACCCACATCTGGAACCAGACCCACATCTGGAACCAGACCCACCTCTAGAATCAGACCCACCTTGGCCGCTTGGGTGCAGCCTCCTCGTCGTCCTCCTCGTCGTCCTCCTCCCTGCTCCTCCTCCTCTGGTACCTGGAAAGACAAGACTCACACAAATGGGCTAGAACCACCTGACCTGGAGGCAGAGCCTCAATCCTAACAGGAGGAGGAGACTGAGGAGGAGAATCAAGAGAATCCTCACTGTCAATGACAATGACAGGAGGAGAAAGAGGAGGAGCAAGAGGAGGAGAATCAAGAGAATCCTCACTGTCAATGATAATGTGGAGAGAAGGAGGAGGAGAGGGAGGAGGAGAAGGAGAAAGAGGGGGAGAAACAGGAGAAAGATAGGAAGGAGGAGAAGAAGGAGGAGAAGGAGGAGGAGAAGAAGGAGGAGAAGGAGGAGGAGAAGAAGGAGGAGAAGGAGGAGGAGAAGAAGGAGGAGAGGGAGGAGGAGAAGGAGGAGGAGAAGGAGGAGGAGAAGGAGGGGGAGAGGAAGGAGGAGAAGGAGGAGGAGAAGAAGGAGGAGAGGGAGGAGGAGAAAGAGAAGGAGAAGAAGGAGGATAAAGAGGAGGAGAGGGAGGAGGAGAAAAAGAAGGGGTAGAAAGAGGGGGAGAAACAGGAGGAGCAATAGGGGGAGCGAACTCAGGAACAAAGTGAGGAGGGAGAGGAACAGCGTGTTCCATAAAGACTAAGACAGGTCCCACAATGTGACCCTCTGTGGAGAGAAGATGAAATAAAAAGTCAGATTCTAGTTGATGTTTGATGAATCAAATGTAACATGATCAATAATAGAACATTAATGATCAATAATACAACATTAATGATCAATAATAGAACATTAATGATCAATAATACAACATTAATGATCAATAATACAACATTAATGATCAATAATACAACATTAATGATCAATAATACAACATTAATGATCAATAATAGAACAATAATGATCAATAATACAACATTAATGATCAATAATAGAACAATAATGATCAATAATACAACATTAATGATCAATAATACAACATTAATGATCAATAATAGAACAATAATGATCAATAATACAACATTAATGATCAATAATAGATCAATAATGATCAATAATACAACATTAATGTTCAATAATACAACAATAATGATCAATAATAGAACAATAATGATTAATAATACAACATTAATGATCAATAATAGAACAATTATTTACAATTATAAACAATAATACAATAATAATTAATATATGATGATGAATATAAACAACATTAATGATCAATAATACAACAATAATGATCAATAATAGAACAATAATGACTAATAATACAACATTAATGAACAATAATATAACAATAATGAATAATAATGTGTGTGTGTGTGTGTGTGTGTGTGTGTGTGTGTGTGTGTGTGTGTGTGTGTGTGTGTGTGTGTGTGTGTCCTTGTGGTATCATCACAATAAATTGACATTAAAATGGTCACATTTCTAGACATTTCTGATCAAACTAGTGGTTAAACCCAGATTACTGAAGGAGACGTTTAATCAATGATGAACCAATAATTCAGGACTGATCACAGCAGCTGTCGTTAGGTCTGGAACAACAGTCTTAGTTCGTTTAATTAGTTAATTAGTTAACTTAGTTCAATTTATCTGCTTCACTCAACAAGAACCTGAATATATAGAAAACAGCTGGAAGTAGAGTTCACTCATGTTCTGAAGTGGATTTAAAAGGACTTGACAACAGCTGTGGACTCATCAAAGCTTCAACAATCTTAATAATCAATAATAATCATCTATAGTTTTATATTTTGACTGTTTGAAATGTTTGTTTTAAATGTGTTATGCACTGTTAGTAAAATGTACTAGGCTATATAAAACTATATAAACTGTAGAGAACAAACATGTGCTCCACTTGTCTAGTCTATAATATGATATGATGCAGCTCTTTTACTGTGAATCTAACACAGTCTCTATCATTGACTCCACATTGATGATGTACAACATTAAAAGGCTTCATGTGATTGTTAGTGATCAATAATAGAACAGCAGCTATAAAATGATACAACAGTCTGTACAACGAGAATTTAACGTCTGATATTTGATTCCATTTTGATGATAAAACTTCTGACTTTTACTTCAGTAACGGTTTGAATTCAGGACTAAAACAACAGATTCAGCTGCCGTAAAAACATCCAGCGACGTAAACTACGTCTCCATGGTGACAACTATTCCTTTTATTATTTCTTCAAAGTTAAAATGTCGTCGTCGCTTTTGTTTACATTTAATCTTTCTATGATCTGTTTTCCCCAAAATGGTCGACGACATTTTTTCATGATTTTCACGTTAAAATAACAGTGTTTTCACGTCAATGCATCTTATTAACACACCTTTTACCGGGAAATCCGCACATCTAATCAATTATTACTTATTTAATTAATTAATTCATCTCTATTGATCACGTTGTAATTACGATGAAATATAACCACAGTCCTTCGATTTGCGCAACAAATCAGTAGCCGAACAATTAGCTAAACATTAGCAACAACATGATTCTAGCAAATATTAATTTGACACCTGAGAACACGTCGCGTGTTTCCATCAAATCCGTTTTTCTAACAGGTGGATGACACGTTCACATTCAGCAGTTTACATGAATCAACTTGTAATTTCCTACTGAAACATATTAAATGAACATGTTGAAATGTCTTACCTTGGTAGAACCACATCAGGGTCCATCCTCGTCCGGGCGCCGCCATCGTGAATCGAGTTAAAACTTGATAAACTTGAGATGCGGATCTACTCGAGTCTAAACGCTAATGTGGAAGTTTAAAGGTCGCAACTCTATAATATTCACCTGCTCACTGACGTCACCGTTCTGTTGCCATGACACCTGACTTACATTACATCATCCCTCCTGATGAAATAAAACATTTGAATAATTTACATTAAATTATGTTATTTTTCATTGTTTTAGTTTTTTTTTTTAGATTAGATTAGATTAGATTAGATTAGATTAGATAGGCCTTTATTGATCCTTTGGGAGGTTCCTCAGGGAAGTTGAAGTTCCAACATGTCACATACAGCAGTTATAAAACCTAAGACACATAAACAAAAGAGAAATATGTAAAAAAATAGAAATTACCCAGACCAAACGTTGGAACACACTTTCTCATTCAATGTGTTTTCTTTATTTTCACGACTATTTATATTGTAGATTCTCACTGAAGGCATCAAAGCTATGAATGAACACATGTGGACTTATGTACTTGTACAATTATACAAAATATGCAAATATATTCTAGTTTAATAGCCACCCTTTGCTCTGTTTGATAAAGCTGTTTGATATATATATATATATATATATATATATATATATATATATATATATATATATATATATATATATATATATATATATATATATATATATAGGTTTTAATTATCAAAAGGGCTTGTTTCCAGTACAAAATTAAGACAATTACTATGGGTGCAGGAGTGAAAATGAAACGCAAACTAAAAAAGGACTCTAACAGAGTTATTCAAAATACCAAAATAAATCCTATTACAAACAGAAACACTCAATGAAACTAAAAAAAACACCCACTAATGAAGCTACAGGAACTAAGGGAGATGGAAACAAATGAAAATTAGTGTCTCGCAGGTCACAATTTACACACAGGTTTTAACAGCAGGCATCATATCATCATTATATATTGATTATATCAATGTATTCAAATACATACAGGACTTTTCATCATGTTATAATTGCCTTTCAGGGAATTACTGCACAATTTGTGACTGTGGTTATGAAAATCTGGCCCCTGTGAATATTTATAGTCATTAAAATGTGATTACAAGAGAGATTTTTTAAAAATTTTATTTTATTATTATTATTTATACATTTCTCCACTCAGGACAGGTCATCTTTATTTTATTTGCATTTAGAGCTTAAACAAACAAAAAAAAAAGACTCAAAATATCGGAGACAGACAAGTCGGTTACACATGCATATACACTCACGCATGTTGTGAAATGTGCTCTGACAAACATTATAATAAACATTTAGCATGTCACAACTCATGTGTTTATTGATGCTGTAAATACAACATGGCAACAGACGTCAGGAGACGTGACGTCTCATGATATGTCTCCACATGTGACGTCAATTTGAGGAGAAAAAAAAAAGATACCAGATAAAACAGACCATGCAGCACTGTGGCAGCACATAATCTATTACTGAATATCTACACTAACCCTACTTTCATATGGTGTACACGATTAACAGTGTTAATTACATAAAAATAAAATGTGCAGTTGCTGTATCCCATAAAGAAGTAACATCTTTAATGATAAAATGTTTGATCTTTGATGATTTTATCATCAATCATCAATTTATGTACACAATTTACTAAAGCAAACACACAAACTGTAAAATACCTCATATATCCTTTAAAATGAAGCACTGTAACCAAAACTACATACAGCTTTATCAAAATCACACTTTTGCACAATATAACTATGCACTGTTGGACGTAATGAACACCGCTCTCATCTTTAGTAGCTTTGCTGTAATTCTAAAACAGTTAAAATTGTTCACAGAAATGTTCCAACAAGTCAGTGAAACATAAAAATATATAAAAGCATAAAAAATATGCTTACAAATGAACATACTAAAATAATCCATATTCAAAAAGCATGTTACTAATGTTCTGCAATAATACATTTTGTTGGACAGTCAAATTTATTTTTCTCATTAGTTTTAGCTTCTGTGTCACTCCCCAAGAATTTTCAAATGCAATTGCTGTCTTTGGCCACTAGATGTCCTCGTGTCTTCTTTGGTAATCACCTGATGGTGGTTGATTGATTACACCAATCAATTGCAATTAGTAAGGGTATTTAATGAGCCTGTTTACTGTGACTCTGGTCTCCAGTGTACCACTTATGCTGCCAGAAGACACTAGAGGGTGCCACCTTATTCTACATGATGGATTTGTTAGTTTCTGGATTTCTGGACTTTGTATATTCTTGTTGCTGGACCTGTTAAAAAAAGACTGAGATTGTTGTCCAATGTTTTTTGGGGCAGATTTTTTGTGTTTCTTTAATCTAACACCATTTGTTTGCTGTCTGTCTGTTTGTAGGGCAGTACTGTCCTAATAAGTCATTCATAATGAAGTATGATAAATTAAACTAATTCATCTTCACTGATGAAAGCTACTGTAAAATAGTAGCTCTTCATTGATATGCATTTAAAGTAAGATTCTAAAAATGGTACAAAACAGTAAAAACAGATCCCTCCCACAACTCTAATGGAAGTTCGACAAAGTTTATTCCTGTGAAATTAACAACATGCTTTGGGGAAAAATACATTTTTCAGGACTTAAATGCCTATCACACAAATGTAGGAAACCCGTATGCAAGGCCCACACCCAAAGATACTACTGCTTTGAATGCACACTTTAATTTTGTTGTAGCTGATGTGATTTATGTTTTGTTTACACTGAACTCATGTTGCATAATGAATGCATTATGACTTAGTTATGGAGATGTTTTTGGTGTTATAACAATAGGAACAGTGTTCAATGTCCCAATGGTTGTACCATGTGATTTACATTAAATCCTCACAGTTCTTAAATGTTTTTGCAAATTGTACTTTCAATAAAATATAATAACACCATTATATTAACTGTTATGATTTTATGTGTATATTGTAAATTGTGTAGGGTAAATATATTTTAAAAAATACGCTCTCTCTGCTTTCTGAAAAAATTGAGGATTAATCAACCATGTATTAATGTCAGATTGGTTATTTATATGAATAAATGAATAATATGTGAATAATATATGAATTTGTTATTTATTTTGGCCATTTGTTTCACAAATTAAAGGAGCTGACAAGATTGTATTTCACTGTGATCACATGTGATGGATAAAGATTGACTGATAGATTAACAAACAATTGAAACCTATCAAAATAAAGGCATTTTAGACACATAAAGAAGAGTAAACCAATGAAATATAAACATCACAATATGAACGCTTTTCTATTATAATGGGACAATCATGTTGTCTCTCTGACAAAGTGGGATGAAATGGGGAAATGACTCTTGTTGTTGATCATCCTTGAAAAGATTGACTTTTCAATCAATTTTACAATAATATTGGTTTTAAAACTGTCTTGCAGGTTGATAAGTAGCAGCAGTAATTGTGTTTACATGTAAATCTCACATTTCATTTGAAAATGCATAGAAACAAATGAGATTATATTTAGAAGTGAAAAGCTATAGGGCACCAGCAAGATCTAGATTCATTCATTGGCCAGGTCATGATGATGTCACAGAGTTTTCATTGGCCAGGTCATGATGATGTCATAGAGTTTTCATTGGCCAGGTCATGATGATGTCATAGAGTTTTCATTGTCCATGCCATGATGATGTCATAGTTTTGTTTGATCTAAGACAACTTTGATCTCTGACATGAGATCAAAGAACCAGAGTTTATAAAAGGCCTTCACGCAGCAAGAAGGTACCACAGGCAGACGCACGCAGACGCACGCAGAAGCATTGAGACCAGTAATAGATTTCATCTGTTATTTGGAAAACAACCTACCTTTACAACAACCTTTACAAACACCACTGCCCTTTGTTATTACCAAGTAAAGACAATGCAGCGGATGATGGAAACAGAGATGGCTCCCCAGCCACAAAAGGTCATCAGTAACAACCAGAAAACCAGGAGACTGGACATTCTTCGCACAGAATTAGAAGAGTTAAAACAACAGTTGGCCTCCAAACAACACCTCGAGGACCTGTGCACAAACAAAAATCAAGAGATCAAGCTACTTAAAGTGAAAGTAGTGGCTCTTACGGCAAACAACAAGCTGTCTGAACCTTTGGATGATTCCAAATCTTTGGACACCAAGCAAGGAAAGGACACCTTTAAATACAAAACCGTACTTTCTGACTACCTGCCAAAGAAAACGTACTTGACCAAGGAGATCAACTTCACCAGTACCAACAAGAAGAGCAGGATGCTGCACGCACTTGTCTCAGAGTTGGATGAGGCATACAGACAGTTGGCCTACCAAAATTACCTCCACGACCTGTGCATCGAGAAAGATCAAGAGATCGAGATGCTAAAGCAGCAAATCGAGACTCTCACTACGGAAAGCATGCTGCCTAAGGTGACATGTTGGGTTCCGCTCGCGAAAGGACTACTCCTGATCGGAAACCCCGTAGAGAACATCATTCAAAAAGAAGATTCACAGAAGGAGGTAAACATGGCTCAGAAATTGAGCCAGGAACAGTCTGTGACCAAGCTTCATGAGGTGAAGGACACCTTTGAAAACAAAACTGCATTTCATGATAACATAGGAATGCAGCAGGAAATGGAAAGGGATATGGATCCCCAGTCAGTAAAGGTCATCAGTAACAACAAGAAAGCCAAGATAATTGACAGCCTCCGCACAGAATTGGCCTACCACAAAAACCTGTGCATTGAGCGAGATCAAGAGATCACAATGCTGAAACAGCAAATTGAGACTCTCATGAAAGGTTCACAAGAGGATTTAAACATGGCACATAAATTGAGGCAGGAAAACTTCATGGCTGATCTCCAGAAGGAGACAGACATGAACGCTGATCAGAACCATCAATTTCATATGCTCCAAGTAGCACATGAAGATTTAAAGGTGACATACAAAAAGAGCCAGGAAAAATTCATAGCTGCACAGCGACGACTTGAAAGTGAGTACCATCACAGACTGGATATTCTGAACCAGGAATATCAGACACTACAAGTTGCCCATGAGGAGTTAAAGATAACATACAAAAAGAGCCAAGCCCAATTCACAGCTGAGCAAAAACAACAAGTTGCACATGAAGATTTAAAGGCTGCAAATAAGTTAAGCCAAGATCAAAGCATGGCTGTGAAGAAACAACTTGGAGCTGAGTTTCAAAACCTTCTGGATAAAATGGAGCACAAACACCAGAAGCTCCAAGTTGCACATGAAGAGTTAAAGGCGGCATATAAATTGAGGAAAGACAAATTCTTAGCTCGCCTGAAGACAGAGAATCAGAAAAAGGCTTATATGGACCAAAAACTAGGGAAGCTTCACGAGTTTCTTGAGGAAGTAAAGGCAGGACACAAAGTGAGCCATTCTAAATTCATGGCGGAGAGAGACAGAAATGTCTCAATGAACAACAAATTTCAGGAGCTTCAAAAGCTTCATGAGGAGTTAAAGATGGCACACAAACTGAGCCAGGAAAAATTCATGGCTGGCCTCCAGACAGAGAGAGACAGAAACGAACCGAACAAAGAATTTCAGAAGCTTCAAGAGCTTCATGAGGAATTAAAGGAGGCACATAAAGTGAGCCAGATTAAACTCATGGCTGACCTCCAGACAGAGAGGCAGACAAACACCATACAGAACTACAAATTCCAGAAGCTTCAAGAGCTTCATGAGGAATTAAAGGCCACACATCAACTGAGCCAGGATAAACTTATGGCTGACCTTCAGACGGCGAAAAACACAATTGCCGTACAGAAAGTCAAATTTCAGAAGCTTGAAGTTACTCATAAGGAGTTAAAAGCCACACATAAATTGAGTCAGGACAAATTCATGGCTGACCTTCAGACGGCGAAAAACACAATTGCCGTACAGAACAACAAATTTCAGAAGCTTCAGGTTTCCCATGACGACTTGAAGATGGCACATAAATTGAGGCAGGACAAATTAACGGCTGAGCTCCAGACAGAGAAAGACAGAAATTCCTTACAGAACAAAGAGTTTCAGAAGCTTCAAGTTTCACATGAGAAGTTGAAAGTGGCACAGAAAAAGAGCCAGGAGCAGCTATTGAGCCAGCTCCTGGTGGAGAAGGAAAAGAACATCTTTATTGACCAAGAATTCCAGCAGCAATACACCGAAACAAAGGAAGACACTATCCAGAGAGAGGATGCTGAAAATGCAGACAATGAACTCCCGGAGAATGAAGAAGTGTCTGAGGACAAAGACCCAGTGAGCAAGACATCAAACTGGAAGCAATTCCGACATTCACTGGGGTTGAAAAAACCAAAAAGCTGGAAGAGGAGAAGCAAGACCTATCTCCAGACTACAAACTTAAAACATCCAACATCTAACACCTAACATCTAACACGGGGGTGGGCGATGCTGGTCCAACGCTTTTGATTCAGCCGAGCAGATATACACCAGATTTTACCAATTGACCATTGGTGGAATACTGGTGTGTTACTGTTTGGCACAAAAGCACATAACATCTCTCTAGACCAGTGTCGCCTACCTCTGTCCCCCTCTCCGTTTGCTGGGACCTTGTCGTGGTGGAGAGGCTTGAGTGCTTCAAGGATTCTGAGAGTTCCAGCTCCTAGCAGGCTGGCCTCAGATGAGGAGCAGGACTAAAGCCAGCATACTGGCCCTCCAGGCTGGGGCCTGTGCGTGGTGCTAACACCGTCACCCCACAAAAAATAGTATTGCTACAGAAACTAAAATGGCTACATTTATATACATCAGGCCTATAGTAGTCCAGAACCACCCAAACTGAAAAAAGTACATCAATCACATCTTGTTTGTATATATATATATATATATATATATATATATATATATATATATATATATATATATATATATATATATATATATATATATATATATAGTGTACTTTAATTCCACATACTAAAGTTGTGTTAATTTGGCAGAACTGAACAAAATACCTCACAAGTAGTAAAGAAGATAAGTATTTTTGTTTAGGGAATATGAAGCTGTTTCCTATTTTAAATGGACCAATGTGAACCAACTCTTTTCCTACCTGTTAGTGAAAGGAGATGGCCAGTCAGCCGGGTCTATTGGAGCAGCAGAATGTCCTTGATGCTGCTGCATCACTGCTAAGTTGGGCTGCTGAGGTGGAGATGACAGGAGAATTTACAATGGTTGGACTGTCATGAAAGGTTCACAAGAGGAGTCAAACATTGCACATAAATTGAGGCAGGAAAACTTCATGGCTGATCTCCAGAAGGAGACAGACATGAAAACTGATCAGAACTATCAATTTCATATGCCCCAGTAGCAGATTTAAATGTGACATACAAAAAAAGCCAGGAAAAATTCACTGCTGTGCAGCAACAACTTGAAAATGAGTACCATCAAAGACTGGATATTCTGAACCAGGAATATCAGACACTCCAAGTTGCATATGAGGATTTAAAGGCTGCAAATAAATTAAGCCAAGATCTAAGCATGGCTGTGAAGAAAAAACTTGGAGCTGAGTTTCAAAACCTTCTGGATAAAATGAAACACAAACACCAGAAGCTACAAGTTGCACATGAAGAGTTAATGGCGGCATATAAATTGAGGAAAGACAAATTCTTAGCTTGCCTGAAGATAGAGAATCAGAAAAAGGCTTATATGGACCAAAAACTAGAGAAGCTTCATGAGTTTCTTGAGGAAGTAAAGGCAGGACACAAAGTGAGCCATTCTAAATTCATGGTGGAGAGAGACAGAAATGTCTCAATGAACAAAGGATTTCAGGAGCTTCAAAAGCTTCATGAGGAATTAAAGGCCACACATAAACTGAGCCAGGATAAACTCATGGCTGACCTCCTGACGGTGAAAAACACAATTGCCGTACAGAAAGTCAAATTTCAGAAGCTTGAATTTACTCATAAGGAGTTAAAAGCCACACATAAATTGAACCAGGACAAATTCATGGCTGACCTTCAGACGGCGAAAAACACAATTGCCGTACAGAACAACAAATTTCAGAAGCTTCAGGTTTCCCATGACGACTTGAAGATGGCACATGAATTGAGCCAGGACAAATTAACGGCTGAGCTCCAGACAGAGAAAGACAGAAATTCCTTACAGAACAAAGAGTTTCAGAAGCTTCAAGTTTCACATGAAAATTTGAAAGTGGCACAGAAAAGGCACAGCTATTGAGCCAGCTCCTGGTGGAGAAGGAAAATAACATGTTTATTGGCCAAGAATTCCAGCAGCAATACACCGAAACAAAGGAAGACACTATCCGGAGAGAGGATGCTGAAAATGCAGACAATGAACTCCCGGAGAATGAAGAAGTGTCTGAGGACAAAGACCCAGTGAGCAAGACTTCAAACTTCAAAGCAAGACCTATCTCCAGACTACAAACTCAAAACATCAAACACCTAACATCTAACACGGGGGTGGGCGATGCTGGTCCAACGCTTTTGATTCAGCCGAGCAGATATACTGTTACTGTGTTACTGTTTGGCACAAAAGCACATAACATCTCTCTAGACCAGTGTCGCCTACCTCTGTCCCCCTCTCCGTTTGCTGGGACCTTGTCGTGGTGGAGAGGCTTGAGTGCTTCAAGGATTCTGAGAGTTCCAGCTCCTAGCAGGCTGGCCTCAGATGAGGAGCAGGACTAAAGCCAGCATACTGGCCCTCCAGGCTGGGGCCTGTGCGTGGTGCTAACACCGTCACCCCACAAAAAATAGTATTGTTACAGAAACTACAATAACTAAATTTATATACATCAGGCCTATAGTAGTCCAGAACCACCCAAACTGAAAAAAGTACATCAATCACATCTTGTTTATATATATATATATATATATATATATATATATATATATATATATATATATATATATATATATATATATATATATATATATATATAGCATAGCATAGCATAGCATAGCATAGCATAGCATATATAGCATTTTGATTTATTTTGATTAACTATTACAAGCTGGAAATACATGAGCTGTCAAAATGTAAACAAATATAACATGATAAAACCTGCTGAATAAATCTAATATTTACACATTTACCTCAGGAAGGAACGGTAAACGTAAGTTGACGTTAATAATATGACACCAACTTTATCGTGTTTTTCCTTATTTTCTATTTTCCTCCTCTTTTCTTCTGTTTTTTTCGCTCTGTTCCAGTCAGTTTGGGGCGTTTTGACTCATTTTTAAGCTTGTTAGCGCATCAAAGACGACGTAAAGTCGAAGGTAAAGTCTGATTAGTCTAATTTTCGTGGCATGAATGTTGGCGGCGACGCCCGTAACCATGGCGACGTAACCGCCATTTTAGTGCGAGGATTTCGCGGCTGGGGTGGGTGACGTCATCGTTAGAGTGAAAAAACGACAGGGAGTGGATCTCCATTGTAATGGACGTATGTCACCTAAAACGTTTTTATGCTCAGTTAATGAGTCAGTAAAATCTGAATTAAAACCAGACATCCGTGTTAATGTGCAGCCAAGGATATTATTGATTTCATGAGCATTTGACATTTTTGTCCAAAAATATAAAATTAAAAAAAGAGTAATTTTTGTAAAAAAATAAGATACAAATGGACTTTTAAATAAGACAACATGGACACACAACGTATATTTAGAGAAACCTTATGAATGCTTCTTAAAACTACATTTTAAAAACTTTGACTTTCTCATCTTGCCAAACATTATTATTTCATTAACAGTCACGCAGTCATTCTCTCCAGAAATTGTGTAATGAAATATCAAATGTTGTTTCAACTCGATTATATGATCTTGGAGTTTGTTTGACGCACAAATCGAAAAAATAAATAAATAAATAAATTCCACAGCCTTACAGCAGAACAATTCTCTCGTCGGCTACACCAGTCAAACACCATGTTATTAGACTATAATATTCACAAATGTACACTGACACAAACACAAACCACCTCGAGGCTCAACAAGTGCAGCCTTTATAGACTGTGGTCAAACTATCTGCACTTCCAAACTCGTGCTCCATGATAGACTGGAGACCATCTGGGGTGTATCACTGCCTCTCACCTGTAATGTGCTGGGATTGGCTCCAGCAGACCCCTGTGACCCTAATGAGGTAGAAGTGGGTATAGAAGATGACTGACTGTCTTCTAAACTCTAGTGCCTATTTACATTATTTGTATGGTGATGTGAATTCATGGTGGATTCAAGTCCACCTCAAAGAAATGGGAATCCATTGGTACATTTATACTACTCACAATAAGTTAGGGATATTGTTTATATACATGGATGCTTTTCTATTTGGTCTGAATTTTAATGAAATAAGTAAAAGTTATTGATAATAATAATGAAAGAGATGAAACACTATATTCATTAGTTTAATATTTATTTTCGCAAAAATGTATAAAATCCACTGAATCTCTCCCAATATCCCTAGTTTATTGTGAGTGGTGTAAGTGCATCTTAATGCAGCAGGATCTATTAAAGTTTCTTAATGTTTTACTTACTACAGGCCTTTAAATTATCAAAGCAAAATTCAAACATTTTGAAGCAAAACCAATCATCTACCCAGACTCATTGTATATTAAAAATTCTATATTTCACATAATCTAATCATTCACAGATTGTTGTTTCAGTAAACTCTGCTGTATTCATGTTCTAGATGATGATGATGTGATGTCTGTGGAGAATCTGTAGTCAATTGACTACCATTATACACACAATATACACAATTTGATTTTTATTGCTAATTATTTTTTATTGTATTTTATTGTATTGATCATTCAAAGGTCTGTAGTAAGAGTATTTCAACAAATGGACATAAAAACATTAAGAAAATTTAATAGCTGTTGCAACAAGGTGCAACAATCAATCAGGAATCAGTAAATGCAACAATGAATTCAAGGTGCACTTGAATGCACCATGAAGTTGCATTGGTAATGAGGATGTAAATGAAGACTCAACTTTTGTTCTTATTCACTGGTTCTGCTTAGACAGTAATCCCAGCACATTACAGGCGAGAGGCAGGGATACACCCCACATGGTCACCAGTCTATCATGGAGCACACACACCACTCACTCGCTCACACCTATGGACAATTTAGAGTCTCCAATTAACATCAGCATGTTTTTGGACTGTGGGAGGAAGCTGGAGAACCTGGAGAGAACCCACACAGACACAGGGAGAACATGCAACTCCACACAGAAAGGCCCCGGACCCAGGAGGTCCTGAACCTGTGACTTTCTTTCTATGAGGCAACATCACTAACCACTGTCTACCATGTCACTGATCATGTATTTACGGTTTAATAATAATAAAAATCATTTTCTGACCTCTGAATTACTTTTTTGTGGATTTATTACTGTATAGTTTTGCCCTCAGGTGACAGACTTACATAGATGTACATTCTACAGAGGTGAGTTTGCTAGCAGCCAGCTTCTTTATTAGCCAGTTTACTTATACTCTATACGTATTTAATATTCCAAACCATAAAATTAATTAATAACAAATCTCTGGAATAGGGGTGACACTTCTCTGCAGACACTTACAAAAAGAAGATTGCTGAGCCAAAAGTAGTACTCATATTGTACAGTAGACTGTTTAATCTACAATATATCTGGTAGTTATTAGATTATAAGATTGATGGGAAATGACCAGGAGTTACACTTTAAATCTAGGAAAATGCAAATGGTGTAAATGGACAGGGAAATAGGAGGCAAGTGAGCGGGAATTACTCAGAACTTCTGTGAATTGAGGTGCAACCTCCGCTGAAAGTAGCGGTGGTTCCTCTCTAAGTAGGTGGTATTATGTAGTGATACCAAACCTTTAAAACTTCAGCGTGTCCTTCATCTTTTTGGTCAATACTTGCACAGTATGAAGAACTGCTCCGCTGTTCCTTTCTATGTCATCTTTCTGTTTTTTTTGGATGTAGGCTTTTAATCTGTGTGTGATCCAGATTGAGTCTCTTCTATTCCGTTAATATGCAGCACCGATTTTAATCACGATCACTCATGCTAGCGGTGAACGGTAGCTATCACAATTAAAATCGTTATTATTACCGTTTCTAATCAGATTTAGGCCTTGTAGATTATCAACGAACAGCTTCAAAGTTCCTGTTTTACTTTCTGTCTTTCCTGTATGTAATTATAGCACAATAGTCTTTCATTTCATGGACTAAAATGTATATTTTTAGGAGAGCCTGTAATTAGTCCGTCACTCACTCCGCCATCTTGAGTCCTATCAGCGGTTCTGTTGTGTACTTGTTACACTAAGAAATAAAAGTTCTGTCACAAACTGGTCCACGTTGGCTCCTTCTGACATGAGTAGTGACCAAAACTGATGGCGCCCGACCACGATGTTCCTCTTTGGTACTTTCAGTACTTTCTGAACGCATCCAGGATATCTTTCAGCGTAGGCTCACCAGGTCGACCATCCACTTCCTCTGTTTCAACATCGAGAGTATCATAGATCTCTAGGGCGTCCTCACCGACCGTGTGTAGCATGATGACAGTAACCGTCATCTACAGCTTGCTCCATTGGCGCCAATTCTCACTGAGGTTGCCTGTTAGCACTAGCGGTGCGGGAGGCTTCAACTGGTCCATGCTAACGTTAACGTTCAGTCATTTGATGAACGTAAAACTAAACTTTCTTCTTACCACAGCGGAGTAACGACGAAAAAAACGAATGGTGTCTCATGTGGATGAAGAATAACCTCTTCTGACACCATGCTGTGTACTTATTACACTAAGAAATAAAACGGTGAGGCATATTTACGGTGAGAACACTGTAACTTTTATTGCCGCGCACACGCTATAGTGAAGAACAGACTCAACATGTCAAATACTGATGCGCCCCCTAGGGTGAACTAATCAATCTATGATGACCCCAGATCATTCTAACAATATACTACAAGTACCATCTCCTACCATCCTACAGTTCTACTGGAGGAAGATAAAACTAATAAAAAAATGGTTTTAATGTTCACATGGAAAACCTGAATTCTGACAGTTCAGATCCTGCAAGACCAGCGTTTCTCCACAAGGTGGCACACGATGCCTTCTGCCATGTTGACCTTTGACCTGGACATTAATGTGACTCAGCTCATCACATATTCAAGATTACTGGACTAAAAGAGTCCTTGTTCATTGCTGTGAAACCAGTTTAGTTCAAAATGGAATTAATAACTACTGACATGGGACAGTCTACATCTTGTTGTATCTCTGACCCTGATTAGACATTTTTAAAGTAAAGGAAAAACATGACAAACTCATATTACTTGTTTTTGACTAATAAAAATAACAACATCATTATTTTGACCATAATAAAAACTCAGGTGATACATATAATTCTATTTCTAACAGCCCAGGGTTTCTGGGGTCATCCCTCTGATGTATCACTTTTAGAGTTAAATCTATGGATGTTCTACCTGTCTGTGGTCTCCAGCGTCCCCTCCTACGCTGTGGTCTGGGTGGGACCACATTGAAGGCTGACCACTCCAGGCTGGAGAAGCTGATCAGGCTCAGTGGTCTGTAAGAAGCTGGAGCCTCTGGCATCAGTAGCAGAGAGGAGAACGCAGAAAAACTGCTGAACATGGCTGGACAACACCAGCCACCCTCTGACCACTGTTGTCAGCAGCCAGAGAAGATGATCGGCAACAGGCTGCTGCTCCCAAACATAAGAACAAACTGAAAAACTCTTTTGTGCCTGTGCCATTAAACTGCTGATCTCCTCACTGGGAGGAGGAGGGTGAACAGGAAAATAAACAGGAACCAGTAAACATGAAACCTGTGAAATCATACAACAATCATAACTATAACAATCTACAATAGTATATGTCATACATGCACATATATATGTATATCTATATACTTCTACTACTATATATAACTCTTCTACATCTTATAGTAGAAGAGTTATGTATATATATATATATATATATATATATATATATATATATATATATATATATATATATATATATATATATATATATATATATAGTACAGGCTAAAAGTTTGAACACACCTTCTCATTTTTTTTTTTTTTTTTTTTTTACATATTTCTCTTTTGTTTATGTGTCTTAGGTTTTATAACTGCTGTATGTGACATGTTGGAACTTCAACTTCCCTGAGGAACCTCCCAAAGGATCAATAAAGGCCTATCTAATCTAATCTAATCTAATCTAATCTAATCTAATCTAAACAAAAAAAAAAAAAACTAAAACAATCAAAAATAACAATTTAATGTAAATTAATCAAATGTTTTATTTCATCAGGAGGGATGATGTAATGTAAGTCAGGTGTCATGGCAACAGAACGGTGACGTCAGTGAGCAGGTGAATATTATAGAGTTGCGACCTTTAAACTTCCACATTAGCGTTTAGACTCGAGTAGATCCGCATCTCAAGTTTATCAAGTTTTAACTCGATTCACGATGGCGGCGCCCGGACGAGGATGGACCCTGATGTGGTTCTACCAAGGTAAGACATTTCAACATGTTCATTTAATATGTTTCAGTAGGAAATTACAAGTTGATTCATGTAAACTGCTGAATGTGAACGTGTCATCCACCTGTTAGAAAAACTGATTTGATGGAAACACGCGACGTGTTCTCAGGTGTCAAATTAATATTTGCTAGAATCATGTTGTTGCTAATGTTTAGCTAATTGTTCGGCTACTGATTTGTTGCGCAAATCGAAGGACTGTGGTTATATTTCATCGTGATTACAACGTGATCAATAGAGATGAATTAATTCATTAAATAAGTAATTATTGATTAGATGTGCGGATTTCCCGGTAAAAGGTGTGTTAATAAGATGCATTGACGTGAAAACACTGTTATTTTAACGTGAAAATCATGAAAAAATGTCGTCGACCATTTTGGGGAAAACAGATCATAGAAAGATTAAATGTAAACAAAAGCGACGACGACATTTTAACTTTGAAGAAATAATAAAAGGAATAGTTGTCACCATGGAGACGTAGTTTACGTCGCTGGATGTTTTTACGGCAGCTGAATCTGTTGTTTTAGTCCTGAATTCAAACCGTTACTGAAGTAAAAGTCAGAAGTTTTATCATCAAAATGGAATCAAATATCAGACGTTAAATTCTCGTTGTACAGACTGTTGTATCATTTTATAGCTGCTGTTCTATTATTGATCACTAACAATCACATGAAGCCTTTTAATGTTGTACATCATCAATGTGGAGTCAATGATAGAGACTGTGTTAGATTCACAGTAAAAGAGCTGCATCATATCATATTATAGACTAGACAAGTGGAGCACATGTTTGTTCTCTACAGTTTATATAGTTTTATATAGCCTAGTACATTTTACAAACAGTGCATAACACATTTAAAACAAACATTTCA